>CM065131.1:11692500-12435000 GCA_033026305.1 Cirrhinus molitorella
TTTTTTAATTGTAATAATATTTCACAGTATTACTGTTTTTTTTCTGTATTTTTGATCAAATAAATGAACCTTGATGAGCAGAAAGAACTTAAAAAACATAAAATCTCATGAATAATTGTAACCACAGTTAAGACATTATAACATATTAATTAATTGCTACACTTTGCATTTTAAATTTAGTGATAATTATTTACGATAAGATGTATTACAACAGACATTATGAATAATTATAATGCATTATACCTTTTAATAACCCTTTATAATGCATTATACATAAAGGTTTAAAGTTTTTATTAGTTTTAGTTTAGTATTTTAATCATCCACATTTATGAATAGAGTAAATATCATTATAATTGTAAACTTTATAATGTCTTTAGGAGCTTTAAATGGACATATATGGTTTGTTTTTCTGCAGTGTTCCAGACAGTCCTCATGAGCCAGACCCTGAGCCGTATGAGCCCATGCCTCCACGTCTCATCCCACTAGATGAGGTAAGATGGCCAGTTACCTTTTTATATGCTTTCCCCTTCCATTTTTTTCTTTAATTATCAGATCGATTGTGGTATGTCATTGACCTCTGTTATTATGTGGTGTTGTAGGACTGCAGTATGGAGGAGAATTACATGGAGCCCGCTGACGGTGCTGCCTCTGGTGGCTCTTCTGGCTCTAATGAAGGCTCCAAACTGCCTCCTGTCCTTGCTAACCTCATGGGAAGTCTGGGCAACAGCGGCCGCAGCCCTCAGGCGCAAGGCAGCACCCCACCAGCCACTAATAACCCTGCTGTTAATGTGCAGGAACTACTCACATCTATTATGGTGAGATTTAATGGATATCTACACGCTGTTTACCATGAGAATGTGCAAAGGCTTTGATTTTAAGCATCTCGTCCTGTTTTCAGGGTGCTCAGGGATCTAACCAGTCTCCAGAGGACCTGATTAAACAGCCTGATTTCTCGGATAAGATCAAGCAGCTTTTGGGCTCCTTGCAACAAAACCAGAACCAGAATCAAAACCAGCCTGCCAATGCACCGCCAAGTACGTGTTTGCTCTCTTTCAACTGTTGCAATGTTATTTTAGTGTTGTTTATATAATATTGTAAAATTAATATTTTAAATTCGTTTTTTTTTTTTTAGATTTTCAAATTTCATTTTATTACGTTAAGATGAACTATTTTGTTATGTGCTTTGTGATTTTATTTTTTTATAATTATATTTATTTTTTAGTCGTTTTTATTTATATTTTATTTAATTTATTTGTATTTCAGTTAATCTAAACTTTTTTTGATTAATTATGATTTTGTGTTTTTATTTTGGTTTGTTAGATTTTTTTTATTTGGCTTCATTTTTATTTCAGTTTCAGCTTAAATCATTTTAGTACTTTAATTTAGTTTATTATTTTAAATGTCGTTTTTATTTATGTTTAATTTAATTTATTATGTATTTCAGTTAATCAAAACTATTTACTATTTTATCAAAATAAATTTATTTTTATTTATTAAATGTATTAGTTTTTTATTTAGCTATAATTTATTTTATTTCAGTTTTAGTTTTGCCTATTTACTATTTCACTATTTCATCCAAAACAATTATTTAAAATAAATAAGTACTTTTAACTTAGTTTATTATTCCAGTTGTCATTTTTATTTATATTTTATCTATTTTATTTTGTATTTCAGTTAATCAAAACCATTTACTATTTTATCCAAGCTAATTATTTTTATTTTTATTTTATTAGGTTTTTTTTTAGCTTTAATTTATTTTTATTTCCATTTTAGTTAAAATAAAAAAAAAATAATACTTTAAAATACTTTTAATACATATTCCATTGTAAGTTTATGTTGTATTTTATTTAGTTTATTTATATTTCAGTTAAAACTATTTTATCAAAACTAATTATTTGTAGTACTTTTATTGGTTTTTTGTGTGTGTGTTTTTTTTTTTATTGATTTATGATTTTATGTGTTTTTATTTTGGTTTATTAATTTTATTCAATTATTATTATTATTATTATTATTTTTTTTTTTTTAGCTTTAATTAATTTTTATTTCGGTTTTAGTTCAAATAATTTTAGTACTTTAGTTTATTATTCCAACTGTTTTTTATTTGCATTTCAGTTAATCAAAACTATTTGCTATTTTTTCAAATCTATTTATTTATTTATCTATTTAATTTTAGCAATTTTATTATGTTTTTTTGTGACTTTTGTTTGTTTGTTTGTTTTTTGGATTGATTAGGATTTTGTTTTTGTTTTTATATTGCTTTAATTTATTTTTATTTCAGTTTAACTGAACAGTTTTTACTGTTTTATTCAAACTAATTACTTGTAGTATTTTTTTTTTTTTTTTGTATTTTTAATTAAGTTTTTGTTTTTCATTTAATATTTTACTGCTTCATTTAAATTTTTATTAGCTTTTGTATGTGAGTGTGTTATTTAATGTACTCATTTTATTTCTCATTTATTTCAGTAAACTAAAGTATTTTATTAATAGTTTTAATTCACCGTAACAGTACTGCTATGTTGCGGAACAGCTGCATGATGGTTAAGCAGCATATTTAATGTTCTCGTTCTCTCTCACTTCATAGTGAACACGGGTCTGCTTGGCCACGGCCCGGGCCCAGGCATGAACATGAACAACATGCCAATGCCCATGAATGGGGGTTTCCCTCCAAACAAGCCGCCTGGACCACATTTCAACCATCCTCCACCTCCCCACGGCCACGGCCCACCCTTCAACGCCGGCGGCCCGCGCATGATGGGCCCCCCGCCCGGTCCCCAGGGCCGCGGAGCGGACAACGGCAACTACTGGGGCGACGACTCCATGAGAGGAGGCCCACACCGAGGAGGACACTTCCACCGGGGGAGAGGGAGAGGAGGAGATCCGGGCTTCAGAGGACGAGGTGGGCGCGGAGGACCACGTGGGGGACATAACAACATGGGTGGTAAGTGTGAAACACCAAACACTTTCAATTTTCGGATTAAAATGAGCTTGTAAATAACAAGCTTTTGTTTCATTTCAGACATGTCAAAGAGGCCAGTGTGTCGCCATTTCATGATGAAGGGAAATTGTCGGTATGAAAATAACTGTGCGTTTTACCACCCCGGAGTAAACGGACCACCGCTTCCTCCCCAGCATGGACACTAACACACTGAAAACTGCTGTTCCTCAAACTCGCCACTAGTGGGCAACAAGACTCAAAACGAGCCTCGTGTACAGTGACTGAATCAGGGGATGTTTGCGTCTGTGACCGCACAATCTTACCTGCTTTCTCCGACTGTACGGTTGCCTCATCAGGATCTGAACTTTAATAGTCTCTTCTCCATTTTACACATCTGGAAAGCTGAGAGAAGATCCGAGATCCTCCATGAAGAGTCAAACAGTGACTAAACCCGTTACTTGACTTTGCGGCCTATGTGTAAATAGAGATTTTCCTGGAGATAGTGATTGAGATGTGTATATTTTTTATTGTGATTCTGTGTACCACTGATCTGACTGCTAAAGATTGTACTACATAACCACTAGGGCAAGGTGTAAATAATGGTCTTCAGCCAGTGGTCTACAGTTACTTAAGCTTCTCCTGGTGGCCAAAACCCTAAATTATAATTCGCACGTCAGTTGTTATTTGCATAATGAAATGGACACTTAGAGCACAGACATTTTATTTTAAGGTCGAATTCAGTCCCTCTAAAGTTGCCGTACTGTCTAATGTTTTATTTTCAGGTTTCTATTGAAGAGGGAGAAACCGTACTTCTATGAAATGCTTTCAGAATTGACAGATTTTTGGTCAGTTGGCATGAAAAGTGCCTCACACATGGTCCTTCTTTTTTCAATCCTCGATTATTAGTTTCAAAAATACTCTGCAGCACTGAAATTTATTCATGAACTGGCATTATGTTCACTTTATGCCCCAAATTTGAGAGGTTAATACTATTCAGAACCATTAGCTTTTGCTTCTGGGTACAAAATGCAGCATTTTTGAAGTCCCGTTTGAATACTTGAATTGATACGTTGTGATGGAAAGTGATCCTAGCCTGCTAAAGAAATATCAGCTGTCATTCTGTGTAGTGTGACAATCAGGAGAATTAGTGATGATTTGCTACTTGATGTTGATGCTCTGGTTTGATTTGCTGTGCGTTCATGTTCTCATGCTGACTCGTGTGGGTCTGTCCTGCTCTATCAGTGTTCAACTGAGCCTAACCTGGGCTACAAACCACTATCAAGGCCAAACGTATTCAGGTGTTTTCTGTGAAAACAGTGGCCATTGTCTCTTGTGGGACTTGATTTTCTTTCTTTTTTCTTTTTGTTGGATTCACTATTTTCCCATGATTTTATTTTGATACAAGTCTAATGGTTTTTTTTTTCTATTGTTGGAGAGATGTCTATGTGTCGGAGCGCCGCATAAACCCAATAAAAGGCACATTTAGAAATGTAAGGTGTTTTTCTACATGTAAATTAATAAACGTTACGAAATTCATCGGAACGTGTAGTGTTTTCTCAAATTAACTTTTATTTTCAGAGTAAGTGTTAATATATTCAAGGTTCTACGCTTCTTAAGTGACTTACATTTTCTGACTATAACACTATTGCCTGATTGGCTCTATTTTGTCAATGAAAATAGTTCAACAAAGTCACAGCGATATTTTGTTTATGAATTAGTGTATTTTCAAACAAATCTAGTGAGTCAGTGATTCAATTACCTATTCATAAATGAATCAGATGTTTGAACAAATCAATTCAATTAATGGTTTAGTGATAAAATCAGTGACTTGCTGCCACCTACTGAAAGTTGCAGTTTCATTTTAAAGTATCCACCTTTTACTTTAAAGCGAAAGTAAGCCTATGGGTGAGACCTTAGGTTCTTAGCCGCTATAGGGAAATAACAAAGACTAACAACGTGCAGTAAACAGTAAAACTGTTTGCACTACAACCCAGTGTGTTCATAATTAAAATAATACATTAAAAAAGATGGTAAGACACACCAGTGTGCAATATGGCGCAGCAAACCAAGCTGTTTTTACAGTTAAAAATATGACATAATTACAAAATAGTATGTTGAAATGATAACTTAAAAGTCTAAATTATAATTTAAAAAGTCAAGAATATGATTTAAAAACTTATGACTTGTCATAAGTACAAGATAAAAGCTGAAATTCTGACTTAACTCATAATTACAAGTTAAAATTATGAGATAAAAATGAAATTACTTCAGTTATAATTACTAGATAAATCAAAATTATGACTTAAAAAGTCAAAATTATGGGATAAAAAGTCAAAATTCTTAAGTCAATTACGAGATAAAGTTGAAATTATGACAAGTCATAATTACAAGTCGAAATTATAAGATAAAAATTTGAAATCATGACTCCAGTCATAAATACGAGATAAATCGAAATTATGACGTGGTCAAAATTATGAGATAAGTCACAATTATGACAAGTCAATTACGAGATAAAAATTTGAAATTATGACTTCAGTCATACGAGATAAATCGAAATGATGACATATGGTCAAAATGATGAGATAAGTCACAATTATGGGAAAAAAGTCAAAATTATGAGAAGTCAATTATGAGATAAAAAAATGAAATTATGACTTAAGTCATAATTATGAGATAAATCGAAATTATGACTTAAGTATGAGATTAAAAAGTCAAAATTATAAGATAAATAATTTTGATATAAATTATATAAAAATGTTGAAATGTCCTGTTCATCATTAACCCGCTATCCTGTGACCAGTGTTTATAAAGTCACTGTCAGTTTTTTTTTAACTTTTTATCTCTTTATCTCTTTTTGTCATCATTTTGATTTTGATTATGACTTAAGTCATACTTATCTTATAACTATAATTAGTCATAATTTTGACTTTTATCTCATAATTATGACTTTTAAAGTCAATTTTGATTTAGTAAGTCATAACTTTTTAAATCTATTAAAAAGTTCAAATTATGACTTGTCATAAGTACAAGATAAAAGCCAAAATTCTGACTTAACTCATAATTACAAGTTGAAATTATGAGATAAAAAGTGAAATTATTACTTAAGTCAATTACGAGATAAAGTTGAAATTATGACAAGTCATAATTACAAGTCGAAATTATAAGATCAAAATTTTAAATAATGACTTAAGTCATAATTACAAGTCGAAATTATAAGGTAAAAATTTGAAATCATGACTTCAGTCATAAATACGAGATAAATCGAAATGATGACATATGGTCAAAATTATGAGATAAGTCACAATTATGGGAAAAAAGTCAAAATTATGACAAGTCAATTATGAGATAAAAAGATGAAATTATGACTTAAATCAAGTATGAGATTAAAAAGTCAAAATTATAAGATAAATTGAAATTATGATATAAAAATGTTGAAATGTCCTGTTCATCATTAACCCGCTATCCTGTGACCAGTGTTTATAAAGTCACTGTCAGTTTTTTTTACTTTTTATCTCGTTATCTCTTTTTGTCATCATTTTGATTTTGATTATGACTTAAGTCATAATTTATACTTATCTTATAACTATAATTAGTCATAATTTTGACTTTTATCTCATAATTATGACTTTTAAAGTCAATTTTGATTTAGTAAGTCATAATTTTGACTTTATATCTCATAATTATGAGACTTACTGTCACCTGCTGGCTTTAATTTCACATTTAAAGTACCTTTCAACATTCAACGTTTTAGGATTAAAATATCAAAACATTATTTATGCACTTGCATCTGCAGGTATCCTGCATTTGTATCCTGTACTAAACAGTGGGTAAATACATCTAAATGCAAATTCAGATGCAGGGTCTGTTTTCTCTGCATTGAAAAGATGATTTTGTTAATAATGATTTTGTATGGTAACAGCCTAACATGTCTTATTTATTCTAAGTGACTTTATTGATTAAATATAAGATTTCTAGACAAAAGACAATGCACACTCTCAGAAAAAAAGGCTTTATAAAGGTAAAACAAAATCACTTTAAACTTGTTAGAAAATATGAATTTCCTCGTCTAGATATTTAATTCTTCTTTGCTTAGTGGTTGTTTGGTAAACCTACTTCACTGGTCATTGTAAAATAAGCTTTAGAATTAGAATTAGGTTTTCTCAATGATAACAAGAAACTAGACTAGATTCGTTTGAAAACGCAGGTTCATTGATAAACTGAACAAAGCTATGTTTAAATGGAGATGCAGCGGCTCAGCTGTGACTTTCTTTTAAACTATTTTCATTAACGAAAAAGAGAAAATCATCTATTAACTTCTTGTTTATTGAACTGTTGTAATAAATCAGTATCACATTAGCTGTAACTCTCCTTAGTTGATCGGGATCTCACAAAGTTTTATTATAATCAACGAAGCTCCCTACACTCTACACTTTCTTTGTTATACTGAGAGGATTCGTGAGCTTGCAAAACGGAGTGAATTCTGATTAACATTGCGGCCAAGGAATCAAAAACGACCGAAATGGTCGCACTGTAGAGCCCTGACTCTCAGTGCCTGTTTGCCTTTTTAACCTCCATGCTTTATTGTTTGATTATGTCAAACAGTGTTACGTTGGGATTCTACGCAATCCCACTGAATTTTCCTCCCCCGCTTGTGGCAGTCCGGTCAAATCAGTAACAGTTTTGTGCCGGCGCGTTTGTCTTCCTGTCTGTCAGATCCGTGTTCTCAGGGCGGAGTCGGGTGCAGATGGCCGCTGGAGTGTGTGTGATAAGGAGTGGCCTGTGCACCCAGCCCTCAAGGACAAATATTGACTTCTGCTTCATAGAATTTCTGCCTGCATGCAAGATGCAGGAAGAATAAATTAGAGTTAAGGACACCTCAGCAATTCATTCATCCGATGTAACAGTCTCTTTTAATTTTTACAAACTTTCAGTGTGTCCTCAGACACTGCATAGGAAGATAATAATAATAAAAAAAACTAATTCTTTGCTGTGATAAAAAAGTTTTGTGATCATGATGCTAAACTAGACTGCTGTTGACAATTGTTCATTTACATTCTTATATTTCCTAATAATTAATCTAGGAGATATTAATCAAATAAAGTAAAGGTTAAATATTAATCAAATAAGGTTTTTAGGATGTATTCAGACAAATACCACATTTTGGTAACATTTTGGTTGTTCAAATAAATGTCAACATACAGACTTTTGTGGTGTCAGTGAGATTTATTGATTATTGCTATTTTTTTTTTCATTAAGGGTACATTACATTGATCAAAAGTGACAGTAAAGACTATGTAATACAGATATCAGCACCATTTCCAAATGATTAAACTAAAAGATCACTGGTTATGCTTTTCTGTTATTAGAATTAGTACGGAAGTAATAAAATAAAATAAATATTATTAAAATAAAAGGTCACTGGTTATGTTTTTCCTTTTTTATAATTATTATGGAAAAGTGGTAGAAGAAATAATAAAATGAAATAATAAAAATAAAATAATAAAATAAAAATAATAAAAATAATTTAAATGTTATTAAAATAAAAGTCACTGGTAATGCACATGCAAAGTGGTAGAAGAAATTAAATCAAATAACATATACATTTTTTTTTAAATATTATTAAAATAAAAGGTCGTTGGTGATACTTTTCCTTTATTCAAATTAGTACGGAAAAGTAGAAGAAATAATAAAATATAATAAAATAATTTAAATATGATTTAAAAAAGGTTACTGGTGATGCTTTTCCTTAGATTTAGTATGGAAAAGTGGTATAAGACATAAAGTAAAAAAAAAAATAAAATACAATTTTAAAAAGTAATTTAAATTATTTTAATTTTATTAAAATAAAAGGTCACTGGCGATGCCTTTCCTTTATTAGAATTATTACAGAAAAGCGGTAGAAGTAAAAAAAAAAACTAAACTAAACTAAACTAATTGAAATATTAAAATACAAAATACTTTTATTTTGTATAAAAAATACAAAATATAATAAATGTAAAATCAGCTTTACTACTACTACTAATACACAGTTATATGATACAAAATGTATTTATATAACAATATATAATGCATTATTACAGAATATTAAAATACAAAATATTTATGCAAATATATTATTCTAAGAATCCTGATTAATAATGCATCAGTAATACACTCTTTCCACAGAAATATTTATCAAACATTGATAAAACAATAAATGTTCCTTGAGCAGTAAATCAGCATATTATAATGATTTCTAAAGGATCATGTGACACTGAATTGATTATGATAAAACAGAAAATTTAGCTTTGATCACAGGTATATTAAAAAATATTTTAAAATAGAAAAATATTTATTTTAAATGGTAATAATATTTCACAGTATTTACTTCTTTTATTTTTTATTAAATTAATGCAGCCTTGGTAAGAGATATCATTATTATTATTTATACGCATATTAGTATTATTATTATTTTTTGGTTTTGTTGAAGAGTGTATCCTCAGCTATAGACTCCTGTGTTTTGTTTGTGACGAACAGTCTGAGTAAGTCACACCTGTCATTTTCAGCACAATATAGGGACAGTGAAATGTCCGGCTGAAGGACACAGAGAGCGGAGTCATAAAAGACTGGATTCATTGAGTCTTGAGTGGTGTTGGTTGTCGTGGAGGCCCTGACTCCATTCCACTTGGCACAAAGACGCCATTGATCCTCCACCGGTCACATTATCCCACAACCGCTAGTGGAAAGAGGCTTTGTCAGGCCTCACTTTCAGAGAAAGTCATTTTCAGAGAAGATGAAATCTGCTAAACACTCACCTCTCCAGCACACCATGACTTGCACTTGTTTGAGCAACTTAACAGAGGATGTTACCCAATAACGTTTACAACTGAACAGATATCATTTTCAAATTATTAAAAAAAAAATATATATATATATATATATAAAATAAAAACAATTTTAATATTATTAAAACAAAAGGCATGCTTTTCCTTTATTAGAATTAATACAGAAAAGTTGTAGAAGTAATAAAATAAAATAAAATAAAATAAAATAAAATAAAATAAAAAATTATTAAAATAAAAGCTCACTGGTAATGCTTTTCCTTTATTAGAGTTAGTACAGAAAAAAAGTGGTAAAAGTAATAAAATGAAAAAAAAAAAAAATTATTAAAATAAAAGCTCACTGGTAATGCTTTTCCTTTATTAGAATTAGTACAGAAAAAAAGTGGTAGAAGTAATAAAATGAAAATAAAAAAAAAATTATTAAAATAAAAGGTCACTGGTAATGCTTCTCCTTTATTAGACTTATTACAGAAAAGTGGTAGACATAAAAAAATAACATAAAATAAAAATAACTGAAATATTATTAAAATAAAAGGTGACTGGTAACGCTTTCCCTATATTGGAATTATTACAGAAAAGTGGTAGAAGTAATAAAATAAAATAAATTAAATATTATTAAAATAAAAGGTCACTGGTAATGCTTTTCCTTTATTAGAATTAGTACGGAAAAGTGGTAAAAGTAACGATAATAAAAAATAAATAAATAAATAAAATAAAATAATTGAAATATTATTAAAATAAAAGGTTACTTTTCCTTTATAAGAATTAGTATGGAAAAGTGGTACAAGTAACAAAATAATTTAACCCTTTAACTGTCACTCCCATTTTTGAACAAATACGTGTAAATTCAGTTTTTAAATGTATTTTTTTTATATAATTCATGAACAAAAACATTTTGTAATACGATATTGATGTACATTTTCCATCATAGTGCAAAGTCTGATTTTAAAATGGGTTTCAAAGGATGAATTTTGAGATTTTAAGTTTTCAAGTGACCTATAATTTCTTATGATTTCTAAAGCATGATACGGAAAAAGGCAACAAAGAAAGTCTTTTTGTGACGAAGGTCAGAACTCCTGTTATGAAGTAGATTTTTGAAGTGCACTCTTGTCATAAATTAATCTATTACTTTTCCTACATAATTTGTAAAAAAATTGCTAAATATATATTTAGGAGTCTTAGACCTTTCCCATATAGTTTGTCATGATTAAATTAAAATTTATTTGTAAAATGATGAAGAAACTTAGGCGTCCCACAGATGGGACGGGTGACAATTAGGGGGTTAAACTGTATTAAAATAAAAGGTCACTGGTGATGTTTTTCCTTTATTAGAATTAGTGTGGAAAAGTGAACACAGAAACAGCAATAAAAGAAAAATAAAAGAATTGAAACATTATTAAAAGAAAAGAAAAGTGGTAGAATAAAATAAAATAAAATAATTTAAATAATAAAATAATAATCAAATTAATTTTATTTTAAAATAATTACAATTATTACTTAAATTAATAATAATAAAAAGCTACACAGAAAAAAGTTACACCAAAAATCTTCTTCATATAAAACCAGTCGTCTTAAGGACACGTCAGTCCTTTCGAAGGAACAGTGTTCAAGAAACTTCCTTTTGAGCGCTTCATTAAGCAAATGTTTGAAGGGCAGGATTTCACCAGCAAACTACACATTGTATGTAGACTATTAAGAATCCTGTATACAATACACACCTATTATATTACACAGAACAGATTATAATACACTAGTGCGTTATAACATCCAAATAGATTTCCTTCAGATGCAATTACAAACTGTTCAATAACAGTTAGATCATTCAAATCTGTCAATTCAATGTTTGAATGATAAAAGTGTGCATCAACAAACAGGTTTCTCATTCTAACACCACGTCATGCCTCAAAATTAGAAAAGCCCATTAATGTATCCCTCTGACATCACATTTCAGAGCTCAGCCAATCCTAAAAAGCCCAATCATACTAGTCTTCAATAGCTTATCAAGACTATCTGCTGACCTGTCCTTGGCGCCAAGCCAAATAAAAGAGTTAATACAAAGTTTGCTTGCAAAATAAGTTTGAATAGCTAAATAGAATGGCATTCCAGAACAGAAGAGGGGTGGGCGGAGCCTTAGGTGACCAGCTATAAGAGCCGCACAGGTGAGCAAGAGAGAGACCAGGAGTCTGAGCCTGAACACACTCAGCAGGGAAACCAAAGAACAGGTGAGAAGCCAACATTACTTTCTCGTAAAAATGAAACATTAGAAGGACTTTGTGCTTGTATACTTCTCAAAAGGCTTTCCTACAGGGCATTTTTCAAGCGTGCAATAACTGCTAAGACTGAAGTTTAAACCATGCTTTGTCATTTCCTAACAGCTGTAAGTTATATCGAAATGTTTCGCTCTTTCAGCTAGTGAAGATGCTTAAAGGAATACTATCAGTGCTCTTGGTCCTGGTGACCTTGTCTTCTGCCATGGGGAAGCCTGACAAGACCACTCCCAAGAAAGAGAAGAGGATTCCTCAGACTCTCTCCAGAGGTCAGCTTCATGACTTCCCAAAATATTATTTTGTAGCAGCTTTTGTAAAGCTATGGCTAGACAGAGTGTATATATGCTACCATCTATGCAGAAAGTATTATAAGGATCAGTTTCGTTAAAGTTGCATTTGGTTGTGAAATGCTATGTCATACCTCACTTTGTGCAATGCTCATGTAGTAGCAGTCATCATTCGCATCGGCTGCTTTTTAACATTCATATTTGGTGTTCTTTTCCTTTCAGGATGGGGTGACCAGCTGATTTGGGCACAGACGTACGAGGAAGCTCTGTTTTGGTCACGATCCAAGTGAGTAATGCTTATAAATGTGTTCAATAATCAGTAATTTTGTGTGTATAGCAGGTCTGGTGATTTTTGATATATAAATATCTATTTTGTTTGATTAGGAACAAGCCCCTCATGGTCATCTTTCATCTGGAAGACTGTCCACACAGCCTGGGTACGGCTTGACTTTGACAAATGTGCTGTTGGTTAGTTTAAAATGACCAGTTTTAATTTTATTTTAATGTTTAATATTATTTTATCAGCTTTGAAGAAGGCCTTCGCTGAGGATAAAGAGATCCAGAAGTTGGTCGATGAGGAATTTGTGATCTTGAACTTGGTGGTGAGTAGCCTAACATTTGTTAACATTACCGAATTACACTAGTTTAAACACTTCTAAAGCATTTATTAATCTTAGTCAAGGTTCTTTTTTCTACGAAACAAAACACTGTATATGTTAATAGCCTATTACTCAATGACTAACAGTAGTTTTATGAACTAACCTTAACAATGATTTATAAATACTATACAATTGCTCATTGTTAGTGAAAGTATTTAAGGTGTTAATCTTAAAGTTCTAGTTATGAGTATTAATGTCTGTAAATTGAACTTTTACAGTACGAAACCACAGACAAACACTTGTCTCCTGACGGCCAGTACGTTCCCAGAATCCTCTTTGTTGGTGAGTTGATTTAATCATCAATAATGCTACACGTTATGAAGTAGTCTCCATAAATGATTCAAACCCTTCCTATACTCCAGATCCCTCCATGACCGTTCGTGCAGACATCACTGGACGCTATGCCAACCGCATGTACGCCTATGAACCCGGCGACATGAAACTCTGTAAGTCCGAAAGCCGTTTTAGTTGCAAAATGAGTTATTCCACGTCATAAAACTGATAGCATCATTCGTCTGGTTTTGTTTCCACAGTGTTGAGCAACATGCAGAGAGCCATGAAGTTTCTGAAGACAGAGTTGTGAACACAAAAGCCTAGTCTTTTTGTCCGCCGAAAGGATATTACTTCCCTGAGGGTCACTATTTTTCTGTCATTTGTTTACTGACGGCATGAAACGCACTGTAAAGACCTGTACAAAATTGAAATATGTTATTTGAGTAGATTGTTACGGTAAACTTCAGGCTTTCTTTTCATGTTTTTTTTTTCCAATAAATGAAGTTGTTTGAAAATTCGTTTCTCCTGGTCATTTGTTTATGCAGTTATGTTTGCGCCGTTTATTCAAAGCAGAAGCCATGTGGGTTTTCCATTTAAAGGGACAGTTAACTCAAAAATTAAAATTATGTCATTATTTACTCACCATCAAGTTCTACCATCTACTGAGCACAAATAAAGATATTCTAAAAAATGTTTGCCATTGGTAAACTAGTATGCATAGTATTTCAAAATACTATGGAGGTCAATGGCTACCGTTAACTGTTTGTCTCTTTAAAAGACTTTCCTCCTGCTAGTATCCTGGTGGGAGGAGTAACTGTCAGCATGCTTTCCTGAGTCATATTGTTGCCTGGTTACTAGCTGCCTTTGTTACACACTGAGCTCTAGGTCTGAGCGTGTCAGTCTCTGATTGGTTTGAGGTTAGAGGAAGTTGAAATACTCCATTGAAAACAAATAGGATTTCAGACAATAAAAGCATTAGCCACTATAGTGTAAACCCAATAATTAAGTTACACAAAGACAAAACAGGCCAAGGTACAATTGTGTCCTCAGGGTCTTTATTTTTTCTGATTTCAAATGCTTGAGAGCATAGTTCACAGAACCAGTGGATATAGATGTGCATTTCAATGAGGAATTCATGCAAGAAGGCAAAACGATACACAAAATCAAGTCAGTAAATTAACACACACGTAATGGAAAATAAAATAAGCAGATAAATATGTAATTTGAAATCTGAGATCATTAGACGGTGCTAAAGAAAACATTTTTTACTTGCTTTTTTATACTAATTAGTAAAGTCCAATAGTGTATCTAGCATTCTGGCAGTTTTTTATTGCAACTTTATTGCATTCTTCAGTTTTAATCATTCATGCTAATTGATAACATGTGCATTTAATATGAGAAATCAATGTAGAATTGATGTGGATGCTTTCTGATATTGTCAGCATATATAAACTGTCAACATAAATAGTGTCATGCTCACGCACTGCACACTGTTTTGATCACAGCAGCTCATTTTCTCTTAATGTTTTCTACCATAAACAGTTGAGGTCAAAAGTTTACATACACCTTGCAGAATCTACAAAATGTTCATTATTTGACCAAAACAGGAGGGATCATACAAAACGCATGTTACTTTTTTAGTACTGATCTGAATAAGATATTTCACATGAAAAGTCATCAAGAGAAAATAACGACACTGTTCAAAAGTTTACATACACTGGATTCTTAAGAATGTGTTGTATTACATTCTGATCAAAAGTTTACACCCCTGGCTCTTAATGCACTGGTTTTCGTTTAAACCTTCTGTAATAGTTGCATAAGAGTCCCTCAGTTGTCCTCAGTGTGAAAAGATGGGACAGTGGACAGTTTAACTGTTCAGGACAAATAAGGGACTCATGAACAACTATCACTAAACAAAACACAGATGCGGATCATTCAGGTAACAACACAGTAATAAGAATCAAGTGCATGTAAACTTCTGAACGGGAAATTTTTATAAATTCAACTATTTTCTCTTGTGGACTATATGTAAACATCTTTTATATGAAATATCTTATTCATTCAAAAATAACATGCATTTTGTAGAATCCCTCTTACATTGGTAAAATAATTAACATTTTGCAGATTCTCCAAGGTGTATGTACATTTTGACCTCAACTGTAAAATAAAATTGGTAACATAAAACCGAGTGGTCTTTGTTGTTTAGCCCATTAGTGTAAGTACTGCATATTGATGTTTGGTATTCTGTTCTTTTGTCGAGAGGAATTCTTCAAGCATAAGTACAGCCTCGAAATGTACAGTACAGTACAGTACAGTGCGTTCACACTGTACTCTTGAAAAATCAAGCACATATTAATATATAGCAGCAAGAACACGCAGGCTGGTCTCCTCTTCAGTAAAAGCAAACGCACACTCCCTTTAACAGCTCCAATGAGAAATCCAGTGGTCAGACGATGAATTCATCATAAGAATAGAACCTACAGGAAGGCGCTGGGATTCGCCCGTGGGTCTTTTTGGTTTCTGTACCTGTATGTCAGCCAAACTCCCAGGATCTGAAACAAACAGAAGCATAAAGTTAACCATTTGAAAGTATACACTACCAGTCAAAAGTTTTAAAACAGTAAGATTTTTAATCTCTAGTTTTTTAATCTTTTAAAGAAAATTGCAACATTGTGGAATATTTTTACTATTTAACATAACTTTTCTATTTGAATATATTTCAAAACTTTATTCCTGTGATCTAAATTTTCAGCATCATTACTTCAGTCTTCAGTGTCACATGATCATTTTAAAACAGTAAAAAAATGTTCAGGATTCTTTGATCAATAGAAAGCTCCAAAGATTAGCATTTATCTGAAATAAAAAAGTTTGTAAGATTACACATTATACCATTCAAAAGCTTGAAGACAGTTTATTTTTTGGGGGAAAGAAATGATAGAAATTAATACTTTTATTTAGCAAGGCAATTGATCAAAAGTGATGACAAAGACATTTATAATGTTACAAAAGATAAATGCTGTGTTCTGAACTTTCTATACGTCAAAGGAACCTGAAAAAAATTATACTAAATTGTTTTTAACATAATAATAATAATAATCTTTGAAATCACAGGAATAATAACATTTTAAAATATATTCCAATAGAAAACAGTTATTTTAAATAGTAAAAATTGCAATATTTTACTGTTTTTGCTGTACTTTGGATCAAATAAATGCAGGCTTGGTGAACAGAAGAGACTCAACTTTTTAAAAAACATTAAAAATATCTTACGGTTTAAAAGCTTTTGACTTGTAGTGTAGTTCACCCAAAACAGACACATGCAAATGAGTTTGTGTCTTTATCTGGAATTTAGCATTACGTTACTTGCTTACCAGTGGATGAGCTGACTTTTTTACTGGACAAAGCAATATTACTGATAGAGGACTCATGTTTTAGCTGGATGTTTTTTAAGTTTAAATGTGTTAATGATGGATTTTGTGGGTTATTGTGATGTTTTTCTCAGCTGTTTGGACTCTCATTCTGATGGCACCCATTCACTGCAGTGAATCAATTGGTGATCAAGTGATGTAATGCTACATTTCTCCAAATCTGCTCTGATGAAGAAACAAACTCATCTACATCTTGGATGGCCTGAGGGTGAGTCATTTTTCAGCAAGTTTACAATTCCTGTATACTTTTTAACCATGTTTTTCTGTAACAATTACAAATATTTTTAGATCAAGAATCTGACAGAAAAGAAAGCAGGAGTTAATTTAGCAGACTGACCTCAGTGAAGCTGAAGAAGAGGCCGATTCCTCCGACGAAGCGCAGCACCTCGCCGGCGTGCTCCTGGATCTTTGCTGCACATGTGGTGCAAGTGCTGTAATGAAAGCAGGGCTGCACAAGGGCAAAAAAAAAGACGTTGAAAAGAGCACCAAGTTAATATAATGGAACAAATATAAGATTGCTTAACTTGTCACACACTTGCAGTTCATTATGCTATCATCAGCATGCAAATGAGTAGCACAACCATTATCACCCACACAGGTTCATTTAAATCATTCAGCACATGCAATGCTAGGAACACAACAAAAGAACAATGAAGCTTGTGTATCAGAGAAAATTACAGCAGCGCAGCTTCCATTGACATCCATGTGAGAGAAACCGCAGCAGTTCAGACTCTTCTCCACGTCCCTCTGAGTGGTCAGGGAGTTATTCCAGCCCACCTCCAACAGGTGATTCTATACACATGGATTAAACACAATATAATCATTAAAAAGAAAAAGATTCTATTCACACAGATCTGAGTTTGCAGAGGTTTATCACGATGCATCATCAATCGGCTATATAGGCGCCACTGAACGTAAACAATGCTACTGAACCGAACGAAACTTGCATATTTTGCTTATTTCTGCTGCTGAAAATGGTCAGTTATTGTCATGTTTTGGGATGTACTCATCGGTCGAACCAGGAAAAACATTTGGAGTACTATAGACTGTCAAAAGTTATAACAAATCAAGGAGAAGAGTGCAAAAAAACTATCTGAGGAACAAAAGGCATTTGTGGTTGGCCAAACTGAACCAGGATATCCAGGGTGAGTATCTTCACAACGTTCGTATTTGTTCTTATTTCCGGCAAGGTAGGTGAAATATTAGGCTAATATCTTAATTAATATTGCTTGTGCATATCTTATTAACTTACACCGCTTACTATCAAAATATCACGCTCTTTCCTGCTTACTAAGTCCTTCTCTATATGATTTAGCAGCTTCCACACTTTTTAACTGTTTTCTATTTAAATATATTTAATGTGTAATTTATTCCTGTGATAAAAGCTGAATTTTCAGCATCATCACTCCAGTCTTCAGTGTCACATGATCCTTCAGAAATCATTCTAATATGCTGATTTGCTGTTCAGAGAACATTCCTTATTATCAATGATGTTGAAAACAGTTGTGCTGCTTAATATTTCTGTGGAAAGGATATTATTTTTCAGAACAGCATTTATCTAAAACAGAAATCTTTTGTCACATTATAAAAGCATTAGAGTCACTTTTGATCAATTTAATGCATCCATGCTAAACAAAAATATTAATTAAAGGTTTTTTAAAAAATCTTATTGAACCCAAAGTTTTGAATGGTATTGTATATTTGGAGCACATTTTTGAGACTAAAGACCACCAGAGTGGATTTACATGAGAATATTATAAAAAAGTACAGTGATCAGTCTTACCTGTTGCTCCTCATTGATAGCCAGACACGCACTAGACACTGAGAACTGAACTACAAACACCAGGAACAGGATGATCATGTACTATTATCAATGTATTAAGGATTAAACACAAAAATACAATGCAGAAATATTCATAACACCACCAAGTCTACCATTACCTTCAATAGAATTAGGAAGTTCCACATTAAATATCAGAACTTGAAATAAAACAAAATTAGATTCAACAAGGCATTGTGTAAATTAAGGCACACTTGGTGCTTATGTGCTCTTGAAATCCAATAATAAATGGCAATGATGCACACATTTGTATTTCACTGTAAGCAATGCTTAAAATACAAACATGTATTATTTTATATTTTATTGACTATGAAATGTAATATACTGCAATAGTTTACTATCCCTTAACAGACTACCAGAATAATCATGCAATCATTTCTCTCTGAGTAACAGAGTGTAATCATATATAAGCTTCTTCCAGGACATTTTTAGTAATGACCCAAATTCATCATGGGATTAGTTCATTTTTTTTTTTTACATTACAAGTGGTACACACACATTTGTCATGTTAACTGCACCACTCTATGGTCACAGAGTGAAATGCATTACATGAGCAGATCATAATCCTGTTTCATTTTCAACAGCAATGAAGAAAAACACAGAGCACATCATGCAGTTTTCCAGAAATGTGTCAGGTCTTTGTATAATGTGTCTCACATTATATGATTTTGTTTGCATGAGGCCATTTAAAATACTTATATAAACATTTATAAACAGTTCTGCCCATTAGAAAAAAAAACAATATAATTACCTAGCTATTTTGTTTCTATTATTAATTTTTTGACTGATTACACAGTGTCCCCCAGTGGCATCTAGTTTACAGTGAAAAAAAGGACACTACAAGAATAGATGAAAATGAGGATTCATGAAAACTGTTCTAACTTTCAGACATTGCAAAAGTACAGTTAAAATGAACATACACAATGCCAATGAACTGAACAAAACTTGCATATTTTGCTGGTTATTGCTGCTGAAAATGATCAATTATTGTCATGATTTGGACTGGCAAAATATTTGGAGTACTATAGACTGCCAAAAGTTCTAACAAATCAAGAAGAAGAGTGCAAAAAACTATCTGAGGAACAAAAGGGGTTTGTGGTTGGTCAAAATGAACCAGGATTTCGAGGGCAAGAATCTAGGCAACATTCGTTGGTTTTCAGGTAGGTGAAATATTAAGCTAATATCTTAATTAATACTGCTCATATGTATCTTTTCCACTTATTAAAATTCCACTTATTCAAAATATTGCACCCTTTCCTGCTCACTAATTTAGCAGCTTCTACATATTTTTCCATGGTTAAGACAGAATAAATTAGTAGAAAAACCTATTTGGTATTATATTAACCATGCAAACCATGCTGCTGTTTACATCCGAGCATTGCCAGTATGACTGACCAAATTGTGATGTAAGCGCAAACCCGCTATAGGCTGCTTACTAATGTCTTAACCCTGAACAAATGAGTTGTAGAGCAGTGTTTATGGATGATCACAGTAAAGGATACAAAGAACAGCAGAACCTGATGGTGCTTCATGGCACCAATAAGTCCAGCTAAGGCGACAAAGAAGAGGAAGACCCCCACTCCGATGATGCCACCCACCACCTGGAAGCTCGACACCAATCCAAAACACTTGCCCCAAGCAGCAATGCCGATCATCAGCAAACTCACCATCTGAAAACAAATGTTCTGTTAGTGTTAAGTAAACAATTTGAAATAAAACACAATTAGACGGAAAACCAAACAAAGTTTGAATCTATCAAATAACGTGACTAGGTTCGGGTTCCTGTTAATTCTGTCAGTTGTGATTCATGGGAACACAAATGGCAGGCAAATGGCACCGGTTTCTGAGAATGGCCTAGGAACAGCTGTGATGTCACTTGAGCAATAAAGAACAAGCCTATTCATTCCTTAAAGCAGAAATGAGTACTCATTTAGAAATTAGTCCACACTGACCAACAAACAGAAGTGACCCCTGAGCTACTGCTTCCTCCTATTAAGTAACAAGTGAATGATCCCAGCTGCTAATAATGTTTTCTTTCTACTCTAATGTAAATGGTGAGTGCAGACATGCTTAATCAGCACCACAATATCAGCTCCAGACTAATGAAGCAGGATATCAGTATAAGTAGAACAAAACCAGGATGTGACTTTGGCAAAACAGACGAGTTGCGAGGAAACCGGGATGTTATTCTACAGGCTGCGTGTGAAACCAGAACCGCTCATCGGCCTCATTCCACACAAAGAATCTCTCTAAATAATTCACATGAATCCTGAGACACCGAGGACTGTAATACAGCCTCACAGGAACTCCTCTTGCATGAGTATTTGTAAAGGAGATGTGCTAGTGTTATGATAAAGGCTGATAAAGATGTTCCATATGGTTGCTTCCATTCTCGCATTGGATACTCACAACATAGAGGATGTTGAGCGCGCACAGGGAATTCTTGGAGCAGGTGAATCCAGCGCAACCCATCTTGAATGTTGTTTTTTCCGGACAAACGCTTTCAGCCGTGTAAATTTCTGGAAATGTCAGTTACATGACAAGCAAATCGAACAATTTAAAAGACGAAATTGTAGTTGAGCAACGAGAAAATAAGACGCGTGTGGTTCAGACCAATTCACAGT
The DNA here is from genome assembly GCA_033026305.1 of Cirrhinus molitorella. Taxonomy (NCBI): domain Eukaryota; kingdom Metazoa; phylum Chordata; class Actinopteri; order Cypriniformes; family Cyprinidae; genus Cirrhinus; species Cirrhinus molitorella. The sequence continues at coordinate 11,713,635 of CM065131.1, forward strand.
GAACGCTGATGCATGAGAGGTTGCCAGATCCCCAATTCAAATCCAGCCCTTTTTAGGATGAAGGTGGGAAGCTCAGTGTCGTTTTTAAGCCTAGTGGATTTTGACGCAAATAATATAATATAATATAAATGCAACTTTTCCAAGTTGCTCACTTCTTCTGTATGCTATATAGAAAATAAACATATACAGGTATACTATTGGACTTACAAATGGTACTTATATGATGTAACTTAGAATTTGTATAATAATAATGCCTATAATATATTATATATTTAATAATGAATATATATATATATATATATATATATTCAATACATAAGTAATTTAAATATATTTCACATTTTTCACGAATTATTTTTCACAAATTTATGTTTAAACATATATAAATATATGTTTAATTTTATTTATTTGGCTTAACAAACTATATTTTACCAATGAGTCAGATACAATAACAATGGTTATGTAAATACCAAGCTGTATTTTTATTCTCATAAAACATTTATACACATTTAGTTTGGGAAAGTACAACATAGCATTCCAATAAGGGTTTTACTCCGACAAGGCAACCATGCACGGAGGCGGGACTGGCCGTACGCGGTAAAATTGATTGGTCAGTTTTCCATTAAATAATGATCGCACAGACTCATTGACAGGACGTGGTTTGCACATATTCCCGCCTCCCCTTAGTAACAGTTGCGAGGACAAGCATTTATTCGCCACAATAATGGCTACGAAGTCAAAGATGAAAAATGTTGATGATATTATGGCTATAAATGTAGTTTAACGGTTAAGAAAAGTCAGCAAATAATCCATGATATTGCAGTAGGCTACGTAATGTGCATCTCCCACTTCATGCTTTTGTGTCTGTCCTTATTTACATAGTTTGTGCCGAAATAAAACTGATATTTTTACATTAGGTTTTACATTCTTCCATTCTCAGTTTTTATATTAATTAATGTGAAGTTGATAATAGGTGGGAAAGGACTTTTAGTCACAGGTTTTACAAGTTAGCAAGTTAAAAAGTTAAAAGAATTGAAAATAGTTATGAAACAACAAGTGTCAACAACAAAAAGTAAAAGGTAAGATAGTTGTCTGAAGATATGCTAGTGTGGTTTTATTGTGTTCACTTGTTTGTCACACAGCTGAAATGTAATTTAATTTTTAGAAATTGAAAGGTTTTGAACTTTAGGAATATGATTGGATTTACAAAATCCACTAACATAAAAATACATATATATGTATGTATATATATATATATATATATATACAGGTCCTTTTAAAAAAATTAGCATATTGTGATAAAGTTCATTATTTTCTGTAATGTACTGATAAACATTAGACTTTCATATATTTTAGATTCATTACACACAACTGAAGTAGTTCAAGCCTTTTATTGTTTTAATATTGATGATTTTGGCATACAGCTCATGAAAACCCAAAATTCCTATCTCAAAAAATTAGCATATCATGAAAAGGTTCTCTAAACGAGCTATTAACCTAATCATCTGAATCAACTAATTAACTCTAAACACCTGCAAAAGATTCCTGAGGCTTTTAAAAACTCCCAGCCTGGTTCATTACTCAAAACCGCAATCATGGGTAAGACTGCCAACCTGACTGCTGTCCAGAAGGCCATCATTGACACCCTCAAGCAAGGGGGTAAGACACAGAAAGAAATTTCTGAACGAATAGGCTGTTCCCAGAGTGCTGTATCAAGGCACCTCAGTGGGAAGTCTGTGGGAAGGAAAAAGTGTGGCAGAAAACGCTGCACAACGAGAGGGGGACCTGCGGAAGCAGTGGACTGAGTCTGGAGTAGAAACATCCAGAGCCACCGTGTACAGGCGTGTGCAGGAAATGGGCTACAGGTGCCGCATTCCCCAGGTCAAGCCACTTTTGAACCAGAAACAGCGGCAGAAGCGCCTGACCTGGGCTACAGAGAAGCAGCACTGGACTGTTGCTCAGTGGTCCAAAGTACTTTTTTTGGATGAAAGCAAATTTTGCATGTCATTCAGAAATCAAGGTGCCAGAGTCTGGAGGAAGACTGGGGAGAGGGAAATGCCAAAATGCCTGAAGTCCAGCGTCAAGTACCCACAGTCAGTGATGGTCTGGGGTGCCATGTCAGCTGCTGGTGTCGGTCCACTGTGTTTTATCAAGGGCAGGGTCAATGCAGCTAGCTATCAGGAGATTTTGGAGCACTTCATGCTTCCATCTGCTGAAAAGCTTTATGGAGATGACGATTTCATTTTTCAGCACGACCTGGCACCTGCTCACAGTGCCAAAACCACTGGTAAATGGTTTACTGACCATGGTATTACTGTGCTCAATTGGCCTGCCAACTCTCCTGACCTGAACCCCATAGAGAATCTGTGGGATATTGTGAAGAGAAAGTTGAGAGACGCAAGACCCAACACTCTTGATGAGCTTAAGGCCGCTATCGAAGCATCCTGGGCCTCCATAACACCTCAGCAGTGCCACAGGCTGATTGCCTCCATGCCACGCCGCATTGAAGCAGTCATTTCTGCAAAAGGATTCCCGACCAAGTATTGAGTGCATAACTGAACATAATTATTTGAAGGTTGACTTTTTTTGTATTAAAAACACTTTTCTTTTATTGGTCGGATGAAATATGCTAATATTTTGAGATAGGAATTTTGGGTTTTCATGAGCTGTATGCCAAAATCATCAATATTAAAACAAAAAAAAAGGCTTGAACTACTTCAGTTGTGTGTAATGAATCTAAAATATATGAAAGTCTAATGTTTATCAGTACATTACAGAAAATAATGAACTTTATCACAATATGCTAATTTTTTGAGAAGGACCTGTATATATATATTTGTGTAATTGAATTCTATATATGGGTCATTCGGTAACATTTCAACTTGGAATTTTTTTCAACTACATGTGATACATTTTCTAAATACCCCACATAATTAGGCACATTTCAAACCTCCAAAAAAATCATATTTTCCCACCTCAGGCATTAACAACCTTTTATTATTTTCAGTTTTTTCAGATAGAGACACCTTTTTTTCTCAACCCCGTAATGGACAAAACATGATTGGTTTAAAAGGATTTTAGACAGAAATTGTTATAAAACAAACATCTACCTACTGTTCATGTGTCCCTAATAACAATCTAATGATAACAAATGTAACATTTATTATATTTTTACAGGACTGAAGCTAACAATACACAAACTGTGTGTCTATGGTCTCTTTATTTTTGTAAAAACAAAAAGAAGTTAATTTTTAGATGTTTTGGTCCGTAACATGTCAGCTAGTAATCAGAAAGAAATGCTTTCATTCTTAATTGTCTTTTTTTTCCAAAAATATTAATGTGGGTTGAAGTCTGTAACAAATTTTTAGGGATACATTGCCTTCGGTTTTAATTTTGTTTCTCTCTCATATTGTCCCCTTATTTCTAGGTCAACATATCTGAATGCCCAACATTGTATTTTTGTTGCAAATGTGGGTGCAATTAGTAGTTTAAGTGAACATATTACATCAACAAATCTATTTATAACAAAAATATGAGTTGTCATGATTTTGGTAAGTATATATTTGCTGAAACCATGACTATTTTATATATATTTTTAATTAAAAGGAATTAATAAATGAAGTAAATAACTTTCACTTCAGATGGCCACTGCTCCTCGTGTAGTTAGGAGAGTAGACCATATATGGCAGCAATAAAACAAGTACATTGTATATACGTATAGATTTAAATAAAATGCCTTAATTTTATTAAGCTTAGCTTGATAGTACATTCCCTGATTATAATATGTCTTAAAAATAGGAATAAAACATATGAGCAGAGTCACATATGAGTCTAAATTGTTATGGGCATAGAATGGTTAGTGTGAAGAAAGATGTAAGACATTATTTTATGCTAAAAATATTAAATTGCAATTATTTGAATTCATTATAATGGGCATACCAAAATATTGTGAAAAGCTTTGAACAATTAATTTGGGTGAAATGCCACTTTAGAAACTCTGCGGAATTGAAATATTACCGAATCCCAGGAATGACCCATATATATATATATATATATATATATATATATATATATCTATCTTATGACAACTAGCCCCGTTCTCTGCTATAACATATTTTAGTAGAATGTAATGTAGTATGTATTAAAGATTACTTAAAGTAATGTAAATGCATAATCACATCCCAGGGGCAAAAGCATAAATATTTATATATAAATTATGTATGTTATGTATAAATTGGGAATATGATTTAGCTTTAGATTCAACTTATATTGTAGATCTTTTCATTATAATTAAAGGGAAATTTTCTTCTGTTGAACATAAAAGAAGGTATTTTGAAGAATGCTTGTAACCAAACTGTTGAAATCAAATATCTTCTTTTGTGCTTTTCAAAAAAAAAAAAAAAGATACAGATTTAAAAATCATACAGATTTGGAACAACAAGATCTGTAATCTTTTTTGACTAAATCTTTAGTTATGTGAGCCGAAACATGTTACATGAGCATAAATTCCTCTTTAATAGATGTGCTGATGCAGTCACTAGAGGGCAGACGTCTGCTCCAGTCAAGATACACAAGTTTTCCTGAGGCGCAGAGATAATAAGATCAGAGTAAAGCTGACCTGCCAGTAAGAGAACAGAAGCGGCCTGTGTTCAAATCTCAAGGGCCCCTGGGGCACTTACACAGTCAAAGTCTACGGGATGAGAAAGGCCTTTGAAGTGCTTGTTTTAGCTGAAATGAAAGAATTAAATTGTGGGATTTAAGCTGATAATGTGAAAGGTCTGTGAACCAGTTTCTTAAGATGGTTTATGGCTCTTTGACTATAGGCTCCAATTGTGTTCAAATCATGTTTTCAGTCATCCTAATCAATACAGAATGATAGAAAACAAACAAACTGCACAACAGCTGCAATGCAATCTAGTTGTAATTTATCTTCAAGTGTCTGTCATGTTTTTAACAGCTTTTTATTCTATTGACCACTAGGTGGCAGCAAAGTCATTTTCTGTTTTTGAACATGGTCTTAGCAGTGTTATAAGTTTAGTTTTTATTAATATTTTGGAATTGTATTTATTTGTATATTTTCTGTTTTCATTTTGTTGTTTTTTTTTGTTTCAATTTTAGTTATTTTCTTTTTATTATTTTTTATTCCAGTTTTAGTTATTTTATTGTATCATACATGTTTCTCTGATAAATATATTAAATAAAATGTTAAGTTTTGTATATTTTTTTTCCATTAACGTTTATATTTGATGTAATGAAAATGTTTTTTTTTTTTTTATTATTATAAAACCCGGAGTACCACTTTCATTTATAGGTTCTCACAAACACACATTACATATTTATTTGATTGTATTACAGTCATATAAAATACATTAATAAAATAACACAATAAAATAAAATAAATCTAAATGAATTAAAAATATATTAAAATAAAATAAAAATAAAATAATTTAAATATTATTTAAAAATAAGTCATTGGTGATGCTTTTCCTTTAATAGAATTAGTATAAAAAGTGGTAGATATGTAAGTAAAACTAAATAAAATAATTTAAATATTATTAAAATAAAAGGTCATTTATGATGCTTTCCCTTTAATAAAATTAGTATGGAAAAGTGGTAGAAGTAATAAAATGAAATATAATAAAATCAAATAATTGAAACAACAACAACAACAACAACAAAAAATATATATTATTATTATTTTCTTTTATATATATATATATATATATATATATATATATATATATATATATATTAAACAGGTAATGATTTTCCTTTAATAGAATTAGTACGGAATAATAAAATAAAATAAAATAAAATAAAAAATAAAATAATTGAAATATTATTAAAATAAATGGTCACTGGTGATGATTTTCCTTTAATAGAATTATTACGGAAAAGTGGTAGAAGTAATCAAATCAAAATCAAATCAAATCAAATAACGGAAATATTATTAAAAGAAATGGTCACTGATGATTTTCCTTTAAAATAATTAGTATGGAAAAGTGGTAGAGGAAATAAAGTAAAACAAAATAAAATAATTGAAATATTGTTAAAATAAAAGGTCACTGGTAATGTTTTTCCTTTATGGAAATACAAAGAAGGGTCAGAATACACAGACTTCATGTAAAGACATTTTGAGGTTAAAAAGTATATAAATTGTAATTTATTTTTAGAAAATAACCAATCGTTTTGCTATATAAGACCCTTCTTTTTCAGCTGTGATTGTTTAGAGCCCTTTGAAGCTGCATTTAAACTACATTTTGGATGTTCAAACTCGAAGTCCATTATATGGAGAGAAATCCTGAAATGTTTTCCTTAAAAAAAATATATATATATTTTTTTACGACTGAAGATCTTGGATGACAAGGGGGTGAGTAAATTATCTTTACATTTTTGTTAATGGTTGATGTTAATGGTGTCAAAAGCAGAGGATTACTAGTCTGACTGGTGGCTTTTTTTCTTTAAAATTCACCAGACACTGCAGATGTCACAATATCTCAGCTGCCTGATTGTGATGCTGCTGTTGTGAACTCATTATCACCTTTTTATTTCTTCAGTTCCGCTGATATATGTGTCTCACATTTGATCACGGAGAGAAAAAAAAAAGTGATAAAATGGCCCTGTTTTCTGATCTCAATATTAAAGTGTGACGATTGCAGAGAACATTAGTTGCTGGTTTGCCCTTGAGAGGGTGATAAGTTCTAGATTTGGCACCCATACTTATTCAGCGTGTCCTATTTTAGCCACTATAAAGGGGTGCAGTAAAAAGAAATCACACTAACCGCCCTGAATCTGTCAAAATCTTGTCCACACTGCTGCCTCTAACAGAAAATCATAGCATAATCCTTGGAAATGGCCACTATTTTATTGCCTTCAAGGCAACCGAGGGAGAAAGCTTGTTCAGCAACTAGGCGAGATTAAAGCCCAAGAGTTATTTCGCCTGTCTCACAACATATAAATTCATGTCTTTCCTGGGAAGCACATACTTAAAATAAACACATTGTTAAGTCTCTTTGATCAACCACTTTAAATCTGTATTATGCATACAGATAACTGAATATACATATACACTAGCATTTTTTTAAAAGAACTTTAAATTTAGTTATTACTTCTATCCAGCATGGATATATTAAATTGATCAATAGCAACAGTCAAGACATTTATGTTTTTTTTTTTTTTTTTTTACATTTAAGATTTATAAAAAATAACTCTTTTCTATTTGAATATATATACAAATTTAATTCATTCCTTTGATTTCAAAGCTGAATTTTTAGCATCATTACTCTAGTTGCATGATCTTTCAGAAATCATTCTAATATTCTGATTTGCTGCTAAAAAAACATTTATTATTATTGTTTATTTTTTCAGGTTTCTTTGATGAATAGAAAGTTCAGGCTCCAAGCTTTTTATTTATATAGTGTATAATGTTACAAAAGCTTTTTATTTTTTATTCACCAAAGAATCCTGAAAAAAAAAACTTTACTTAGCTGTAAATATTAATAATAATAAAAATACTAAATGTTTCTTGAACAGCAAATCAGCATATTAGAATGGTTTCTGAAGAATCATGTGACACTCAAGACTGGAGTAATGATGCTAAAAATGTATCTTTGATCACAGGAATAAATTATATTTAAAAATATGTTTAAACAGAATGCAGTTTTTTTAAATAGTAAAAATATTTCACAATATTACTGCTTTTGCTGTATTTTGAATCAAATAAATGCAGGCTTGGTGAGCAGCAGAGACTTCTTTAAAAACAATAAAAATCTTACTGTTCAAAAACTTTTGACTGGTAGTGTATATTAGACAAAAATATTTCTATTTCAAATTAAAAGCAATATACTGAATAAGCAATAAGCAAACAATATAGAATAAGCAAAAAAACTCAAAAGTGCTGTTATCCAAGATCATATACTTACAGTAACCTAGTGTACCTAAATTAAAGTGCATAAATGAGCAGAACAGACTCTCTGCCAATAAAGCAATTTAGAGCGTTTTAAAAGATTACAACTTGTGAGTCTCCTGAAATAAAACCCTGTTGACAGATCTGAGCCCCTGATGAAGATAAATGATTACCCTGATGCTTTCTGTGCACTTTATTCATGCTTTTTTTGATGACATGCACTGCAAGCACATTTGAAATAAACCTTCTATTACTACTGAATGAGTGTGAAATCTATGGGATGTGCCCTGCTCCATCACTCCAGGGTCCTGTAGGGTTTTTTTTTTATCTGGTGATGGTACATTAACGCTCTCTGAAGTCCCCTGATGGCACATTCTTTCAGTTATGTCACGGCCACACAGATTTTTACAGACCTGTTATATCAAGAGAGGACTTCAAAAGCTTTCAGAAGGCAAGCCTACATCCATTTACAATGAGGAACACAGTCTGGAGTCTTAAAAGCTCACCCTCGACCTCTCTTTCCCTCCTCTGCGCCAACATAGCTTTTGACTTGAGCCCACTAGAGTGCAGGACGAGTTAGAGTAGATTCACATCAATATTACAGCCAGTTACAGCTGAAAAATGTATCGATAAACAATATTAAGGATGCTTGCTAAAGCTTAGGGAGATTTGAATAAACCTCTAACCTGGTCTGTGTACAAACAATTCAATTGTTTCTAAAAATATAACGTTATTACTGGAAAACACATTGCAAAGACTGTGAAATTTGTTGTACTGAAAAGTGGAGTTTCTGTGTTCAGGATTTTATGGGTGGGGTTAAAATAATATCTCGATGACGCAATCGAGCCACTCCCCTAACGCTATAATAATTTGAGCATATTAGCATCAGTGGTTCGCCAGCTCATTCGCAAGTTTCTGTCATTACAGTTAGTTACTACAGCTTACAGTTTGCTATATAGCTATGAATTTGTAACGTAAATGCATATTACCTGTTGAATGGCTGTGTAAATCAAATAAAGCTGCAAGGGAACATCCGTTCATGTTGTTGTAGCGGTATTTGAGAGAGGCAGCAGCGTTTCGCGAGTGGGCGTGGTTTCAGCGCCGCCAGCGGACACGCCCCCACGTTTGAGAGTAGAAAATACTTCTTGTTTTTTCAAGATTTTGATAACTTTTTTAATTCACTTGGCGTTTTTTTTATTCATTTAAATTCAAAAAGCTGGGTGCTTAATAACACATTTTTCTGTAGTGTGTAACTTGTGTGTAAACTTGAGGTGAGGTTGCAAATTGCATGGAGAAGCTACGGTGGCCGACACAGGACAAAAATGTCTTTGTCTGAGATGGCAGAGTGGTAAATTAAGAAATTATGTTTACTTAATTATTCAGTAAACCAATGTTATTGTGACAACAGCATGGATTGTATGGTTAATGTACTACTGAATACGTTGTTCTGCTAATTTATGCTGTCACAGAAAAACACGTGAAAGCTGCTAAATCAGAGAAGGAGTTAGTAACAGGTAAGGGCCCAATATTTTGACAAACTAAAGTTAATAGGTGTAAGGTTGCATACAAGCAGTATTAATTAACATATTAGCCTAATGTTTCACCTTACATTATGTAAGTAATGTATCATAATATATTGCCTTAAGAAATAGAAAAATATAAAAGATGCTATTTGTCTTTTATATGAACTTTAGATGCCAATATATTTTACAAAAAGTACTTCAAAGTACTTCAAAATACACTAAAAATAGTAATATTATTTCAAATTTAAAATAATTGTTTTATATTTTCATATATTTTAAAATGGAATTTATTCCTGTGCTGATTTGCTGATGGCAGTTTTATGTATCCTTACTAAAGTATAAAAAACCCTCAAAACTTCGAATGGTAGAACAGTTGAAGTCAAAAGTTTACATACACCTTGAAGAATCTTCAAAATGTTAATTATTTTACCAAAATAAGAGGGATCATTAAAAATGCATTTTATATTTTATTCAGTACTGACCTGAATAATATATTTTACATAAAAGATGTTTACATATAGACTACAAGAGAAAATAATGAATTTATAAAAATGACCCTGTTCAAAAGTTTATATACACTTGATTCTCAATTCTTGTTACCTGAATTTTTTTTTTTTAGTGATAGTTGTTCATGAGTCACTTGTTCGTCCTGAACAGTTAAACTGCCGGCTGTTCTTCGGAAAAATCCTTCAGGTCCCACAAAGTCTTTAGTTTTTCAGCATTTTTTGTATATTTATACCCTTTCCAGCAATGACTGTATGATTTTGAGATCTATATTTTCACACTGAGGACAACTGAGGGACTCATATGGAACTATTACAGAAGGTTCCAATGCTCACTGATACTTCAGAAAGAAAAACGATTCATTAAAAGCCAGGGGGTGTAAACTTTTGAACCGAATGAAGATGTGTACATTTTTCTTATTTGATCTAAATATCATATTTTTTTTCCATTTAGTACTGCACTACAGAAACTACAGAAGGTACTTACATGTTTGCCAGAAGACTAAATAAGTTAAATTTCTTCTGAAGCATCAGCATTTGAACTTTCTGTAATAGTTGCATATGAGTCCCTCAGTTGTCCTCAGTGTGAAAAGTTATTTTATGTGAAATATCTTATTCAGGTCGGTACTAAATAAAAATAACGTGTTTTGTACGATCCCTTTTATTTTGATAAAATAATTAACACTTTGCAGATTCTGGAAAGTGTATGTAAACTTTAGACTTCAACTGTATGTTTATTTTTGACTCATATTTATATTAATATATTTAAAATGGGCAAAAAATATCTTATTAAAATTGTATTTATATAAATATATTGTATTATCTATAATATAAAGATATTTTTGGGCTATTTTTCTATATATATACACAGGGGGCAGCCGTGGCCTAATGGTTAGGGAGTCGGACTTGTGACTGAAAGGTTGCAGGTTCGAGTCCCAGGTCCGGCAGGGATTGATGGTGGGGGGAGTGAATATCCAACGCTCTCTCCATCGTCAATACCACGACTGAGGTGAGACCCTTGAGCAAGGCACCGAACCCCCAACTGCTCCCCGGGCGCCGCAGCAATGCAATGGCTGCCCACTGCTCCGGGTGTATGTTCACGGTGTGTGTGTGTGTTCACTACTGTGTGTGTGCACTTGGATGGGTTAAATGCAGAGCACAAATTCCTAGTATGGGTCACCATACTTGGCCTCACGTCTCGTCACTTTCATATATACATAAGGACAATGGATGTGAAATGAGTCACGATTTGATATTCCGCTTCGTTCTTTGCTGTCTTTCAGCCCTCTGCTCTAAAAGGTCATTTACACCCTCCATCCTCCGAGTGTTTGTGTCTTTGGCAGGCAGTGAGCGCGGGAGTGCGCATATGTGCTTGTGAACACGGTCAGCCTGACATTGAGACGGGACTCGAGGGTGATAACCATACTCAAGGTCTTGCTGTCAAGTGCTGAGGGCTTTTGTTAATTCGTTGACAGGCGATTAGGATCAGACACAGTCTGGACTGGTACGTGTGGCATAGTTTACTCATGGCGCTCTCCTTCCTTTCTGTTCTGGTTAAAATCCACTGTAGGCCATGATGATTTACATTAGGCTCATATTCAACCTAGCTATTGAATTATGCATACACACACACACACACACACACACACACACACACACACCCCATGGTCCATTGCCCGTTCGCATCTCATCGGCATCTGCTCTTTGAAAATGCGCCGCGTGTGAGCGGTAATTAGTACCTTTAGCGTCGGAGCCACAGAGGTTCCCTCAAGGGAACAACGCAACTATAATGTCACTGACCTTGCAGATACTTAAATGTCTACTTGGTTTCAATACATATAGATTGACTAGAGTCAGCGGGGAGAAGAGAAATCTGTTCAGATGGGCATGCGAGGGGCTAATCTTGATGCACGAGTAATTATAAAGTCTTTTAATGCATTGGCACGCTGCCCAATGAAGGCCTTCAGTGAGTGACATGAATGACAAACACCACATGGAGGCCACCTAAAGGACAGAACACATTTTAACTAAGAAAAAAAGGAAATTACTGGCTATTAACCCTAATTTGGTTGGTTCACATGAGGATGCATGGTTGCAGAGCTTCTGGGCATAGCTTGAGGTATATATGGCTGGGTTTACGTGTGAAGCGCAAAGTAAACTTGGCAGTACGCCGTTTACTGCTAACCGTGCCTGAGGCTCCTTCAAACTGCTTGTCTACATTGTGTGTTTTGAACGGACAAGAGAAAGACAAGCATTCACCCAAACAAAAGGCCAAGCTTGACAGATTCAGTTAGACAGTCAAAGTCACCTGAGTAGACTTGAAATAACACTTAATGGATACAGTAACCAATCAAACAACTAAAAATAAGGTCACTTTGTTCTCAAAAGTGAAAGCTTTTGTTTCAAGCACTGAAGGAAGCAGGTGAGGCATTCAAAGTCATTACAGTGGAAGGGTGTGTGAATACTTTTAGGTGAAGAGGAGGTTAAACAATGAAACTTTCACACATTAACAAGGCAGTTATATAAAAGCAGAGAAGACGAAATTAAATACAATGGCTCAAAAGGTTGCTCTTATGCGTCATTTAAATTTCAACAGTCTCAGATGATTGTCTAAAAAATAAAATACGCACAAATAAGTATATAGCTATTAAACAAGTGTGTGTGTGTAAAATAACTTGAATTGTTTGAATTTAATTAAAGCTTTTATTGAGCAAGGAGGAATTAAATTGATCACAAGCGACAGTAATGATGTTTATAATGTAAGACTTCTTTTGAACTTTTATTAGAAAATGTATTATGTAACCTTTAATACATTAAACACGGTTACACATGATATATAAAGAAATGTTTCTTTAGAAGCAAATCAACAGATTATAATGACTTTTGAAGAATCACAAATAATTGGAGTAATGGTTGCTGAAATTTCAAATGTAAGTAAGAAAAGTAAGATTTTTATATTTGTAAATAAGCCTCTTTTCCTCACCAAGTCTCCATTTATTTGATCCAAAGTACAGCAAAAACAGTAACATTTTTTAATTATTTTGACTATATAAAAAAACTGATTTCTATTTGAATATATATTTTAAATATAATTGATTTCAGAGCTGAATGTTAAAAACAACAGAGTAGATTTTTTTCAGGTTTCTTCAAGTTCAGAAGAACAGCATTTATCTGAAATATAAATCTTTTGTGACATTATAAATGTCTTCATCATCACTTTTGATCACTTTAAAGCATTATGCTAAATAAAAGTATTCATTTCTATAACCATCCAGATACATGTTGATCTTTGGATCTTTCTATTCATCAAAGAATCCTGAAAAAAAAAAATACTCAACTGTTTTAAATATAGATAATAATAATTAAAAAAAATGTTTCTTGAACAGCAAATCAGCATATTATAATGATTTCTGAAAGATCGTGTGACACTGCAGACTGGGGTAGTGATGCTGAAAATTTAGCTCTGATCACAGGAATAAATTACATTTTAAAATATATTAAAATTGAAAACAGTAATTTTAAATAATAAAAATATTAATATTATTTCTATCTATCTATCTATCTATCTATCTATCTATCTATCTATCTATCTATCTATTGTCTGTCTCTATTATTGATATAATTTTTCACATCATCTCATTGCTGTATATGAAAAATGTCTTTCTTTTGGTGTTTTTTTCTTTGCATTGCTTGGATATCCTTGAAATTCCTTGAACAAGAAGTGAACTTGCAAACTATGGTGATTTGAAATCATTACGAGGCTCTCGCAGATGCCATTTATCACTACTCTCTATTTGCTCATTATAATTTCATGGCACCATCTTTTATAATTTAGTGCTTATCATCTCTAGCAGCTTTCTTTTTTAAAACCAGCCCTTTATTTTCCTGAACTTCAAATAACCTGCACACAAGTTCAGCTCGGTACATCCAGTGTTCGTTGCACTTTAACCTCATGTACCGCAGCGGCCAAACTGAGAAATCACAAACCATTAGCGAGACATTCTCGGAGTCAGGATCATTATAAGGAAACTGGCAATTCAGACTCTGAACCTGCAGTGTACATTTGTAGTTTTTTCCCAACCTCTCTATATCATTACAGCTCTACTGGTGAAACCAGAGCTCAAATGCACAGCGGATAAAGACTCCAGACCCACACTGGCATGCCGTCTATATCGAAACTGATCAAAGAGAGAGCGGGAAAAGCACATTACATGCGGCATTTCACTCTCAGCCGGAGCGTACGTGTTTGTGCACTTGCTTGCAAAAGCTTTGAAAATGTTGTTCGCTTGAAGTGATTATTCCAGCATCATTAGTGTATCTTATGCTTTTTTGGGGGGTCTCTCAGGAAACAGATCTAGCCCGAGGCCCTTAAGCAGGTTAAAGGGAATCAAACCCTATGCTGATTAATTATCTGAGCTCCTGTGAAGCTGTGACATGTGGAAAAGTGTGCCGTTATAGGCCCTTCTAAAAGTAGTGTCGTAGTTATTTCACATCAAACACACTGGAGTGCTAATTTTAACTTATTTTCTTTAAAATAATCCATTATTCAGCTTCCCTTTGGGTCGAATTGATTGCTCGGTTTGAAGTTATTTTTAAATCTTGATTTTTACCCTTGTGAAGCTCTCAGTTTTATACATGCAATTCATTTTAAGATAGCAGAAAAGAGAGATTAAGATGACGAATGACCTGCGTTTGGGATGTCGAGTCTTTGGGAAAAACAAGTCCAAGAGTTCCTCACTGAGATCTGGTTTCTAAATTCGCCTGAAAAGTCACTATTCATTGGCTTCACAATGTGAAGTCAGAGCCTGATGTGCAGTACTTCTAGGAAAACAATAAACCAGCACTTAATAAAACTATGGGAGCTTCTCTTGTGTTGCTGGATTTACTTGCTCAGTGAGTTTATGATCTGCTACTGCATGAGTAACACTTAAGACTACTGTTATATCACTAATGAATAACTACATTCCAGTAAACTACTATTAACTTAAAAGAAACTCTGATTAATGAATTTCTAACAGCACTCTATTAGCTAAACAATAACTATTAGCTAAACTAACTACATTTTTTCCCACATTATTGTTAGTACTTCATAAAAATGTATGGTTGTATTTACATCTTCTACCTCATACAGAACCATGGCAGCCCGCTGAC
The DNA here is from genome assembly GCA_033026305.1 of Cirrhinus molitorella. NCBI lineage: Eukaryota > Metazoa > Chordata > Actinopteri > Cypriniformes > Cyprinidae > Cirrhinus > Cirrhinus molitorella. The sequence goes on from CM065131.1 coordinate 11,728,718, forward strand.
TCAAGTGTTACTACATCCTTCTGAAGAAATGTCTAGCCATTTGGAGCATTATTCTAAAGTGTGTCAAATCTGTCAGAATGAATTACTATCCAAAACCTTACAAAAAACACTCAAACGCTTACAATGACTTCAGTCATTACTAGGGAGTTGTCATGCTTGTCACTTTAGAATACTGTAATACTGTAGAATACTTCCAAATAATTCACTATGCTATTGAAAGCTGTGTTCTCTTATAGATTTTAGTAACTAAAATCAAAACTTTTTTGGAATGTACACTGCCATTCAAAAGTTTGTGATCAGTATGATGTTAATGTTTTTAAAGAAGTCTTTTCTGCTCATCAAGGCTGCATTTATTTGATTAAAAATACCAAAAAAGTGTAATATTGTGAAATATTTTTGCAATTTAAAAAAGTGTTTTTCTATTTTATTATACTTTAAAATATAATTTATTTCTGTGATGCAAAGCTGAATTTTCAGCATTATTACTCTTAGGACTTAGTCTTAGGTGTCACATGATCCTTCAGAAATCATTCTAATATGCTGATTTATTATTAATGTTGGAAACTGTTGTGCTGCTTAATATTTTTTGGAACCTGTGATACTTTCTCAGGATTCTTTGATGAATAAAACAATTTAAATAAACAGCAATTATTCAAAATAAAAATCTTTTGTAACAGTACACTACTGTTCAAAGTTTGGGGTTTTAAATGTTTTTTAAAGATGTATTTTCTGCTCATCAAGGCTGTGTTTATTTGATTAAAAATGCAGAAAAAACAGTGATATTGTGAAATATTACTGCAATTTAAAAAAGTGTTTTTCTATTTTATTATACTTTAAAATATATTTTATTTCTGTGATGCAAAGCTGAATTTTCAGCATTATTACACTTAGGACTTAGTCTTAGGTGTCACATGATCCTTCAGAAATCATTCTAATATGCTGATTTATTATTAATGTTGGAAACTGTTGTGCTGCTTAATATTTTTTGGAACCTGTGATACTTTCTCAGGATTCTTTGATGAATAAAACAATTTAAATAAACAGCAATTATTCAAAATAAAAATCTTTTGTAACAGTACACTACTGTTCAAAGTTTGGGGTTTTAAATGTTTTTTAAAGATGTATTTTCTGCTCATCAAGGCTGTGTTTATTTGATTAAAAATGCAGAAAAAACAGTGATATTGTGAAATATTACTGCAATTTAAAAAAGTGGTTTTCTATTTTAATATACTTTAAAATATATTTTATTTCTGTGATGCAAAGCTGAATTTTCAGCATTATTACTCTTAGGACTTAGTCTTAGGTGTCACATGATCCTTCAGAAATCATTCTAATATGCTGATTTATTATTAATGTTGGAAACTCTTGTGTTGCTTAATATTTTTTGGAACCTGTGATTTTTGATGAATAAAACAATTTAAATGAACAGCATTTATTCAAAATAAAAATCTTTTGTAACATTATACACTACTGTTCAAAGTTTGGGGTTAGTATGATTTTTAAATGTTTTTAAAGATGTATTTTCATCAAGGCTGTGTTTATTTGATTAAAAATACAGAACAAACAGTAATATTATGAAATATAATTGCAATTTAAAACAGCGGGTTTCTATTTTAATATACTCTAAAATATAAGTAATTTCTTTGAGGAAAAACTGAATTTTCAGCATCATTACTCCAGTCTTCAGTGTCACGTGACTCTTCAGAAATCATTTTAATATGCTGATTTATTATCAGTGTTGGAAACAGTTGTACTGCTTAATATTTTTTAAACCTGTGATACTTTTTTCAGGATCCTTTGATGAATAAAACGTTAAAAAGAACAGCATTTATTTAAAATATTAATCTTTTGATACATTACAAGGTTTAAGGTCAGTACATTTTTTCTTTTTTTTTTTTTAATTGATAAAAAGTGACAGTAAAGACCTATATTGTTAGACAAGATATTAGACAAGATTTTATTTTGAATAAATGCTGCTCTTTTTAACCTTTTATTCATCAAAGAATCCTGACATCACAGCTTCCAAACACTAACTGTTTCCAACATTGATAATAAATCAGTGCATTAGAATGATTTCTGAATGATCGTGTGACACTAAAGACTGGAGTAATGATGCAGAAAATTCAGCTTTGCATCACAGAAATAAATTACGTTTTTAAAATAGAAAAACTGTTATTTTAAATTGCAAAAATATTTCATATTCAGTATTTTTGATCAAATGAATGGAACTTTGATACGCATAAGACACTTCTTTAAAAAAAACATTACAAATCTAACTTTTGAATGACATTGTACTTTTTCTATACATAATTAATGTGCCATTTGTCAGTTCTCAACAGAACAGAAGGGATTTGTTAAATGGGGTGTTACACTAGGTTTTGAAAGACATTTGAAGTATTTGCCTCAGGTCACAAGATGTTTTATCACAAGCTTCTTGCTAGCAAACACTGAGAAAATGAGAAAGAAATAGGGGGACAAAATGAGACATTCAACCCACCTGATTATATTCAAATTTTTTTTTAATAGTAAGATGTAAAAGAAACATCAAAGAAATAAAAAAACATATAGCATTATAAAATAACTAAAATAATACAAATAAATAAACAATAGCCTTTGACATTTATTATATATGCTTAGGCAAATGACAGCTTTAGATAGCAAATATCATTGTTCCACTCTACAATTAACCCTGTGAAGTCCTTTATGGTACTATAAATAAGAAGTCAAAGCACAAAAGCAGCAGGGAAGAAAAAGAGGAATATATGCAAGCCAAGCCAAGCTCAAAGGCCACAGCGGTCAGCAGCCAGTTCGTTATGAGTTTGAATAGTGTGACATGCACAAACAGAGTGCGTTAACCTTGAGCGAGGCTGAGGGGGAAAGGGGAGCGGAGGGTGGTGGTAGTGGCGCTAAAGGCCTAAGCAGGTGTGACAGTTCTGAAAGCTTTCACCAGACAAAAAGGTTTCACTAGCCTCCTAGCTATGCTGAGCCACAGCTGACCTCACTGCTCGCCAGCGCTGGCAAAGCAAAGCTGTGTTCATAGTAGGGAAGCAGAAGAGATGAAGGAAAACAAGCATTTTGTGTTTATGTGAAGGATGCCTATCCACCTTATTTTTCAGTGTGGAAGTAAGCTGTTTTCTGGTAATGTGTTAGACTTGCGGTTCATAAGCCGCTGTAGGGAAATAACGAGAAGAATAACGAAGTGCAGTAAACGGTAAAACTGTTTGCACTACAAACCAGTGTGTTCATAATTAAGATAATACATTAAAATAATATGGCGAGACATGCCAGTCTGCAATATCAAGCTGCAAAACAAGCGGTTTTGTACAGCTAAAACAGCTGGAAGCGGATGAGACTGGGAGGCCTGACCCATAAAATGTTATGGGGTTTCAAATCAAAATATGACTTTCTGTTACGAAACAGGATTTCATTTTCATACATGTCCACTGTAAAGGACATCAGGATTTAAAGCATGTTTATTACACAAGTGAATAGGGAAATAAATTATATTTCAATAATGCTATGAAATATTAAATATTATTATGAAAATCTTGCCATTTATTTCTCCCATTAATACACTTATTTTTTCATTATATGTTACCCCAAAAACACATAGATACAGTTTATGAAAATCATCTTTACATGAAGTTTGATATAAAAAATAAAAAAGACTTCTCATTAAAACAAAAATGCCACTTTTTTTTCTTTTCATGTCTATTCATGTGTTTATATATATATATATATATATATATAAAAGTCATGGTGTCCTCTACAGAGAATGTAGCATAACATGAATAAAATATCATTTTTACATTTTTTATTTTTTTAACTTTTTTTTCTTATAATCTAAACAATGTAATGACATAAAAAAAAAATAAAAAATACTAAATTCACAAAACTTTTTTTTTTTCTGGTAGTCAGGAGGCTATGTGACTCTGGACCACAAAGCCAGTCGAAAGTAGCACATGTATATTTGTAGCAATAGCCAAAAGTACATTATACAGGTCAAATTAATCGATTTTTATTTTTATTTTAAGTAAAGATCATGTTCCATGAAGATATTTATACAATTTCCTACCATAAATATATAACAATTTAATTTTTAATTAGTAATATGCATTGCTAAGGACTTCATTTGGACAACTTTGAAGGCGATTTTCTCAATATTTAGATTTTTTGCACCCTCAGATTCCAAATTTTCAAATAGTTGTATCTTGGCCAAATATTGTCATATCCTAACAAACCATTAATGGAAAGCTTATTTATTCAGCTTTCAGATAATGTATTTTGACTGGTTTTGTGGTCCAGGGCCACATATTATAATCTACAGACTAAACGATATTTAACTGATCAAGTTTACGTTACAATTTTATTAGCATTTGGCCACATTAACACTCCAAATGTTTCACCACCAACCCTTGAAAGCAATTCTTTTTCCATTTTCATCCAGAGGGGGGCAGCAAACATTATATTATGTAGTGAGCACCACTCCTTCATAATTTACCACTTAGATGAGCCCAGAAGCTTATGCAAACGTTTGTGGATGTCTCCTAGAACCAGACAGCATAACAGCATATTAATTCATGCATAACAGATTTTACATTTACATGGAAGAACACAGATAATTTTTGTATGACGAGTTCAGCACTAATATTGTGCATCAGAATCACGTATAAACTGATGCATATATGCCATCTGGAAGATTATATATATATATATATATATATATAGTTTAAAATATAAGTATGTATGTATGTATATATAAATACGAGTTACGAGCCTCTTCCCAAAGCAAATGCAATTTTGCACAGACTCTACAACCAAAAAAACTTTCTCATCAAAGTGGGCGGTCCCATACATCTAGTTTCGTGACGTAATTTCCGCTCGCTCAAGTCATTTGCGCTCGTCTCAAGCTTTTGTTCATCTGTTTCCAACCGCACGCCGGAGAACAGGAGCCATTGCGACTCGTGTTCAGCAGCAGCTGCTACAGCCTCTCGTGTGTTCGTATTGCCTCTTGCGGGAAGTGGATACTGAAATAGTTTCGCCGTCGGACGTTTGGTGTTCAGACCTTCTTTAACTTACAAACTCAACATGGAGAATGAGAACAAATACCTCCCGCAGCTGTTGGCGGAACGCGACAGCCTGGACGCGTCGTTCACTCACGCCATGAAACTTCTAACAGCAGGTAAACGCCGTTGTTTCGTGAAAACGAAGGAGATGAGATGTGTAAATCTAGCTTGGGAACTTTTGCGGTGTATTTCAGATGTAGTTTTTTATTTAGAGGAAGATGGAAATCGACTGAAGTCATTCGCGGGACACGGGGCGACCGTTACAAAGACTCGTTTCAGCGCGCTAGGGGGTTCGTGTACTTAGCTCGAGCCAGGCACGTGTTAACGTTACCGAAGCCATTTTTTCGGAGGGGCAAACTCCACTTTTACCGGATGGTATCGTTTCTTTGTACCATTTTTCGTGTTCGCTCAAAACCAATGGTGCTGTAGAGTTTTACCCCCATCATCCTCCGGGCAGCAGTCCCATTTCCGCTCCTGTACCGCGTTTGAACAGCGTGCTGGATTGGGTTTAACCTCCGAGCGTTCTTCGAAGTGGAAACTTTCGATGCAGATATCGTGTTTTATACAACTTCGCTACAGCAAACTAGTCTTTTTTTTAATTCAGGTTAAATTTCAGTAAGGTATAAAAAAAAATGCTTCGCGTTAAAACTGTTTAGCTTATTTTTTTATTTTTTTATTTTTATTTTTTTTTATAAAATAAAAAGGTTTCCCGCCCGGTACTGTTTGTAATGAGGGCTCTGTATCTACTGGGGTCAACGTGGCGTTTCTTTGTACGCGTCGAGTCCCACTCTACATGCACTTATCGCGTTCGTCTAGACTGAAAGATCTGGAAAGCTTCGGAGGAAATTGTCCAAGTCTGATCGAGTGAAATTGAAGACGGGTGAATGCCTTAAGTTTGAGATTTGTCGTAGTAATAAAAACCATGTTCCGGACCATATGTGTCTTCAGTGTGGGAAGTGTTACATCTGGAGATTAAATGGGTTTTTTGGTGTAGGAAATGTCTTTTCTTGGCCTCGTTTCACCACATGTCTTATATCATCAGTCTAGTGGGAGTTCAACTGTATCTTGTGGTTTATATTAGTAGATCAGTTCCTTAAGTTACCTTTGCAGAGGCACGTAAATGTCCGTTGTTTAGCATCAGACTTGCAGTGAAAAGCCTTTTTAAAAAGCGAGTCTATTGATTGATGGTGTTTCCTGCCAGTGACTTTGAGGCAAGCACTTTTCTATGCAACCTGAAGCAAACACTTAAATCTCCGAAGTACATTTGCCGTTGATGTAAAATGACCTGGAGATGGCTGGAGAAAAATTCAGGCCTGTAAACCTCAACTTGTAATCCAGCTTGTCATGTTAAATGAGGGACATGTAACCATGTAGGTTTATGTGACGCCCTTTTTTTTTTATTTTTTTTTATTTTTTTTTTAAAGATTTAAACCTTGAGTCTTAAAGCGGAATTTAACACTGCAATAAATTTGTGACCCTGTTGTCTGACTTGGAGTTTAAAACTTGTATGTTTCTAGTGACTTGAGTTTTGTAATAGCTGGTTAAGCAATGAATGGTAAAGTATCTATTTAGTAGCACTGGTTGCATTTAAATGTTCAAATCTGATTTTTTTTTTTTTAGAAATCGAAAAGATTGAGAAAGGAGACACCGAGAAGGATGCAGAAAGCTACCTGGACCTCTTTACCCAGAAAAACATCAAACTGAAGGAAAGGGTTCTCATACCAGTCAAACAGTACCCTAAGGTGAGTGTCACTGTGGTATTTAGGAACACGTTTTCTGTGCCGGTTTACCCGATTACACGTGCGCTGCTACAGATCTGGTGTTAAATGAATGTGTAACATCTCAATAGAAGCAAAGGTCATCTGAGGATTCTTGGAAGGTACAACAATTTAAAGGAAAGTTATATAGTAAAGAGTATAGTAGATCTAGACTCATCAGGGGGGTATTTAGAGAATTTTGCTAACCTTTGATTGTTGAAAACCAGCAAAGGCCTGTAATCTGTCATGAAGAGCTTAAGATGTTTTCAAAATGTGTTTTCTTTTTTGCGTGCGTCCTGTGATAGCTTACCTGCCAGAGGCAATCAGACCATTTGGTTCAGTCCTCTGTTGTTTTTATAGAGCATAGTAGTGTTTTTCTTTGACCTTGCATGTTTATCTTTTAAAGTTTGCTTGTCAGATCAGTTGAGACTAGCTGAATTTTATTTTGCTCCCTCTTAAGTGAGTGTTGCATGGATATCGGATTGGTATGCGAGTTTTGCATGAGTGATTATGCTTCTCAAGTCCAGTTGAAAGTGCTGTTTCTCCTTAGGATTGCTTGTTATATTAGGGTTTTAATTAAAAATGGGTTGTCCATTTTAGAGGCAGCAAATTGTTGCATTTTTGTATATGACTTGATTCACGCCTGTTAGTTGCACACAGATGTTCCACAGACTCTTAGGTTACTTATATTTTAAAGGTTGAACTTTACCTCTTTGTGCTTTTCACAGAGTGGCACTTCTCTTTGGGTTTTGTGCAAGGAAACAAATGTTTTGTCTCCTGAGGGTTTTTTTTTTTTTTTTTTTTCCTCCCATTTTAGACGAGTGTCCTCATGCGTGTGTTCCCAGACTGCCTAATGTTACCCCTCGCTTTGGTGTCGAGTGGTGCACGACTCTGGCCTTTGATCTCTTTGCATTCCATTTCATCTTGTCCTGTACAGGAAGATCAAAACTATTGAGTTTTTAGTCCTTGAAAACAAGTTCAGTCAGGCTAAGTGAGGCGCTGTAGATTTCTTCAAATGCTGAGGGTTTAATATTTAATTTTCTGTTGCTTTGTGCAGTTTAACTTTGTTGGGAAGATCCTTGGACCGCAGGGGAACACCATCAAGAGACTGCAGGAGGAGACTGGCGCTAAGATCTCCGTGCTGGGGAAAGGATCCATGAGGGACAAAACCAAGGTAAAGTGTTATTGAGGTTCTTTTTAAAAGTTTGAATGGTTGTTGCAAGAATGAGTAATATCAGGGGCACCTCACTTCTGTTGCTGGATTTCTAAGATGGCTCTAAAGGAATAAAAAGATTATTTTATGCTATTTAATGTTATGTGTGAATGAAGGTTAAATGACAAACTAAAGGGTAAACTGGATCTGCTAAACTACTTTGTGTTTTTTAGGAGGAAGGCTTGAGGAAAAGTGGAGAGCCAAAGTATGCTCACTTGTCCATGGAGCTTCATGTGTTTATTGAGGTGTTTGCTCCTGTTCCGGAGGCATATGTACGCATGGCTCATGCCATGGAGGAGATCAAAAAGTTCTTGTTTCCTGTAAGTATTCAAAAATCTGCTCTAGATTCAAGGAGACCATGTTCATTGCGGTGCTGATACTGTTTTATCTAAGCTTTGTTTGTAGTGCTATGATTTATGATTTCCAAATGGGCCATTGTTTAAGTCCAAACTGCCTGTGCTGTTGGATTGTAACTCCACTTGCTTTGCCCGTGGTGGCAGATTAATATTTAATCTGATAAATCGGTTGTTTTCAAGCTCACTTCTGTGTCTAAACTGTGTAACTGAAAGGTTTTGGCTACACAGTGTATGGTTGCCTCTGTAAATGACTAACCTTAATGCACTGTGCTAGTGGCCTCATAAGTGAGCTTTGCAGGTCTAGGTTTCTGCTCATGCTGTAGTTGTGTTGTCCAACTCTTTAAGCATCTGATGTTCTTGTGGAAAGTGATGTTAAGGTAACCTATGTGCCTGTCTCATAGGACATGATGGATGAGATTTGCCAGGAGCAGTTCATGGAGATGAAGTTCCTCAACAATGGTCAGGAACACGGGGGCAGAGGCCGAGGTGGGCCACCCGTCAGAGGCCGTGGAGGTCTTCCTCCTCCTGGAGTACCCAGGTACCCATGCTAATGCATGCAACTTTAAGACATGAACTGCAACTGACTTGAGCTTTAAAATGCTTTATTAATGCACACTTACCTTTTGCAGGGGTCGTGGTATGCCCCCGCGTGGTGGTCGTGGCGGCCCTCCTCGAGGTGGAGTCACAAGAGGAGCACCTGCAGGTAGAGGTGGACCATCAGCCCAGCTGCCCAGAGGAGCAGCTTCCAACCGTGCCCGTCCACCTGCCCCTGCGTCTCAGCGGATGGCCCCTCCACCACCCCCACACGCTCCAGCCCAAGAGTCATATGAAGAATATGTATGTTTCTTTATTATATACAACGAATACACTAGTATTTTCAAAGTTTATGATGCTGTGGATTGATTTTGTTGTTTCTTTTGTTTCTTCAGTCTTATGATGAGAACTACACAGAGGCAGGCTATGAATCCTATGACAGCTACTACACCCAACCACAAGCGTAAGTTGATAGTACATGTTACTGTTAGTTTAAGACTTAAGCCCGAGTTTCCTCAAAAGGATCTGCTTCGCTTATAATTACTGTGGTTTATGGAGGCTTTTTGGAAACACCCGTGTCTTAAAAGCACAATGTTCTTGGCTTAGTATGTTATGTTGGGAAATTCAGGTCAGGTTCTCTTGTGTAAGAGTTGTTCATTTGAACATTGTTTCTACTTGCTTTTTTTTTTTTTTTCAGGGAACCAGAATACTATGACTATGGACATGGAGAGACACAGGAAGGCTATGAAAACTATGGTAAGTTTAGTTTTCTTGTCTGACACAGGGTTGTTCGCTTTCCAACCCTTCATCTCCTGTTGCTGATGTTTCAAACATTTATTAGTTTACTTTAAGGGTGTGGATTCATGTTACAATTGATAACGCCGGTGTTACTAAACAGAACAGTTCCTGTATTTCAAGATAGTTAGTTTTACTTCCTGTGAGTCCTGACTAATGTTATACTTGTAAATCTGAAAATGAAGCCTGACACGAGCTGTAGCTGAAATTGTTTGCTTATGGGTAGTATGAAATCTTCAAATGCAGTGAATTTGGTCATACTACACTTATCAGGTACTGACACACTACTGTATAGTATGAAAATAGCCATAAATAGATGCAGTGCAGAGTTTAATACATAATGTTTTATTTTGTACTTTTTACAAGTATAATTTTTGTACATTAGTTTATTACCATTATAATGCAGACTTGCCTTGAGCATTTGCCAAGGTAGATTTGGTCAGTGGTGTTTTTAAGGTAGGGCTTAGTGAAGGTCATTTGTTATAGCTTTGTTATAGTATAGCTGTTGCTTGCTTGCTGTCATTTTACTCACTTGCATTTGTTTTCTCTTGCAGCTCAAGATGACTGGAACGGGACACAGCGCCCCGCTGGCGGTGGAAAAGCTCCCGCTCAGAGACCGACAAAGCCTGGCATAAGGGAACACCCCTATGGACGATACTAAGTCTGATTAGTGGAACGTCACCCAACGCGTCGCCATGACAACTGTCTCCCATGGCAGCTCACGCTTTAAGCTACCCGACAAAAGTAATTGTCCGTTTGTTTTTTTTTTTGGTTTTGTTTTTTACTCCGGACTTTTTTTAAAGAAACTCGACAATGGCATTTGAATGCCTCAAGAACCAACAAAACCTTTAGGAGGATTAGAGATTAAACATGGCTGTTTTTTTTTTTTTTTTTTGGTTTGGTTTATTTGTTTTTTGTTTTTGCCAATATCTCTTCCTCTGCTCATACCTACCCTTGCTTTTTTGCATTTGTCGATGGTAAAAGTTTTGTTCCAATGATTGGAAAAAGTATTTAGCTGAAAGGTAAAGCCTAACAACTGTACAGCCACTTTTTATGTGTCTCAGGACGCCACTTTAATTTGTGTTACCTTAAACTCTGCTGAGGTGCAGTTGCAGATTCCCATGTAGGCTACATTTCAAAATTCTGTTTAATACTAGCATATCAAAAAGACCCTAAACGTAATGTCTGTTTTGTAATAAGGAGTATAATTTACTGAAATGCAAAATGTCTTTTAATGGTATTTCGAACAGCCATTTGTTATTCCTCATTTGATTTAAATAGTCTTAAAAGCTGTAAATGTAGATTTAGGCCTCAATATTTTCCTTGTATCTTTAGAGTTTTGAAATATAGCCCAATTAGACGCTGTTGAGATGGAATGTCCTCAAATCCTTAATTTGTTAAAATAAGATGTTACTCTTCAAAACTGTTCTGTAGAATAACCCATGTTTGGCTACTTATGTTTAAAGGAAAAAAAAAGAACAAGATCAAACAAAGTCAGATTATAATGGATGACACCATGCTATATAAACTGCATGCACAAACTGCTTAAAGGATTTGGACAACAATCTCCACAAGGGTCATCTCTTTCTTATGTAAAGGGATACTGCAGCTAAAACCAACTCTATTGTACATAATTTAAAAAAGGAAAAAGGAAAAAAAAACAACTCACATCCAAACTGTACTTTACTGCCATTTTAGTATTTGTATCCTCTCCATAAAATGCAGAATGACATGTGTAAGCTTGCCTAAATAGGTAACTAAATCTGTCCAAAACATGTTTTGCAGCAGATGTCAATAAAGCCTAGTTTGTTTTTTATGAAACTTTTAACCTGGTTTATTTTTCTTTGTCTTCATAAAATCTGAAATGGCCTTTTAAATAACTCCTAACCTTCGGTTCCAACCTTTCTTCCTCTTCAAAAACAGTTTTTAAATTTAAAACAATGCATGTAGTCTGAAGACGTAAACTATACTAAAGGAGTCTGTTTAAAGTGTTTGATCTGACAATTAAAAGCACACCTTTAATGTTTCTCTCTCTTTTTATACTTAAAAAGGACCCTAGAGGTAAGACCTGTGCTCTTTAAAATAACCTGGATAGCTTCCTAATGTCTATAGAGAGAACTAAAGCATTCGGTGCTTGGGTATGTATTAAACTTTTCTTGAATGACATTTTATTTTTGGTCTCACTCAGAATGGGAAATGTATTACAGCCTGAAATAATTTGAATTTAAAAGTTACGTTATGCAGGGCCCACATTTGTCAAGACTGATGCAAAGACAAGTTGGCTGCTTTTAGTAAAGAGGACAGGAGAGGACTGTTAAACTTTAAGTGCAGCATTGTAAAGGTAACCCTAACCCTAAATTTGTAAGTGAGTAGTGTTACATTTATATACTTAAAACTGTTTTGTAACAGCGTGCAATGATTTAAAAGATTCAATCGTTTAAAAATATAAAAGTAAAGTGGAAAAAATTATATATACAAACAAAAGATTTTGCTTATAATATTTCTGTACTAACATTCTAGAGCAGAATTATAATGCAACTCATGCTAAAAGTGCTCAGTGTCAAATCTAGATCCATCTATGTTTGTAATGCTGCTCCTGTTTTTTTCTTTCTTTTGCGATTTTAATTGTTTAATGTATTGGAAAACTCAAATGTCCTACCTGAAAAAGTTACCTGGAAAAGCTTGAGTTGCATGACTCAAACTTGGGAGATTGCATGAGCTTCCTCAATACAATATAGTTTATCATGGCAATGTTTGGTTGTCCGCTCATAGCGTTCTCTCTTCCCTAGGTTGCGATGCCTAGCAATTCCTGGAAACGGAACGTTTAATCGAGTGTCAGATCTCTCCACAGGTCAGTTATCTTTTCCACTGAAACTGCAAACGTGCATCACTGCTCGTCCATTAAAAAGTTTGTTTGCTGTAGTTTTAGTCCATCTTAATTCTGATGAGTCAAAGCTTTCCAAATGTGCATGTTCTGCAAGAAGCACTAAATGGCACAAAGTTGCACTGCCCTAATGGGCTTGCTTCCGGTTTCCACTACATACTCTGCTCTGTAATTACTGGTTGCTCCAGTGGCTTAATGTGATGAATGGACTCATCATGGAAGATGATTCAGATGTCTCAGAGGTGTGTGTGTGTGTGTGTGTGTGTGTGTGTGTGTGTGCTCCCTCTTGCTGGCTTTGCTGACCGTCTTGCAATTCTTCTACAGGAAAAGACAAGTTTGTTTGCAGCGTAAGAGCAATCTTACCTTTGAACACCCGCTGCCTATAAGGAGCCATGGATGGTCTGACTGAACAGCTTCTGAATGGTGTGGAATGGCAAAAATCAGTGGTCCTATCGGCTAAAGTTTGTACCAGCAATCTCTTAAAGGGTTAAAACTGAAAAGTCTAGAGTTCTTGCTGCTGTGTATATTGGCTCTCCAGTCGTAATGCAAGGTCATTTTCTCTGTACTGAAAGTTTCCCTTTACTGTTCACCTCATCAAGTGCTTTCTAAGCATACTTTACTTTAAATGTTCATCCTTAAATTGACTACTTCTCATGTTGGGCTAGAAATCATTTTAACAAGCTTGAAAAATTCTGTCCAGGCTCTCCAGACATTTACCTCAGACAATACTCCAGTGCTTTATTCTGCAAGACAAGCATGTCTTCCCCAGTTCCTCGCTCGGAGGAGCGTACATGCTAATTTGGAGCTGTCCGGCCCCTATCTCTTAGCACAGACTTTGTCCTTTAATTGCCATGGTAATTTTCATCGTGCTCTTGAGTAGATATGTTTGAATGGGCTTATGCTGCCGGAGCGCTCTCAGAGTTTGTATGAATCATAAATGAATCTTGTGTCTGTTGAACCAAGCGCGAAAAGCTCCAGGGGTTTGCAGCATAGCATAACACTTGATCTAAATCATACTAACGTTTTTACCTTCTGGATAAAGGTCTTTCTTGCCCTAATTGAGAGCTTTCCATAAATTTTGCTTTGTGTTCTAATCCTCGCTGTTTTTGGCACTGTGTATGTGTAGCTGTCAGTAGCTTACATCTCTTGCTCATTTCCCCCCACCCTCCAGCACACATAGGACTTGAGTCTGTCATTCTGACCAATTACTGCCGCTGACAGTGTGTCCGTCCCCCCCGTGGAGCCGCCACTGGTTGCCGGCTCTCTAACAGGACTAATGCCTTATTGCATTAGAGACAAATCAGTCCTCGGCACCGATTTTAATAAGCATCAGCAACCGTTCAAGTGCCATCGAACAATTGGAAATGTGTGCGCGTGGGTAGGAGGTTGACCGGTGCGCATGCAGGCTTCACCGTAATGAGAAATTGCAAAAGCTGATAATGGAAATATTTAATTCATTTCCCAGATAGATGCTTGGAGGGCTAAAGAAAACTAGTCTCAAGGAGGAAGAACAGTTCAAACCCACTGTGTGCACTTAATGGGGCATTGTTTACATGGTCATATCTGTTTGCATCGGACATGCGTGGCCTGCAGTTGCTGGGGAAATGTCTCTGGGGTGATGTGCAAGGCATGAGTGGCAGTATGAAACCGAGGGATTGTGGCTTGGTGGCTCTTTCCTCTTAACACTCATTGTGCATGCTGAAAACAGGAAGCATGGCTTTGCGAATGCAAATGAAACGCTCGCACCGCTATCTGTCTGTCTTCCTGCATGGCTATTTTGCTAGTTTCACACCTAACCAGTACACACACTCCAGGGAGTCAGGGTTTTGAGTGCATGGGGAGGAGTTGTGACGGTTTCTGGCTCACGTCCTGGAGAACCGTGGCCGCTGGCCACCTCCTTCAGTGTGAAATGCTGGTAATAACTAAGCCTCCTAAAGGTCTCTCTCAGTGTGCTGTGATAAATGAATTGAATCCATCCATGTGGAATCTGGCTTGAGTAATCCCTAGCCCTCCAGGACTAAGAGTTGGACACCTCCACCTTGGCTGTCGCTAAAGTAACATTCCATTGCATGTTTTCCAACATCCACATAAGCGGACGCATCTAACACAATATTGGGAAACCATGGGAATTGCTTGGGATTAGTGGTGAAATGCAAGTGCCAGGAGTCTGTATTCTTTTGTTTCTTTTCTAAGGAGATTGATTGAGCCTGTATTTACAGTGCAACTAAACTGGATTTGAGCTTATTGAAGTGCCTGTCTTTCAGCATAGCTGTTGGCCTTTTCTCGGTAGAAGCAAACTAAAGCCTTTGGGGCCGGAGAAACGGTTCCGTGACTTGGGGGGACGGACAGAATTTTTCTTTACATTTTGAAAGTCATTCAAACTTGTTTTGAGGGGTGGTGCATCCAAGAGCACTCAAATTGGCCTGCGTATTGCGTATGACCAAAAAAAAAAAAAAAAGTACTTCATGCTTTTACTTGTTTTGGTCAAAAATAAAAAAAAAACTGAATTCAAGGAGTGGCTCCTGTGTCTCTTTTAAAGCTTATGTCTTTGTCTCTTGATAGCTTGTTCTTTTCAGGGTTTCACAATTTGACTACAATGGAGTCTCATACAACATGTTAGACGGTAAAATAAATCATCATATAATACAATGTGTAGTGCAGTAACTTGTTGAAAGCTAAAAAAACAAAAGAGCAATGCACTCAATCAACTACAGTCTTCATCAAACGGTACTATAATTTGACTTAAATGTCATTTTAGGTGTTGGTGGCTCCATTATCTTTGCCACAAAACTTTTGTGCTTTAAAACAATCTTCAAACACACCTGAAATGGCTAATGAAAGTCTTCAGGATCACTTAAATCACAGGCAGGTGTGTTGAAGCAGATTCCAAAAAGACTTTATAGCAGGGGCGTCCAAACTCTGTCATGAAGGGGCTGGTGTTTTGCAGAGTTTAGCTTCAACCTGCCTTAACACACTTGTCGAAGTTTCTAGTATGCCTAGTACAGGGATGGGCAACATCGGTCCAGGAGTGCCAATGTCCTGCAAAGTTTAGCTCCAACGCTGAGAAAAAAAAAAGACCTCACATGCCTGTAGCCCTAATATTCCTGTAGACTTTGATTATCTTGTTCAGGTGTTTAATTAGTGTTGGAGCTCTGGAACTCTACAGGACACCAGCCTTTAAGGACAGAGTTTGGAGATGGTTTGGATGGTGGGGCTGTTTTCAAGCAACACATACTGGAACCAGCTAATCAAGGTCATATTAAGCATACTAGAAACTTCTAGGCAGGTGTGTTGAGGCAAGTTAAAGCTGAGCTCTTCAGGACAGTGGCCCAGAACTGAGTTTGGACCCCCCCTGCCCAGGAATGGTCAACGTCGGTCTTGGAGTGCAAATGTCCTGTAGAGTTTAGCTCCAACACTGGGGGGGGGGGGGGGGAACTCACCTGCCTGTAGCCTTAGTAAACCTGAAGACCTTGATCAGCTTGCTCATGTGAGATTATTTAAGGTTGGAGCTGATCTTTGCAAGACAGCAGCACTCCAGGACTGACAGCCTATCCCTGCCCTATACCCTCATTCAGAATTTCCTGGGTTACAGCTGGGCAACTTTGGTCTTGGAGGGCCACTCTCCTGCAGAGTTTAGTTCCAACCCCAATTAGACAGACCTGAACCAGCTAATCAGGCTCTTACTATGTATACCTGAAACTTGCAGGCAGGTGTGTTGAGGCAAGCTGGAGCTGAACTCCGCAGGACAGCAGCCCAGGCCCACCTAATATAGGCCTTTGAATAAAAGACATTTACTGAGTTGGGCAATCGAGCTTTCTGTTAATACACTCAGCCACTGAGTGTACGTCAGTTTTACACTTGTAACTGAGGTTCATTATGGGACAAATGTTTATGGTTAAATATAGTTGAGCTCAGTGGTATAGTGTAGGGTATGCTCAGGTATACAGCTTATACCCACTACTTATTCAGTTGGCTCTGTGTATACCCACTTCTTAATCCCCTCTGATGTGCATCATTCGTTATCATTCTGTATTAGCCAAAATCATGACGGTCCACCACACAAGTAGCTAATCAAATTGCATGTGAATAAATGCAAATATTCCCTAAACACACCCACCGTCGGGGCCGTGGCACTGGCTTCCTTTGAAATATGTTTGATTGCACCTGCTCTGTCCTCCACCAGATGTTGCCTGTTCATACGTGAGAGCATGTCAGAGGAGGTGTGCAGAGTGGAAAAATAATTGATTACTAATTTGAATCAGTACATTATAATGAAACAATACCTTAAAAATTAAAAGAAGCAGGTTTTTATGATCAGAAATTTCTTGAACCGGTGAACCCCTGTAAACTTTCCAGTCTAAGCATCTATAAATTAAGCGTGTACTTACTTCTCTAGGCACCACTACACTACACCACTGGTTAAGCTATTATGTGAACTCTAAGCATCTGTTGCATGACGATTACCAAAGAAAATCACATTCTCTTATACCTCAGATTGCAAAAATCAGCAGAAATGCATTTGCAGTGGATGTCCATGAAGCAGCTGTTGTATGGATTCCCTGTAGACTTCAATTGTAAGTGCAAGCAACATTCAGACAGTCTGTGTAATAACTGCTTGTCCTGGTGACTGCTGTGCAGAGCATGTTTTGAAACCAATGAGGATGAATAAGACGTGCATCATGCGGCCCTCATGAATAATTGAAGACTCCTATTTAGTCTTGAATACTTTTAATGCGCAACGAGGATGTGCTTTCACGTGCAGGGCACTTAGAAAACTATGTTTGGATCAAACCTTGATGTGAGCAGGGTCTGTTGAGCGATTGTGGTGTTTTTAATGGAATGTGTGTTTAATGCGAGTGCACTCAGGTATCTGGTGCAACAGACGATAATCAATGAGACATGCAGGGCGCTACGCAGCTTGAAGGGAAGTGGGCGCCGGTCTGCCCTTTGGCTGTGCTCAACAAGCATTAAGTTCTAGAGCATGTATCATGTTTTAATGTGTCTTCACACAGCCACCAAGTTCAACCTCAGCCCCTAGTATCAAAGTATACAATTGTAATTGCTCTATAAATGCATTCATGCCACCTCTGAGCAGCATTAAACAGTCTGTGTAAAGACAACAAAATGCCACTTCAGAAGCACTTCTGCCACATTTGCAGTGTAAATTTGTGCTAAACTCATGGTGTTGCAGAAGAACCTTTGCATTGAGTCTTCATGTATTTATAGATAAGTAATTTCTTCCATCCTTGTGTTTTCAGAGCATAGTTTGGCAAAGTTAAGTGCCTAAAAAGGAAACCGTTCTCATTTTGACCTACAACCCACGCCGACGGTACAAATCCGCCCGCTCTCATCCTTCCTCTTCACTGGTCTGCTGCCAATATGTTAATTCTGAGTGAGACTGAAACGGCAGCAGAGCCTCGGGAGCGTTTTCATGTGGAAAGTAGTTGCAGTTGATGCAATTTATGTTTTTTATCATGAGTGTTTCCAAGCGAATCCGCCTCCTCAAGCTAACCCTGGAATCACCTTTTAAAGATTGTTTCTTGTTGAGAATGTAGTTTAAACCCAACGGTCTGTCACAGGTCACCGCTGCGGTCCACGTTGACATGTCCGCACACGCTGCTTCTCTTCTTTCCTGTTCACATGGAAACCCTGGGCCTCATTAGCTCACGCACTTGACTCCAGACCCCTGTCTGCGCCTCTACGGGAGCGAATCCCTCGGAAGCAATTTAGGGCTTGATATAAATCAATTTTTATGTTAAATAGTTGCCTGGAAAGGAGGTGTGGGGGTGGGGAAGTGTGCGCTTTACCGAGCCATAGGCTTCCCACACGTCCCTTGTGCTTTAGTCACAACGCTGACCACCGCAGGCTGTCTCTGCCTTCCTCTTGCTCGCTCTCTACAGGTCTTAGTAATTCACCTCGCTTGCTCATTCTCTCCTGCCAACCTGCAGTTTTCTTTCTCTTCCTCTTTCTGGTCTCATGTTTGACCCTCTGTGGTTGTTGTGCCTTGCCTTTGGCTCAGCTCTAATTTTAGTCGGATTGAAGAAAGTCTAGCAGGGGAAGGGCGAGGGGTCTTTCTGCAAGACTCAGACTTCCAACCTAATTACCCATCCTGTTACCTCAGTATCAGCCTCCCTGCAGCAAACCTAGCCAGTGGATGCAGCGGTGACTCAGTCGCCTCTCCATAGATCAGAGCTTTTCAATGAGAGTAAGGGTCTGATCCCAGTGCAATTGCCATTTCGGTATTGGAGTGTCAGTTGAGAACATAATTCTGGTAAATTGGAGGCATGATGGATATTTTATTGCACACCTGTCAGAAATTTAAAGGGAGACTAACAGAAAGGAGTAAAGCAAATAGATGTATCTATATGCATAATTGGCGTCACAATGACAGCAATTTGTAGTGACTGATAATACATTCCAATAAGAGTTGCCAATTTGAGGCGACATGTAATAGTGACATATGGTTGATGCAGAAAAGTTACACAGCTGTAGCTCAAACAGTACAGAATGGGACCAGGAAAACCAGTAGTAATGGGGTCGATTCAAATATATGTATAGCTTGAATGCAGTGTAAATCGCTTTTGATAAAAGCATCTGCCAAATGCAAACATTTAACATAAGATTTAAACAACTGATTAATCAAGCAATGGTCAAATTTATCAATCAGTCACTGAACCTTATACCATAATATATTTAATTTGTCATCAGGGAGACAGCAATTTGAGTCTTATTTTTCCTCTGGCCTAAGGAGTACCAGGATACTGCAATAAGCTTTTGAATACGGAATTTATCATGCACTAATCTAGATGTGCCGAACTAGTGGTTAAACGGTTTATGTCTGGAGGCTTTGAGTTCAAAACTGATAAGAGAGCTGCTAATTTGAGTCATTTGCATTTATACGGTAAGTAGCTGCAACTAAAATTCATTTTATTCTGGAATCATCCACAGAGTGCTTTTTAATGATGCTTTCCAAGACAAGCATCGCTATTGCTCATACTTAGAGTTTGGGGTTTGAACTAAAAAGTATCACAATGAAGTATTTAACTTTGGTCCGTAACCTTGGGACTTAGTGAGGTGGATGTTTTTAACGTCACCCACAAACTACACTACTTTAGCCCTGATTTTCCACTTGCAGTCCAAATTAATGGAGAAAACAACTTAAACCCAAAACGGGAGGCACATTTGTGCTCCTTCACTATGTAAAATGAAAAGTATTTCGAAATTTGTAGTATTTGAAAAGTGCCTACTACTTCTGGCGAGATTCTGAAGTGTGCTTCTGATGGACACTTCGCTATCCCATGAGACAGGCAACATGACAAAGCCAGCCTTCCAGATGTAGTATATCCAGATGTAAATAATGCTGCTACCTTACTCAGAATGCAATTTTGGATGTCGTCTCTGGTTGTATTCAGTCAACTCTTGGCTGATAGAAGACTGTTAATGACGTTTTGAGTACCAGATGAAACACTGGTTTGAGGGTACCAGACAAGACGTGATTTTATTGGGTTTTGAGTATCGCCAACCCTGCCGACTGGTTCTTCGGATACCAGACAAAACAAGATCTGGCGTCCGGCCCTGGATCTTAATTATCTGGCATTGAGACTTGATCTAACACACCTAAAGACTCTGAACTGATAATTCACGTCAGACAAGTAGAGCACAGGGCTGGAAATGCTAAGGTCTTGGGTTCGATCTTCAGTCTTTGGGAATACATGAAATGATAAAAATGTATGCTTTGAATGCAGTGTAAGTCACTTTGGATAAAAGTGTTAGAGGGTGACACGGAAGTGGATTTTCAAACCTCTCCCATCCCACTCCCACAAAAAAAATCCCATCCCATCCAAATCCCTTGAAAAAACTGGGGGAAAATCTTGTCCCAATCCGTCCCAATGACTCCCATTCCCTCCCACTCTCAGGTTGTGTTTTTTGTACAGAATCTGTCAATTACAGTAAAAAATACAGTACAGATCACAGCATGCCCACCTTAGTTGAATATAAATTCAAAATGTAGTTTTTTTTCTCTCATTGAACTGAAAGCCATCTTAAACAAATGCACAGTGTGCATTGCACACACATTAAATTTAATGTAAATCATCCATGCAAACACGCGCGCACACACACACACACACACACACACACATTTTCTATTTTAATTGGTTAATTTGAAAGTAGACATTTAACTTTCTATAGATATATTTTTCATGTCTCTAAAGCAGGTATACACAGAGTTTCGAAGTGTACACTCAAGTTAACAGATGAGAGCCTATACTGTAATGCTTTCAGTACTTTTTTCACCTTCATTTAACCGAAAACATTCCACATGAAGACTGCGCATGGAAACAGTGCCCTTCTTTCACATGACTTGGCTGCGTCAACCCTTTTAATCAATGCTTGGAGCGTGCTAAGACACCTCAAAGCGTCGTCCTTCTCTACCGCCAAAGCTAGCGAGAAAGAGGTTTGAAGAATGTACTCTTGGAAATATTCCTACTTTAGGTAATAGAATGTGTCGACTGTTGCTGCCTGGCTTTCTCCCACCCTCTCGGGCTGTCAAACCGAATTGAGTCACATCTGCTCTCTTCATTCCTTTGAAGACGAAGAGATGAGTTTGGCAAATCAACCAGCTGCCTGTAGGGAAAGCCAGCACCTGTCACGAGGGATGTCATTAGCCACAGACTAGACAATCCTGTCTGCATCTCAGCCTCCATCCGTAGCGTCCCTCACCCGTCTAGCTCATCGTAGATACCTGACCCATCATTCTCGGCGTCCCGCTCTTGGTTTTAAGCTCTTTTGCTGGCTCTGCTGTCTCTATCTGTTTTGTCTCCATTTAGCCCTCTCTATCTCTCTTTGTGCAGCGCTCAGTCTGACAGGCTGCCTATTTCTGAGTCGCAGCATGGCCAGGCTCACGCTCCTGTGGGCCCGCTCATTTTATTGATCTCTCTCAAGTCTTTTCTGTCCTCGTTAGTGAGAGAGAGCCGGTCGGGGGCTCGATGCTGTAGTACCGCAGGCTTCTCTTTTGCTGTTGGCTGGTTGAGAATCCAGTCCAAGTTGTGATTGATGATCTCAGCGCTTCTGCCGGCATTCAGTGAGTTGGTACCCCTGCCCAAGGGTTTCATTCAAGATTCCAGTGCAGGGACGTTGTAGAATTAAAACCGTTTGCTCTTTCTTTTGCTTGCGTAACAGACGGTTTGTCAGATAAAGTGGGCTATTGTGGAAGATAAAGCTCCTTTGATGATAAAATGGCTGCCGGGCTTGTGAGCAGAAGGCCAGGCTTTTGCCTCTGTAGGGAGCCTGCCACACGTTCCACGGGTCATGTGTCTGAAACAGGCTTGACCGGAGGGAGGTCCACTACTATTGTGCAGTGACCTGAATGGAGGGTGCGATTCAAAAGGGGAAGAGCATCACTAGTTTGCGCAGAGATGGACTTTGAATTCTCTTATTCCCCATCTAAATAAAAATATTAGAAGGATAAAGCTCACAAAAAAGCGTCACACTACTCTGCAGAATATAATTTTAAAAAACCCTTTGCATTGACATTTTCATGAAAATATAATAAATATATAATGAATTAAAGGGATAGTTCACCCAAAAATGTAAATTCTGTGATTAATTACTCACCCTCATGTCTTTCCAAACCCGTAATTCATAAATCCAGAACACAAAATAAGATATTTTTTAACACAATCCGAGAGGTTTCTGACCCTGCATAGACAGCAACACAACACACGTTCAAGGCCCAGAAAGGCAGAAAAGTAGTTTAACTGTAATTTTATGAAGCTACGAGAATATCTTTTGTGTGCAAATAAACCAAAAATAACAACTTTATTTAACAATTTCTTCTCTTCTGTGTCAGACTTTGGCGCGTTCACCGTAGAATGTTGATTTCTCTTAGTTTATTATCTGTATGTTCTGGTTCAAATAGCTAAAGTTCTCCATACTGGTCTTGCGCTAATATTCCATGTTTTGTGAAGGCAAATTATAATATATTTTTTTATGTGAAATACAAAAGCTGAAATTACTGAATCATTGAGTGAATTGAACTGGATCAGTCTGATTTGTGAATGAATCATTTAGACTGATTTTATGAACTGAATCATCTAAATTTATTGAAAAAGCATTACTTCTCTCATGAACTACAGAAAAGTTAGGAATTTTTATTTTGGGTGAACCTTTAATGGTCTTTTTTTTTTTTTTCCATTTCTTTAGTTTTTGGGGTTTTAAAAATTTGCAACATTTATGTGAAACACAAAAGCTGAAATAACTGAATCATTGAGTACATTGAACTGGATCAGTCTGAATAATGAATGAATCATTTAGACTGATTTTATGAACCGAATCATCTAAATTGATTGAAATAGCATTACTACTTTCACGAACGACAGAAGATTTAGGACTTTTTATTTTGGGTGAACTAGCCCTTAATGGTCCTTCTATCCAAATTTTTTTTTATACAAATATAATTTCTTTTTTCCATTTCTTTTGTTTTGAGGGTTTCAACATAGCTGGGAAATTTCTTTGCCAGTGTTTATAAGATTCACTAATGTATACTTGACTCTCCTTTTGCTCTTTTTCAATGTCTCCTTGCTCTTTTTGTCCCGTACTTTTCCCGTCCTCCATAAATAGTGCAGCAGCATGCTGTCGTGCTATGTCTTCCAGCGTCTCTGTCTGTGTGGGCCTCAGGCTGAGTCTGTTCTGTGGCCCATAGTGGCATTAACACTCCCACTGAGCTGAACACACACTCTGCACCAGCACTAGCACAGCTGGCACTTTACACTCAAACTCCTGACAAGACCAACGATGGAAATAAACACGTACATTGTTCTCTGGATGTCTGTGTGTTTTGTTTCTTCTCATTTTTTGTCTCTCTCAGACTGCCTGACAGGATGACAAGACGATGTGCCGCACTAAGGGTGGAGGTTTTGGCGTACTTGCCTACTAATGAGATGGGTCTCTCTGTCTCTCGTGTCCTTTCCTCTGAAATCCCTGCAGGCTGGGTTTAATCTTTTGTAAAGGAATCTTGGCATCAGTTCTACCTCTGTGATGTAGTCCGCTGGGTTGTTTGTGGAGTTTCTGGAATTGGGTGTGTGAAATATTTCACTGTCATAAACAATACACTGCATTCTGTTTGTTAATTAATTAGTTTCTGCTGGTTTCATTTCAGATTCCAAATTTAACACAGTACCTGTATTATGTATCTACAAACACATAAACAAAAGAGTTCGAAAGTTTACATGCACCTTGCAGAATATGCAAAAAATTATTTTACCAAAGAAAGAGGGATCATACAACATGCATTTTTTTTTAAATAGTTCTGACCTGAATCAGATGAATTACATAAAATATGTTTACATATAGTCCACAAGAGAAAATCATAGTTGAATTTATAAAAATGACCCCGTCCAAAAGTTTACATACGCTTGATTCTTAACACTGTGTTGTTACCTGAATGATCCACAGCTGTTTTTTTTTGTTTAGTGATAGTTATTCATGAGTCCCTTGTTTGTCCTGAACAGTTAAACTGCTTGCTGTTTTTCAGAAAAATCCTTCAGATCCCAGAAATTCTGTGGGTTTTCAGCATTTTTGTGTTTTTGAACCCTTTCCAACAATAACTGGTTGATTTTGAGATCCATCTTTTCACACTGAGGACAACTGAGGGACTCATATGCAACTATTACAGAAGGTTCAAATGCTCACTGATGCTCCAGAAGGAAAAACAATACATTAAGAGCCAGGGGTGAAAACTTTTAGAATTTGAAAATCGGGGTAAATTTGACTTAGTTTGTCTTCTGGAAACGTAAGTATATTCTGGAGCGAAACATAAGTATATTCTGTAGCTTCTAAAGGGCAGTACTAAATGAAAAAAATATAATATTAAGGCAAAATAAGAAAACTGTACACATCTTCATTCTGTTCAAAAGTTTATACCCCTGGCTTCTAATGCTTGATTTTTCCTTCTGGAGCATCACTGAGCATTTGAACCTTCTGTAAGAGTTGAATATTAGTCCCTCAATTGTCCTCAATGTGAAAAGATGGATCTCAAAATCATATAGTCATTGCTGGAACGGGTTCAAATACACAAAAATGCTGAAAATCCACAGATTTTTTTGGAACCTAAAATATTTTTCTGAAGAACAGCAAGCAGTTTAACTGTTCAGGACAAAAAAAGGACTCGTGACCAACAACATAAAACAAAACAAAGCTGTGGATCATTCAGGTAACAACACAATATTAAGAATCAAGTGTATGTAAACTTTTGAACAGGGTCATTTTTATGAATTCAACTATTATTTTCTCTTGTGGACTATATGTAAACATATTTTATGTGAAATGTCTTATTCCAGTCAGTACTAAATAAAAAATAACATGCATTTTGTATGATCCCTTCTATTTTGGTAAAACAATTAACATTTTGCAGATTCTGCAAGGTGCATGTAAACCTTTGGCCTTAATTTTATCTATATGTATATATTCTACATATTATTCTAGATAATATTCTAATATTATATATCTATTATAATATTCTAATAGATAATAACACTAATATTCTAGATATTAGACTTGTTTTTATAGTTTGATTTCTGATTATGATGTCGGTTTTCATGCTCCTAACAGCCAATATTTCCTTATTGTTGTGCCAATGTAGTTGAAGGTTTTCATTTTTGTTTTAAAAGATGAATACTTCTGTTCAACAAGGATGCATTAAATAGATCAAAAGTGACAGTAAAGACAAAATGTTATAAATGTTTTTTTTTTTATTAATCCAAGAACAGTTTTTTATCATAGTTGTCAAAAACTCTTTTCAACACAACAAGAACTGTTTCTTGAGCAACAAATCAGCATATTAGAATTATTTCTGAAGGATCATGTGATGACTGAAGTAATGATGCTGAAAATTCAGCTTTGCATTGCAGGAATAAATTAAGTTTTAAAATGTATTCAAATTGAAAACAGCTATTTTTTTTTTCTAAAATTTCACAATGTTACTGTTTTACTATATATTTGATCAAATAAATCCAGCCTTGGTGAGCATAAGAGACATTAAAAAACCTACAGATTCCAAACTTTTAGATGGTATTCCGAATGTGTTTTCTCCACTTGATTATGTTGTTTAGCACTGATGACTGCAGTATGCTGTGACTGACCAATCAGATTCAAATATACCTGAGAGGTGTGTATATAATATTATATGGACTCCACTT
Organism: Cirrhinus molitorella; assembly: GCA_033026305.1. NCBI lineage: Eukaryota > Metazoa > Chordata > Actinopteri > Cypriniformes > Cyprinidae > Cirrhinus > Cirrhinus molitorella. The sequence continues at coordinate 11,754,519 of CM065131.1, forward strand.
TGAGCAAGTCAAGCATTGTCTGCCCTTAATTATATACCCTACTAATTAGGCATATATTATCGTGAAAATATTAGCGCCACATGGTAATTATCACTTGTCAGTGATAGTACATGTCAGTGCCAGAAATATGACACAATGATCTTGTCAGGTTTCAGTGTACCTCTTGAGAAAGCTATACTCAGTGGCGTTTTTGAATAGGTCTTACAGTGTCAGGTCTGCAGCACCGTCAAAATAGTCCTTTTGAGATTCACAATTTGTCATTTTACGAACGCACCAGTTTACTTTGTAAGAAATCAATGCTATCACACTGTTTTCATGGTTTCAAGTGCTGTGCACATTTTATATAGAAAATGATATAAACCCTTGAATATAGACTTGGGAAAGAAAAAAGCTCTGTGCCTGAGATTTCTCTCTCTTTTTCTCTCTCTCTTCCTGCACCTTTTAGCAACTGCTTGCACAATCGATCAGTTTGAAATTGCTACCCCTCAATTATGCAGCGTGTATGTTTTGAAAAGCAAACATCCAATTTGTGAGCGGTTTTGCTTGACCTCACAGTTGATGCGGCCGCTTTTGACCTTTGAACTCTGACATTTTCTATTGCTTTTTATTGGATGCTCTAGGTTATTTTTAAGGAGCACTGAAAGCTTGAATTCATCTGTGTGTAGCTTAAATACTGAGATGCCAGGTGATGCAATTCTGGTACAAGCACAGCTGCTTCTGAATCTATTGTTTCACAGGCAGTCTGCTGTAAAATAAGAATAGATATTTTAGTTTTAAATGAAATGTATTCTTTTGCAGCCAATTAGCACAGCTAACAACACTGTGGGCTTTCTCACTTTGACTTAGCACTGCACATAAGCCATCTTGCTTTTTGGTGATGCTGGTCTATATATACTTTAAAGAGATAGTTCTCCAAAAAATTTGTATTCTGTCATTAATTACTCACCCTCATATCGTTCCAAACCCGTAAGACCTTTGTTCATCTTCAGAACACAAATTAACATATTTTTTTGATGAAATCAAAAAGCTTTCTGATCCTACATAGACAGTGACACAACTGACACGTTCAAGGCCCAGAAAGGTAGAAAGGACATAATAGACCGTATGACTTTACAGATTTATAAAATTACAGTTGAACCACTGATGTCACATGGACTATTTTATTGATGTCCTTACTACTTTTCTGGGCTTTGAACCTGCATTTTACAGAAAAATTCAATGTTTAGGGTCCTCAAACACTGGTACAATGACAGTTGTAAGTGGCTCTTTCACATGGTGCGATCTGAGGGACGTATCCAGGCTCTAGAGTTGAACAGGTAGGTGTGCTGCAGGGCTAGAGACTCGGTCCTGTTAGAGTGTGAATCTCTGTGGATGCTTCTTTTGTAATGAAGTATTGATGCAGTGGTGCTGAGAAAAAGGCAGGTGATAATTGGATTCTGTTCTGGGCCCCGCTGCACACCCCAGCAACACGTGTTTTTAATGAGCCTCTCTCTCTCTTTCTCAGCTCGTTCTCTCTCTAGGCCTCCCCCCTTTGTCTGTCTCTCATCACTGGATGTGTTATAAGCACCTCTGTTCTGTCTTTCTCTCCATCAGCAGCGAGCTGGATGTGGCGGCGCCTTGTGAGTGTTTAGGTAGGGTGGTGAGAGGAGCTTGAGGGAAGAGTGAGTCACAGAGAGGCCTAATTTCACTTGCTTGTTCTCACTTGTCCAAAGCAGATTTAGAGATGGCTGCTCATCTAGGTGATGCAGTAACGTGCCGTAAGCAGAGCTGTAATGGCACCCTTATCCATCCTTCATTAATTGGAATCAAAATTGACATTAATTATTTTAATATACGTTTTGTTCCAAGTTTTGTTTTTGTTCAATACAATACCTTTCATTCTCTGCTAACATCACCAAGCCCTTTTTAAACCTCTCCCTTCCCAACCATTTGTTCAATCCAATCGAATCTTTATAGAACAATATAATTTTTTTTTCACTTGTTGCGTAAGCTGTTTCACCTGGATATGTGTCATATTACAGATGGAGAAAATACGTTGTAATCCATCATTCCATGTTGACTTTGATATGAATTATTCAACGGTTATTTTTGCTTTCAAACTTATTTGACTGCAAGGCGTTCCAAGCAAGCAAACATAAAGTCCAACAGCAAAGGAACTTTTTACTGTTTGTATCTCTTCCCTTGTCAGTGTTTGTGGCATTTTAGACCATATATATATATATATATATATACAGGTGAGGTCAAAAGTTTACATACACCTTGCAGAATCTGCTAAAATTGAATTATTTTACTAAAATAAGAGGGATAATGCAAAATGCATGTTATTTTTTATGCATGTTATTTAGTACTGACCTGAAAAATATATTTCAAATAAAAGACGTTTACATATAGTCCACAAGAGAAAATAATAGTTGAATTTATAAAAATGACCCTGTTCAAAAGTTTACATACACTTGATTCTTAATACTGTGTTGTTACCTGAATGATCCACAGCTGCTTTTTTTTTTTGTTTAGTGATAGTTCATGAGTTTGTCCTGAACAGTTAAACTGCCCGCTGTTCTTCAGAGAAATCCTTCAGGTCCCACAAATTCTTTGTTATTTTCAGCATTTGTGTGTATTTGAACAATTTCCAAAAAAACCCTGATTTTTATATCTATCTGAGGACAACTGAGGGACTCATATGCAACTATTACAGGAGGTTCAAACACTCACTGATGCTTCAGAAGGAAAAAAAACTATGCACTAAGAGCCAGGGGTGTAAACTTTTGAACAGAATGTTCATAAGTAAGATGTGTACATTTTACTTATTTTGCTTAAATGCAGATTGCAGAAGACAAAAAAAAAGTTACATTTACCTGATCTTCAAATTCTTAAAGTTTTTACCCCTGGCTCTTGATGCATCGTGTTTCCTTCTGAAGCATCAGAGAGCATTTTTCCTTTCTGTAATAGTTGCATATGAGTCCCTCAGTTGTCCTCAGTGTGAAGATGGACCTCAAAATCATACAGTCATTGTTGGAAAAGGTTCAAATACACAAAAATGCTGAAAAACCAAAGAATTTGTGGCACCCAAAGGATTTTTCTGAAGAACATCATGCATTTTAACTGTTCAGGACAAACAAGGGACTTGTGAACAACTATCATAAAAACAAAACAAAACAAAAAAAGCTGTGGATCATTCAGGTAACAACACAGTATTAAGAATCAAGTATATGTAAACTTTTGAACAGGGTAATTTTTATGAAGTTGGCTATTATTTTCTTTTGTGGACTATATGTAAACGTCTTTTATGTGAAATATCTTATTCAGCTCAGTACTAAATAAAAAAAAATTGTATGATCCCTCTTATTTTGGTAAAATAATTAACATTTTGCAGATTTGCTGCTCAAGAAACATTTCTTATTATCAATGTTGAAAATATTTGTGATGCCAAATATTTCTGGCAATTTCTGGAAATGTGAAAAAAAGCTCAATAGAGCACATCTGGGCCTGCCTGCAGGGCTGTGCGACCTTGTGTGAACACGTACATTATCCTTTATTCAAAGAGACTGTGAGTGCTTAACAGTTAATGCTACAGTAGAGCGTCTTTTCATCTCCTCAAGAGCGGGCTGCCACAGAGGGGATGCTTTTTCTGCAAGACTTATATTGTCTTAATCCCCGGGCCTAATCCGACTTGTGTCAAGACGCCGCGGTCGTCGTGAGTCCAGGCTTGGCTGAACCGAAGGATTTAACACATTAGTATTAGATTCCCTATTCTCTTGAATCACTCTCTCAGTGCAACTGGGGTGGGAAAACCAGCAGCAGGCCGAGCCACGGGAATGTAAAAGCCAGTGAAAATGAACGGCAAGCAGCATGTAATGGTGGTGAATTTTCATTTGAAAGCACAGGAATATGATTATACACTTCTAAATGGGCTTAAGACACATCTAGAACAAGGTTGTGAAAAGCATAACGCTATAAATGGGCATCTGGAGAAGCGTTTAAGGCTAAATGGACAGTTAAACCAAGGACGTCTGCTTTCACTCTGGGGCAAGACTGGAAAGGATCTGCTTCACATATTCTTTTTTTTTTTTTTTTGAACAATAGTCTTCTTATAGAAGCATTTGGAAGCATTTCATACAGTTTGAAGTCCTGCTCCTTTTAGTTCTCCAGTATTTGAGAGTATGACTGACGGCAGATATCTGCTATTAAATAATATATATGCTCTGATAAAGTATTAAATGTAGAATAAAACAGTTCTGACTTCTTTTTTTGTAGATTTATGTTCCAATTTTCTGTCATTAAGTTATCCGAAATGCACTGTAACTAAATATGGCATTTTTATTATACAGGATTGGAAAGTAATAAACTGTAAGTTACAGTCCACAGCCCCATAAACTCTAATAGACTTAATAAATGAATTAGATCCAGGATTCATAAAGCGCACATTTCAGTCACTGTAACAGAACCACTTTGAGACTATCTTCCATTTGCCCTTGAAAAGACAATTTAGTTAAAAATCTAAATATAGAGTTATTTTACTCTCCATGCGGTTCCAAACTGGACTGCTAAAGGAAACATTTGATGACTTTTTACACTGCTTTTTCATACAAAATTCCATAGAACATTTACATATATTTTTACCTTTTTTTTTTGTTATTTTGAGCAAATGTCATGAATTATTAATTCATAAATATTTGGTTTGGTGAGTTTCTGGGGTGTTGCATCACATGACACAATCTTAGCTCACCTTGTCTTGTCATAAAAATACATAAAACTATAATTTTTTAGTTATGAAGGCTTCCCCTGACTACAGGGGCTTAGGACAATCGCGAATTAAAAGAAATCGCGGTCGCGAATTAAAAGAAAATTCAATGCGCATTATAACCAATCACACACGACTCCGCTGAGTTTAACAATACAACGGCCAATCAGAAGCGTTCAGATGAGTCATCGCTGAAACGCAGAGTTTTGATCAATGGACTGAACTGCTCTCTCCCGAATGATCTTTTCAGAAGCAACAAAGTGCAGATGTACATATGATGTAAGTAAGAGATTCATTCATCAAACAGTTTATAGACAGTTTATAATTCTTTGATAATGTAAATCACTGATTTTTGAGACATGGGACAAAACATAACTAGCTATAACTGCTAGTCAATGAAAATATTTACGATTGTAAATGTTGTGAGGGATTAATAATTGAATGTTTTTAACAAAATGTTACCCTGCAATTTAATTTTATCAATTGTCTTCTCACTACATCTAAAACGGTGTGTTCACATGGGTTCAATCATTCATATGCTATAAAATGGATAAAAATGTTTTTCAAAAGCAGCACTTATATCAAAGCAAGGTTGTTTTTCAATGACACGTGTGTTTCATAAGAATATCAGAGGCAGCTGTCACTCCCTTGCCACATTCCACCTCTGCAAAATACGTTAAAGTCAGGCTCTGGTAAGTTTCATAGTTCTGGAATATTATAAATTGTAATGTTCCTGTGTCAACACCCTCTGCCAATTTCTGAGGAAATTATTTGAAATGTTTAGATCATTTTTTTCTCATAAAGCAGGTTCTATTAGCATCTAGCATCAACAGAGAAAACACAATGGCTACTACATGAACTCCATTTGTTTTGTAAAAGAAATGGCAAATTTGCCGTCAGATGTCACCACCGAAGGATTTTCTGTCTGATGTTGGTGACGGGCCAATGACAGAGTTGACATTTAACGTGAAGTCATCATATTTTGTGGTTTACAAGTCGTTTTTTATTATATTAAATATAAAACAGTGTTTAATTTTTAAATGTATAAATACTAAATATGTGACTTGACAGCACATATTGCTTTTGTGGATTGATAGTCATCACTTCTAGTGGAGGGAACATAAGATTATCCTCTTATTATATTAATAAACATCTGTACATAATATAACACAGATTGAAATACAGACAAATTCAGGTTTTCATCACCACCATCAGATGCGTCAACTCTGTCAGGCCTATGTTACCTCTGTCAGATGGATATTTTGATAATATTTGATTATGATATTTTATATTTGATGAGAAATTGTTGATCACATGTGTAAATGTAATCTATCTGCTAACATGAGAATGTGCTTTGAAATGTACAAAAACATCTGGATTGCAAGGTAAAAATCACATTTTCATTTAAGAAGAAGATTTGGGAGGTTGAATCAAAGCATAGCTCAGTAGCTTAGTACATGTAAGATAAATAAATGTAGCTTCATTTGTCTGAGAACAAGGTTCTCAGTAATATAGTTTTTCAATATTGCACCCTGTTTTGTCCCTAAGAATTAGTGAAATGTTCTTTGCTTGCGTTCTCTGTATAATGTATTCACTGTTTGCATAACTGAAAGAGAAAGCTTTATAATTAGTAACTGACTATGCATTTATTAAATTATGATCAAGTTAAATACAAATCCTGTCGTATTAAAAAATGTCTTATGACATGACACCTGTAGTTGTACTTAAAAAGATGGGTTTATAAAGTGCAATGTTAATAGATTACACTAACATTAGACTACTTTTAACCTGGAGTTAGTTCACCCTTCGCCTATAAGCAATATCATTTTGCAAAGCATCAAAATTGCGATTATTTCCTGTTTATTTATTACCTTGTTAAGAGAAACACCCTGCATAATTTTCTGCCTAATGCCTGAGATCCTGTGAATGCCACGTGCACCTTGGCATTTGCTCTCTGCATATTATTTAAGCAGCACCTGTGTTTGTGCAAGCTTGACAGAACTGAGAGAACCAGAATGAAAAATTGAGCATAGGAAAAAGAACCTAGTTTACTTTACTATTCTCCTCTACATTTCATTATGCTTAGTCACTTCATGCACACAAATTCTTCCTTTTGTCTGTGGCCTGTTGACCTTCTCCACTTAAAAATGAAGCATTGCTTGCACACCCCACCCCTCATAGTGTATTCACATGAATATATGCGCAAGGTGAAAACCTGCATTTCACAAGTGCGCTTTTGTTAGTGAATCATCAGTGACAGCGGTGGGGTTAGATTTAGCCCGATGAATATCACGGCATATTTGCTCTGCTGAATAAGTGTGGATTATCTGTAAGGAGATCCCTGATATTTTAAAAGTTACAAGTCATGGTAAATGCACAGACACAACACAGTCATGGTAGATGCACAGATATAACAGTATGGATAAAGGTGGTGATGCCGTGTAAAAACAATCTACATTAAAGGGATTGTGACTGTGAACTGTCTTAGGGGAAGAGGCAGAGAGACAGCTTTAAGTGTTTGTAATATGTAGAAGGTTGTTTCTAGCACTGCAACTGTGAAAACAAGTCTTTTCATGAAACATTCAGGCGTGTCGTCAAAGAGAAAAATTCATCACTCACTCAACACATCACTTAACATATTCAGGTATTGGCAATTATGTATTCACAGATGCATATTTAGGTTAATATTCAGAGAATTGTTCCAATTATTGTCAGTGATGGTCAACAGTCATAATTATGATACTTAGACGGACAATACGGTTGTGAGTGTGATATTGCTTTTCTAATGCATTTAAGTAAAAATAAGCACTTGATTAACTTACATTTTAGACACAGTATTTCTTGTTATTAAGTGTACTTTTGATTTGCCAAGTAATGTTTTCAAACAAAGCCAAATCAGTTTTATCTATGAGAAACACACAGCAGAGGAGTTCCTGAAATTTGCTGAGTATTTTCAGTGAATGTAATTGAACAAATGTTCATGAGTGAGTCATTGAATTATTCATTTAAACCGATTTGTTCAAAAACAGATACATTCATAGCACAACATATGATAATTTTAGTGAATGATTCAACATTCACTCAAAACAGTCTTGTTTTGTTCCTGAAAAAATTAGGGTGTGTCCAAACTCTAAATATGTTGTACTCTCTGAGTAGGTACTTTGTATTAATTACCTTGTGCTGTGTTCTATATAGTATAGTATAATTGTTATCCGGGTGTACTACGTTTGCAATGTTGTCATTTTTATGTGACCTTCCATGGTCAGTAGCATCACTTCATTGCTATTTTCTCCCATGGCCTCATGGGATAGTAAATTGTCCATTGGATACACATTTCAGAATCATCCCAGGTAAAACTGTCTACTATTTTATGAAAACTATGAATTTGGACATACTACTCTTTTCATGTACTGTTTTTTATTTTTGTGTACTATGGCCCTGTCCCAAATGGAACACTTCATGTGCACTTGCAGTCTTACAGACCTACAATGGCCGCTGTATTCGCGTGACCGTTAAGTCCACGAGACCGTAGGGTGTCCCATTCATCATTTTAGCATTCAGAAGTGTGCTCGCGAGTGCCCCCTTTACGGCCATTATGCTCCCTCGATCCGCACTTCTGCCGAGCCCGGACTGGTGCGAAGCTTGCAGGAGACTTCTACACGACAGTCAAAACGGCATTACGTCATGAAAGTGCGGACTCAGGGGAAGACCACAAGGGTTTAGGGTGTGATTTGGGACAGGGCCTATTTAGGCAAGGATGCAATTTCAGATGCACCCATTTTGCTTTTGAACAAATCAGTAGAATGAATGATTCAGTGATTCACTCATTAAGATGATTCAGTGAATCATTCACTTAACCAATTCACTGAAAAAAAAAAAAAACAGGCTGTATTCAAAATCGCACACTCTATGAGTAGAATAAGTAACTACCATGCAAGCACTAAAAAGTATGTACTATATAGTAAGAATGTGTCTAGCATGCATGTAATATGGACCTACCAGTGTCAGTTGTGCCACTTCACTGTCAATCACAGAACAAATCAGTAGAGTGAATGATTCAACCACGCACTCATTAAAAGGATAGTTCACCCAAAAATGAAAATTACCCCATGATTTATTCACCTTCAAGCCATCCTATGTGTATGTGTAAAACTTTATAAACCATAATCTCTAGCTTCCGCTATCTGTCATATGTGCGTTCATGAGAGTGTGGTGTTCTAGTGGATGACATAGGATGCAGACGTAGCGTAAGCTATGGTTAGAATAAACTAGTCACGAGAAACCAAGTTTTGTTTACATGAAAGGAATACCAGTCTCCTTTTGGCTTATATTGAAATCCTTGTTTTGTACTTTTACTCTGTGACCGTTTTTTGTTTTGTTCTCTCCACTGTGCTTCCATGTTCATCACCATGTTTGCCTACGTCATCCGGAAAACCACTCTCTCGCGAATGCGTGTACAACAGTTAATGGAATCTAGAGATAGCGGTTTATAAAGTAAATATAAATATAACTCCAATTGTATTCATCAGAAAAAAGAAAGTCATATACACCTAGAATGGCTTGAGGGTGAGTAAATCATGGGGTAATTTTATTTTTTTGGGTGAACTATCCCTTTAAGGCGACTCATTGAATCATAATTAAAACACTGACTCAGTCAGGAACTCCTCTGTCACCACCTACTGGCATAACACTGTAACCTGCAGAAAAAAATCACTGAATAATCCCTATCGCTAATGCACCAGCTAAGGCTAAGGCTACCCTTATTGTGACACTATTATGGTCACATTTGAAATCAGTCCTTCAGCAGCCATATTAATGTGTCAAGCCAAGAATAACGGTAATTTTATCATTATGCAGATTGGCGTAACAGTTCTAACCTTTTCTTTTGAAAATCTCTTATGCGTGTTCACTGTGTGACAGAATCCGCGTAGTGTGACTGTGCATACTGAGCAGTAAGTGGATGTTATAACAGATGAGATTAGGGTCAGTGCCCTTCTTTCAGGTGCTATTTGATTTTGAGAGCTTTTATCTTGCGTAATCCCTTTCGCATATAATCAGAGCTGTCATTTAATGCGAAACGGTCAGAGTTCATGAGGATATATCATGTTAATAAAAGCGATCTATGCATTCTGGCACCTGGCTGTCCTGAGGCAGCAAACATGCAGCATTTCCGGTCCCCTCTCACGTTCCACCTCACGCCCCTCACTCGATTTGATATTTGTTTCCCACGTACTTAAAGGAGCATCCTTTAAACTCTCAGTCTGAGCAGTTATCACACTCCGAGAGTGCAGCGGTATCAAAGGCGATTGGTTGGCTCCATCATGAAGAGCTCTCCTTGTGAAGTGCTGACTCAGTGCACCTGAGTCTATAGGCACTTGATTGAGTCCAGCCATTATGTTACACACTCTCAAAGAAAGACCTCCATCCCACTAAGGACACACCAGTAATGAGATAATTCACTGGCTGCTGTCATGTTTTATTCCAGCTGGACTGAATCAGGGATTAAAGTGAGTATTTATAATATAAAAGGAAAGGCTGTTAAGAATGACCTTAAATGTATAAGTCACCCAACAATGAAAATTCAGTCTTTTACTCTCATTTTGTTCTGAATCTATATGGTTTTTATTCATTTGCATAGTCTTTTGAAAATTTTATGGCTGTCTTTATAGAGTTAGGTAGATCATTCAACCAGCTAGGAACGATGAAAGAAAACATCATTGAGAATGATTTTTCTGCAAAAGGACCACTAAGCATCATTCATTGACAACCACAGGCTTCTGGAGGGGATGTAGACTTGTAAGAGTGAGCAGAGTTAGAAGGGTGCGGATCCCATGGCTGTTCTGTAGGCCAGCTCCAATGTCTTGAACTTGATGTGAGCCATGATTGGAAGCCAGTGTGAGGAGATGCTGCTGCATTATGAATCATTTGCAGAGGTCTGAATTCAGATGTTGGATGTTCAGCCAGAAGAGCATTGCGTTAGTCCAGCCTTAAAATGACAAGGGCCTGGACGAGAACGTCTGTTGCATGTTCTGTTAGAAATGGCCTGATCTTTCTAATGTTGTGTAGTGCGAACCTGCAAAATTGTGATCTGTTAGCAATATGATCTTTAAAGGTCAGCTGATCATCAAGGATTATCATCAATGGGATTATCATTGATTAACCTAGCTGGCTGGTAAACTGGTGCTGTACTGATAGGGAGACTGAAAAGATGGGAAGCTCCGTCTTCGCCAGGTTGAGCTGCAGGTGATGCTCTTTCATCCTTACTGAGTTGTCCGTCATGCAGTCTGAGGAAAAATAGCTTGAGGAAATGCAAGGGGATGGGGTCTAGAGGGCAGGTGATAGGTTGACTGAAGAGGACAAGTTTAGATACTTCTTCCTCTGTAAGAGGAGAGAAGGAGGAGAGAAGATATTCAACTGTATGAGTGTTTAATGTGAGTTCCTGGGTGTGTGGAGCTGAGTGCTGACTGCTGATGGAGGTAGTTTTGTTTGTGAAGTAATTAGCAAAATCATCCACTGTTAAAGAGGTGGTGGGAGGTGGCAAAGGGGGACAGAGGTGGGAATTAAATGTTTGCGTGTATCTGATGCGCTGTTGAACCTTGGTGGAAAATGAAGATAGCAGTGACTGATACCTACTGAGATCAGCTAAATCATTTTCTCTTCGCTGCCCTCAGTTTAGTCCGCTGCTTGCAAATGACTTAGGATAACCAGGGGTTGAAAGCAGTAGCTAGCACTGGTCTGGAGAAAAGAGGACAGATATTGTCTAGACAGGTAGTTAGGGTAGAAAATAATGTATCTGTGGCACAATTCACATCTAACAATGAGAAATGAGTGGATGTGGGAAGAGAGGACGATAGCACAAAGAAAAGTTGAGAAGGAGAAAGATCTTAAATTTCATCTAAATGAAACTGGCAGAGGATTTGGTCGTGTGAAGGAAGGCAGATGTAGATTAAAAGTGATAATGAAATGATCTGAAATGTGCAAAGGTTTAACCAAGATGTTATCTGTGATACAGTTATGTATAAATGTGAGTTTAAGCTGGTTACCTAATTTATGAATACCTGAGGTCTTAAGCTGCCAAAGATCGAATGAGGGTGGAAGCAGCAGTTTGTGGCTTCTCAAGGTAGATGTTGAAGTCCACGAAAAATACCACAGAGCTGCCATCCTCAGGGAATGAGAACAGTAGCATATCTGTTTTTTTATAGAAAGTTTCCCAACTGACCTGGAGGTTGATTAATAACTTACAATGTGGAGTTTTACAGTGTGACTATAACAGCATAAAATTTCAAGGAAGTATTGTTAAAGTTAAAAGAGCATGTGAGGTATTTCTTGCTTTTGGAGATGAGAAGACCCCTACCTCTCCTAACCTGATGGGGGGTGTGAGAGAAGAGAGAGGCAGGGGTTGCTGTGTCTTCGGGAAAGTATCCTTTTTATCTTCCACTTCAGTAAATTATGACAAAAACTGTGAAAATATGAAATACTAAGATGTATACTAGACGTATTTAAATCATAATTATGACATAAGTAACATTATTAAGTTAAAAACATGAAATTATAACATAAACGTGTGAAATAGGAGAAAGAAAGTCATATTTAGGATATAAAATCAAACCTATAAACTGACATTATCAAAATTTAAAATTTGTATTTCACAAAAAGTCAAAGTTATGGTACAAATGAGATCAAATGTCATAATTAAGATAAAAAGAAAGTTAAAAAATGGACAAAATTATGACACAAAGTTTAAATTGAAAAAAAAAAAAAAAATGTCTATAAGATTTTAGCTTATATAGTATTGTATCAGTTGGTTTTCTTCTTCTTCCGCTCTAGGAGTCTATGGCAGCCCATAGATCCACTTGTGGCAAAGTTATGAAATTTGGCACACAGAGAGAGGACAGTCTCAATATTAACCATAGCAAATTTGGAGTCTCTAACTCAAATTCTTTTGTGCCACCAATAGGCCAAATTTGCACTCTTATTTCTGCTAATAACTTTTAAACCGAGGTCTAGAAAGCAACATTTTTCCCTCTGATTCATTGGCTTATGCTCAGTCAAATGCATACCAAAATTTAATTAAAATTTTAAATTTAATTACAATAAGTCAAGAATTTAGAATTTTGTGAAAAATCTACTTTTTCAAACTCCTCATAGATAGTAGATATCTTATTTTCACCTAAATTGGCTCAGATCATCTTTAGACAACGCTGGCAAAAAGTTATCTAAAGCTTTTTGATATACCGAACCATTTTCGTAAGGCATGTTTACGTATTTAACGAAATTTGCACAAAAATAGACATATGCTATATCTTCGCAATGTTTTAGTGGATTCAGACCGATTCAAAACTTGGTACATGTTATACCAAGCATGCCCTGAGGGCACATATGTAGTTTTGGCACAGCACTACATACTGGTCAAAAGATAAAACATATTGACATTCAGGCTTACAACATCGGACCAGTTTGGCCAAAACTTATAAGACTGGTATCGTTAGATTTGGAACGACATCTAATTTGTATCATACTGCAGAGTTCAGCTTCAACCCAAATCAAACACACCTAGACCAGCTAATCAAGGTGTTCAGAACTACAGTACTTAATTACAGACAGGTGTGTTGAAGCAGGGTTGGAACTTAAGTCTGCAGGTTAGTAGCTCTCCAGGAGCAGAGTTGGAGAATCTTTACTGAGTAATTGAAGACAGCTTCTTAGCTCTTCATTTTACCTCTGTTGTGCTTGGCCCCTTAATTGCTACTTGGGGCTATATTATTAATGTCAGTTTATAATTTCATGTCAATATTGTGATTTACCAAAGCATGATTTTATTTTTCTTATGCGGCGAATATGCTTCCATATGATGATGAGTAAATGATGTCTCTTCAAATCATTATTCACTGAAAAACTTCCCCTAGTGAAGTTATCACAATTCATTAATTTTTAATAATAATAATAATAATAATAATAATAATAATAATAATGTAATAGTTTGGTTCAACATGAGGATGAGTAAACTATCACTTAAAAATTGGGTGAAACTTATTCTCATTGTGTCATTGTCTCATTCATTTAAAGCTTTTTAAGTGAAAAAGTCATTTTTAGAGAGTTATTTCGCGCATTTCAAAACTGCTGCCTGATGGGTGTGTGTCATGTACGCTGAATTTTACAGCACTGTTTGATGACTCAATCTAGGACTGGAACAGTCCGGGAGAAAATGAAACATGACATTATTTATAAAAAGCCAAACGATTGTGTTGTTAAATGTTTTACCAATTGAGAGTCTTTCCGGGGTGTGATCTTGAGAACATTTCTCTGTAGACATGTTTAGCACCCTGTACCAGAGAAGCAGAGAGCAGGAGAGTGTGTGATAATGGACTTCTTGTGTTCCCTTGGCTTGAAGTACTATGACAGGCATGTTAAAGTATTTAAACTGCCTTCCTCAAGTCCTTACTTCATCACTGCTGGCAACAACCCCCTGTTGCCACGGTGACAGATGTACCGTAATGAAGCCAGCTTTGGTGTGGAGTCCTCATGTCTCCCTCCAGGCCTGATTCTGGTGACACTGATGTCTCTAGCTATGTGCCAAAGCCTGCCTTGATGTCTGCTGCCTACATAGGCAGCTGCCTTCTAAAGCAGCATCCTGACTGAAATAAAACCTTGTGTTTGATTTAAAGCACACAAAACTCTTGCATCAGAAAAATTGTCTCAACCCACAATTTATTAAAATAGAGATAGATGTTGGAATGCTAAGCTGACACTGCAATACTTTAAGAAATGCACAAATGTAGTATGAATACATTTTCGTTTTTACATATTTTTTTATTATATGGACACGAACATTCTGCTGAATTGTTGTATTTTAAAAAGAAAGAAAGATACACAATTCTACAGCCCTTGTAATTTCATATAGATTTGAACAACAGAATAAAAAGAGGGATTTGTTTTAAATGTAATTAAGATCCATATATTGTCCCTTTCTGGCTAGCAAAAAAATCCAAATTGGATTATCTCTGTTTGGACAAAAGAAGGAATTAAGACTTCTAAAAGGAAAAACATAATGAAGCCACCAAAGAACAAGGTATAGAACGTATAATTCTTAGAATCTGAAAACTATGTTTTAACTTATTGTTCCAATAGGACTGTGGTCCACATCTCTGCTTTCCAGGACTGATCTTCACTGTGGGACAATGTCCATTTGTGTCGAGACTGGATTTGCTTTGTGACAGATGGCATAATCCAGCTATATTATTCAAATGACCTTGAATTCGCTCTTTGATGGCTCTCTTTCTGTGCTTGCATAAATCCACGCATAATCACCAGTTGACTCATATTTGCTGGGGGAGATCAGTGTTTCATATCTGCAACAATCCTCCAGCTATTCCTCATAAGTAACAATTTTATGTAACAATTATGTCAAGATGTGGATTTCTAATCCATTTGTAAAATCTCTCTGTCTGTTTTGTTTTGTCTGTCTTTCTCTGGGTCTGCTGCCTCTGTTTGCCCATCTGTGTTGGATAGGCAAAGAGACGCCCCCGGCTTCCTCACATGAAAGTCCTCACCGAAAAGTTCCAGCGTTTGGTGCGGGCAGGCGGAAAACGAACAAACATCACTCCTAATGCATTGTTCATCATCTGTGTTTGCTTGACTGCTCACTCTGTCATGAGCAAGAGAGGGGTCAACCAAATGAAAACACCAAGTACATGAAGAAACTAGGACAGAAGTTGCCCCTAAAGTGACTTGATAAGTACATTTACATTTTCATTTCTATTTTATGCTTGGCAAACGCCTACATACAATGCATAAGTAAACTACAATAATGTTTAGTGAAAAATGTACTTCAGGTGGTAGCAAAGATGTATATTAAGAACTAAACCAACTAGTCATACAGCCAACGCCTTTGGCTTTTGATAATACATTTATTACAGACACAGTCCCCTGGGGCAACTAAAGGTTAAGTGTTTTGTTAAAGTACACACTGGTGATGGTCATAGATTACACCTTAAAAGATCTGAAACTACAACCTTTTAGTTAATAACGAAGATATTTTAACCTGTAGGCTACATCACCCAATACTAGGACAGAAAGAAACATTTTCTTCACATGTTTTGTTTGTCTCACATTTGGCTATCCATTATTTTGTCAGTAGTTTCCATTTCAATCTGACTACAGCACGATTTTCCATATTTCTCAGTCAGTCACATTAAGCAGACATCCACAGTCTGCTTTTTTATTTAAATTTTTTTTTTGAAACATAATTTCCAAATATTCTCTGTCCATTTTGTGACTTACATTGCATTTACAGTATTATTGGTGTATGTTTTAAGTTCTTACTTCATAAACTGTTTATTTTGCTGTCAGTTTGCCTTGAATTCCTTGAAAAAAAAACACTAATTTAGGGAAGAGTGGAGATGGTTGCAACACGTTTTGCATTTCCTTCAGTTTCTCACAGACTCTTTGTACTGGAAAGCCAAACTTTTAATACAATAATGCCACATCTGTCAGCTACTCGCCCACACTGATGTAACATGTGCATGCACTCTAACAAATGCTGTGTTAAATACAACCCAGCACTGGGTGAAATATGGACAAACCCAGCAACTTGGTTGTTTTGACTCAGTGGTTGGGTTAAATGTTTAAACTCAACTAACTATTATTTAAAGGAGTGTTTTTTAACCCAAATGATGGGCTCAGACTGTTGAGTCATTGGGTCTAAAAATGCTGGGTTATTTTTTTTTAAAACCCAGATTCTGGGTTAAGCCTGTTGGGGCATTTTATTGGGTTATTTTTTAAATATTTTTTACCCAGGTGCTGGGTAGTTTTTCTCACTCCAAAAAGGCTGGGTTATTTTTTTAACCCAAATGCTGGGTTCAGCTTGTTGGGGCATTTTATTGCGTTATTTTTTAAATATTTTTTACCCAGGTGCTGGGTAGTTTTTCTCACTCTAAACATGCTGTTTTTTTTTTTAACCCAAATTCTGGTTTCAGCTTGTTGGGTCATTTTATTGGGTTATTTGTTTGTTTGTTTTTTTCCCCCAGGTGCTGGGTAATTTTTCCTGCACTCTAAAAATGCTGTTTTTTTTTTAAACCCAAATGATGGGCTCAGCTTGTTGGGTCATTTTATCTAGTTATTTTTAACAATTAGACCCAGGTGCTGGATAGTTTTTCCTGCAATCTAGCAATGCTGGGTTGTTTTTTTTTAAACCCAAATGCTGGGTTCAGCTTGTTGAGTTTTATTTGGTTATTATTATTATTTTTTTAGGTGCTGTGTAGTTTTTCTCACTCTAAAAATGCTGGATTAATTTTTAAACCCAAATGCTGGGTTCAGCTTGTTGAGTAAGTTTATTGGGTTATTTTGTTCGTATTTTTTACCCAGGTGCTGGGTAGTTTTTTTCTGCACTCTAAAAATGCTGGGCTCAGCTTGTTAGGTCATTTTATTGGGTTATTTTTTTTGTATTTTTAAGTTTTTTTTTCACCAGGTGCTGGGTAATTTTTCCTGCGCTCTAAAAATGCTGTTTTTTTTTTTAAACCCAAATGCTGGGCTCAGCTTGTTGGGTCATTTTATCTAGTTATTTTTAACAATTAGACCCAGGTGCTGGGTAGTTTTTCCTGCACTCTAGAAATGCTGGGTAGTTGTTTTAAACCCAAATGCTGTGTTCAGCTTGTTAGGTCATTTTATTGGGTTATTTTGTAGTATTTTTATATTTTTTTTTCCACCAGGTGCTGGGTAATTTTTCCTGCACTCTAAAAATGCTGTTTTTTTTTTAAACCCAAATGCTGGGCTCAGCTTGTTGGGTCATTTTATCTAGTTATTTTTAACAATTAGACCCAGGTGCTGGGTAGTTTTTCCTGCACTCTAGAAATGCTGGGTAGTTGTTTTAAACCCAAATGCTGTGTTCAGCTTGTTGAGTCATTTTATTGGGTTATTATTATTTTTTTTTTTTACCCAGGTGCTGGGTAATTTTTCCTGCACTCTAAAAATGCTGTTAAAAAAAAAAAAAACAAACCCAAATGCTGGGCTCAGCTTGTTGGGTCATTTTATCTGGTTATTTTTTAACAATTTGACCCAGGTGCTGGGTAGTTTTTCCTGCACTCTAAAAATGCTGGGTTATTTTTTTAAACACAAATGCTGGGTTCAGCTTGTTGGGTCATTTTATCTGGTTATTTTTAACAATTAGACCCAGGTGTTGGGTAGTTTTTCCTGCACTCTAAAAAAATGCTAGGTTGGTTTTTAAACCCAAATGCTGGGCTCAGCTTGTTGGGTCATTTTATCTGGTTATTTTTAACAATTAGACCCAGGTGTTGGGTAGTTTTTCCTGCACTCTAAAAACGCTGGGTTGTTTTTTTAAACCCAAATGCTGGGCTCAGCCTGTTGAGTAATTTTATTGGGTTATTTTAAATATTTTTTTTACCCAGGTGTTAAGTAGTTTTTCTGCACTCTAAAAATGCTGTTTTTTTCTCAACCTAAATGCTGTATTCAGCTTGTTAGGTTATTTTGTTAGGTTATTTGTAATATTTTTATCCAGGTGCTGGGTAGTTTTTCCTGTAACTCAATACATATTGATGAACCCCCTCACGCACCTACCAGTGCTGGGTCAGTTTAACCTAATGTTGGGTAGTCTGTGCCTAACGGGTTAAAACTGGATACATTTGACTATTGAAAATGGTCCTTAATTAATCATAACCATTTTGTTCTGTTATGACAACCTTTAACATTATTGTTGTGATAGGGACAGTATGTGGGAGGGTTGCAATGTGTTGCAACTCTGCGCCTACACTGACAGCAGTGATAAAACTTGCTATACTAGCTTGACACAATATCATTGACGCATGCTTGCTAAGAAAACAGTTACTGAAATGATTTGACTTCAAAGTGCTTTTATACAAACAACATAGACAGTAAAAAAAAAAAAAAAAGTGATCATAATTACTTTTTTACCATGGTCACATGTGGAGGTCTAATTGAGCATGTGCAGTATGAATATAATCTCAGTAGCTCATTCCTGATTGTAATATGCCATTTTGAAATAAACTCCTGGTTCCAACCGCTCCCATTAGTCTTTGGATCACAAATTTCACATTTTTCAAGCTGCTTTCAAATTGCAATGTTGATGTTTAATGATTATTAAAAAACAAAACAAAACAATGGTGCTTGGTGCAGCAGTCACAGAAACATGTTGAAGTTTACTGACCCTATCAGGCACAACAGTGAACTGGGCGTCTCCTCTGAAATCACCTGACTGGGATATGAGCCATATTACAAAAACTGCAGGAATGCCTTGTCCTTTTCAGTTGAAACTCAAAAGCCTTGTCAAATTGACATATTGATGTAATCTAAGCCACCCAACTGGTCTGTCCTAATGTGTCAACATAGCTTGAAGGATATTTTTCCATCAGTGTGCTCTCTTAAAACATTTGACCTTTTGTAGAATTCCGTTCACACGCTCAGTGTCACGCATTTGCGTTTTTGATTAGTGAGCTAGAAACCGTGCAAAATGTGAATACTGTTGTGAAACAATATCGAATGGTCCATCTTAATGTCGCAGCAGCCAATTAAAGATTTAAGATGGAAAGGGATTAGGATGCAATTAGGCATAATTACTTTAGCATTGTTTTGTGGAATGCATGAGCTGTGAAATGACCAACTGCTCTGTCTGTTAAATATCCACCCAAACCCTGTTTGGTTACAAACACTGATCTGCAGCCGTGGGGAACTGGAAAACAACGGGCTGGTAAACACATCCAGTAAACACGATCTCACTCGTGCTCATATGCAGTTCTCCATCCCCTCCTCTCTCCATTAATTTCACCCTTGAAGAAACGTTTTCATTCTCTTTCCAACTGCACATCTCTTTTCCCTTCGACTAGACTGGCACTTGTCCTGTTAAAAAAAAAAAAAAGAACAATTGCTGAAGAATGTTATTTCTACCCTCTTTAAAAAAAAAATTCGTAGCTGGCTTCCTAGTCTTGCACAACTGGTCTACTTTGGCGGTACTCCAGGAAGGTGGTTTGCAGGTCTTTTCTGAAAGGACTGTTTAGAAAAGGTGAAAAGTTAATGCTGAAAATGAACAATAAAATGCAGCTTTGTATATAGTTAGAATACCATCCTAATGTATTTTGGTGTCCTAACTAGCTGCATAATTAAATATTAATTTTACTGTTATTTACATTTTTTTTTTTTTTTAAACGTATGTGTCAAATTAAACTATTTTTATTTTTATAATAAAGACAAAGAGTGAGGAGGTTATTAGTGAAATTATTTATTTATTTTTTAATGTAATATGGCTTATGCTCAAACATGAGTAATATTTACGGTAACCGGAAGGGGACATATTCGGTTCACATAGGCTGCATCCGAAAGTTGTAAAATGCTGCCTTTGGAGGTAGCATTCCAAGGCTGGAAGGCATCAAGGCATGTCCAAATGTAAATTCTGCTTCACTTCCTGTCTCCGGAGATACCTTCTTCTGATTGAATTCTGAAGTTAGCATAGATGTATCCTTCACTGCCTTTGATATCCCACAAACCTGTGCGGCCCATGACCATGACGGTTGAGGTAAAAAAATATAGATGGCATCTGAAAGTTTTTGTAGTTTTGACGTAATTTTTTAGCGAAAAATCAGTGTAATTAAATATTCGTACAGTAAATTAGCCTTAATTTTGTTGTGGCCATGACATATTAACTCGTGGGAATGTCATTATATGTCTTGGCCACAAGATATTAATTTGTGGGAGTGTCGTATTATGTTGTGGCCTCGAGATGCTGTGTTGAGTGAACAACATCTATTTCTCGTAGCTATGACTTCTTATGTTGAGGGAATGACATATTTTTCTCATGGCCACAAGTTTAATGCGTAAACAAACCTGCGACCATAGTAACCCAGGACAACACATTCTCTCTCCAAATTTGTCACATTTTGACGCTTGGTCAGAACCCCTTGGCATACATTTTTGATGCTCAAGGTACCCCTTTAGAGATGGATTTATACAAAATGATCTTGTGGCCACGACATAATATGACATACCTACTAATTAATATCTTGTGGCCATGACAAATTACCATATTCCCACAAGATAATATGTTGTGGCCGCAACAAATTAAGTGAACCAAACATGTCCCCTTCCGGTCAACAATCTATTTCATGTTTTGTTTTAAGCAGTTATGTCCAGGATGAGCAACAGTAAATTTGGTTGGTCACTTAGTTTTTATTTGTAGTATAACAAAAGTAAAAGCACCAGGTAGTCGAAATCCCACTGGCTGGTAATTGTCATCATGTATATTAAACATCAAACATGAATGAGGAAAGATTGATTGTGAAATTTCGAATGGGATATTGTATTGCAAGTCCTATGTGTTTTACCTCTGCCCGCTGCAGTGCATTTCGAGCGTGGTATATTGCACAAACAGAAAACTGTCCTGATTGGCTTTGTGTTTTTTGATTATTTTGTGTTTGACCCAGAGTGAATGTACAAGTAGCTTGTCTCTGGAATCTTTTTGTGTTGTACCTGTTTATGAATTGTCTTTCTGTGTAAACATGCACTAGTTACAGCTTTGTATGGAAGCCCATTTCCAATTTTTTAAACCCACAATTCTGACTTTTTTCTCAGAATTGCGTGAGGTAACTTGAAATTGTGAAGAAAAAAAGTCAGTAAGTTTATATCTTGCAGTGTGAATGGTGAGATATAAACTCGCAATTCTGAGAAAATATCAGTCTTTTTTCCCCCTGCGAATTGGACTTTAGAACTCCCAATTGTGAATTTATATCCCACAGTTGCAAGAAAAAAGTCAGAATTCTGAAATAAAAAACTAGAAAGTGCAAAATCTAAACTTGCAATTATGAGAACAAAAGTCTGAATTGCGAGTTTATATCATGCAATTCTGGAAAAAATGTCAAAGTGTGAGTTTATATTTTGCAATTGCGAGTTTATATCTCACAATTCTGAGAAAAAAGTCAGTCTGATATTTATATTTTGCAATTCTGACTTTATAACTCGCAATTGCGGGTTTGTATCACGCAATTCTGAGACGATGTTAACTCAGAATTGCGAGAAAATTTGTCAGAATTGTGAGATAAAAAGTACCTTTTTTTATTTTTTATTCAGTGGCGGAAACAGATTTCCATAGCTTTGTCTGTTATACCCACCCCCCCCCCCCCCCAAACTAGTAAACTGAACTAACTTAGACCAGCAAAGTTTTTGTCAGCAAAAGTATATTACCTCACCTTATTGACTTTGTTTTGACTGACCTTAGAAGGCAGACCCAACTAATTTCAGAATGAAATAAACAGGCTTCATGTTTCAGTAGAGTCATTGATCATATTGTTATTCTCAAATACATTCATTCAATAACCCCATCAAGCGTATACCTTCTCCTGTCTATGAATAAAGTGATGATCTAATGAAGTACTACAGGGTTGTTTCTTTGAAAGCTGTGAGAAAATTGAGAAAAATATATCAAAAGAAGTAGTTCAGAATCCTGCAGCCTCTCATCCAGAAATCCGTAAGCCCATTTGCAGCCCGGAAATTTCACCCCATTTCCAACAGATCTCACTTTGGTCTAAAAAGCTGTAGTTGATGGAGTGAGGAAAAAGAAAAGCAATTGCTCTTGAATATTCCCCCATTTGTGTGTCGGCTTCACTTCCCAATCCATCCTAATGCAATAACAGCCGAGTCAGAGAGGATGCAGTGTCCGTCTGCAGTCGGTGTGGAATAAGACTCATAGCGCTATTCATCTTTGTTTATGATTCAGAGTGTTTACTTGCTCAGGTCCCCCACCCTTTCCTGGTTATTGATGCTTTTGCCCCAGAGCATGATGGGAAGACTTTTGGCAGAGTGTGGCGTCACTGGGAGGAGGCAGATCAACTGTCTGTGACAACTGCACAGACCCTCTCACACCGAGGGCGTCCCGCTGTCCTTCTGACAATAGTGCGAAAGAGTTTTCCAGCAGAAAAGCAGGAGATAGAAAGTGAGGGAGAGATAGGTGAAGTTACAGAGAGAGGTCATGCTTTCTTCTTTTCTTCCTCTGTCTATCTTTAAATCTTGCTCGGCTCAGTGAGATTGGAGTGTGGTGTTGATTGGCATCATGCTGTCAGATCAGAGCGAAAAAGAGAGGTCTTCAAATGTCTCTGTGCTGCCTTTCAAACATTTTTATGCTGTCTGGAGAAAAACTGTATCCATTATTGTAGATAAATAAAAACCTTCCTCTCTGACAAGACATTAAGAATGAATTATATAGGCAGAGCAGTTTGTTTTTGATGCAGGGTCTAAAATAAACTCATCCTTGCCATAATTTAAAAAATATACCATGCAGTTCTTTTGCAATTCAGATGTATAATTTTTTTTTTTACTATTGCAACTTTAGTTAATGGGCACATATTGGGCCTTATTTTGCAGCGTGGAAGTAAGCTATTTTATTTGAATGTGCGAGATTAGCTGCTATATAAATAACTAGAAGTATACTGAACAGTTATGCTACAAACCAGTGTGTTTATGATTAGTTTATAATATTAAACAGCATATACAGTTTTTATACATGTAAAATAACTGGAAGTTAAAAATAAATATAGAAACCTATATAAGAAGTATGTACAAAAGAAGTGTGCATTTCTGTGTAAATGTCCAAATTCGGCACTGTAAATTAAATGCAGCATGGCAAATTATCTAGCAACTTGATGGAAAAAAAAAAAACTTTATGCTTGATGAATTTCCTCAAATGTATGTATCGATACAGCGCTTGTTTTATTTAGAGGGCTGTTGCTGTTTCAGTTAACTTCATAATAAAAGGTTAGAATTTGTTTGTCAAGAGAGTAACAGTGTAACCGAGTGTTACTTAGAAAGACAGAGCTCAGTCCTTCCATATTATTGAATCTGACTGTCAGACAGTCCACTTGTGTTGTGGTCCAGCAGCAGCTCATGTGTAGTTTGCAAAGTCACACAGCCAGCATTACTCAGTTGAGCAGTAGTCTAAAGCAGTGGTTTTCAATCCTGGTCCTGGGGACCCACTGCTCTGCACATTTTGTATGTCTCCCTTTTCTGACACACTCAGCTCAGTTCATGGATCTCTCTCCTAACGAACTGATGATCTGAATCAGGTGTGTTAAATAAGGGAGACACACAAAATGTGCAGAGCAGTGGGTTCCCAGGACCAGGATTGAAAACCACTGGTCTAAAGGATAATGATCTTAAACATTTAGAAAGTGTTTCTTTTCTATAAGTAATTCTCTGTCATTTTAATGGTAGGTTTATTTGAACAGTGAGAGACAGAATAACAACAAAACAATCCAGAAAAATGCATTTAAAAAAGTTGATTTGCATTTTAATGAGTGAAGCAAGTATTTGATCCCCTAGCAATCAGCAAGATTTTTAGCTCCAGGTAACAAACTGAGATTAGGAGATTAGGAGCACTCTCTTAAAGGGAGTGCTCCTAATCCCTGCTTGTTACCTGTATAAAAGACACTGAAGCAACCACAGAAGCAATCAATTAATCAGATTCCAAACTCTTCACCATGGCCAAGACCAAAGAGCTGATCAAGGATGTCAGAGAAAAGATTGTAGACCTACACAAGGCTGGAATGGGCAACAAAACTATCGCCAAGCAGCTTGGTGAGAAGGTGACAACAGTTGGAAAAAACACAAAATAAGTGTCAATCTCTCTCGGTCTGGTGCATGCAAGATCTCACCTCGTGCAATTTCAGTGATCATGAGAACAGTGAGGGATCAGCCCAGAACTACATGGGGGGATCTTGTCAGTGATTTTAAGGCAGCTGGGACCATAGTCACCAAGAAAACAATTAGTAACATACTACGCTGTAAAGAACTGAAATCCTGCAGTGCCCGCAAGGTCCCTCTGCTCAAGAAAGCACATGTACAGGCCCGTCTAAAGTTGGCCAATGAACATTGGGTGAAGGTGTTGTGGTTAGATGAGACCAAAATCAAGCACTTTGGCAACAACTCAACTTGCTGTGTTTGGACGAGGAGGAATGCTGCCTATGGCCCAATAAGTATTTGACCTCTTCGCAAAACACGACTTAGTACTTGGTGGCAAAACCCTTGTTGGCAATCACAGAGTTTCTTCAAAGACTGTAGAATACAGTCATCAAGTCAGCGTGTCACTGCGGCTGCCGTTAGAAGTCCCGGGTGCTATAGAAACAACAGGCGTTCTAAGATGTGCGCTCAGTACTGCGCATGCGCACTGTCTGATCTAGCTTGAAAAATAAGCCTTTTTTTAACACGAATAAAGGACAAGGAACCATATTTATGAGGCGGGTCTTGTCAGATTTCATTGGTGATTTCAAATATGAAATTTAATCATAAACTTGGTGAACAGTTTTGGAATATTTTATGTTTCCCCATTCAAAGAGATAGGAGCTGCACTTGCATGCCCGAGAGGTGTTTCAAAGATGGCTGCCAAGTGGAATGACTTGCCTTAAAGGGACTTTGCGTTTTTTGTAGTTGGCAACCAGGTATGCACACATCATAGGAGGGATTTTGTACAACTCCTCTTTGCAGATACTCTTCATTAAGGTTTCGAGGCTGACATTTGGCAACTCAAACCTTCTGCTCCCTCTGCAGATTTTCTATGGGATTAAGGTCTAGAGACTGGCTAGGCCACTCCAGGACCTTAATATGCATCTTCTTGAGGCACTCCTTTGTTGCCTTGGCTGTGTGTTTTGGAATATCCATCCACTACCTATTTTCAGTGCCCTGGCTGAGAAAAGGAGGTTCTCACCCCAAATTCTCGCACCGTCCATCGCTCCTTTGATGCGGTGCAGTTGTTCTGTCCCCTTAGCAGAAAAGCACACCCGAAGCATATTGTATCCACCTCCATGTTTAATGGTGGGGATGGTGTTCTTGGGGTCATAGGCAGCTTTCCTCCTTTTCCGAACATGGCGAGTTGATGCCAAAGAGCTTGATTTTGGTCTCATCTGACCAAAACACTTTCACCCAGTTCTCCTCTGAATCATTCAGATGTTCAGTGGCAAACTTTAGATGGGCTTGTACATGTGCTTTTTTGAGGACGGGGACCTTGTGGGCGCTGCAGGATTTCAGTCCTTCATGGCGTAGTGTGTTGCTAATTGTTTTCTTGGTGACTATGGTCCCAGGTGCCTTGAGATCATTGACAAGATCCTCTCGTGTATTTCTGGGCTGATTCCTGACCGTTCTCATGATCATTGTAACTCAGCGAGGTGAGATCTTGCATGGAGCCCCAGACCGAGGGATATTGACAGTTATTTTGTGTATCTTGCATTTACGAATAATCGCACAAACTGTTGTCACCTCACCAAGCTGCTTGGTGATGGCCTTGTAGCCCATTCTATGTCTACATCTTTTCTCTGACATCCTTGGACAGCTCTTTGATCTTGGCCATGGTGGAGAGTTTGGAATCTGAAATTTAAATCACAGTGCAGCTCCCAATAAGTAATTAACTGACATTTTAAATCTTTACCAATCTTTGCCACTATCTGTCAGGAAGCCATTTTAAATCAAATGCAATGCAATTTACTATGATCCTATTTATAATTCAGGCCAGAGTAAGTTGTTTCATTTTTACATAAATATGTCTGTTACGCTAAATGGCGATGGAGCATTATTTCACCCATATGACATTTTATTTTCACAAAACTTATTTGAAATGTTAAAGCAGACACTTTCCTTACATTTAATGTTTTATATGTGTATAGAAAATCACTTTGTAAATGTAATTTGATGCTGACACATGGAAAATGGAATCTCATCTTTGATCCAAAAATATTTTTAACAGGTCCGTCATTAATTACTAACTGCTTAGACAGGAGCGCAACTGACATGTTCAAGGCCCAGAAAGGTAGTAAGGACATCGTTAAAATAATCCATGTGACATCAGTGCTTCAGATTATTATTTTTTGCACAAATAATAATAAAAAAAACAACTGAATTCAGCAATTTCTTTGAACTATGTTCATGAGAGTGTCACAGTGTAGTTTTTGGTTGGACTGTGTCTTTAATATTGAAAAATGATTTATTTTATTTGCCACATGATCAAACCATCCCTGGCAGCCCCAAAAGCAATCTATGAATTCCGATTAGGTAAAATGCTTCTAATGCAGATAAATTAGCAGGAAATCACTTTAAATAATTGGATAGGCCTACTTTGTTTCGAACGTCCAAAAGGACAGTGTCTGCACTGCACATAAAACAGAAATAACCACCTGATTTTTATCAAATAATTGGACAGACAGCAGTAAAACAGCACTGGGGTATGTTTTGCCTGGTCTCTCCAGGGACCGGTTGTGTTTTCACTGCCGTGTCGCCGCATTCACCCCTATTTGACCACCTTTGTCAAGCCTAGTGCCGGATGAACAGACGAGAAAGCATGTAAAAAGCGAGAGGGGAGCGAGGATGCAGTCAGCGCACCGTCTGATTGACACCTCCATCCAGCCCAGGGTGTTCAAAGGGAATGCATTAGCCTGGCCCTGCTCAGTTAGGGGGCATTGCTACATCGAAACAGATAACAGCTCTCCGAATCACTTGCCAGAAGTAAAAAGCACTGCGGAAAATGTTGCTTGTGCGGTGCGGTGTTTACAGATGTGACTAGATGCAAATGACATGGTATTAAAGAGAAACCGAGCACTGTTTAATTCCCGCCGTCTCTATCTACGGACTCTGCCACATCAGACTGACCTCAATATGTCCCAAATCCTTTGATAAAAATATTCCTTTTCCAACACGCCGGTTATTCCTTGGAGATACGCTATTTATAGCATCGGTTTTAAAGCTAACTTTCTCTCTGACGCGTTTTAGCATTGCGTCACGTTATCATGAAATATTGGTAGGGCTATGTGCAATGTTTGCGTGAATGTTGTTGCGATGTGTGTGAAGGCACTTTTGCTTGTCAAGCACACTTGGTGGTTGGTTCTGAAGTGCAGAGTGTAAGTTTGTCTTCTCAAACGATAAATCAAGAGTGTTTGGCACCAAAGTGTGATTTTACTTTCAGCTTTTTTGGGGGCATCTGAATCTCTTTCACTGCCTCGTGAATGTCTGCAGAGACACATTCTGTAGGCTATCTGTGAATAAGTTATGCAAATAATGTTAATCGAATCCCACAGCAGCACTTTCCTTCTCCCTTACAAAAATAAAAACAAAACATTCTGTTGATTTAATGGGCTTGCTGTTCCATTTCAAACTCTTATGTGAAAATATATGTATATATAAAATGAATGAATTGCGGTCGCTGATAGCACTGCTAATTTGCATACAATTGTCTGTGTTGTAACTGATTCACTAAAGGAATTATGCAAATCAGGTGACAGCGCAAAATATCTCTACTGAACGCAATTTGCATGGCATGTTTACCCATCTTGTGGGTCATTATTGTGTGTCAGGTTTTGGGGGATGCAAACGAGTAGTCTGGCAAAATCTTTTATGATTATTATTAGAATTTTAACATAAGTGCTTCTATTTAGTAATGTCATGCGGTGTGACCAACAGGCATAAAACTGGAAGTGATATCATAGAAAGAACTCCTGCAAAACCCCTGGAATGTGTAACAAGATTAAAACATCAGATGTTTTGACCGTTTTATGACATGAAAAGGTTAGTTCAGGTTGTAAAATGTCATGTGGTGCAACTTCCCCAAAATTGTTGATTTTTTAAAATGAATATATAAATCCAGATATTTCCGGACAAAAATAAATAAATAAATAAATAAAACACCTTGAAAAAGATATATTAAATATATTTTATATACGCAAATATATTTTACTGTTTTTAAATATATATTTTTCCATTTTTTAATGTCACATGTGCAAAAAATTATGTAGAACAAGAAACTAATTTTCACTCAGAAATTGCTAGTACATTTCAGAATTATTTACAAAGAATTTGAATTAAACATGGCATTTTGAAGTACATAATTAAATTGTATTTTCTTGTAAAGAAAAAAAAAAAACTAAAATAATCTAACATTTTATTTACAACATTGAAAAACCTTTTTGTTATGTCCATATTTCCACACAGTGCTGGATGAAATATGGACAAACCATATTTCTAGTTTAGTTTTAACTCAACTATTGCTTAAAAATGACTATATTTCTTGCTTTAAATCAGTGGTCCTCACTATTTTTTTCATGTTGAATGTGAAACAGTGTTTCTTGTTTCTTGTTGAAAATAACATAAAAGGCTTTTAAAGCCATATGCAACCAACATCACTGGAAAAGTATGCTGAAAAAGTATGACGCTGTTGTAAATTTGCCTCCAAACGTCACTTTTTTCAGTTCTGTGCAACATATCACATCTGTAGATTTATCCAGATCTTGTTCTTTATAAAGTCCCATTCAGGTAGAGATGAAACGGCAAGGGCGCATTGATCAAACACGTTGTCTTCCTACTCCACCTTTGCACCTGTTTAGCATTTTAATGAAAGACATCAGGCTGTTCTCAACACAGTCCTATCTCTCAACAGTACTTCAAATAAAAGAGAATAATTTTCCAATATCTATGCATGGATGCCCAGCCCTTTCACTCTTTATTTCTCATTTGATCCTTTAGTGCCTTTGTTGTACTATAAAATTTATACGCCACAATGTTTAGTAGCACAAAATGTTTAGATATATGGTTCATGTCATGTCATATTTAAGATGCTGCTCATTGTTCATGAGTTATGTAATTCAAGATCTTACAACTGTCTGTTTATCCAACAATATTATTAAATGATTCATTATTCACCATCATTTTAAGTATTTAGAAATGAATTACAGAATTAAATCATGTCCACCTGCTGTAAGTCTTTAGTTAATTTGCAATCAATTTTTATGATACATAAAGGGAGAGGAAGAAAAAAGGCCATAATAAAGATAAGAACGGAAATTAATTTATATTATTTACCTTCTTCTTTTTCTTAATCATTCTCCTCCTCTTCGCATGGAGTCTGTGGCGGCCCATAGAACTGTTTGTGAGGAAGTTATGAAATTTGGCACACAGGTAAAGGAGAGTCTCAATAATAATTCTCTAGTGCCACCAATAGGTCAAATTTGCACTCAATTTTCTGCTAATGACTTTTGAAGTATAAGGTCTAGAAGCAAAAGTATCTGTTCCTCTGGTTTACTCACGTAGAGTTGAATCCATTATAAAAAAAAAATTTCTACAAGTGAAGTTTTTTCCCATGTTTAATTTTTTTAGAATCATATTTTCACCAAAATTGGCTAAGATCATCTTTAGGCAATGCTGGCAAAAAAGTTATCAAAAGATTTCAGATTTTCCCACCAAGCGTTGGTGAATTTGACATTTTTGCTTATAATTTCCAAGCAGTTTGAACACATGTCTTAAGATTGATCTCATTAGGTTCAGAGTGGCATATGAATCAAACGACACCCAATTTTTTTTATGTCAGACAATTTCGAATTTGGTAGTAAAATGCTGTATTTTAGTTACGTGTTGTAATGAACCTTATAGAACTAATTGTGGAAAAGTTGTGAAATTTGGCACACAGATAGAGGATAGTCTCATTATTAACCACAGTAAATTTGAAGTGTCTAACTCAAACTCTTTAGCGCCACCAACCAGTGTTGGGGAAAGTTACTTTTAAAAGTAATGCGTTACAATATTGCGTTACTCCCTAAAAAAAATAACTAATTACGTTACTTAGTTATTTTTTATGGAAAGTAATGCGTTACGTTACTTTTGTGTTACTTTTTAAATCTGGGCAGGGCTTGCTTGTTTGTTTTTAATATAAAAAGATTTATTCTTAGCAAATGTAAAAGCCCTTTCACACCAAAATGAAATGAAGTGAATAAGGCTAAGGCTGAAGGAAAAATAAATTCCCGTCTTTACAGTGGAACTGTAGGAAAAAAGTTCAACACTCTTCAGCAGTGACAAATAAAAGCACAAATGTTAATAGTTTTTTGTAGATTTTTTTTGTCTTGTTTCTAGCCAAAATATCTCTTAATAATATAATATATATTTCTTAAATCAAGAAGGTTTTTCTAGAGAAGTAAAAATTCTTGTCAACATTTAAGTGTTTTTGCTTTAAGTAAGTAAAATAATCTCCCAAATGGGGAAAGCTAAATTATCTTGTTTTCTGTTTGAAATAAGATTTTTTGCTTACTCCATTGGCAGATTATTTTGCTTGTTCTAAGCAAAAAGTCACTTATTTTGACTTGTTTTTTTCTTTATGTATTTTGGCTGTAAACAAGACAAAAAATCTAAGTAAGAACAGTATTTTTGCAGTGTACGGTTGAATTGGATCAACAAAGGTCAGCAGCAAAGTCATTGGTTAATAAAATGGGATTAAATACATAAAGAAAACAAAAAGTAACACGTTACTTTTTTGAAAAAGTAACTCAGATATTTTCTTGGAAATGAAAAAGTAATGCGTTACTTTACTAGTTACTTGAAAAAAGTAATATTATTATTATACCCCCAACACTGCCACCAACAGGCCAAATTGTGCACTAATTTCAGCGTTAACAAATTGGATGAAATTTGTGCAAAAAAGGACATGAGGTTATATCTCCACAATGCTTTAGTGGATTTAACAAACATGAGCTGAGGGAACATAAGTAATTTTGGCACAGCTACACCCACTGGTCAAAAGACATAGTTTGGCCAAAAATCTTTGGATTGGTCTTAGATTTGGAATGGCATAACAAATCAAACAATACCTATTTTTTTTCAAACCTTTTTTGCCTTTTTGGGCTTCGGCAACAATTTTTTCAACAATTTTGTAGTAAAATGCTGTATCAACAAATGTCTTTACACTGGGTCTCCTGGAGAGCTACCATACTGCAGAGTTTAGCTTCAACCCTATTCAGAAACACCTGAACTAGCTAATCTAGGTTTTCAGGGCTACTTAATTACAGACGAATGTGTTGAAGCAGGGTTGGAACTTAAGTCTGCAGGAAGGTAGCTCTCCAGGAGCAGGGTTGAAGAACCCTTGTCTTTACTGAGCAATTAAAGACAGCTTCTTAGCTTTTCATTTTACCTCTGTTGTGCTTGGCACCGTAACTGCTGCTTGCAGCCATATTTTGATTTCTAAATAAATAAAAACATGCCTGACCAAACTAGGAGAACTGTAACACTAATGTGCTTCTACTAAACTCATAAAGATTATATTATGAAAAATAGAACAGTACATATATTACAGAACAGAAGGATAGTTTATTCACTTTAGCAGTTTGGTCTATATTCGTTATAAATTGATTTTGAGTTTTAAAATGTTTACCATATTTACCATTTGATTAAAATGAAATAAAGACGGGATTGCATCATTATTTTGAATGGTAAACTTGATTACTTGATCACTTACGAGTGACACACAGTGGAAAATAACAGAAAAACAAGATGTGTTATAATATTCCCCTGTCTCCCTATACCCTCATATACACAACACATTTTTTATTTTACCTCTCAATTCATTACTTTAAACTTCAAGTAGGTGAAGTCATGACCCTGTGCTGGAAGAAATAACAAACGACACTGTTTCACATGACAGAGATTTATTACTTGCATATAGCGGAGAGGCTGAAATCCACATGAGCTACAAAACCGTTTGAGGCCACGTCGAATTTTGTTCAACTAAAGTTTGGAGTGCATTTCAGGTTTGTCCATGATGATGGTCTCCTCACCTATCTGCACAGAACAGATTTTGTCTGTACGGCTCATTTGCTCATTAGCTGTGGCTATATATGCAGAGAAGGAGACAGCTCCATCTGACAGGCTCTCCGCTTTGCTTCAGGGTGTGATTGTAATAATTTCAGAGTCTTGACAGGTACAGTATTCAGCATGTCGCATACATCCACCTCTCGTCTCTTTTAATTGTAGGGAAGACGTTTACTAAATGTGTGCATTTATATGAAGCAATGATCGTGAGGTGTTAACGCAGAGGCGGGCGCTCATGTAGCATCACATCATAGATGATGTACTGTCACTGGAGGAGTTCAGTGTCAGAAGAAGCGAAAATACCAGGAGGTTAAAGTGTTGGTTGTCTGGGGTCCCTTGGGTTAATGGGAGAGAAGCAGGCCGGTGAGAAGCCTGATGATTGTGCTACACTTTTCCTTCATCTTGCTCCTGAAATGCAAAGAAAATCAGTGAGGTGATGACCTCTGACCTCACCCGAGCGAGGATGCGATTTCTAGTTTAGCGCGCTCGGATGGGTGTAGGCACTGGGGAAATGTAACATGAAGGGGAGGAATTAAAATCCATTTAGTTGTCCACTTTGATGGTTGTATGTGATTGGAAAGGCAAGAGAATAGAATAGAATAGAATAGAATGGGGTCAATAACATCATTTTTTTTTGTCCAAATCTATTTATTTATTCAAAAAAATGTGTGCATACAATGACTTGAACACATCTTCCCTATGATGAGTATGTTTCTGAATTAAAATTAATTTAGATATTTTAAGGGTGGCATGAAGTTAAAACTGTCAGGGTATTACAACTGTTTTGATACTGTAATGAAGGGAAAAAAGCCTAACATTAAAAATATTCTTTTGTAGTTAGCATATTATTTCTTAAGGGAAAAAAATGCTAATTAATAACAAACATTTGCTTGTTAAATCTGTTTGTCTATACTACTGAAATGAAAAAGTTTTTTAGACATTAGACAAAATATAAAAGAAAAAAAAAACATTTTAGATTTTAAATTGATATATAAAATGTTATATATTTATAATACAAAAATGTTTTCTTATAGGATAAAAAGAAATGGTAATTTCAGCAAAAGTTAGTTTGGTAAATGAAGCCTGACATTATGAATAATACTTATAAATAATAGTCTGTCTGTCTGTCTGGAAATGTTTATTGAACTTTTAGACAAAATATAAAAGATAAAAAATATAAAAAAAAAATAAAAGTATTTAAAAAAAATTAATTTTAATTGTATATACAGAATTTCATATATAATCATAATAATACAAAAAACGAAACAAAACAAAACAAAGATTTCTTATAGTAATAATAATAATAATAATAATAATAATTTGATCAAAAAATCATTTGTTAATGAAGCCTGACATTTGGAATATATCTATGGAAAAGTTTATGGAACTTTTAGACAAAATATAAAAGAAAAGAAAAAAGTATTTTAGACTTCAAAAAAGAATAAAATATTTTTTATTTTACATACAGATTTTTATATATTATTACCTATAATAAAACAAACAAAAAAATGTATATATATATTTTTATTATATATCTTTATAATATTATATATTATCAATATATAAATAAGAATATGAAGCTCATACTCAATGAAGTAAAAATCTACTTTATTTAAAGGTCCAAAATGAGCAAAAATATGCAGCCTGGTGCAATTACTAAAATGTATATAGCCAAAAAGAAAGATACAATTCTGTAGCTATAATGTAAATCAGTTCTTTATATCAGATCTTTATAACAGACTGCTTACATAAAATGCAGATAAATAGCAGTTGTCTCCCAATAATATGTCTTAGTAACATGCTTAGTTTTATGATGCAAAGCTCTGTAGTTTTTATTCTGGAGGGCAAAATATATAATGCAATGCAATACAGTGATGATTGAGAGATGTACAAATAAACACTTCTCAAAAGGTGTCATATTTGATATCCAGATTTTCACATGATTCTAAAAAAAATTCTAAAGGAAAGTCTAATTAAAGTTCAGTAAGTCAGTAAGTGTCCATCTTAAAATAGTACTAACAATATAAAAGGTGGGATACGAGTAAGGTTAGAGACAGATTTGGTGGTATGGGTGGGTTAAGGGGTGGGTCAACAGAGTAATTACAAATGTAAATACAGAAATTAATTACAGCAATTACATGCAGGTATTATTAAGATATAAGTACAATGTAAAAACATGTATGTATGTACACAATAAATACATTGTAACAAATGATTAATTTAAATGTAAGTACATAATAGTTAAGGCCACTTAATATAAAGTGTGACCGAATCTAGAATCCAACAATGCTAAGGAATAAAGCAGAAAGGAGAGTTGTACATAAAGGTTGCTGTGATCATGTGGAAACATGATCTATATGACAGTACTATTAAGTGCTAAAGTGAAGGTGTGTGTTTTCTTGTAAATGCGTGTCTACCACATACTAAATTGGTCACACTGTCATATGCAAAAGTTGGCCCGCATCCATCTCACAAATAAGGTTTGTGCCACCTCCTAATTTATCATTGCAGCAGACGTGTTGCATGTAACATGCTGTCGTGTTAAATATATAGCTTAGGCTGTAAGTTCGGAAGTGTTTGCAACTTAACGTTTTGCAGTAATTAGCAGCCTGGAGTGATAAATTTAAGGAGGTGTTCAGTAGACAGAAGCATCTGTTTGGACTTAATCATATTTAAACTATTTTTAGAAATGCTTGAGTTATGACGGGTGCGCAGATTTATGACGACAGATCAACAACTGTCCTTTTTTTTAAATATCATCCATGTTTTTATTGAAGATGAAGATCACTGAGATGTCCTGTTTGTTGTTTAACATGCATGTGCTACTAAATTAGACATGATGCAATAACACACTAAATGAAGTATACTAGTAAAACATAAATAAGACTATGAAATCTGTTCGGATGAGCCACGTTGAAACGGTTGAAATATGCTAAATTATAATGAAAGCTATGCTTTATATGCATATACCATATAGACACACTACCAGTCAAATGTTTTTGAACAGTAACATTTTTAATGTATTTTTTTTTCTTCTGCTCACCAAACCTGCATTTATTTCATACGAAGTACAGCAAAAACAATATAATTCTTAAATATTTTTACTGTTTAAAATCCTGTTTAAAACTTGTTTAAAAAACTGTTTAAAATGTACTGTTTTCTATTTGAATATATTTTAAAATGTAATTTATTCCTGTGATTTCAAAGCTGAAGTTTTAGCATCATTACTCCAGTCACATGATCCTTCAGAAATCATTCTAATATTCTGATTTATTGCTCATTTAAAACATTTATTGTTATTGTTTATTGTTAGAATTTTTTCAGGTTTCTTTGATGAATAGACGTTTAGAAGAACAGCATTTATCTGAAGTAGAAATCTTTTCTAGCATTGTGGATTTCCGTTGTATTTTATAAGGCGAGACACTGCAGGTGAATAGGATAAAAAAAATAACAAATAGTTATCTCCTTAATTACTCAGTTGATTGATTACATTGATAATTGCAAACATTTTTTGTATTACAAGTTTTCTAAAATATTAGGTTTAAATATGCAAATCAGGCATTATTTAATGAAATATGCACTAATTTGCATACATTTCTGGTACAAAAATCTAAACAGTGGATGAAGTCAGTTTCAAAATTCTTGTTTAATTTGTCTGCCATATTAGAGTCAAATGTTTTTACAGAGGGGATTTGGGGTATCTCATTTTGTCACTCCAAAATTCAGAAAATTCAGAAAACCATACATTTTTTACATTTTTGGGGGGAATAAAATGTTGTATATAATCAAGCAAAATATATATGAACAAATCCCTCTGTAAAAACAGGATATAGACAGGAATAAAAATGTAAAGTTGTGCGTAAGTGCTACTGAAGTTGAGATTTATGGCCCAGTGTAGGAGAAAAAACTCATTTTGAGAAAACGGCCTTTAAAAATATGTATTGTAATTGAAATCTGTTGACACAAATAGATAAAGTGCTATAGAAGAAACAATGTCTTTTGGATGTTTTCTTTCCGCTAGTCTGAAAAAACACTTTATGAAAAACCAAAAAGCCCAAAATCTCAAATTTGAGAGGTGCATGAAAAAAACTGCAATGTCCCCCCCTTAAGGTAAAAAGTGTTTTTATAAATACCATGAATTATTAATATCATTTATTTTTTGGGGGGGAGTCACACCACATTGCATTTTACAACCTGAACTAACAATGTCATAAATCTCAAATTATAATCTTATTTAATTAAATATATTATGTCTAAATATGATTAATTAAAAATGACCTTGACACAGAATAATAATACAGTACAATAACTGTTTAATGTTTTTTTTCACTCCCTGTTAAACAAAATTACATTGATTTAGTAGACAAATATTTTTGAATATTAATAGACAGTAAAGCCATTTTTTGTTAGATTTTTTTATGAGAATCATGGAATGTATTTCATCTATTTTCGACTAAATGTATAAAGCAAAATTGCCGTTACTGAATCCTACAGACATGCAAATGGAAGTGATTTTTGTTTTTAATAAGTGAATTCCGAAAAAGGTCAAAACAAGTTCCCATGCAGTGCTTTACATTTCGTTATGCCATTTCTGGCGAATGATAAATTACTGAGAGGTGTGCATGATTATCTGATCACCTGTGACCCACAGCCGTCTCAATTCCACAACAGACACAAAGGTCTTTAAAGAAAAAGAAACTATAAGCAGATGTTTCTTGATCATTAGTTCGGAACACGAACTACTGGTTTGGCTTGCCGTAAGCTAACTGACACCTGCACCTTGACTGCAGGATTCAGATAAGCGTTCATTATATGCCACCGCATACATTAAGAAGCTGCACGTGGGAGGACTCATTCAACCTTTGCCTCTGTTCATTCAAGGAAACGTATCGGCACTCAGCCTAACCTTTAGTGAGATATTTTGTGTAATGCATGATGGGAAATCAGGGAGATAGGAGCGAGGGACAAGGTCTTTATTTTTATGTGAGCACTGACCTTTTCAAGTTGTTGTTTTGTTTACTTGCTGATTCTTCTCTGACAGAGGCAGAGCATGCGGTTGGAGCTTTCCTTCTTTGGAAAACAAGACTGTAACATTGGAGAGAGGTAGACAGTATGACTAATTCTCTCTTCAGGGGGACACGTAGATGAAGTCTCTGGCGGAGCGGCTCAGACTGTGTTGTCGAGCCAACCTTCAGAACCGCTGCTGTTTTTCCGGTAATTCACCAGTCTTCTGTCAGCCAACTTAGAGGTATTTTCATAACGTTCGGAACATTGTGAATAGATGTCTGACATGGGCTTTTAGGAGAGATAAAACAAGCTTCTAACCTGCGGCCTTATCTCTTTTGCAGCCTTATCTCTTACTGCTCGCCATGAAGTTTAAAGCCCCCTGAATTCAAAATCAAAGTTTTGTGGCTTTCAGTCCATATCGATTGACTTTCAAGTAGTGGTGGGCGATATGACCAAAATTGTACTTTTTTTTCACGGTAACAATATAAGCTATATATATATATATATATATCACATTACAGTTATTTTTGCTTTAAATAAGGTCTTTAAGATATAAAAAATTTTGATACCATAGAAATTTCATAATTCTTGTCACCAATGTCAATATCACAAAAAACTAATACAGTGAGGGAAAAAACTGAATGATCCCCTGCTGATTTTGAATGTTTGCCGACTGACAAAAAATTATCAGTCTATAATTTTGATGATAAGTTTATCAACAGTGAGAGACAGAATAACAACAACAACAAAAATCCCATTCCTTTTTTGCAGATCCTCTCTAAGTCATTAAGGTTATGAGGCTGACGTTTGGCAACTTGAACCTTCAGCTCCCTCTATAGATTGTCTATGGAATTAAGGTCTGGAGACTGGCTAGGCCACTCCAGGACCTTAATGTGCTTCTTTTTGAGCCACTCCTTTGTTGCATTTGGGATGGTGTTCTTGGGGTCATAGGCAGCATTCCTTCTCCTCCAAACACGGCGAGTTGAGTTAATGCCAAAGAGCTTGATTTTAGTCTCATCTTACCACAACACATTCTCCCAGTTCTCCTTTGAATCATTCAGATGTTCATTGGCCAACTTCAGGCAGGCCTGTACATGTGCTTTCTTGAGCAGGGGGACCTTGTGGGCACTGCAGGATTTCAGTCCTTCACGGCATAGTGTGTTACCTGTTGTTTTCTTGGTGACTATGGACCCAGCTGCCTTGAGATCATTGACAAGATCCTCTCATGTAGTTCTGGGCTGATTTCTCACCGTTCTCATGATCATTAAAACTCCATGGAGATCTTGCGTGGAGCCCCAGACTGAGGGGGAATGACAGTTATTTTGTGTTTCTTCCATTTGCAAATAATCACACCAACTGTTGTCACCATCTCACCAAGCTGCTTGGCGATAGTCTTGTAGCCCATTCCAGCCTTGTTTAGGTCTATGATCTTGTCCCTGACATCCTTGGACAGCTCTTTGGTCTTGGCCATGGTGAAGAGTTTGGAATCTGATTGATTGCTTCTGTGAACAGGTGTCTTTTATACAGGTAACAAGCTCAGATTAGGAGCATTCCCTTTAGAGAATAAACATATTTGATTTATTATTTATCTATTTTTTATTAGAATATATAGTGTCATTTGCTTTTTTGTTAGGGCTTTGTTAGATCCTTTTGTTAGACCTTTTTTGAGAGAAATTAATACTTTTTTTTGAACAAGATTACATTAAATTGGTCAAAAGTAACAATAAAAACATTTATAATGACACAAAAGATTCATATTTTTAGCATCAAATCAGCATATTAGAATAATTTCTGAAAGACCATGTGATACTAAAGAGTAATAATGCTGAAATAATGCTTTTCCAAATGTTAACGTTTTTACTGTATTTTTCATGAAATAAATGCAGCCTGAATAATTAAAAAATAAGTAATTGCAATTTTTTATCTCACAATTCTGACTTTTTTTCTCGTAATTTATATCTTGAGAGATATAAACTCACAATTGCGAGTTATAAAGTCAGAATTGCATGATATAAACTCGAAATTATGAGAAATAAAGTCAAAATTGCTTTAAATTCTTAAATGTGAGTTTAAATCTCGCAATTCAGATTTTTTTTTACAGTTACTTTTTTTTTTCAATTCAATTTTGGAAAAATGCTTTCATATTGGTGAGCATAAAAAAATCATACAGATCCTAAACTTTTGAACGATAGCCATGATAGAATGACTTTTGTAACATAACCATT
This sequence comes from Cirrhinus molitorella, assembly GCA_033026305.1. Lineage (NCBI taxonomy): Eukaryota > Metazoa > Chordata > Actinopteri > Cypriniformes > Cyprinidae > Cirrhinus > Cirrhinus molitorella. The sequence continues at coordinate 11,794,107 of CM065131.1, forward strand.
GAAATGTTACATTTGTGTTATTTATATTGTATTCATTTCCACTAGAAATGAGATATGAGTTTAAAGCGAGATACGGCTGACTAAAAGCGATTTGTCTCGACAATCTCTTTAAAACTCACAGTGCTTCACCTCCAGGAAAACACCCCAAATTAATGATGACTCATCTTGCAGGTTCATGTATTTTGTCCAGTAAATTGCTCTTTGGAATAACAATGTCTCCTCCCTCTAAATCATAAACCACCTGCCTCCACCTAGCAATGACAAGTAGTAAACAAAAGTTTTGCCAGGCTGCAACGCAAACTAAAAGCTACTGACTATTTAAACAGATCCTTTGCTACAGTATGCCCCGCCCCAACAACTTGTTTCAGTGACACATTAAGCATCCTCTCTGCATCACTCTTTTTGTCTTTTTCATCGTCTATCCTCCTATCTCCCTGTCCACATCACAGCATCCAGAGCTAATGGGAGCGAGACCACTGCGGAGTGACAGTCATGTCGAACTGTGCGTGATGAAGACAGATTGGGAGCATCAATCACTATGTCACACCAGTTTCGCTTCACACCCTCCCTGAAGGGAGACCATGTCGGTCGACAGCTCCAGACTCGAGACCACCACAGCAGTGATTGATTATAAGATCACAGAACTTGTGAAAGTATTGTGTGTACAGGTACTTGTTTGTGTGTACTTTGCAAAGCGGTGTAATTGTGGTTACAAAGTGAACTAGTGCTGTCAACATAACAAAACACCAATAGTCAATATAAGTGCCAGTGAAATTTTAACGATTTTCATACCAAATTCAGTACGAAAAACAAATGTCCTATTGGATGAACTTATTAATTAAAAAAAGGAAAAAAAGAATATAAATATTAAATTAAAGCAACTGCATGTGGCCATGGCTGTATGATCACGTCCCACTGAGAATTAGGATTAGCGATAGAGATTTAAACTTACTTTTTATACAAATTGTGTATTTTCATATAAATCAAATAACACATATTCATACAAAATGTATAATTCTGAAATTTCCTTTCCCCATGAGATTTGGTTGCATGTGGCTGTGGATGGATGTGACTCAGAAGAAGTGTTTGCCTTTGACAGATTCTGTCACTGACTAGAGGGAAGGATAATACGTAATGTAATTTTGAAGTGAAACTTTTTTTATGATCAGAAAGTTTTAGAGTAGGTATGCACTGAAATTTTGTCCACCCAAAATTCTTTTTTTAACAAAAACACCATGAAATGCTGCCTTTTTACTTTTTGAACAATAAAAAAAAATCTAAACATATGAACAGAAATGACAGACAGAAACTTTATGTAATTATTGTACTGGATGATACGGAGCCCCTAAAGGGACATTCGCAAAAAAAAAAAAAAAAAGAAGAAGAAGACTTTCGCCTACATGCGAGAAACTATTGCGTGCTCACAAGATACTTTCACATGTTCACAAGAAACTTTTTGCGTGTGTACGAGAAACTTTTTTTGAGCTTGCGCATTCCAATTTCCAGTTGCATCACTTTTGCCATCCTATAAAGAAGAAAACAAGAGCATGGATGCACATGAATTTATTTTAAACTCGGCCTTCAATACGAAAACATTGTTTCTATTCTTGCATTCCGACACACACAAATCATCACTGAGCGGTATAAGAACAACTTTTTCCATCAGGCCATAATCCACCTGAAAAATACATAATATTTCAGGACTGTACATCTGTAACTTCTCAAAACTTTTACTCTGCAAAAAAGCATGTTTGCACATTCATAATTCTTTCTATTTCACATTTTATGTTACAGCCTTATTCCAAAATGGGTTGAATTAATCATTTTCCTCTGAATTCTACAAACAATACCCCATAATAACAATGTGAACGAAGTTTGTTTGAAATCTTTGCACATTTATTTAAAATAAAAAAGAATAAAATAAAAAAATCACATGTACATAAGTATTCACAACCTTTGCCATGACACCCAAAATTGAGGTCAGGTGCATCCGGTTTCCACTGATCATCCTTGAGATCTTTTTACAACTTGAAAACACTTGTCTATATGAGGTCCCACAGTTAACAGTGCATGTCAGAGCACAAACCAAGCCATGAAATCCAAGAAATTGTCTGTAGACCTCAGAGACAGGATTGCATTGAGGCACAGATCTGGGGAAGGGTGCAGAAAAAATTCTGCAGCATTGATCCATTGGTCATTAATACATTGGTCCCAGTGAGCACAGTGGCCTCCATCATCCGTAAATGGAAGAAGTTTGGAACCACCAGGACTCTTTCTAGAGTGGCCCGTCCGGCCAAACTAAACAATTGGGGTAGAAGGGTCTTAGTCAGGGAGGTGACCAAGAACCCGAAGGTCACTCTGAAAGAGCTCCAGCGATTCTCTGTGGAGAGAGTAGAGCCTTCAAATCAGGCCTTTATGGTAGAGTAGCCAGACAGAAGCCACTCCTCAGTAAAAGGCACCAAACCAGAGAAACAAAGATTGAACTTTTTAACCTGAATGCTAAGCGTTATGTCTGGAGGAAACCAGGCACCGCTTATCACCTGGCCAATACCATCCTTACAGTGAAGCATGGTGGTGGCAGCATCATGCTGTGGGGATGTTTTTCAGCGACAGGAACTGGGAGACTAGTCAGGATCGAGGGAAAGATGAATGCAACAATGTACAGAGACATTCTTGATAAAAAAAAACCTGCTCCAAAGAGCTCTGGACCTCAGACTGGGGCGACGGGTAATCTTTCAACAGGACAACAGCCCTCAGCACACCGTAGAATGATCAAACTAATGTGTTATGTTACTTCTGCTTTTTTCTCATCTAGGCTGTGTTTTTTTTTTAACATATATATGTCCATATTTATGTGTTATTTAGATATTCATGTCCTGGACAGCAACCAGTCTGGTTTCAGAAGTGGACATTCAACTGACGCTACCTTGCACTCAGCTGTTGAAGCCCTAATACTGGCAAGAGCGGATTCCAAATCTTCAATACTTATCTTGCTGGATCTTGCCGGAGGGTTAACCACCAGATCCTCCTGTCAACCCTATTGGCAAAGGGCATCTCAGGGACCGCACTCCAGTGGTTTGAGTCTTACCTCTCAGATAGGTCCTTCAAGTTATCTTGGAGAGGTGAGGTGTCCAAGTCGCAACATCTAACTACTTTAGTGCCTCATGGCTCAGTTCTTGGTCCACTTCTCTTCTATGTCTACATGGCATCATTAGGTTCTGTTATTCAGAAATGTGGCTTTTCATATCAGTGCTATGCTGATGACACTCAACTCTACCTTTCATTCCATCCTGATTATCCGACAATAGCTGCTCGCATCTCAGATTGTCTAACAGACATTTCTTGTTCTTGAAGGACAATCACCTTCAACTAAACCTTGCCAAGACAGAACTGCTTGTGTTTCCATCAAACCCATCATTTCTTCACAATTTTTCAGTTAGGCACATCAAATTCTAAAAACAGACAGAAACCTTAGAGTTGTGATTGATGATCAGCTGACTTTTTAGACCACATTGCTAAAACTGTCTGGTCCCGCAGATTTGCTTTATTCAACATCAGGAAAATCAGGCCCTTTCTTTCAGAACATACTTCACAACTCATTTTTCAGTCTCTTGTTCTGTCCAGGCTGGACTATTGCAATGGTCTCTAAGCGCACCTTCCAGCCAGTTCTATCAAACCTTTACAATTGATCCAAAATGCAGCCGCAAGATTAATTTTCAATGAGCCGAAAAGAACGCATGTCACACCTCTCTTCATCAATTTGCACTGGCTCACAAAATGCAAGGCATTAATGTTTGCCTACACCACCACTGGCTCTGCACCTCTGTACTACTAAATTCACTACTTGAGACTTATGTGCCCTCTAGAAACTTGTGTTCTGCAAGTGAACGGCGCATTATTGTGCCTTAACATAGAGGCACAAAATCACTTTCACAGACTTTTACCTTAAATGTTCCCTCCTGGTGGAATAACCTACCCAATTTAATCGGAGTCCTTGGCCATTTTCAAGAATCGGCTAAAAACACATCTCTTCCAGGTTTGTGTTATATTCTGAGTTTGCCTTTCACTGTTTTTATTCATTCTTAGGAATCCTCAGTCTGTTTTATGCAAGTGAGATGAGTACATGCATGTTGACATTTAGTCTAGAGCTACAGTAACATAATGTTCACACAGTGCACACAACGCCTCTGCACTTACTCCCGATTTCTCACGACATGGGGACAGGAGAGCTGACAGTCAATAAAAGAGAAAACAAAGTAACTAGCATTACATATTTGAAAAAGTAACTCAGATAAGTAATGCGTTACTTTACTAGTTATTTGAAAAAAGTAATCTGATTACATAACTCGTTATGCGTTACCCTTGACACTGCTAGTATAAATGTTACAAGTTCTTCATTTTCAAACTTTTAAACCCTTAACCTTTTATTTCTTGAAAAAGCTACAGGGGGACCCTAAAGCTTCTCCTTTGTTGGCAACAGGTTTCTAAACTCATTTCATTACCAGTCTGTAAATGGGTGGCGCATGTTGCGTTCCCAAATGCACACTACAAGCAACCAAAACTCAGAGCAGATGCAGCTGAGTTTATGTGGAGTAGCATTTACTAAGAACTGAACCTCTCTGAGACACTTTGAAGATTGTTATTAGGAGCTACATCTCAGAAAAGAGCAGCTTGGGCTTTTGTGCAGTATTTCTAATTTTGAGTTAATCTGAATAAATCATGCGTGTTTGGAGTAACACAAGGACAAGCTATTCCTTTGACCCCAAAAGAGAGGACTTGTGAACACTTTATAGCATGGTGTCAGTGGTCTCCACTCTGGCTTTCCATGCATGTGGCTTTTGAGAGCAGAAGTCACAGTTTTAGATATCAAAGAAGTGCAGAAAGTGAAGTGGAGCTAAAAGGGAGCGGCTGCACTGAGGGGCTGGCTGAGATCCCACTCAATTATGCAGTCGAGTGAGCCCATCCTCACTCACACATAAGCACAATACACGTCTGAGCTGTTTCATCATCCCCACAGGCCATATTAACTCACATACACACACGCCTGTGTCGGTCTCTGTGCTTTTACACATCTCGACATCCCCGCTTGCTACGGCTCCAGTTGAGTCGCTGCCTTGTATTGAATAGGCGCTCTATCACTCGTGCCACATGACTCACTCTCACCCTTATAATATCACCCCTTCAGCTCCCTGTCCTCTGCTGGAATGGCTGACTATTTGTGACACTAACAGCCTGTAGTCTGGTTTCAGTTCGGAATGCCAGTGAGAGGAAAACGAAATGAGAAGACCTGAATTTATCGTTCGGGACTCGCCGGTCAATGACAATTTAACACACCTTTGTGATGAAGTCAAGCAGTCAACTGTGGTCACTGTGCCTAATCGTGATCAATCTTGTAGGGATAGACTGCGACTAAAGAACCTGGCCAATCATAACCTACAGTTTATAATCTCCCACTAAATATATGCATATTAGAGCTGGCTAAAAATATCAGTTTCTCAATTTTAATCAATTCTCAATATCAGTATCAGTATCAAAAAACATACTAACATTTTTATGTTAATTTTTTTTGAAAGCAGTATGTTCTTATGCTCACCAAGGCCAAATTTATTTAATTAAAAATACATGCTGATTTGTCTTTACTGCAACTCTTGATCAATTTGTTCAATTAAAATATTTATTAAAAAAGAAAATCTTACTCACCCTAAACGTTTGGACAGTTATGTAGTTTTTATTTGTACTTTATCAGAGTTTTTTTTATGTTATATAAAAACATACTATTCATATTATTTCTTCAATCGATTGTGAATTAATATTTTTTTGGGGGCCTTTTTGATAAATCTGTTGAGTATTCACAAACCACACAAAATTTCACAACATAAAATGATTGATTTATGAATTGGACTGATGGTTTGCAGCCTTTTTCGGCTCGATGACTCACTGCTTCAGTGATCCGGGCAGAGCGAGTCTCTAGTCAACACCTCTCAGAATTGGATATTTTCAAATGACTCCAAATCAAGAATCAGATGTAATATTATTAGAGAATTTGACTGGTGAGGTGAATTATGCCATATTTAAGTATTGTTTGTAAATGAATCATATTCAGGTTATACGTGACTGAACGTTTTTTGTAATCTAAATCTGCTGTTTTAGAGTAAGCTATTGAGAATTGTGTATTGTGTGAAATGCTTGAATATGTATTCACCTTATTTTTCCCATAAGAGTGGTTGCACCCATTTGCAAATTTTATGGGTCTGGCTTCTGGTCTCATCCACTTCCAGCTATTTTTAGCAGTACAAAACATTTGCTGCTCGATATTGCAAATTGGTGCGTCTTTACATATTATTTTAATGTATTACTTTAAATATGAACACACTGGTTTGTAGTGCAAACAGTTTTACTGTTTACTGTTATTCTTCTTGTTATTTCCCTATAGTGGCTAATGAACCGGTCTTGCCAATAGTGGCTAAATCCAGTGGATTGGTTTATAAAAGTGGAAATAAATCTTAATCAACCCAGACCACCTTAGGTCCGTGTGTTTGCATCATCTAAATCATGAAATAATGTGTAAGCCACCCAGGTTCACATTTGCAATTTTTTTTTTTTTTATTCTTTTTTTATGCTGCTTGTGCCATACAAAGTTAATGTAATGAAATAAGAATATATCTTAATTGTCATTAATACAGTCATCACAACTGAATGCAGCCTACGATATAAACAAAGCTGCAGGACTTTTCTCTTCAGCCTCCGCATACTCTGCATGCTATGCTCTCATTATCATTCTCATTAATTATCATTTGGTATCCTTCACTTCGAAAATCTAGTACAACAACTTTGAGTAGAAAAATTGTCCAATAAAAGTGTGAATTTGAAGTTTGAACAGAGAAACTATCAAAAACAGATTGGAAAATGGGTGTGAATGAGAAGTTTCACTTCACTTTCTGATTTCATTGCAGTTCTTTTAACTGTGACTAACATGTAAAAACACATTACATGACATTTATTATTCACATTTTTTACTTTTTCTATGTATGTTGGAGTTTCACAATGCTTTTTCGTTGTTTATGACTGATGCATAACAGTTTTTATGTATGTATGTATGTATGCATGTATGTATGTACAGTGGGTACGGAAAGTATTCAGACCCCCTTAAATTTTTCACTCTTTGTTATATTGCAGCCATTTGCTAAAATCATTTAAGTTAATTTTTTTTAAATTAATGTACACACAACACCCCATATTGACAGAAAAACAGAATTGTTGACATTTTTGCAAATTTATTAAAAAAGAAAAACTGAAATATCACATGGTTCTAAGTATTCAGACCCTTTGCTTTGACACTCATATATTTAACTCAGGTGCTGTCCATTTCTTCTGATCATCCTTGAGATGGTTCTACACCTTCATTTGAGTCCAGCTGTGTTTGATTATACTGATTGGACTTGATCAGGAAAGCCACACACCTGTCTATATAAGACCTTACAGCTCACAGTGCATGTCAGAGCAAATGAGAATCATGAGGTCAAAGGAACTGCCTGAAGAGCTCAGAGACAGAATTGTGGCAAGGCACAGATCTGGCCAAGGTTACAAAAAAAATTCTGCTGCACTTAAGGTTCCTAAGAGCACAGTGGCCTCCATAATCCTTAAATGGAAGACGTTTGGGACAACCAGAACCCTTCCTAGAGCTGGCCGTCCGGCCAAACTGAGCTATCGGGGGAGAAGAGCCTTGGTGAGAGAGGTAAAGAAGAACCCAAAGATCACTGTGGCTGAGCTCCAGAGATGCAGTCGGGAGATGGGAGAAAGTTGTAGAAAGTCAACCATCACTGCAGCCCTCCACCAGTCGGGGCTTTATGGCAGAGTGGCCCAACGGAAGCCTCTCCTCAGTGCAAGACACATGAAAGCCCGCATGGAGTTTGCTAAAAAACACCTGAAGGACTCCAAGATGGTAAGAAATAAGATTCTCTGGTCTGATGAGACCAAGATAGAACTTTTTGGCCTTAATTCTAAGCGGTATGTGTGGAGAAAACCAGGCACTGCTCATCACCTGTCCAATACAGTCCCAACAGTGAAGCATGGTGGTGGCAGCATCATGCTGTGGGGGTGTTTTTCAGCTGCAGGGACAGGACGACTGGTTGCAATCGAGGGAAAGATGAATGCGGCCAAGTACAGGGATGAAGTACAGGGTCTGAATACTTTCCGTACCCACTGTATGTATGCATTTATTTATTTATTTATTTCAGTTTATTTATAGGTTAGTTGTGGACCATTTCCCATAAATTTCCTATTGATAGTGTATATTTAAAGTTTACAGAGACCCACAATCCAAAAGAAACGGGACAGTGTAAATAACAAAAGAACTGGATTGATTCATTGATCAGTTCATTAAATCAATTCAATTTAAATTTAAATGTATTTATTTTGATTCAATGTATTTTTAGTAATTTAGCTGTTAATGTGTGTATTCTAAATGAATGCAAAGTAATAAACAGTTGACAGGTGTTTAATTTAGGATTTATCCAATTTGTATGCATTCCTATTCATGCTCTGTCTCTTTACTCATCCTTTATTTCTGTAAACATTTCAATGTGGCATGGTTTTAATTTCTGTGGAGCTGCACAATTTGTGTATTTGCAGACGTGGTTTGGAGTGGCTCCATTGGGTGGATTTTTTTTCCGTGTGGAGAGATGATGAAGGATATTATATTCACCCTTAGAGGTTGTAGTCTCTCAATCCAGTCTTCAAAAATCAATGTGGGTGTGATCTGTGAAACTACCCAAATCATATCTCCCAGAGACCATCAGAGCACGGGCAGAAAGGAGAGTGAGTGTTTCTGGCTGGGTCTCCTGGGCTTGGCCCCGGGCCAGACAGTCTCTTTGCCGCTGTGTGAAAACTAAACCTTAACTGCAGGAATATGCTTACTCAGATTTGTTCATTACTGGTTATCTCTCTCTCTTTCTCTTTTCCTATCTTTTTTTCCTCCTCTGTGTATCCTGGGTAAGATATGGACAAGCAACTCCATTGATTTCTGTCAGTAAGTCCCACCTGTGGGGACAGAGCTTCAATCCCCTTGCAGGCGTTGTGCATTTTGCGCACATTAATATGTGACAGATATATGCAGGCGGGCTATGAATCTTTAATGTGCGCCCCTCCTCTGAGCTTGCCCTTTGCTACAGCTCAGGGTTGACTGAACCACTGAGGGTCACTGGGTAAAGCAGACAGAGAGCAAGAGAGAGTATATTTTGGAAAGAAGAATGAGACTTGTTTTTTTCTTCCTGTGTTCTTGAAAATAATGACACCCAGAGCAATTTAAACGTGTCCTCAGGTCCCGAAACGCTGTCTCTCTGGTTGGAAGTGAAAATATGTTATTGGTCTGTTCTCAGTCAAGGTCAGTTCAGCAGCTCTGCTGTTGTGTTTGGTGCAGTCAGACCTTTGTATTAAAATAGATCCTCCCATCGATTCATTTTGATTGAATTAACTGCACCATATGCTGGTTAATTAATCTAGTCATAAATAATTGTGTATATATTTCAGGATTGGGCAAAATTTAGAACTTAAAAAAGAGCGATTCAGTGTGAATTTACATTGAACTGCCACATCCACAGGTCCAAATACAAGCTGAATTAGATGAGTTAAATTCATTTAGAATTTAAAGAAATTAAAGTGGTGTTTACACATGCATTTTGGCTGTTCATTTTCATGAAAACAGTGTTTTGGAGACCTGAAAACAAACATTTAAAAAGATTTCAAAGTTCTATAATGAAACTCTAGATGGCACAAGCTGATGGGTTTTTAACGCAAACTGATGATATTCACAGCGTTAAGCTACTTGGCACAAGCTGATTGGTTCATGTTGCATACACAGTCAATGAGCTTGCTGCTGTACATTTAAATGGCTGGTTATCACTGACTATAGCGTTTTGCAGCATGCTTTCAGAGCTTCTCTGAAACCCTCCACCTCCTCAGCTCCACCTGTATAGATCTGCTACGGATTATTATATAAGCCATTTGTGCAGCAGCACTATGTCTTAAATACTCACACCACCATATCATGTATGTGTTGACAGTAGCAATTTCCTGCAGCAGCAATAACTAACAACAGCAGCAGCAATTCAGCAGCGCAGCAGATCAATTCTGCCAAGACCAAATACATTAACATTGTCATATCCATTACCATAATAGAACTACAAAAATTCTAATTTGTGTGTTCAGTCTTACAAAGTGACATTGCCAACTACTTGCCTGGCATGCATAATACAGCATTTTTAATTGTTTTTGTGGATCTGTGTGAACAGGGATCATTTTGACAGCATTGTGACCTGTTTCCATTTTTAGTAAATCATGTAAACACACCCTTAGAATTTCTATCTACACCTACCCCTAACCCATGAGGCACTTTATTTTATACTTTTTGATTTTTTCCTTCATTTTTATTGAAAATAAATGCCTTTCTGATCTGATATGTGATGTGAAAAGGGACAAGAATGAAATCGGCAAAAGGTGGATTCGAACTTGGGTTAAAGGAATAGTTCATCCAAAAATGAAAATTACCCCATGATTTACTCACCCTCAAGCCATCCTAGGTGTATATGACTTTCTTCTTCCAGACGAACACAGTCGGAGTTGTTTTAAAATTTATTCTGGCTCTTCGTACGTACGTACGTACGTACGTACGTATGTACGCCGTTGTCGGAAGTCAGTGATTTGAACTTGTAATTTTAAAAATAGAAATATTTTTGTTACACAAACCCATGGATCCACTTCAGAAGATGTGTTAATCCCTGAGGCATATGAGTTTGTTTTACAACAGATACATGTGCTCTTTGGAGCTTCAAAATAATAGCCACTATCCACCACAATTATAAAGCTTGTGTCACGAATCGAGCCTGTGCCTTCTGATCCTCCACCACTAGAGGTCACTTCCACACTGCACCCACTCTCACAACCCACGGACTGTCATGGACTACACTTCCCATCATCCTCTGCACTAACAACATACACCTGCTGCATCCAATCACACACACTATAAATAACACGCCCCTTTCACTATTCACTCGCCGAGTATTGATCTAGCCTAGTATGTTCTCTACAAAGCGTTATTCCTGTCTGTTGTTTTTCCCGTTGCCTACCTGGACTGTCTATCGTTCTGTGATTCTTCTCTGGTTTCCCTGTTTTGGATTGTTTATTGGACTCTGCTTGCTTGCTTGCCGCCAGCCCTGACCATTCTGCCTGATTATCGTCTACGATTTTGGATTATCTATATTGTGTTTGACTCTGTTTATCAACTCTACCTGTACGACCCTGAGTTCTTTAATAAAAAGCTTGCAAATGGATCCGCTCATCCTCCGATTTTGTCCCTACATAACAGCTTGGAAGAGCCAGGATAAATTTTAAAACAACTCTGACTGTATTCGTCTGGAAGAAGAAAGTCATATACACCTAGAATGGCTTGAGGGTGAGTAAATCATGGGGTAATAAATTTTTGGGTGAACTACTCCTTTAATTACATATTAATAAACAAAACAAAACAAAACAAAAAAACAGACTCATTGGAAATATGTGCCTCAATACATTTCTGCAACACCGTAATTATGTACCTAACTGCACGGTTTGCATCAGTTTCAATGTAAAATGTCCAGAGAGTGGTGCTAAAACTGCGTATGAAGCTGTATATGTGATGAAAATGCTTGAAAGTATACATTTTCAAATCGTGCAGGATGTTAAAATTGTCATAATATAATATTCTGCAGTAGTAATTGTGTGTAATTAGGCTTTATTAATCAAAACTCTTTGTGTAAATAATACTTTGTTTGAATTTAAAAGTCATTTTCAAATTTATTTCCGAATGGTGCACAACCTAATTACATCAATGTTTAGTGAAATGTCCTGTGTGTAAACACATTTTTACTCTATTTATTCTGCTCTATTATAGAATTATTTTAGCTCTAGTTTTACTCCTAAATCCAATTTTAAAGCCAGTAGTTTTTTAAAGTCAGCATAAAAAGTCATTTACAAACCCATTTCACTTCAATGGGATCTTTCTTAAGTATTTCTTCTTGCTGAAGGATATTCAATGGTTACAAATTGAAGCATTTTCTCTCGAATATCATGCGTATCAACGTGTATTAGGAAAGTAAATGAGGTCCATTTCTTTCTGTGCTGTTGCTTTTTAACTCTGGAATCATCTCCAATTCTTGTATCTTTAGTATGAATAAAATCTATGCTATTTTCTGTCCTGCTGGCTATTGAAACAAGTCTTTTGACAGCTACTTGGTACCATTTTACACCTTGAACAACCCCAGAATCTCACATTTTGGAATTTAGTTTCATGCACACAGCTTTCAAAGAGGACTTTGGGAGGAGGATGAGGTTAGTTTCCAGTTGGACAGGCATTTGGGTGGGAATCAAAAAATTCCCTTTTGACAAATCAAGATGGTCTTCAACATATTTCTCCTGTTTGTATTAGATTTATTCCAGCAAGCTAATAAAACACCATCTGAGGTCTCACTCTCTTTAATATGAAGCCCCAAAAGACTTCATATAGTTTTGCAAAGCCGTAAATTGTATATCAAGTTTTTTTTTCTCCCTCATTCGCTTTCATTAGTCTGAGGGTCGACGTCTCTTTGCTGTTCCCCCATCACCACATAACTTTTTAATGTTCCCCGTCTTCTCTTAATGAGCGTGTATATTTACACTAGAAGGGGTGAGTGTGTGCAATTTGTGTTTTCACATACACCAGAAAAAGGGAGTCTCCAGCACAGAGTTGGGAATATTTTTCCCCCACCATTTTAATTCCTTCCTTTGCTTGAGTGAGTTGTGGGAGAGGAACTTTTGCACAGAGAATCAACCCACTAGAGAGCGAGTACAGCAGTAGCTCTTTGCTTTTTGATAAACTTAATGATGAGGGTGCTGCTTTTCTTTTTGTCAGATCTTGTGCCATGATTTGGATGAGCGGAGGAAGAGAAAGAGAGTGAGAGCAGGGAAGTTTGAGGTTGAAAAGACAGAGCAAGTGTGATGCAAAACAATTAATGAAAGAGGATGATGAAGGTGTGACTTTCCGTAAGTACGGTGCAAAATAGGATGTGAAGATTTTTACACATTTTTCCAAACAAAAAGTTTTTCCAACAAATTATTAGTGAAATTAATAAATCCTATCATGGGCTAACAAGGTCATGTGTAATATGTAGGAAACTGCTAAATATTATGTTCTTGGTGATCAAAATAAGTTAATAATTTTATTTGATTTTTTGCATGAAATATAACTTGAATAGGCTGAACATTCGACATAGACATTGGGTAAAAGGCAAAGATGATTTCAAAGCACTCTGGTGGGGATTTTTTTTTTTTTTTTTTGTAGCGGAAAGTGCTCTTTGATGCTTTTCTCAGATTTGTGTGCAATTTCTTAAGCGTCTAGTTGAAAACATCAACACAAATTGCATTAGCAGAGTTTTTTTGCCCAGGCTTCCAGTTGTAAGAGTTTAATAGATTAATGTTGTTTCAAAGACAACATTAATATGTCTGCTTTTATTTAGACTATACAATACAGAGACCTTTAAAATAAAGATTGCAAGTTTAAGTTTTTTACTACCATGAGCAGATGATTTTGCAGATCTTTTTACAGAAAAAGTGCTGCTGTATTTTTATTTGGACATGTGCCATGGTAATAAATGAGCAATATCATTTGAGTAGTGGTGTGAAATGACCTGCAGCCTCATGCCTATGGCCGAATCACAGCGTGCCAATATACAACTATATCACTTGGATACAGGGGTAATATTGTGTTTATACAGTTTATAACAGTTTGACAGTGCAAATGTGTAAAAAGATAAGAAACAACAAAGGGGTGTCTTTAAAAACCCTGTTTTGTGCAAACAAATTTCTTCTGCCACAGATTAAAATCTTAGTTTTACAGTACTAATTCAAAAACGTCACTTTAGAACTAGTAACAAAGGAATGTTGAGTTGCTTTATTGAAAGCTTGTTGTATTAAAAATTACTGTATTATGTAGAGTATTATGAGAGACAGATGGACTAAGTGAGTGTGTTTACCTGCATCTGACACAGCATTCATTCTTTAGCTTAATCTCATATTTACAATAAAACATTAGTTTAAATGTCTACATCGTGCTATCCTTTCATCTGTTTAGGGTGGATTCTGATGAAAGTGCCTTACGGTGTGTTTATATAAGTAAATATAACTTCCTTGTTTTCAACCCTGTTTCCGTCTCTTTCCCTCAGCCAAAACTATTTCCTCTGGAACAAAAAATAGACTGAGACCAAAGGATGTACGCTAAAATTACCCAAAATTAATTAGATCTCATGTTTAACCGCTATAGAGACATCAGAGCCAGTGGCAAATTCCAGAAGTTCTCCAGAAGTTTTAGATATAAATCTAAAATATTTTTTCTTAATATATACATGCATGTGTGTGTATTTATATATACATAATAAATATACACAGTACACAAATATACAGTATGTAAACATAAACTTTTATTTTGGATGCGATTAATCGTTTGACAGCACTACTTTAAAGACATTATCTTTATTAACAAACCGCATATTCAAACTCTAAACAAGTACATTCTCACCTAAAAAACTCTGTCATTCCATGACACAAAACCAGTATTAGTTATTAAATTATAGTGGATTTGGGCATCTGCCATGACACTCGCTGTGAAAAATGCTGCAAGCGGAGTTATACAAAAGGTGAATTGCATTGAATTCGGTTATCACTAGAATATTGCACTCCTCTCAGTCAATCAGATTTGAGAACCAGAAAGAACTGTTGTGTAATGTGGTATATGGATATAGTAGTCAACATTTGAAGTGGATCAGAAAGTTTCAAAAAGTTGTCCTAAGATAAGAACAGGTAAATTTTTTGGTTTTAGGACAAATTTGATGAAAGGTTTTAATCCACTTCAAATGTTGACTGTATACTAATTAATTATAGAATGCTATCAAAATTTATTGATGTTAAGGTGGTTCACATGTGAGGACAGTCATTTTCATAGTAATAGTTTTCAAAAACAGATTTTGTGGGATTTATTCCAGGATTTGCTTTACTATGTAACAATTTTAAATGTGTAAATCCTATAGTGTTGACCAACTGTGAAGAACAATGTGAATAGAAATATGATTTACTTATTTTGCATTAAATAATTTATAATACCGTTTCTGCCTAAATTACTGGCTATGAATTTAGTGTCCATGGGAAGAATTTTTTTTTTTACTTATTATCTTGAGGATCCTTAAAATGCTGCTAATCAGGATCCCAACATACTTTTTTAAGGATAGTTTTACCTCCTGGTATTAATTCATAGTTTTGTGGAACTACTTTCAAGTGCATTCATTAGGTTCTGACACATTTCACATAATTGAACAGTTTTTTTTAGTTAATAAGCATAAAGTTTACTTATTTGTGTGGATGTTAGCATATGAGAGTCTTAACTGCTGTAAACAAGCTGTTAAAATAGCTTAATAGTGTTCCAACTCAGCATTTTGTTGACAGATTTTGTATTATAATGATTATAACTGCAGTTTTATGAGCTTATAATAATTAAGAGACTGTACTTGTACCTTTAAAAATACATTTGTCACGCCACAGGACCATTTGGTGCTGGATTTAGGCACCCAAAAATTAGCGACAGGCTTGTTTTTGATGTCCAAAACATGAAGATGTTTCCAATATTGCAGAAGTTTCTGCTGTGTGGTGCCAGGGCCATTATTGCCCTCTCAATCATGCTTTTTCATTTGTCCAGGAACACATGCCTCATTTACCATGTTCTCCAGTCCTGAGCCTTTCTTGTTAAATTATGCAGATAATGGCAGTCCGTTGGTGTCCAGGCCTGCTGTGGGGGCATATGGCCTCCTCTGAGAGCTACAGACAGGAACTATGACACCCTTCACCATATGTGCAGCGTCTCCGGCTCTCGACTTCACTCGCACAGGAACTCTCCTCTGTCACTTGCTTTTGGACCTCTTCCCCATGTCTGACTGTCAAAGCCAGTCACTGTCAGCGTCTGTACACCTTTCTGAGCCGCTCTCTATTCTCTGAACTCTGGGTGGCGTGACCTTCTGCCTGCAAGCTGTTCACGTCCCCTTATACTCTCCCTGCACTGCTCTGGCTGCCATTTTGGAGTTGTTTTCTTTCAGCCCCCCTTTCTATCTGGTGGCATGAAGTATTCGGGGCCACTCAGACGGCTTGGACGCGTGCCCAATATCGCTGGGACATCTGGGCACTTTCGGCTGCCAAGACTATGTTGAGTCTCTCTGGTCCTTGGTATTGGGGTCACATTTCTAAAGACTGATGGGCAACCTAGGGTGTGGAGCAGCTATTTCGAGATGTTGAGTGAACGTGGAGAGCTCTTTCTCTGACTGCAGAAATGGTCTTCTGGGGCTGGGTTGTGCTCCTTGGCACAGCTGAAGAAAAAGGGATGAAGGATCTCAAGCATTTGTTTTTTCCAAGCGCAAAGCTCAGTTGAGTTCTTCTTTTGTTTGCAGACGATATTCTCAGTATAACCCAACTCACCTCGACTGCTTGTCATCCTGGCCGGTTGAAGCAAATGATGAAAATAGATGATGTAATGGCATGCAAGTCAGAAAAGCACGATCATTTCAATAGTGCATTTTCTCATTATAATATCAGAACCGTCAACCTCGTCTGTGATCAAATCACAATTAATCTGGTCAAAATTAATGACCTGGGAGAGATACGCTTTGATATTTGGATCTCACAAAAAAATTCAATGTTTAAAAAACATTCTCCTATCTGAGCTTAAAGTCGGCATGAAATAGAGGTTCATCCATTTTCTAAAAACATTTTGTGAATGATTTTTTTTTTCAAAAATTGCTAGAACAACTGAAGTTATATTTTTCTGTATAACATTCCACAATAATCTTTCATTTTCAACCTTAAAAAATAATTTTTACATTGTATGTTATTTTTTTTAATTAAAAACGTAATTTTTAATGGTAGCACTTAATTTTAAGCACCAATTCTCACTAGGGGTGTGACGAGACACTTATCCCACGAGACGAGACACGAGACACGAGACTGGGTTCATGAGAACGAGACGAGATTTTTTAACTTTTTTAAAGAAATCCTTAATAATGAAATATATAGGGAGAAATAGTATTTTATTCAACTGAAAAACAAAAAAATATAGGTGCATTTTAATATGAACTTGTACTTTATGAAATTATACTTCTATTTTAATGAATTATATGCAGTAATATGTAAACTTATGCTACATGATTCTGGATAAAATAAAAAAAAACTTTTTTTTCTAAAAATTGGAGATCATGATTCTCTCATGATTCTGAAGAAAAAAAAGATTAGATTAGAAATATAAATAAAATAATAATTTACTAGTGATTCTGACACAACATTCATTGCTTAAGTCTTTTTTTTAATATATTCGATCAAATTAATTAATAAAGACTTAATTTACTATTAGAATCTCCTGAATGAATGATTCATTGATAAATGCGTTTTTAAACGTGCAGTTGTCGCCACCTCCTGGTGGAAGAGGATAAACATTACAAAACACACACGTGTTAAGATACTACTGGTTCTGATCGCTGTTATAGACATTAAGTGTTTAGTACTTTAGTTTAGTTCTTTAAATGTCTTCTGTTATTTAAATGTCGGTAACACAGAAATAATGATCATTATGTGATTGAAAGACAGGAATAAGATTGCTTTGGCGTTCAAACAGAGATTGCAACCTTTTTAGGATTAATGGTGCAGCTCTAATATAAACACTGCACACACTATCACGTTCTGGCGAGACCAGTCAGATCTCGTGCCATGAGAACTTGTCACATCCCTAATTCTCACTAATAACTAGTTTCTTATTAGCATGCATATTAAAATGCATATTTACATGCATATTTAAAGAACATAAATATTTTATTCTGCATGACCATATTTTAGATCCCTTAAAGGGATAGTTCACCCAAAAATGACAATTCTGTCAATAAATACTCACCCTAATGTCGTTCCAAACACATAAGACCTCCATTTATCTTTGGAACACAATTGAATATATTTTTGATGAAACCCAAGAGCTTTCTGACCCTGTACAAACAACTGACACATTCAAGAGGTAGCAAGGACCTTGTTAAAATAATCCATTTGACATCAGCGGTTCAACCATAAGGTTATAAAGCTACGAGAATCATTTTTGTGTGCAAAGAAAACAAAAATAAGTATTTTGTTCATTTAAAAATGGAAGAAACAGAAGACAGACTAATGTGTTTGTTAGGTCATGGTCTATATATCTGTGCGTGACGTAAAAAGACGGTCAAGAATGAGTCAAAGTGAGCGATATGCATTGAATGAATTAGTATATGGAGAAAGACACTCGATGGATGCAGATTGAATGTTCTGGCGGTAAATTGAGCTGCTCCCAGCAGTAAGGCGAACGATTTGGTATTCTTATCATGAGAGTGTTTTTCTGTGGCCTGGTATTATAATGACAGATCAGAGCAAAGGGGCTGAAAAGGTCAGAGTCAGTACAAGCTCAATCTGGAGTACTGTCTTCATTCTACTCCTAATTAAATGTCAGCATCACGGCCAGGAGGAGACAACGCAGAGGAGAAAACCTGGATCTAAATGTCACTCTTGCACAGGCCTGTTTTCTCTGCTGACGGCCTGAGCAACTGTGGCGACAGAGTAATCCTGAACACTGAGGTGACAGTGTCTGTCTGTCTGAGAGATTAGCCACAGAGAGAAAAAAGCCTTACTGCAGCCTGGCCTGCCCTCCTTATTTAGCCTAATGAGGCAAGTTGCTTATTTTGGGCTTGTTTTGTCAGATCAGGTTGCTTGTTTTTTTTTAAGAGGTTTTGGCAGCTCTAGTTCTGCAACGTCTGCATTCTTCCATTGAATGTGAATGAAATCTGATCGAATATATGATTTATGTATCAAAGCCACCTTTAATATTGGCCTATGATGTTCGGCATGTGCCATTCTAACAGTCTTATAGCAATTCATAACTATTTTCAGTGGTGGCTGAATCATATAAATTTGAGTCATACATTTTCATATTTTCATAGTTATTTGTCTGTGTACGTTAAATTCAAAAATGTAGGTTAAAAAAAAATTATTTTCCAACATCAAATTTGTTCAACGTTGTTTTACCTTTTTTTTGTAAATGCTGTTTGAATGTCTTGGCACGTTCGCTTTGTAAACACTGTGATTATGTAATGCATGAAGTTAAACTAGTGCAAGATGAACATTTGTGCATAAAAAGTATATCAATAAAATGTTTTAATTTTTTAGAAAATGTCTGATTGTTTCACTAAATAAGACCCTTATTCCTCAGCTGGGACTGTCTAGACTCTAGAACCCTTTGAAGCTGCACTGAAGAGAACTAGAGAACTATATAGTGAACACTATATATATATATATATATATATATATATTATTTTTGACTGAAGAAAAAAAGACATGAACATCTTGGATGACATAGAGGTGAATAAATTGTAAGGATTTTTTTATTCTGGAAGTGAACTAATCCTTTAAAATAACCTCAGGTAGCTGAGGGTTGTGAATGCAATAAGAATTGTTTTCTGATCATTTCCATTCATTCTTCTTCAAAATGACTGAAAGATTTGTTAAGAAACCAGAAATATTAAGCATAATTACAAACAGATTCAGGATCTGTAAATTTGTTGTAATTACTATGACTAGTTTATTTCCATCAAGGTAAAAGAATCAGTTAGAGAACGTTTGGCGATCAGGGAATTGCTCGAAGGTTCTCTTTCATTATCATAAGGGGAAATTGATAAACTTTTGTCCCATATGTCTAACAAATTATCTATAATATTATAGACGCTTACAGTATATAGCACACTTTAGAAATTGGAAGAATGTAATGGAAAATGAAAAGTCTTTTGGATTTTGACAAATCAAAGCACAGTATATAAATGCGTTCAGTGTTAGCATCACTGTTTTTGTGTACTTGAAGTACCAATACCACAGTGTTGTTAGATGCTGTACTGCCATCTATCGATGTGGATCATAATGATCATCTCTAATAACTGATACTAGTACATTTTAGAAAGCGGTCTACTAACATTTATGCTTGTTGCATGTCTTTGTCTTTTATGTCTTGTTTGGCCATACAGGTACAGATTCTCTAATCGTCTCAGCTGGAAAAGTACAATAATGTGTGTTTCATAGTCTATTTTTCACTCTTTGCATCACTAAACAACACTACTATCATATCTAGAGAGGCAGCAGCCAATGAGCTTAGCTTAGGATTCTCATAGTGAGTCATTTCAACATAGCGACTAAATTGAGAGGGTGACTTTCACCATGTGTAATTAAAACTCTTTTTATAGAACTATTATGAGTACAGTCTTCATCCTATGTGAGTGTACACCATTCAGATGAGTCACAAAAATGAAGTGTGTTTCCTTCTCAGAAAACCTAAGCCAAGGGTCTCCAGTGCTCTCAATTTAATCTCATAACTGTCTTTAGGCCACATTGCATATTGCAAATTTCCTTCCTGTGGGTCGTAACTGAAGCGAGTGAATTTTAGTTATTGAATAGCCTGTATTTCTTATTAATCCACCCCCATTCTGTTGCATAAAAATCTTTTCATGAAAAAGGATGTGCGAATACTAACACTGAATAAACATGCCTTGAATTGCGAAATGGTTATCGCTTTGTAGTTTAGCCTCGTCTTCTGTCTAACTTTGAACGCCGTTAGCTTATCGATCACGGGTAGCTTCAGTTGTAGTAGCAGGTTGAACTAATGACTCGTGTGATTTATAATTCAGATATTTGTCTTATCCACCATGTTGTTTGAGACTTTTTCTATTTTTCTCCGAGACATACACAAAGTGTCTGCTTTTTTTTAAATGGAGGAGCCTCATGAATAATTCATGTTGACCCACTTTTCCCCCCATTAGCTTGATATAGTGCTAGAGCTCAATAGCAGACAGTGCTTGACAGGTCCTCCAGGTGTGGGAGTTTGCTTTTGAAATAGACTTCACCTCTTTATTTCTTCTTTTTATTTTAAGGGAATGTGCTGGATTAAAATAACACAGTACTGGAAGGGGGGTGTGGGAGTGTCTCTCTCTCACACTGTGCACTTTCTCTATCCGTGTGTGTGTGTGTGCGCGAGTGCAGTGTGTTTTGGGAATTATCATCACGCCTCCGTCTCAGGGGTCATATGGATGGATGTGTTTGCTGTCCACAGCCGGGCCATTACTGCAGCACAACAGTCAGGAGAGAAGGAGTCAGGTGGACCTGCAGTAAGAAGTAGGTTACATTTACATGAATTACAGACATGTTCCCACCTCTCACACTGCCCCTCTACCCCCCAGAGACCTGAGGAGAGACTTTGGAAACAGAGTAAAAATTACAAAGGATGTTTGTGTGGTTTCGAGTTTGGTTTCTTAATGACATGGCTTAAAGGGGCCTCGCATCTGCAGCATTTTATAATCTTACATAAATGAACAGACATTGATTTAGTCTAATGGTTTGCATGACTGTATATATATATATCAGTATATATCAGGCGAACCATATCACATGACTAAGAGAGCAAGTTTATACAACAGTTCGACAGCATGAGTGTGTAAACGCATAAGAAACAACGGAGTGTCTTTAAATTTTAAAGAATCTCAGTTTGACAGATTAACAGCTGAGCCCAAGCCTCCATTACTAATTCGAAAACGTCACTTTAGAATTTGTAACGAAGGAGAATTGAGTTGCTCATTGAAAGCTTATTGAATTATTGTAGGCCTATTAAAAGCTTATTGTAGTATGTGTTGTAGAGTATTGTTAGAGAGAGATGGACTGGGTGAGTGTGATTACTTTCATCTGATACAGCATTCATTCTTCAGTTCAATCTCACATTCACAATACAACATTTGTTTAAATGGCCGCTGAGGAAAGCAATACCTTTGTCGTACTATCATTTCATCTGTTAAGGGTGATTTAGATTGACAACGCTGCGCAGTGTATTTATTGGTTGTGTCCTACAAGGTGTTGTTGAAAGTAAGAATTACGTCCTTACATCCATAAAGATCTGTTCAACACAAACAAACTATGATGTGCCGCAAGGCTCGGTCTTGGGTCCCTTGTTCTTCCTTCCTTCCTTATTCTTCTTGGACATGCTTTCTTTAGGTTATAACAGTTGCTAAGGAATTCAGTCAAAAGGACAAAGGCAGTGCTCTGATAAGGAGCATTAAAGTTATATAAAATATGAGACTTTGCCCTCAGCCGAAACCTGCCTAACTGTTAGATTTACCCAAAATAAAATCTGATATCTGATGTTTAACCACTATAGAGACATCAGAGTCAGCTGCAAATTCCAGAAGATCTGACAAAGGTAAGGCTGCTTACGGCGGGTTCACAAGCACTGAATGTCCGCTGACACCCTGCAGCTTACTTCTCTGAAAATGTTAAAACATTTTCAAATAGACGTTATCTTTATTAACAAACCACATATTTGAAGTGTAAACAACTACATTCTTACTTAAAAAAAATTATGTTACACAAAAACTACTATTTATTATTATAGTAAACTTGGGCGTTAATACCATTATATTCTTCAAACTACTTGTCCAGGATAATATATTATATTATAATCAGAACACTTGTACATATCCTTCTGAGCAGTCCCCGTGTTAGAAATGAGCACCTAAAATTAATTTTTAAGAAGGTCTATCATTGTTTTGCTCTAATCTCAATGGTTTGAGCATCACATTTCAGTGCAGATTGTTTTGTGATCCTGTTACACTATTCAGTATTTGCAAAGAGGCTGTTATTGAATGATGGGACAGCATAAACTATATTAGACTCCCCTGTTTTTCATTTTACATGTCATTTAAATAGAAATCTTAAAAGCACGACACGAATGGGCCATAAATTCTAACTGTTTTGGCAACATTTTAACTGGACAAAATTATAAAACAAGTAAATAAGTGAAAAAAAGTAGCAGCAGCCCCTATTTTCACTGATATATAAACGTCAATACTTTTTTAACTTCAGTTTTAACAAATGGACTAAGGGGGAAACTTTGCATTGTGAACATCTCTCTTATTTCAGAAGAGCAAGAAAATCCTGTTTTCTGTGATCTGACCCCTCTATAATGAACAGCACCCAGCTATTCAGGAAATGACACATTGTTAAAGATATTACAGAAAACGGAAGGATGCCTGGATTAGTTTCACTCTTGAACTTCAGCAGAATTGAGTGCATCTAAATGTGACAGACTCAGGAAACTAACTGTTGATCACTAGCATGCAGCCTCCATTTGCATAATGGTTTGAATGTTTTATTATTATGGCTTTGGGTTTGTGCTGTTTCAGTCGCCCTTGAAATGAATATATTCTTTCATTGTTCTGTTCGGAGTAAACTATGAACAGTGCAGGTGTTGTACTAAAAATATATGACCAAACATTCAGACTAATTCATCGTCTGTGTCATTTAAATTATTAAAACTCATGTTAAATATTCACACACACAGTGTGCGATGTCATCTCAGAGATTCGTGCCATATCTAAGTTTCCTCCATGAATATTTCAGCCTTGGAGAACAGCGGAAATTAATCTCAGATCTATTATTAGAGTAACCAGACTGCTTTGGTATGCGATGAAATCAATCAAATTGCTAAGATTTTAAAATCCTTGAATACCACAGTCTATTATAGACCTTTTAATAACTGCAAAAGATGAACTTTGCTCAAAATATCACAGGTCTTTATCTTAAGCACTGTTCAGGTGGGATATGTTTTCTAAAGAGCATTCAAGTTGATGTTATTAACATAGGACTATGTTCTGATTTAAAAGGTACTGATGTGATTTATTAAGTTTGAATTATTAATTAATCTATTTTTGCAACACAGTGGTGTTAATGGCATACCACCAGCATTGGGATGTTATGTTACAAAGCTGAAAAAAAGGAAGAATAGCTTTACTTACATTGCTCAGTGAAGGTTAAAATAAATGAGGGAAATCATTGTGAAAAGAAAATAATATACTGCAATCCCAAACATTCCTATGTGGATGAGATTACATTTCTCAGAGGACCTTTGAGTTAGCTGAAAAACAGTAGGTAATTTGCTCTGTAATTCCAAGTTGTGCAAGGGAAAAACACAAATTTACCAGACCTCCTCAGGGAAAACTAGTCTTATCCAAATAGGGCTATGGATTTACATCATCCAGGTTTAGCTTGTCCTTGAAAAATACCAGTTCCTTGAGGTGTTGTTTATTGGATCCTGTCTCTTATGTTGTAATGAGAACTGCGGTAGCTGTATGTTACCATGAAGCTGGGCACCAGTGTCACTTGTCTGCAGCATAACGGCGCTTTGCTTGACTGTC
The DNA here is from genome assembly GCA_033026305.1 of Cirrhinus molitorella. Lineage (NCBI taxonomy): Eukaryota > Metazoa > Chordata > Actinopteri > Cypriniformes > Cyprinidae > Cirrhinus > Cirrhinus molitorella. The sequence continues at coordinate 11,818,442 of CM065131.1, forward strand.
TCGGTCGTGAGTCATACGCTCTCCGCGGTGGATGAATGTGGAGCCAGGTTCATTGCTTAAATCACAGGATTTCTCACTATGCTGCTGGTGAGATAATTGTGCTTTTCCCCCTTTTCTTTGCATTTCACAGTCTCCGTTCAGACCAGTGACATTTGCTCCTAGCTACCCCCGCTATTCTCCTTTTCTCTAATGATGGGCCGTGTAAATGTATGTTTGTGTGGGTATGGTAAGAGATGCACTGTCAAAGAGAGCTGTCCACCCACTAGCCAGTTGTTACAGGAAATGTGATAAAGAAATGCTTTACACGTTGTCCTTCTCCTTCGCGCTCTCTCGCCATCACTCTGCCAAATCGACACACAGACACACAAGCACGATCCACACCTTCTCTGGAACAACTGTTTCTGCCGAGGCATTGCTGTTGGTATGTTTGTCTGTGATTTCTTGGGAGGAAGTCGGACTGTCTTTTCCTCTCTCACGGTCCAGCCGAACACACACACACACACACACACACACACACACACACACACTTTGTGATTAATGAGGATGCTGGCCAATATGGCTGTGACAGTGCTTCCCGACATTGAGTGGCAGGCAGTCCTGTGAGCTCTTTCGGAATCCTGAGGAGCACCTTATTAAGCTGATTGATTACCAAGAACTTTCTCTGGGTTATTGTGGCCTCTCTTGAGGTTGAGCTCATATATGTAATTGTCTGGGCCCCATGTCAATGAGAATTGACCACATTTATGTTCTGGGTTTAGTGGTTAATTAATTGTCAGCTGCGTTGTGCATCATAAATATAAATGAAAAATTGGTATCAGTACTTCTGCATCCAGTATGTCCACAACCAACTTGGAAAACTGTGAAATTTAATTTGGTCTTGAGGGGATATACTGTAAAGCTGTGTCTAATCAGCATAACAATGAAAGCTAATGCTATGTCACACATGTTATCACCTTAAGAAAGCATATCCAAGAAGAATAACAAGGGAACCAAGACCGAGCCTTGTGGCACATCATACTTTGTCAGTGTTGAACACAAACAAAGTGTATATTAACCAGACTACTGTCTGTTGCCCATACTTAATGCAGAGAAAATGCAAATAGCTATACTTATTCATGCATAAATGGCATGAATTAGATAAAATGCAAAATGCATTTGCTAGAACACTAACCTATAGCCAACTTATAATATTTAATTTGTTCTTTAGGGGATATATATTGTAATGATGTGTCTGATTAGCATAACAATTAAAGATGATGCTATGCCACACATGCTTCCTAACATTATCACATAAAGAAGCATGTTCAAGAGGAATAAGAAGGGACCCAAAACCGAGCCTTGTGGCACATCATACTTTGTCAGTGTTGGACAGATCTTTATTTCCACAAAGTGGTAATGGACTAGTAGATAGGATATAAACCAGACTAGTGCCTGTTACCCATACTAAATGCAGAAACAATTTAAATAGCTATACTTTGCAGAAATGGCATGAACAAGATAAAATGCAAATGCATCTGCTAGAGCACTGACCTATAGCCAACATATATTATTCATGCATATACACGTTAAAAAGGGCTGATACCTGGTCTGTGGTTTGAAATGTATTTGAGAGATATTTATGACACAGAACAATACAATTGTGACATGGACAAGATGAAAAGAGGAGCCATACAGTCCTTCATGCAAGGATCCTCATTTTCACTAAACCAATCATTTGCACATGCATTCACACTAATCAAAGAGCGGCGCTGCCAAGAGTGGCCTACATACAGAAGCCAGTTTCCTCTACTTATTTATTTAAATGCTATCTTCATAATACAAATAATCTCATAACAACACGCCAAGAGTGTGAGGATGTTGCCAGCCTTCATCCTCATTAGGAGAAATGCGGCGAAACAGAAGATGAGAAGCACTTTTCGGCTCCTAACGAGGCCTCAGGAAAAGAGACCTGAGCTCCGTTGCATGAAACCTGACTCTCCGCCCTGCTCCCCATCATTGTTTGCTAATAAGCACAGAACTTTGTCTCTGCCGACTGTTTTCGTTCGCGATCCGCAACATCATTATTATGGCTGTTTGAAGTTTTGCTCTCCTTTCGCGCACATCTGCTCGCCTGGCAAGCTCGGGGAACACAGACACCGGGAAGGAGGCAGGGATGAGCCGTGGAATCGAGAGAATGAGGGAGAGAGAGAATGCAGAGGCGAAATTTGCATATCACATAAGGAGAGAGGTTGGAGAAAGAGTCCTGGAGCAGATGTCGATTTGCATATTCAACAGTGGGCCGGCTGAGAGGGGGTTAGGAGATGTTAGCTGGACACTGGCCTATTGTGTTGCTAACCTCTCTGAATGGGTTGAGAGCCCGTGTGCTCGGGAGGGGGGCGCAGGTAATGAGGACGATAGCCAACCTGTTTCGTTCTAGTGTGTTAGTGTTGGTTCTCCTGACAGACTACTGTGGAGAGCCATGGCCTACTTATAACAGGTGTAATAGGACTGAGCCTCCCTGCAAAATGGAGGAATGTTTATCTATTTCAGCTTGATACAAAAATGGATGGTTCAGTGGCCCAGAACATTACCTATGGAGAAAAACACTGGGTTTATGTTGCCGCTTGCTTTTGCTCTTTCTTTCTTTGGTCAGCATTGGGAAAAGTGTGCTATATCTTTGAATAAACTGGATTTAAGAATGACTAAATGAAAGATGGGAGACAAGTGAAAAAACAAGACGAAGAGAGACAGAAAGAAGAGCTTTTCAGTTCATCACGAGGTAGTGGTGAGTCACACACTGAGAGAGTTGCGATTGGACTTGGAAAAAGAGCTCAAATGGTAAAGATGGAAATTGAAATGATTGGGACTATTTCAGTTCCTTCTCCAAACCAATAGCTTTATGTAACCTCTCAACTTAAAGGGTTCAACCACTTCTTGTTTTCATCTATTCCTGAGGGAGGGGAACTTCCCCGGGTATTTGAAGTTTTTCGAGCTTGGAGCCAAGCTCTCGTTAGAGTTGGAGCGGATGATTGACAGGCGTTGTTTGCAGGCATATTTTTGGCATTTTAATATCATCAAACAGCATGCACTCATCTGACCTGACAGATGTAGTTAATTAGAATAAAAAACATATGCTATATAGATCTTGTTATCTAAAAACGTGCACCATACGAATCAAGACCGCCTTCATCATGTTTCATTTTAAGTTCCCTCTCCCTTCCTTCGCTCTGTTTTTCTCCTTTTCTCTTACTTCATCCATATCTCTACGGACTCATATTAAGATTCAGTCTTGCATCTACAGTTTAAAAGTTGGACTCCCACACAAAGACGTTCCGCTAAGAAATACTGTACATATGAATCATAACCCTCAGAGCCTGAACAGAATGAGAGAGGAAGGCAGAGTTATGTGTGGAAAGCGCAAGGAAAATGGGCCTGACCCATAACCCAATGAACTGTGAATCCCTGAGCCCTGCTGATACACGAGCACGCCAAGAAGAAAGACAGAGCCAAACGAACAAGCACACACGCTGAGTATATCTCTATCGCACGATCCATTCCCATAGCAAATTTCACACCAAAGGCAGCACAACGTTATCCAGATTGCTGAGACTGGAGGCCAGATGTGGATGCACATTGCACATAAGCAGATGTTTATTTGCAAACGTTGCTCGGTATGGTGGGCCATGTTGCGGAGACAGACAGCCACAGTGGACAAACAACACGCACAGTATCACACTGCTGTGACACTCCACTGAACATCCCATAATGCATTTCATGCTAATGGATTGCATACATATGCATTTGCTTTGTGTTATCTCATTTATTGTGTCTTTGGTGTTTCTTTACATCCCACTAATCTTTGCTTTAGGGCTACAACAACTAATTCATAATTGAATTAATCAGAACATAAACATATTTCATTATCAGTTAGGTAGATATGTGTGGCAAGGCACTGGTAATCTCAGTTAATGATGCCACTTTACACTAAAAATGCATTTCTGTAGAAAAAGTGTAATTGAAAAAGACAGCAGAAAAAGTGCATGACCCAATTTGTCCAAAGCAATATATAATAAATGCTTCAAAGAAGCCCATAAGCAACAGTTTTAAGCTTTTTTTTCTTTCAGAACTTTATTTGAACTTTAAAAGTCGATATAGTATCTATAAATGAAAGGTGCTCCTTTGTTATAAAGTCAAGCCAGTATTTCCATTCCACATAACTTGTCCTCAGAGCAAGAAAGTGGACGTTAAATCTTAACACATAGTATTTGAAGTTAAACTGGAATTCCTATATTTGATAATTAAATTCCTACATTTTGGAAAGAATTCCTTAAGATGAATTAAACAATTAGTCCACTCCAGAATTTAAATTTCCTAGTTTCTTCACCCCAATGACACCCAAGATGTTTATGTCTTTGCTTCAAACGAAAAAAAAAAAAAAAAAAAAGGACTTCAATGGGGATCAGCATGTTGAAGGTCCAAACTGCAGTTTCAATGGAGCTTCAATGGACTCAACACAATCCCAGCTAGGAAAAAGAATCTTATCTAGCGAAATGATGGGCCATTTTCTAAAAAAAACAAAAATTTCTATACTTTTTAACTTACAAAATCTGCATCCACGACGGCACGCATTATGTAGTTACATTGGAAAGGTCATGTAGAAAAGACCTGCCTTTTACAAAAAAAATTAAAACAACAATGTCGGACGATTTTGAAGTTGGAGAAGAAAATAAGATGGAGTTTTTAGCCCTTCCCTGAAACTGGAAACCTGAAAGAACTAACCAAGTGTGACCTTTCCAAAGTGGCTAAGTAATATGTAAAAATTACCAATCGTTTCCTTAGACAATCATCACATAGAGCCCTTTAAAGCTGCACTGAAACTGCAATTTGGACCTTCAACCCGTTGATCCCCATTGAAGTCCACTATATGGAGAAAAATCCTGGGATGCTTTCCTCAAAAACTTTAATTTCTTTTCAAAAGAAGGACATGAACATCTTGGATGACATGGGAGTGAAGAAAATACCAGGACATTTTAATGATCAGGAAATTAGTGAACTAATCCTTTAAGGTAATCAGAATGCAAAACTGTAGCTTGAATTTGAATGCAAGGAAGTAGAAAAAAAAAGTTTTAGAAGGTTTGTGTTCTTACATAGAGAACAATGGATGGATAGATGGTATCTAGTTTATATTTAATCATATTTAATAAATTCTTATTAATTTGTGGATCTGAGCGCCTTATGTGTTGAATTTCTTAGAATGCGATGTCAGAATTACCATAATTACAAGATTCTGACATGAAAAAGCATTTGCTTCCTTGTAGAACTCTTAATTAATGAACTAACTCATAATTACAGCTTGTAATCTTAGACTTTGTTCAACTTTGACTTGTAAAACTTGGCTGCTGCAATAACTTGCAGAAGCGCTCAAAATAGCAGTTATTTTGTTATATTTTAATGCCTGTAAAAATCCTAATGTATTAATAATGCAAGAATACACCGATTTATTTTGGCATTAATAGCGTTGCCATAGAAACTCATAATTCCGCAGACGAAGACGTGAACAGCTCTCAGTAGAACATCCAGGTTGTATTCTAATAATCACAGTAATTACGACAAGGTGTGAATACAGCATTACAGTTCAGCAAATTCCTTTTCCTGTCATTCCTATTCAACTTCCTGTGAAGTGTGACCAATTCCATTCAGCTCAATTCGATTCAAAACAGCTGCTTAGATATGTTACTAAGATGGCTACCAAATGCCTTTAGTTAAACATGTCCACAAAAATGTTTAAATATATATATTTTTTATTTTAATTTATGTGTTATTAAAAAAAGAAAAAAAAGATACATTAATTGATTAGCAAAATACCATTAGCTGCCCCTTTACATTGCTATGACCAAAAGCATTTCAAATATGCACAGTGCTTAGCTTTCTTCCTTTCGCTTATGTTTTATTTATTCATTTTAACCATCCCATCCATCCTCCTTTCTGTTTGGCCCTCTGTCCTCCTCAGTTCAAACTTGTAGCCGCTGCACAACCAAAACGATATCGATTGGCTTTGCAGCCTGCACGATAACCTTGTGGTAATAACGTTTCGAGGTTTGCCATAGATTTTCCCCCCAAACATATTCTGTCATTTTCTATGATTTATTGTTCCGATAAGCACCAATTAAAGCTGCACCACTCTGTACCGCACGACTATGCAGAGCATCATGGGTAGCTGCAGCTGCCTGATTCATTCATGTTCTGATAGCCTGTGTCTATTTCTAATCATGTCCATTAATCAAAACGGACAGAGAGAGACGGAAGGGAAAAACATAGGAGGTTTCATCCTCCAGGCATCAAAGAGTGTGGCTATTTTCTTCCTCTTCAGTGGGTGATTTGCACCTCTTCTCTTTCCTTTGTCATCCAGAACTTATAGCTGAATAATAGAATGGCTCTCAGCCGCATGAATGCTTCGGTGTCCCCGACAGAAAGGCGAGCGGCTCCAACAGATGGAAGGAGCAAGAGGGGGATTGAGAAAGAGTGCGAGAGAGCATGAAAGCAAGAAACGGAGTGCGACGTGCCATACACAGTGACACCTTCATAAAAAATTAAGCGTTCTGTCCAATTGTGGACGTCTTTTTCTTTGACTTCTTCAAGAAAGCAGAAAAATAGGCACAGAGGTGAGATTCCCTTTGTGTACTGTTGTAAAATGTTCCAAAGGGCAGCATTAATTATTCTTCTTAAGGTGAGCCACCAGTATCCATATCCACGTGAAATATAATATCATCATCTATTATGCATCTTTACATTAAGTGTCCATTAGCGTACTGTGTATAGTGTATATCTATATGGAGAACTGCCTGGTTGATATCCATATGGAGAACCCTGCTGAATCAACTTATTCATTTGGACAAGTCAATTTATCAATCCAAACAACCGTGTAAATATATCATGTTTTCAACTTCGCCAGAAAAAAACAGCATAACACTCATTCCCTCACGTCTCTAGTGGTGTAACATCTAAACAGGAAGTTTCTGAAAATACTAAGTTTCCTCAAAAGTTTGTTTAGTGAAATATCTTCAAAGAGAATGTATTGATCTAACAAAGTGATTTTAAAGGGTACTTTGTCAAAAGATTTGACAAACATCCAAGATTAATTATGGATTCAGCACAACGTGTAAGATCTTTTTCCCTCCTTGGACCGTCTCTGATAAAATCCTACCGAATTCTCTTTTTTTTCCAGAGATGTCTTATATAACTGTGGTGTGTGTGTGTATGTGCGTGTGTTTGCATTCACTAATATAATAATTATTATATAATAATCACTAAAAATAATAATTCTTGTGCCGACCTTCATTGAGTTGTGGACAGTGCTTCCACAAATTGGGAATGGGATTTGTCAGCTTTAAACTCTAAACTTTGCTTAAATACCAAACTTGAATAAGTAAAATAGTTACTTATTCTGAATAGTTCACCCAAAATGAAAATTTCTTGAAAATGTACTCACCCTCAGGCCATCCAAGATGTAGATGAGTTTGTTTCTTCAACTGGACAGATTCAGAACAAAAAAATTTAGCATTACATCACCTGTTTACCAATGGATCCTCTGCAATGAATGGGTGCCGTCAGAATGAGAGTCCAAACAGCTGATAAAAACATCACAATAATTCATAAGTAGTCCAAATAACTTAATCAATTAATGTCTTAATGAGATGCTTGCTTGAAGTAAAAGTTTTAAACTGCTGAAATACTCCTATATCCATATAATAGTTCTTTCTCCAGTAAAAAAAGTAATCTTGACTAAATTAGGTGAGAATTATGTACAGCTCAAGCACCGTTTACAAATAAAAACAGTCTTACAAAGTTATAAACAAAAAGGTTGGTGAATTCTGGGGCCTGTATCATGAAGCCAGATTAGATGGCTAACCAGGTACGTTTCAGTTTAGTTTGCACCAGTCCTGGGTTTCAGGCACCATCAAAGTGGCTTGGCTTTTAGCTGCGTTCATTGCCATAGTAACTTACACTCCACGGCTAACCTGCTCTGGGGCAGGTTATGTTCTGTTTTAGAGATCTCAAACTGAAATTGGACCAATCAAATGTGAGCAAAGTGACACATGTTTGATGCAGAAAAGTCACTCTTCCAGTTTTTCTTGCTCCAAATTAAAGGTCAATAGTACTAAAAAAATGTATGGCTTTAATAATGATTACTTATAGTTAATAATGATGAGTTGTTTTATTTGATTTATATAATTATGTAATTTATATTATTGTTAATCCATTATACATTATCCATTATTGCAATTTTAATTTAACAGTTATTCTAAATCATTTATTTTATATGAATGTTAATATATACAGAATGTATGTAATATAAATAAGCTGTAGAATCAATAGATAACACTTTAAAAATGACTACATGTGACCTTACATATTCGAGTCTCTATTACTGTAGATTTTCACCTATATAATCTAACTTAACAAGTTTCACTTGTGAGTGATAGAGCAAGATATTTTTTTTATTTGTCCTCTTTCATAAACAAGTACTTTTTTTCGTTGTAAATGCATTTAAATTCATCATATTGTTCAATATAACCTTTTAGCAAGACCTTTTACCTTTAACCTTTAAACAAGGCTTGTGATTGGCTGTTCGCCAGTCATGTGACATGTGTACGCGCTTCGCAATCTCAGGATCAAAGCCTGAGTTGACAAAGAAAGTTGATGATAAGCAAAACTGGATTGGAGTGGTTTGGTTTTGTTAACTCGAAACTAATCATGTAACTCTGAATTTGTTCATCTACCATCATGGTAGACTTGTTTCTCAAAAATCTCTTCCAATGAAGAAACAAACTCATCTACACCTTGGATGGCCTGAGGGAGAGTAAATTTTCAGCAACTTTTAATTTTTGAGTGAACAATTCCTTTAAAGTACTCTTTCTTCAGTTGAAAAGATATTAAGGTTTTTGAGGAAAACATTCCAGGATTTTTCTCCATATAGTGGACTTCAGTGGGAATCAACTGGTTGAAGGTCCAAATTACAGTTTCAATGCAACTTTAAAGGGCTCTACGCAATCCCACGCAGTCACACACTGTTAGTTCTTTATCTGTGTACTTTGGTTAAAAAAAGTAGGGTAGTGCGAACAAATCTCATTTTCTCCTTCAACTTCAAAATCATTCAACATCGTTGAATTTGATTTTCTGTGCACGTTCTCTTTGTAAGAGGTACTGAGTACCTGTGGGAACTTTTTCACAAGATGCGAAATATGTACAATACCAATAAGTACATATCACTGCAGTTTTGAACAGAAATGAACACTAGCGGTGGTAAAAACAGCGAGCACTTGTAATCGTTTTTGTACAAAGTTATGATTACAGCTCAATATGTTTCACTTTGCCGATGTAACAAGCTTGCTCAGAATTGGATTTAGGATGCGAAATCCTTTGGTATGAATCCTGTGAAAAACATGACTCATGATGAAAGAGCTGAAAGATGAAAGATTGGAAAACAAGCTAAAACGGCATGCTTACAATTGCGTTTTTACGTAACATTTGCTTTTGTTCATACTGTCGGGTAGATTTAGGTGTAGTGCAGATGGTATGTTATTTTAAAACATCATGGAGCATTAGAGATATAGCACCACTCAACTTTTCAGGTCAGAACTGCAGTGACGCAAGGATTGCTAGATTTTCACAACAAAACTCGCCCAAAAGTAATCGAATCATGTTTTGAGAAATGACAGATTGTTTCGCTAGATTTGACCCTTATTCCTCGGCTGGGATTGTGTAGAGCCCTTTATTGCTGCATTGAAACTGCAATTTGGACTTGTGATCCAAATGCCTGATCCCCAGTGAGTCCACTTTATGAAGAAAAATCCTGGAATGTTTTCCTTAAAAATCTTAATTTCTTTTCGACTGAAGAAAGAAAGACACAAAGAAATAAACATCTTGGCTGACATGGGGGTGAGTAAATTATCAAGATTTATTTATTTACTTCTTAAGCAGTGTACAAAGGTAGGAGGCATCAAATGCACTACTCCCTGTGATATACCACAATCCTGTCCATGCATTTCAACATGTTTCAGCAGTGGATTTTTTCCCCTCTTTTTTTTTTTTTTTATGAACTCGTGACTCAATTTCTCATGAGAAAAAAGCATTCTGTTTACTAAATGCTCACTTGATGATCTCTATGGTGCCTTGGAAACCAGTCTGAAATAAGAGGTGCCTTTTGAATAAGCAGCATCCTTCATGTGAATTAGCTCATCCTCAACATTTACTCCACCCATCCAGTCACACAAATGTAACATTTATGTCAATAAAAATTATTCATGTAGCCCCAACGGAAATGGATTAAGAAAACTAAATGTATTTCGTGCAAGTAAATTTGTAATCCATATTAGTTTTTTTTTTGTTGGTACTGAGTAATATACAGGGACTGCTCATTTTGGTGTGCATGTTCGTGTGCAAGAGGTTTGAGAGTCTGAATGAGAAATGCAAGAGAGTGGAGTGACTCCTTTATTTATTCAGTCTTCTGCCCTCACACCCAGTCCTCTAAAATAGGTAAATCTGGTAACAGCCACTAGGGACCCACATGCTGCATCCCAATGAGGAACATGTCATTCTGAGATGTTGAGTGGGATGGAGTGGTAAGAGGGTGAGATGTGGGTGGGTGTGTGTGTGTGTGTGTGTGTGTGTTAAGGAGGACTAAGACCGGAGAGTTGCTTGAACAGGGTCACTTGTCTTAACCCTGTGTTGATATTAGCTTTTCAGTACAGTTTTCTTTTTCTTTTTTTTTTTTTTTTTTGATATACTGTGAAAGGCAGAAAGCAATGTTATTTTATTGAAGTGCTCAGAGTGAACGAAATTACCTTTTGGCTCAGCAGCCCCAGTGGCTGGTGAATGCACAATTTACTCTATAAATTATATATATATATATATATATATATATATATATATTTGAACTCTTTCCAACAGTGACTGTATAATTCATACTGAGGACAACTAAAGGACTCATATGCAACTATTAGAAGGTTCAAATGTTTACTGATGCTTCTGAAGGACGCACAATGCATCAATAATTTGAAGATTAGGGTAAATGAACTTATTTTGTCTTCTGGGAAACATGTAAGTATCTTCTGTAGCTTCTGAAGGTCAGTACTAAATGAAAAAAAAAAAAAATTAGGCTAATAAGAACACAGTACACATGTTCATTCTGTTCAAAAGTTTACACCCCTAGTTCTTCATGCATAATTTTTTCTTTCTGGAGCATCAGTGAGCGTTTGAACCCCTCAGTTTGAGTCCCTCAGTTGTCCTCAGTGTGAAAAGATGGATCTCAAAATCATACATTCATTGTTGGAACGGGTTTAAATACACAAAAATGCTGAAAAACCAAAGAATTTGTGGGACCTGAAGGATTTCTTTCTGAAGAAGAATGGGCAGTTTAACTGTGCAGGACAAACAAGAGACTCATGAACAACTATTACTAAACAAAAACACACAGCTGTGGATCATTCAAGTAATTAATTAAATAAGTTTTTTTTTTTTTTTCTCTGGTGGGCTATATGTAAACATCTTTTATGTGAAATATCTTATTCAGGTCAGTACTAAATTAAATTAAAACAAAACAAAACAAAAAAACCAAAAAAAAAAAAAAAACAAAAACAAACAACAACAACAACAAAAAAAAAAACAAGCATTTTGTATGATCCTGCTAATTTTGCTAAAATAATTAACATTTTACAGATTCTGCCAGGTAAATTTTTCACTTTAGCTGTATATATGTTTCAGATTCTTTATTAAATCCTAATTATATTTCGGAATATTACAGTATTTTTGATCAAGAGACTTCTTTCAAAAAACAAGCAAACCCACAAACAAACAAAAATCCTATCTGAAAATAATTAAAAAGTGCAGACAAAAATTGTAAAATTTTTCTTTGCAGCCACATTACCCCTCCTGATTCTCTCTTTGGCTCTTTTTTTTATTTATTTTAGAATCAAGTTTAGATTCCAAATATTAACCACAGTATTGAAATTAGAAAATAGACCCTTTCACACAGTAAATTGTTGTAAAATTACCAGAACAAATTTGCTGGTAAATACAAAAATGCACTTTTCACACAGGCAATGACGTTATGTCTTTTACCAGTGAAAGCACCATTCACACATTTTTTTTTTAAATACCAGAGATTGGCCCAGAGTAGACGTCTTACATCAGCATGTTCTGATCTCGGGTGTGCTCATACCGGTAATCTTGTTCTGCATTTAGTCAGAGCACATTACCGGTTATTTTATCCTGGTCTCCTGACAAAAACGTGCCTGTGGAAATGTTTTCACGCAACACAAAATAGGTACCAGTAAGTACATATCACTGCAGTTTCCAACAGAAATTAGCATTAAAAGTGGCACTAAGGAGTTTTTCGTTTTTTTTCTTCAGAACAGATGCATGTACATATGATACAATTTATATGACGTTGGTTTTGTATGTCTCACCACAGTCCTGACTTGAAATGTCCGTTGAGTGGCCCTATAACTCTACTGCTCCGTGACGTTTTAAAATAACGTACCATCTGCACTGCACCTAAACCTACCCGATAGTATGAACACCTATGGGTACGTATTTCGCGTCTCACACAGGTACATGCAAATTTAGTTAATCCATTTTATGTCACTTTTTGCAACTGTGAGAGGGACTATTGGAACGATACAGGTCGAACTCGAACCCACATCTCCAATACAAGCACCATGACTCGACATGTCTGATGCATGTGGACTGGTTCTGACTACCAATATAATTTTCTTATCAATTTTTCTTTTCATCTGCAGAGCCATGATACACACTCCTGGACAAAGCTCACCTGCCTTCATTTAATCACTTAGTGTAAGATTAAAATCTACCAAAAAAGGGCACACATCTGGACGATCCATCATTCAAGATAACTTTCTTAAACCCAATGGACAGTTTCATTTTTCTAGTGTTTACACTAATTACGTTTCCAACGCATTTCCAGGAGGCTCTGATTAGCTAATCCTGGCTGTGATTGATGGACTGGTTAAGGAAGGGAAAGTTATTTGCCAGTGGAGTGTTAAATGGATGGTTTTGTATTACCAGCTTAATCTTCTGTCTGAGTCACTAATTATCCCTCTGTCAGCAGAAGCGTCGTCACTGACCTGCATGGTGCCGTCCCTAGGGTCTTGTTAGCGTGTCGCTGGCAGCAAATTGTGGCCTAATCGTGAACGATTGGATGGCCCTAAGTCTTTCAGCCCAACCTCATCCCTTGCTCTGTCACATCAGTCACACATTTTCCCTGGAGAATGTCATTCAGGTCCAGCACATGGAAAAAAAATACCTGTTGAAAATGCTTTCTGTGTAGTGGAGTTGGGCTGTTGAGCGATGTCAAGGCCCATGTCTGGGAGGGGATTTTGGAGATTTGAGCCGACTGGCCGTGAAACCTGTGGTGATGACTGTGAATACCTACAGCGGTGAGCGTTCACTCAAGGACAGTGTGCAATTATAGTTCTTATAGGCTGTTCTTTTGAACTATTGGCTGTGAGTTTTTGTGGATGTGTGCCAACACACACCTGTGTCAGTGACATGATGTTTTATCCAAACTATGAATTCATTCAAAAAGATTAAAAGTTGGAAAGTTAAAAGGACGAAAATTTTTTTCAAATTAAGATATTTTGGATGAAAACACGTTATGTCTTTTACCAGTAAAGCACCATTCACACATCTTTTTTAAAATACCAGAGATTGGCCCAGAGTAGACGTCTTACATCAGCGTGTTCTGATCTCGTACGTGCTCATACCGGTAATCTTGTTCTGCGTTCACTCAGAGCACATTACCGGTTATTTTATCCTGGTCTCATGACAATAACCTGGTAACATTTTCACGTGAAGCAAAGTACATACCAATAAGTACATATCACTGCAGTTTCCAACATAAATGAACACTGACAGTGGCACTTAAAGAGTTTTTTCCTTTTTTTTGCAACCATGAGAGGGACGAATGGAACGGTACAGGCCGAACTTGAACCCATGTCTCCAAAACAAGCACCATGGCTCGACATGTCTGATGCATGTGCACTGGATCTGACTACCAATATTTACTTTCTTCAACAATTAGTCTGTTCCACGTCACCGTAGTGTGTTTTTGAAGAGTATCCCCTGGATGCAAACAGCGTACGCTGTTCTCTGTCAGCTGCATCAGATACGCAGTTTTCGCTCAAATTAAAGTAACAGAAAAATAACAGAGAAAACCTGTCTGTGTGTTGCGGCTGATACAGTACTGCGTTAGCACATATTAACAACATTAGCATGTATGTTAATGAGTGTGCCAACCATGTGTGTGCGTCTATAAGGAAGAGAGAGTGGGAGTAACAGAGTATGTGCTTTCCAAATGTAATTTTGTGGCAAAAACATGAAAGTAATCTGCTATTTTTATCCTATTATTTACTGTATTTATTTGTTTGGCCAGTGTCATTGTGGGTTTTGGTTATTTCACTGTTTTAAGATGTGAGGACCTTGGAAATAACTGAAATCATGTGGCGAAGTGATATAGACATGTAATGCGGTCAAGAGCAGCCTGGAACTATGTTTGCTGTGCGTTTTCCACTGAAAATAATGCACGCCTTAGATTTTTTTGGTCTTCTGAATTTTCAGCATCATTACTCCACTCTTCAGTGTCACACGATCCTTCAGAAATCATTCTAATATGCTCATTTGCTGCTTAAGAAACATTTTTTATTATTAGCAATGTTGAAAACTGTTGTACTGTTTAATATTTTTGAAGAAACTGTCACTTTTTTCAGTGTTATTTAAATATAAAGTTCAAAAGAACAGCATTTATTTAGCATTTGTGAAATTGTAAATGTCTTTAATTTATCCTTGGTGAATTTTTATTTTTATTTATTTAATACAAATTTATTAAATAATTTAATATAATAAATTAAATAAAAATTAAACATTAAAAAATAATTTAATTTAATTTGTTACACTCCATGGCTTCAGGTTGCAAATGTATGTTTTATTATTTTAAAATAATCATTCTTTTCTTTATTGTGGACACTCTTATTTGTCATTTACCCACCTGTCTTTGGATATTGAATATCAACTCATTGATCTTTAGATTATCTCTACTATTGACACTTGTATTTGCCTCACACATTTGCATTTTGTGAATCCAGCAACACTAGACTTTCCAAGAAATGCTCAGTTGCTGTAAAGGTAACAGGGTTCTCTCGTGCTATAGTTTGTGTTTCAATACCAATAATGGCCTGCAAATTGCAGCTCTTACTTTTAGTTCTGCTGTAATCTCTGTTATTTTCCTGTAGTAATGAAAGCTTTATGCCTGTTAAACTCTTGACTTGATGGGCTATGAGAAAGCGAGAAGCAAAATAATGATGGGTGTTCACCTTTCATCCTGATGTTGATTCCATTAATTTGGATAAGAAAACAATGCTGCAACCGTTGGATACAATCTTGAATGCGTTATGTGCCTTTGAGATGCTTTCAGTCGTTTCCCCGGTTAAGAAATAGCCTCATTGCATGCAAACTTCATTGTAATTTTTTTCCAGGGCTCTATGGGATTTGAATATTTCATTATAAAGAATAATGAAAGTAGAAACTCCCATCTTTATTTGCCTCAAACAGAATAGTGCAAGTAGGAGTATAATTTTCATGCTAGCACCATTTCTCACAAACCATGAACTTCATTGAAAACAAGACAAATTTATCAAGTGGGTTCTAAGCATATCCACAATATAATGTTATCAGATGTTTTGTGAGTCGCAACTACATGTTTCAGAGATTACATTTTTTTGTAATTTAGTTTCATGAAAATCTAGAAGACACCTGTTATCGCTGTTGAATAATATAATGAAGCTTACATCTTAAATGAGCTCTTACTATAAGAAATACAGAAGATAATAAATAATAAATTCTATACTGTAGATGAGATAGATCCATCTATCTATCTCTATTTAAAAAAAACAGTTTAAGGTGTTGCCTTGGGCTACAAATTTCCCAGACCTCTATCCGTTTGTGGGATGTGTTGAACCAACAAGTTCAATCCAAAGCAGCTCCACCTTGCAACCTACGGGACTTAAAGGATCTTCTGCTAATGTCTTGGTGCCAGAGGCGGCACAAGACATCTTCAGGTATCATTTTAGAGTCTAAGGCTTTAAAATGCCTTTAAGGAGCCAATACAGTAAAATTCCTGGTCAGTGGCATCTCGAGTCTCAGTGTGATCTTCATTGGGAAACACTATCTGGAGTGCAGGTTTTGTCTGAGGTGAGCCTGATCAATTACACTGACGACATTTTCACCCTTGCGTGCGATTTAGATCCTGTGCTGTGTGATAAGAGGGTTTGGTTGCAGTTGCTCCTCTCTTGTTCCTACAGGAAAGACTGTGAAAAACGAGATTGTGTTGTGCCGTCATCTGTTCTGTTCTCTCCGCGACATCTGTCCCCAGCAGCCTCTCCTGGTTGGATGAGAACTACACCTCGCCAAAGCTTGCAGGTGCTGGGCTGAATATTCATTAGGCTAGGTTGCGTTGTTGTGGGAGGATGAAGGTATATCGCTTTGAGAGAAATCAGAAAATCAATGCGATCCCTCCCCGCCTCGTTCACCCCTGGTTAGCCACGGTGGATTAATCCAGTGCAATGCAATCTACTTCGCCTGTATCTGATTACACAGGCCCAAATCTCAGACAAGACCTGGCTAATGGATAATGCATGCAGGCCTGAGAGATGTAAGGAAACCACAGCAGTGTTAAATATTGCTCTGTTACAGAGGGATGAGGCTGGATGGGGAGCGAGAAGTTTAGACATGGGCATTGATCGATATTTGCCTTGAGACATATAGAGAGAGTCAGTAAATGCAGGCAGTTAAGCTGCCCTTTATTTGTTTGTGAATTGTGCTGCTGTTTTTCCTTGGCCTTCTTCACGCATTAGCAGAGGCAAATATATTATCAATCTGCTAGATGGGAATCGATAAGGTTCGCCACAGAAGTAAGGTGATCTACAGCCCAGCTTTGAAAAAAACTATAATTTCGCTGTATCATGCAGTATCTAACTCGATATTGACATTAGAAAAGAATAAGGGCATTACATTTCACCTAGGAACATCTGGCAGTAAATCTTGTAATTCATGTAGCTCTGCTAGAGTATGAAGCTGGTAACAACAAGGTCATGAGTTCAATTCCCAGGGAGCACACAAACTGATAAAAATGATGTTTGAATGCACTGTAAGTCAAGTTGGATAAATCCGTCAAATGCATAAATGTAATGAATTTGGTCCAGTAAGTTGCTTTATACTTTGTTTTTATGTATTAAAAATACAGTCAAGTGACCTCCTTAAAAATAACTCAAAATTAATGACTGCAAATAGATTCTATGCAAAGTTTAACAAGTGTATTGAGTTTAATGGATAGTTCACCCAAAAACGAAAATAATGTCATTATTTGCTTACCCTCTTGTCGATTCAAACCTATAAGATCGTTCATCTTCAGATCACGAATTAAGATATTATCGATGAAATCCAAGAGCTTTCTGACCCAGCATAGACAGCAATACAACTGACACGTTCAAGGCCCAGAGAGGTATTAAGGACGTTGTTGAAATAGTCTATGTGAAATCAATGGTTCAACCTTAATTTTATCTAGCTCGAGAATACTTTTTGTGCACAAAGAAAACAAAAATAACCAATTTATTCAAATATTTTATTCTCAACCGAGCACAGATATGACGATTACCAACAGAGGCTATGGCACTTGGATGCACGTTTGGGTGGACACTTGCCTGTGGCGGTGGTGTTATATTGTCGGCAATATTTTTTTTGGGACACTTTAGGACTCATTATCCCAACAGCACAATCCCTGACACCTGACAGGTATCTGAATTTCGTTGCGGACCAAGTGTGCCCATTCATAGCAACTGTGTTTTCTGCCAGTGATGGCCATTACCAACAGAATAATGTGGTTTAAGGAACATGGTGGTTAATTTCTGTCAATACCTTGGCTTCCCAATTCACTTGTCATAAACCCAATCGAAAAGCAGGTTTGTGCTACATACCACCACCCCGCAGCGTACAAGTACTGGAGGAACGTGCTGCTGACGGTATGGTACCAGATACCCCAGGAGACCTATCTCCATCTTGTTGAATCAATGCCTCGCCAATGCCAATGTTGTCGCTGTTTTGTGGGCTAAAGTAGGTCCTACAGGTTATTAGATAGATGGTCATAATGTAATGGCTTATCGATATATCAGGAATGTTTCCACCGAGGAGGCATGGGAGGCAGTGCCTCCTCAAAAAAAATTGGATGAGAAAAAAAATATATTGTACAAAAATAAAACAATACCAATATTAAAAAATGTAACATTTAAAAGTGTATAAATCATCCATTGTTCTAAAAAACAGGTAAAGCTACAGCCTCCCCTGAGCCCATTGAGTTTTAACAGACCCCCTAAAGCATGTGGTGAGTTTGTTGGGGGGTAATTGAGAATGAACGGGGAAAAGTCACATGAGAGGACGCAATATCTCCATCGGGATGTGATTGGCTATGACTGGTTATGTTTGGCTGTGATTGGTAAATGTGATAAATCCTGCCTCTTGTGTTTGTGCGTGTTCCGCGTTCACAAATCAGTCTGAATGATTGAGACTGTCCTCAAAGAAAATATGACCCAATTTTACGTTTTTTTTTTATTCACTTTATATGACCCATTTTTACGTTTTAAAGTTAAGCTCCCTCTAGTGGGTGTAAAAATAATGACAGTGTCGCGTTGGATCTGACGTCATGAGTTTGTACACCGATCTCACGGTAATTCAAACATATTTTACTAGGTGTAATTCGTATGAATGACCACGTCTAACCCCACCCTAAACCTACCCAGAAATCTTGCAAAATCATGATTTATAGTGCATATTCCAAAAAAAAAAAAAAAAAAAAAAAACATGCTATGAGAACGTGTACGTTCTCTGGTATCAAACCTCTGTTCATATGATTACACCACTTTGTAGAGCAATGCTCTACCAACTGAGCTACATGTAATCCTGAAAGTGCATTGGATACCTGTTGCTGATAAGGGAGCAATTGTTGTATACACTCTATGGAGATGTATTTGTGAAAACAACTTACGTCGGGCGTATAAGTTGGAGGTTAATGGCAAGACTAATTAAAAAAAGTAAACAAGTCACACACTTGAATATAACCACTTTGTTAAGTTAAAATAAGACTTAAAATGGCATGATTTTTTTTTTTTTTTTTTTTTTTTTAGCGAGCAATCAGCTTGGTGAAATTTAAAGTAAATCTTCATGTCTGTGCAAAAAAGTAAAAAAAGTTAAACACTATTGAAAAGAATAGCTGAATATATGTGTGTGTAGGTGTGCATTTACATAAAAAAGTAATGTTTCATATTTGTTCTAATTATCGAATTACTCTTTATTTTTTATTTCTGTAAATCGCTAAGGTACTGTAACTCATGTCGTGTTTAATGGCCAGTTGCATTCCTTAATTTCTAAATCCCCACGCAACAGTCTGGCTTTTCTAAAGGCTTTCTGTTTTCGCACTGTAGTTATTCTGCTCCAAATGATGAATTCCATTCATTACTTCCACAGACCTGAGGGTCAACACAAGCCATGGCTAAACAGATTTCATTAACCAAGAGCAAGGCAGGCTGGGAAAAAAGAAGCAGTGCTAGTCGACCTTGGCTGTAAGGTTACACGTTTATTGATTGTTATCCCCCTCCCCTCCGTCCCTGCCTTTCTTTTGTGGGCTAACAGGTCAGCTCGATAATGTTTCACCCTTTGTGTACAGTGTGTGGAGCGTATCTTGTTATGTCTATGGCTAGAGTGCTGTAGAGATAAGAAATGCTAGTGCTTTTGTGGTACTGCGGATTTCAGGCTATAGATTTTTGGATTATGCGACGTGGCGCGTTTCACACTAAGCACTGCTGATACTGCTACAAGTGTATATGGAGATGTTACAAATTACTGCGTCCAATTACTTGACTGGAATTGGCCGAGGGTGTGCGTACACCGTTGCTTTTAAAGACTTTACATTTGCCCATGTACACACTGCAGTTAAATACGGTTGTCAGACGTCTTCTCATGGCTTAATCCTGTTATGTACACAGGAGTTTGGTTATATATGGGAGTGACGACCGTAACTACAACTGAATTCAGGTAGTGACAAGCAAATTTTCATTTAATTTGCATAATATGTTCTGAACTGAGCTAAACAAATAGTTATTAATTCAGATTTAATTAAAAGAAGCTTATAAGCAGCTTAAAGTCAATCAAAATGGACCCTACTTAGGACTTAAAACACATTCCTGGTTTTATTGTGCACAGTTCATTGGTGCACGTTATTCCAAAGAGAAACAATATTTGTTTTTCTAATCTTTCATCAAAATGTAATAACTTCTCCATTCCCTTGTGAAAAACAAGTACACTTTAGCATACGTTAAAAAATAGTAATTATTTTGGAAATAATATACTTTAAAAGAACATACTTACTTGCAAACAGATATAATGATTTCAGATGCTTAACTGCATTAAATTTAAGTGTATTATATTAGATGAAAATAGATGAACTTTAGAGCATTTTTTACCCACTTGTGTGAGATTTAAGTACAACTCCATATGCAATTTCATAATTCTGCTGTCTTTAAAATAAAGTATTTACTTCAGAATACACTGATGGGTATTTATGGTGAACTAATATCTACTTTAATTTCTACTAAAGCTTGTATGTCATGTGTTGGAATACAATATATTTGCAATGATGAAGTTACAATGTAGTACATTTATTCTATATTTACTTAAATGTAACACTGAAGAGTAGGGATGTAACAATATTAATCATATATCAATATGATGATGAACATGATGATATGAAATGATAGATCTTCCGGGTGTCATTTTTAAAATACATACATATTTACAGTGGATATAAAAAGTCTACACACCCCTGTTAAAATGCAAGGTTTATGTGATTTAAAAAAAAATTAGACCATGATAAATAATTTCAGAATTTTTTCCACCTTTTATGTGACCTATAACCTGTACAAAATTGAAAAACAATCTGAAATCTTTATTCAGTGGGAAATAAAAATAAAAAGCTAAAATACTGTGGTTGCATTAGTGGGCATACCCTTTTACAACTGGGGATTGTGGCTGTGTTCAGAATTAAGTAATCACATTCAAACTCATGCTAAATAGGAGTCAGTACACCTGCCATCATTTAAAGTGCCTCTGATTAACCCCAAATAAAGTTCTGCTGTTCTAGTAGGCTTTTCCTGACATTTTCCTAGTCGCATCTCACAGCAAAAGCCATGGTCCGCAAAGAGCTTCCAAAGCATCAGAGGGATTTCATTGTTGAAAGGTATCAGTCAGGAGAAGGGTACAAAAATTTTCCCAAGGCATTAGATATACCATGGAACACCGTGAAGTCAGTCATCATCAAGAGGAGAAAATATGGTGCAACAGTGACATTACCAAGAACAGGACGTCTCTCCAAAATTGATGAAAAGACAAGAAGAAAACTGGTCAGGGAGGCTGCCAAGAAGCCTACAGCAACATTAAAGGAGCTGCAGGAATTTCTGGCAAGTACTGGTTGTGTGGTATATTTGACGACAATCACCCGTATTCTTCATATGTCTGGGCTGAGGGGTAGGGTGGCAAGACAGAAGCCTTTTCTTACAATTTTTCAAAAACTTATTTGAAGTCTTCCAAAAGCATGTGGGAAAATGTGTTATGGTCTGATGAAACCAAGGTTGAACTCTTTGGCCACAATTCCAAAAGGTATGTTTGGTGCAAAAACAACACTGCACATCACCAAAAGAACACCATACCCACAGTGAAGCATGGTGGTGGCAGCATCATGCTTTGGGGCTGTTTTTCTTCAGCTGGAACTGGGGCCTTAGTCAAGGTGGAGGGAATTATGAACAGTGACAAACACCAGTCAATACTGGCACAAAACCTTCAGGCTTCTGCAAGAAAGCTGAAGATGAAGAGGAACTTCATCTTTCAGCATGACAATGGCCCTAACCATACATCCAAATCAACAAAAGAATGGCTTCACAAGAAAAAGATTAAAGTTTTAGAATGGCCAAGCCAGAGCCCAGACCTGAATCCAATTGAAAATCTGTGGGGTGATCTGAAGAGGGCTGTGGATAGGAGATGCTCTCGCAATCTGGCAGATTTGGAGTGTTTTTACAAAGAAGAGTGGGAAAATATTGCCAAGTCAAGATGTGCCATGCTGATAAACTCATACCCAAAAAGACTGAGTGCTCTAATAAAATCAAAAGGTGCTTCGACAAAGTATTAGTTTAAGGGTGTGTACACTAATGCAACCACATTATTTTAGTTTTTTATTTTTACTTTCCACATAAAAAAAGATTTCAGTTTGTTTTTCAATTGAGTTGTACAAGTCATAGGTCACAATAAAGGTGGAAAAGTTCTGAAATGGTATTTTAATTTTTTTTAAATCATATAAACCTCGCATTTTAACAGCGGTGTGTAGACTTTTTATATCCAATGTAAGTGTTACCAAAAGTTCTTCAAAGTTGTGTTTTGGGCCATTATGTTTTGACACAGTATCTGTCAAATGAACAGAAAGCACAATATGGCTTAACCCTTCATCAAGCCTGTTTTTGCTGTGTTTCAAAGCAAAGTGCACACATTGTTGAGGCGGTCAGTTTGTGATCTGGTGTTTTTTGCACCACAGAATGGCTCTATTCAGAGTGAATGAATGCAGTGAACTCATTTAGCAGCAGGTGATTACAGCATTTCACTAGATTTGTAGTGAGATGCGTTTTTGTAAGCTGGAGTTTTCCTTCAAAATAAAAGCTCTACTGCTGTTTCCATCAAAATAAAAGCTTAAAAGTGCATTATGAATTACTGCCAGCTTGCTAGCTTAAATGGGTAATGTTACTGCAGTCCAAATTCAAAATACCTCTTTCAAGTATAGAAATTAGCAAAGAAGTATTGCAATTTACCTAAAGTAGTAGTGTAAAGCAAAAATTATATACCTATGAAATATTCCTTTTTTATTTATTTTACAATGTAATTGTTTTACAACATGTGGCTATTGCTGTCATAGGAATAACAATAATATAAAAATGTTGTTATTATTATAATTATTATCGTATGATAATTTGTTTCTTCCTAAAACGCCAGTGTGAATGTAATTTAGACTGAGACAATATACCACAACTAAAAAGAGGGTTGAGTCCCCTTTAAACTTCAGGTACATGTCAATTCTCTGAATTTTTCTGAATTATGTTTTCTTAGTTAAGAACATAGGTTGGAGCTCCTAATTTTGAACTCTCAAAGTGCATTAAATAGAATAATTTAACTTTAAAATGCACATTTTTTCAAAGTCTCTCTTTTTTGTTATCGCAGTAAATATCGTATTGTGGACTTCATAGCACGATATTATCGTATTGTGAGATTTTGATATCGTTACATCCTTACTGAACAGTGGCCTTTAATGGCATATTTTCATTTTTTAATATACTTCTAAGACTTGAAGTACACTACACCGGCACATTCAATAAAATTAAGCACGAGTACTTTTCACTCCCTCCCTAGCACACACTTTAACAATCCACATGCTACTTTTTTCCTTGTCAAATATGACTTGAAAATACATCACATTATGCAAGTAAAATGGCTTGCATTGGCAGGGTGAGAAAGGTATGTTGCATCACGGTGTGTGTTGCATCAGGGCTATTATTTTTTAAGTGAAACCTATTAAATTAAACCAAAAAAAGGTGGTGTAACGTCTGCTGTGGGATATAATTCAGTAGCTAATAGAGATTATGCTGTTCTCATTGTGATTTAGGCGTCGTGAAGATCAAAGCCCTTCTATTCTGGTCTGGGATGCAAACACATGAAATAATAACTTAAGGCACTCTGTCCTGCAAACAAATGATCTTGACAATTGCGGTGCATACATTGACTGTTTTGCGAAGGTACCACTAAGCGGTTTATATTCTTGCTGCCATGTTGTGAAGTGAGAATGCTAATCTTGTTGGTGGTAGGTCTTGTATGTCGTGCCTAGCAGTGTTTGCAAAGACATATTGAGTGTTGTACAGCATAGAAACCCTCTCAGACCTCACCAGGGGTCTCAGTTTTCACAACCAACTTCAAAGAGCTGAATCTTAATCTCGCTCTGGACAGAACAAGACGTCACCATGGCACTGAGCAACATTTGTTGCACAAGTGATGTGGACTGGTGTGAGATGAGAGCACTTCTTTTGTATATGGAGAACAATTTAATTTGTATGTATGCAATGTAGTTTCCTTAACATCCTACATGCAAGCTGGACGTGATGCATTATTTATGAAACCTTATAAGACGGACGCATTTGGACCACATTTATGAATCCCAGGCAGAGCCACAACACAAATGCGATCTCTGAAGAAAATGCAGATGCATCATGCGTGAAATCTGTTTTCTGCCGGGTGTGACCTCAGTAATGCATTTTATAATGGAACGAATAACGGTAATTGTTATGATGAAACTGCGGCGGCCAGACCGGGTCCGTTCTTGAGATATAAGGGAGGACATTAGCCACGGATTATCCATATTTGTATTTTGCACACAAACACTAGTCTTTTGTCATCTGGTTTTTAAAACGCCTGCTCGCAAATGACCCGCAGACACAAATTGCATTTAATTAGCGTCAAATGCCAATCACTGATCTGACTGACTGTGACTAATTAGGATCAAATACTAAGCACAGATGTGAGTGACGGCGCTGAGCTTTTCTTCACGTTTAATCTGCAGTTCTCCCCAGCTGCTGTTGGGTGAACCTGACAGTGCTGTGGGGACGTGTAGCATTAGGGGGATTTGTTCTGCTGGAGTCCTCTTCGTGCTTCAGAATACTGGCCTTTGATGCAGGATTATGCCTGTGATTGTGACTCATGCCCTCGATTAGTGTCTGTTTTTGGACTGGAAAAAAGAACCAGCGTAGCAAAGGCGCACAGGCCCGATCATCACTCCGTATTATTATCCTTATCACTCAGAGGGGGAAATTAGAGCCTATTAGATACTGAAGCAAATACTGATGAATCAGAAGGGAGTAGCTAAAAATAGTGCATCATATCGAGGTTTGATGAAAAAATCATGCTCTTGGATAGCAAATTTTTGCCTTCTATGTAAGAAGGAAAAGACGGCAGGTTTTATTCACTGACAGTTCTGCTCAAGCGTTCTTGAATGCCCTTATTCTTGTTCTAATGTCTATAAATCTGTAATATTTTGAAACTGAGGGAGCTTGTACAGGCATTCTTCACTCTCTCCAAACATATTTTCTACTCTGTAAAGATGTACTTGAGAAATTTGAGAAAATCCAAGTGTGCCATTTTCAAAGCCAGCTGAAGTATAATAAACACCTTTTGTATGGTCCTGGACTACATTTAATCAGCTGTTTTATGCAAAATCTAACTGACTTAAATAAGAAACACATTGTAATCACAATATGTTTGTAATTAGGTTTACATAATAATATAATATAATATAATATAATATAATATAATATAATATAATATAATATAATATAATATAATATAATATAATATAATAATGTATTACACTATGGTGCAAAAGTTTGGGGTTGGTAAGATTATTTTATTTTATTTTATTTAAGGATGTTATAGTTACCAAGACTGCACTAATTCCATATATTGTTAAAAAAAGTGAAAATTTAATTTATTATTTTTTTAAATAATTAATGTTAGAATTATTATTTTTTTGTCCTGTATTGTCAGAGCTCAATTTTCAGCAGCCATTTCTTTAGGGTCATTCTGTGTCAGATTAACCATGTTTCAGAAACCTTCCAGCCTAAAATGTTTTAGAATTTGTTAATATTTTTTCTCTGAAGAAAGACAAACATAAATAGCGATGTAAGCCAAAATATTAAATACCATGGATAATATTAACTGAGAAATCCACTACTTTGTAAAAATATGCACAAATGTCATTTTTCACCACTGATTTGGAGTCAAATTACAGGAGAGGGAAATAACTTTTAGAAAAGTGGCAGCAGAATTAAATTTCATTAAATTTTATTCAATTATTTAATTTAATTGTTACTTTTTGTAAGCCTGTAACTCAATAAACATTGAAGACATCTTAAAGAGGTTATGACATTGATTTTTTTTTTTTTATTTATTTATTTTTTTTACTATTTTAATATGTTCCTTAAGGCTTCTGACGAATCCACCACTGTTATGATTGGCTAACATCATTGCGTAGGAACCAGTTTCAACACCCCCTCATTATTGCATGTTTTGAGTGTTTCGACAACCTAATTAAAACGGCCATTTCCAGACAAAGCATTATGAAATCATTTACTTACGGTTTGTGATGCAGCTGCAGTCAAATCTAGTACCACTTCATCTTTCAACATGAACTCTTTGTGAACTCTCCATGACACTGGGCCACGTTTACAAAACAAAAATTACACTGGTATCCTACTGATATTTGTACAAATACACGAACAAGCTGTTTAAACTAAAAGTGTCAAAGCGAATGTTCTTTCACTCCATTTGTCCTACTGACAACAGACTCAAGCATGTGGACTGTGTCATCTGTATACTGTATCCAGTGTAGACAAGATAGTGCCAGTGGTTGTAATTTCTATTTGCTTTTGACGCAACACTTGCATTTAGTCCAGCTGTTAGTGACTGAACGCTGATGGGCGGGGCCTATGTTGATGTCTAGCTCTGGAGGCGGGGTTTATGAAAATGACTGAGGCTAGTCGATGTCGCCTTGTCCCATAGGATCCAAAACAAGCCATTTTTGGAGCTTGATTAAATAAATGCTTTGTTTATAATGACTAGTACGTCTTAAGCTATGAAGTTTGCAGGATGTTTTAATGGTACAAAGACCTCTTTTGAAATTTGATTTCTTATGTACATCACCCCTTTAATATCCTCTTAGGGGTTGAATCTTAACAATCGTTCCTTCCAAAACCTTCATTTTTAAGGCCCTGTATGTTTGAGTTCAATAGTTATGGGGATCTTATTGTGACTACATTAGTAAATTGTTAAATTGTTCATATTTCCTGTGGTCAAAAACCAAATAAAGCTTATATTCACAATTTCTTTGTGAAAACGTTCACAAACAAGTTACACATATAGACAGTTCATGATTTACCTGTCTGTGCAGTGTAGGATATTCAGAGATGCTGCTTCACATAAGCATCTTTCTATAGGAAATACTTTAAGCCTAGAAATGTAATTTCTTTGCGATCAATACTTTTTATTGTTTTCTCGGTCAAGCAGACCGCGCAACAGCGTGCAAAAATCTAATTAAATTCAGTCTCACAGCACACCGCATGTGAGCACACATACACACCGCTCATTCAGAAAGGTTTTTTCTCCTTTTGTTCCATCATTGGTTCTCCTCACAGATGTATTTAGCTCCAATAACTTTTGTCTCATCAGATTACTAACATTTCCTCCAAGAGGTTTCAGGTGTTGTCATATAGCTTCCAGCAAACCCCAGGCATGACGTAACACTGGCTTTCCTCAGGAGTCTCCAATTCACAATTTTTTTTTTAATTTTTATTTTTTTTTTCTTTCCATTGAATTAGTCTATCCAGTGTGGAATGGGCATTACACAAACAGCTTGTATCCTCATTCAAACATGTTACTGATTAAAAGGATTATTAGCAATTTGCTCCTGGGCCATAGTATCTCAAAAAAAAAGAAAAAAAAAAGAGATACACCATGTCAGCAAGACAGGTCGAAGACAAAACAGAGGTATGTAGAAAAATGGTAATGGTTCACCTAGCTAAATTTATCTTTCTATAATGTCATTTAGGCCATTTAACAAGTCCTGTTAAAATGTTATTCTACCCACATCTCCTGCATTGAGAAGTAAACTATTTTTCTTCGCTGTGTAGAGTGTGGGTGTATGTGGACATGTGGGGAAAACTGAGCTATTACCAGTCATAAAAACAGTTTAATGATTCATTAACATGTATGTGATGTGTTTATGACAATCTCAGAAACATTCCCAAATCTGCTCCTCCATTCAGGCTGATTTATGGGATTTGTGGGATTGTTCATATTGTGTCTGCATTCTTTAGGATACAGACAGTAAGTGGAGTGGGATGTTAAGGATGAAAGCGTTCCAGCCTACGCCCCATAGCTTTCATTAATGAGTCTAATTAGAGTGCTGTTAATTTGCCATTTGTGCCCCTGGCCATGATCTACTGCCTTCATTTGCATCCTGAAGGATATTTTTCTCCTCCGCCAGCTGACCAGAATACCAAGAGGAAGAGAAGGAGAGATGTGAGGACAGTTCAAAAGAGATGAGAGCAAAAGAAAGTGAAATGAACAGAATGGAATGGAATAAGATATTTTCCCAGAGGAGGATTTGATCGTTCAGAGGTTGCTCATTTAAGTTTCAGCTTTGTTTCCTGATATTTCACTTAAAATTCCTTAGGAGGAATAAAAATCTCCTAGGAACCTCTGGAAGAGACAAATGACATATCTGTACCACTATTTAGAAATGATGTATTTTCTAAATGGCTTTTGAGTCACGAATATTAAAATCTGTGGTTTCACGTACTGTTTCAGATGGATTCATAGTTTTTAGTTTTTTGTCTGGATATGGTGTTATGAGAAATAATATGTTTTGCATGCATCATGGCACGCACAGAAATAAATATGTCTGGTACATTTGACTCATTAACATTTTAGATATAATTAAGGGAATGAATTAGGATGTTCCACAAATGGTAAAATAAAAGAGGAGAAGCACTGTGGATAAAAATACACCACCACAATCACAGACATTCCAAGAATTTTGGACAAGATTAGATTTTTCTCAGAGGATGCCTGCATGAGTCTAAAAAAAATGTAGGCAAATTGCTTTGTAACTCATGGAGAAAAACAGACGTTTTAAATTCAAATGACATGTCTGTCTGTCTCTCTATCTGTCTATTAATTATCTGTCTGTCATTCTAGCATGGATGACTGTCTGTCTGCTATTCTATGTATCTGTCGTTCTGTCTATTTGTCATATGGATATCTGTCTATTTATAATTTTAATATAGATTGTCTGTCTGTTTGTCTTCCTGTTTATCAGTCTAGTATGAATGCCTGTTTTTTTTATCTGTCCGTCTGCTATTGTCTGTTTGTCTGTTGTTTTAGTATGGATGATTGTCTGTCTGTCTATTTGTTGTGCTAGTATATCTGTCTGTCTGTCTGTTGTTCTAGAATGTCTTTCTATCTGTCATTTTAGGGTGGATGATTATCTGCCTGTCTGTTATTCTAGTATGGATGGTTACATGTCTGTCTGTCTGTCTGTCCGTCTGTCTATCTGTCTGTTATTCCAGTATGGATGTCTGCCTGTCTAATTTTCTGTCTTGTCATTTTAGTATAGATAATTGTCTGCCTGTCCGTCTGTCTTTCTTTCTGTTGTTCTAGTATGGATGTCTGTCTGTCTGTTTGTTGTTTTAGCATGGATGTCTGTCTGTTTATCTCTCCATATTCCACTGTGGATGATTGTCTGTCTGTCTTCCGCCTGTCATTCTAGTATGTCTGTCTGTTTGTTTTTCTAGTATGGGTGTCTTTCCACCTCTCATTCTAGTATGGATGACTGTCTGTCTGTTTTTCAAGCATGAATGTCTGTATTTTTGTGTGTCCGTCTATCTGTCATTCTAGTATGGATGACTGTCTGTTTTTCTAGCATAGATGTCTGTCTGTCTGTCTGTCTTTCTGTCTGTTGTTCTAGTATGGATGACTCTGTCTGTCTTATCTATTTGTCTGTTGTTTTAATTTGGACGATTGTCTCTATGTGTGTCTGTTGTTCTAGTATGGATGGCTGTTTGTCTATTCATCTATCTCTCATTCTAATACGGGCGACTTTCTTTTTTCTAGTATGGATGCTTGAATGTTTGTCATTTTAGTATGGATAATTGTCTGTCTGTCTTTTTGTCATTTGTTCTAGTATGTCTGTATGTCTGTCTATCTGTCTTTGTTTTTCTACTATGGATTTTAGTATGTATAATGTATAATAGTATGGATGCCTGTCTGTCGTACTGTCTGTCATTCTAGTATGGATGCCTCTCTGTTTGTCTGTCTGTCTATCTCTTGTATAAATGACTGACTGAATGCGTATATTACTTTGGTGTACCTGTCTGACATAAACATATTTGTTGTGTAAACAGCAGTAAACCGTGAGTCCACCTTGAGCAAATCTGTATTTGTGGTTTGTTTTGGCAGTGGTTTTGTTAAATGTCAGAGCTCTGTGTGGTGAATTGGATCAGCTGTCAGCTAGAAGGGTCTAAATATAAAGCTGTATTATTTGCCTGAGTTGGGGGGTTGTTCCTTTCATCTCTTCTGGAGTCTATGAGGACTGAGGGCTCTTTGTGAACCACCATTTACTCCCATCACCACTGGGAATAGAGGGAAACATGCCACACCAAACCCCACTGTCCATCATTGACAAAGAAATCTCAAGCAGACACAGAAAGAACATATTTGCGTAAAGGTTCGTGTAAGTGTGTGTGTAATTCTGTGCCACGGGAGACAGGAACTCTGTCTGTGTGGAAACAGTGGTGTGACCTATATTGCACACAAAAGACTCAGCCAGGGGTCGGTGTGGATCTCTCTCCTGTCCCTGCGAGGTTGGTGTGTGAATTCAGGGCAGTGGTCATCTCTCAGCGGGACATCATGTCCTCTGTCTCAGCCTGAGCTGCGCTCCAGAGGCGCCGGCCTTTCAAGCTCAATCTCTTTATCTGATGCTTTGTGGGGAGGCGAGCTTTTTGCTCACAGAAATACATTTCTGTCAAACAATAGCAGATAGGCCATGGAGAAGAGTGGGCAGAGGTACGGCTCTCTCCTGCCGAGCGAATCTGTGCGAGGGTAACATTGTGTACATGTGTGTTCATTATCTGTGTGTGGATGAAAAGAAAACTTGACCATCCTAACCACTTCCAGAGTAGAACAGATATCAGGCACACCAGTGCAAATGGATATAAAGAAAGGGCATTTAGCTGGATATTTTGAAAAATAAAGGGTGTGCAAGAGAAATATAGAATCTATTAGATATAGCTGTAGAAGTTGAACATACAGTAGAGAATAAATGCAAAATCAGACCTGGTTTGCTATTTGTATACAAGGTCTTTAAGATTTTGCTAGTAGATTCTCATTGCTTCATAAAATTACAGATAAACCACTGATGTCACATGGACTATTTTATGGATGTCCTTATTACCTTTGGGCCTTGAACATGTCAGTTGTGTTGCTGTCTATGCAGGGTCAGAAAGCTCTTGGATTTCATTAAAAATATCTTAATTTGTGTTTTGAAGATGAACAAAGGTCTTTAGAACAAAACAAGGGTAAATTAAATATTGACAGAGGTTTTATTTTTTGGTGAACAATCCCTTATATATAGATATAGCCTGCAGCAAGAAGTAAGGCCAACTAGGGAAAAAAGTCAAAATACACACTTATTCAAAAGATGTGTTTAAAAGAAGTCTCTTATGTCTTTAAGGCTGCTTTTATTTGATCAAAATACAGTAAAACAGTTTAACAATTTTGTTTTCTATTGTAATATATTTTACAATGTAAGATTAATTTCTCTGATGGCAAAGTTACATTTTCAACATCATTACTCGAGTCATCAGTGTTACATTATCCTTGAGAAATCATTCTAATATGCTGATTTGCTTCTCAAGAAATGTTTCTTATTATTATCACTATTGACAACACACAATTATCATTATTATTATTTTTTTTCAGATTTTTTTTTGATGAATAGAAAGTCCAAACAGCAAACGGCTCAACAACATTTATTTGGTCAATAAATGTTTTGTACACTAAAAAATAATTAGCAGCCATTTCAGCCTTGTTGAATAAAAGTATTAATTTCTATAAAAAAATCTACTGACCCCAAACTTTTAAATGACAGTCTATATAAACACATATTTTCAGTAGCTGTCTGAATACAACTTATAATGATTAATAATTAAGTAATATAATTTAAAAAAAAGTTAAATAATATAACTTCTAGTTAAAATCTATAGTTAATCATTAGTCACATGCCATTTACCGATCATTTTCTCCTTTTGAAAGAGAAAGTATTTTTTTCAGGTATTATAAACCTCTTTAATGCCAGTTCACCCAAGGCTTTATTATTACCACATCAGGAAGGTTCAACATGGCAGTACAGTCATTAAAAGAAAACCCTGAAGGCCCAGATATGCAATAAAATGTAATTTCATGACAGGGAAAAAAAGTCTGGTTCAGATTATGTGACGCATGATTCAGCTGTATGGAATTACACTGTAGGGTTATTTTAACCATGTATTTCTCATACATCCGAAATGTGAAAGTAGAGATGATATCCAAGGAAGTGTTCCTAACTTCTGGAAATGCTTGAAATCAACTTGCATGACACATAAATGGAAAGAACTGCAAAGAGAACATCTAAACCCTGAAAGGATCAGTGCCAGATGGTTGTGGAACACTGTAACCCTGTATTAAAAGAACATCAGCAACTCACAAATCAAATATAAATACTGAGCAGCCTGCCACAAAAATTGCAGCATTAAAAGTGGAATGTTGGGGGAAATAAGTCAAAACATCAAAACTGAAGTAAAATTATAATGGAAAAAGGACCTACAAATAGAACACTATTAGGTAGAGTGCTTATAAATTACTGACTTTGTCTCGGTCAGGCTTTGATTCTGCCTAGAGAATGTGCTCAGTAAAAACACTACTTATTAAAAAAGACAGAAAAGTATGAATCTGTGGGCAGTGGGAACTCTCTTCTGGAACAAATACAGTACAACTTTTATCATTTTCAAAGTTCCTTACTTTCTGCACTGAGTGAAAGTGACACACTGGCTCTGCTCCAAAACCTACTAAGTTTCTTTGCCCTACATAGACAGCATTCTAAGCCAGCATCCTAATTGAAAAGCAGCCTCATAAATGACTTATCTGGAACACTCATAGCAACTCTATCCATGACGTTCACAGTACAGTTTAGCATTAGCTAGTTGCTAAGCTAATGACGCAACACTCTAATAAGCATATAAATACACAGCAAAAACCTTTTATTGAGCAAATGACATTATTAATTACCATTTCTTTTGCCTTTTTTTTTTTTTTTGCTTAGCTTGTCCCTGCTGAAAAGACTAGAGTTGGTCACCAACTAGACTAACACTAGCCAGCAAAATCCTGGCTTGGCTAAGATTGAAATTCATGCTGGTCTAAGCAAGTCTTTTCAGCAGGGATGCTTTATCATAATCATAAACATTACTTTCGGAACAGAGTGTGCCTGTGATGCCTGTGTGTGTCTGTCTGTATGCAGTTCAGTGATTTGGAACACAGCCACTGTCCTCTCTGCCTAAGGTACAGTACCTGAGTACATTTTCTACACCCATACTTTATAAGCACTACATTACATGCTTTGGCTGTATTGTAAATCTTTACAGTGGTGCCAATAAAGCTTTGTTGACTCGGAGGGAGAGAGAAAGAAAGAAATGCTTTGTGATGGCTTTGCTATGTGGTCTCTGGTTTGTGTGTTTCTGGCAGCAGGGCTCGTTATCCGTGCGGCTGCATTGATCTTTCCCCGCTGGCTGGCCTTACCGCAGCACCTTCACGGCCCATGGCCAAACCCATTAGCACAAACATAAAGCCAACAGCCACACATTCTCCCATACACAGTCATTGACACACACACACAAACCCCTATAGACTGTCATATACTGTATCGGCATGAAGTCTTGTCTGTTTGGCAGCCTATTCGGGTCAAGAATCCCCTATTTAGACAGAAAGGGCCTGTCTGAGCAACATGCAAAGAGAGAAGTGACAATCTGTTTGTCTGAAGTAACTGCTATGATAAAAAATAAAGACAGCGGCTATTTGCAAGTGCAAATAGTGATAGATGCTATTTACACTAAGTGCAAATAGCAATATATGCTATTTACACTAAGTAAAAATAGCATATTATCTCAGCGATAGATGCTATTTACACTAAGTGCAAATAGCAATGGATTTACACTAAGTGAAAATAGCAGTATTTTTAGCAATATGCTTTTTGCTAAAAGTGTTTTGACAACATGATAAATTTCCAAACAAAGTATTACAGTGAGGGATTTTTTTTTTTTTTTGATCTCTTGCTGTTTTTGTTTGTTTGCCCACTGACAAAGAAATGATCAGTCTATAATTTTAATGACAGGTTTATTTGAACAGTGAGAGACATAAAAAAAAAAATTCTGAAATTCTACATTGATTTGCATTTTATTGAGTGAAATGACTTAGTACTTGGTGGCAAAACCCTTGTTGCCAATTACAGAGGTCAGATGTTTCTTGTAGTTGGCCACCAGGTTCGAACACATCTCAGGAGGGATTTTGCCCCACTCCTCTTTGCAGATCCTCTCCAAGTCATGGTTTTAAGGCTGACGTTTGGCAACTCGAACCTTCAGTTCTCTCCACAGATTTTCTATGGGATTAAGGTCTGGAGACTGGCTAGGCCACTCCAGAACCTTAATGTGCTTCTTCTTGAGCTACTCCTTTGTTGCCTTGGCCGTGTGTTTTGAGTCATTGTCACCCATCCACAACCCTTTTTCAATGCTCTGGCTGAGGGAAGGAGGTTCTCACCAGAGATTTGACGGTACATGGCCCCATCCATCGTCCCTTTAATGTGGTGCAGTTGTCCTGTCCCCTTAGCAGAAAAACACCCCCAAAGCATAATGTTTTCACTTCCATGCTTGACGGTGGGGATGGTGTTCTTGGGGTCATAGGCAGCATTCCTCCTCCTCCAAACATGAGTTGAGTTGATGCCAAAGAGCTGAATTTTGGTTACATCTGACCACAACACTTTGACCGAGTTCTTCTCTGAATCATTCAGATGTTTTAGATGTTTAAACTTCAGTCGGGCCTGTACATGTGCTTTCTTGAGCAGGGGGACCTTGTGGCACTGCATGATTTCAGTCCACGGCATAGTGTTACCAATTGTTTTCTTGGTGACTATGGTCCCATCTGCCTTAAGATCATTGACAAAATCCTTCCACGTAGTTCTTGGCTGATTCCTTACCATTCTCATAATCATTGAAACTCCACGATGTGAGATCTTGCATGGAGCCCCAGACCAAGAGAAATTGACAGTTATTTTGTGTTTCTTCCATTTGCGAATAATCGAACCGACTGTTGGTCGATGCTTGGTGATGGTCTTGTAGCTCATTCCAGCCTTGTGTAGGTCTACAATCTTGTCCCTAACATCCTTGGACATCTCTTTGGTCTTGGCCATGGTGAAGAGTTTGGAATCTGATTGATTGATTGCTTCTGTGGACAGATGTCTTTTATACAGGTAACAAGCTGAGATTAGGAGCACTCCCTTTAAGAAAGTGTAGCTGTCGTTAGCTGTATAAAACAAACCTGGTAGCCAAAAATCTTGCTGATTGATAGGGGACCAAATACTTATTTCACTCATTAAAACGCAAATCAATTTATAACATTTTTCTGTTGAACGTTATCTATTTGATCATTTCTATTATTAAATTCAATGGGGACCAGCTACTGTTTGGTTACCCACATTTTTCAAAATATATTATTTTGTGTTCAGCACAAGAAAGAAATTAATACAAATTTGGGACAACATGTAAGTGGGTAAATAATGATAGAATTATAATTTTTGGGTGAACTATCCCTTTAATGACAAGCAGCAGCATGTTTAGTACAATTAGTC
The DNA here is from genome assembly GCA_033026305.1 of Cirrhinus molitorella. NCBI lineage: Eukaryota > Metazoa > Chordata > Actinopteri > Cypriniformes > Cyprinidae > Cirrhinus > Cirrhinus molitorella. Next base: position 11,854,113 of record CM065131.1, read on the forward strand.
TGCTGTCCCTTTAAGAGCTGCCTGCATCTAATATCCATTACATAGTTTTCACTCTTTTTGTTTTTTCGTGTTGATTAATCGTGTGAAGTTATTAAACACCTTTTATTCATTATACAATTCTCAGTCTTTTTTTTTTTTTTTTTTTTTTTTTTGATTAAACGTACAGGTCTTAAACATGTTTTGTTTTGTCTATTACACAGTTCTTGTTCTTTTTGTTTTGTGTTAATTAAGCATGTAAGGGTCTTAAACACGTTTTGTTTCATTACACAGTTCTCGCTTTTCAGGTAAACACATGTACCAGTGTGCTTTTTTGTATGTACATCTGCTTATATTTGATGTCAAAACCAAAGAAAAACCCTAAACCCTATGTTTTTGTTGAATTTTCCCATTTGAAATGGGTAAATTGTGATAGTAATCAATGTTTGGGCTGTGTAAACAGACAATGCTGTTTGCCGCATTATACCTTACAGACTAGGATTTGAGTGATTTAGATGGACACTTAAACTTGCATATGAGGAATACAACAAAAAGGAATACAACTTTAGTACGTAGTTGATATTTAGTAGTGAATTGTCTGGTAAAGTCAGATATGTGTCATTTATGTGGCTTGGGAAGCAAATCCCAGCAAAAGTGTCTGTGTGAGTGGATTAGATAAAATGGGAATGAGCACTTGAGTGATGAGAGGCAGAGTGGAGACAGAGAAAAAGTGAAGAACAGGCCCGCTGTGTGTTCATAAAGCTCCATGTAATCCTTACAGATGGATTGGGCTGTTCTACTCAGGAGGGACGGATAAAAGGAATTCGGATCTGGCATCTTCTCTCTGCTCCATTAGCCGTCCATAAATTTAGGGTCAAAGGTCAGGCCCTGTAAGAGTGTCACACAAGTTCAAGTAGCTCATGCCAAAATCAGTCACACACTGAACATCTTTTCATTGACGAGTCAAGAGCCAGACTTGAGGTTCACCAGTGAAGAAAAGCTTGACAGCCTTTGGGATTACTTCTAAAGGGCCAATTGAAAGATAGACGGAAAGGGAGTGAGTGTTGAATGAAATAAGGGGAAGGCTGAGTGAGGGAGGGAAGGAACAGATAAAAGTGATGAAGGAGCATTGTTGATGGGTTTCATGTCTGTGTTTGTCAGCAGTAAGAGAGTTTAGTGGACCTGCCCTTGGAAGGGCTTATCTGGTATTAGCAGGTCTACTGCCCCATTGTCCCTGCCCAAAGGCTCATGGGATGTCCAAGCCAGCCAGCCAGCCAGAGCAGTGCATACCCTCCATGGCATTCTGCTTCATCTGGAGAGAGGCTCACCAGACTTCCTACCAGACGCTATCACTGCGTCCAAAATTAAATACTTCCCTATATGTGGAAAACAGTATGCCAAAAGAGTAGTATTCAAAAAAACAGTACCCAGATGCCCTACTGTACTACTTCTGCCAAAGTTCTGAAGTGCACATTTACAATCCCATGAGTGTTGGGAAGGGGTTACTTTGGAAATGTAATAGGTTACAGATTACACTATTTAAAATATTATAAGTAGTGTAACTCTTTTATTTACTTTATTTAAGAAATGTAACAGATTACATTTAATTACTTTTAGATTACTTAATTATTAATTATTTTTAAACATTTAAAGCAGACAGGATTAACCTTACAGTAGTACTCAACACTGATTACTGTCAGGCTTTCAAAATCCTTCATTACTTGAATTAAGTTTATAATAATTTAAAGGACAGACACCACAAAATCAGACTTTAGTACCTTTTTTATACTTTTATGATTGTTCTGAGGTTAAAGGATTAGTTAACTTCCAGAACAAAAATGTACAGGTAATGTACTCACCCCGTTGTCATCCAAGATGTTCCTGTCTTTCTTTCTTCAGTTGTAAAGAAATTATGTTTTTTGAGGAAAACATTTCAGGAAATTTCTCCATATAGCGGACTTCAATGGTGAGTTTGAATGTCCAAAATGCAGTTTAAATGCAGCTTCAAAGGGCTCTAAATGATCCTAGCTGAGGAAGAAGGGTCTTATCTAGTGAAATTACTGGTCATTTTCTAAAAAAAAAAAAAGTATATACTTTTTAATCTCAAACTTCTCGTCTTGTGTAATCCGGGTCAATACAATTAGGGTATATCGGAAAACTCCCGTCTTATTTTCTCCTCCAGTTTCAAAATCGATGTTTTGCCTTTTTTGTAAAGGGCGTTTGAACTTTTTTCCACTTTGTAAACACTGGGTTGGTACTTCTGCAGCAATGTAGAAAGAGGAGAAAATGAAATGGGAGTTTTTCAACATACCCTAACTGTATTGACCTGAATTACACAGAGTATGCATGTGCATGGCTAGACAAGACGAGCATTTGAGGTAAAAAGTATATATATATATATATATATATATATTTTTTTTTAGAAAATGTCATTTTGCTAGGTGGAATTGTTTAGAGCCCATTTTACTTATTTGCTTACTTATTTGAATTCCTTAGATTGTTCTGAAATAAAGACAAGGGCATTCTTTGTTATTATTTTCGGGAATTCAAACCATTCTGGGAAGAAATGTTTTGTGAAACTGGCTTCAGGTTTCTTGTAGAAGTAGCACAATGAAAGAAGCAGGGACGAAACACAGAAGGCAATTTTCTAGGAGCAAGAGTAAGAGATCAAAATGAAAGAATCATTAGTAAGCCCACTTTTTCTTCTTTACAGCCTGAGTTTGGAGGTCTGGCACCTCTGACTGAAGCTTTTACAGAAGTGTCATGTATCCTGATTCAGTGCCTTCAAAATGACAATTACAAAATTACACCTTTTATGACAGCACTTCTCTCTAACAATTAATAACTCACACACTCTCTTACAAACTTTCCTAATATACAGACAACTAGAAGTAAACATTTTTTTTTCACTGTCGACTTTTTTTTGTTTTTTTGTTTTTAACATTTTTCACTATTCACTGTCGACCATCTCAGCCTCCTCCAGGTCTACACTTTACCTCATGGGCAGTTTGGTAATAGTCCTCAGCAGTGTGGTCTCGACAGATGGATGCATTTAGGACACATAAAGAATGCAAAATTATCACTGGGGTCCGGGCCTATTCAACATTGCTTAGTTGAGGATCCTGTTATGGAGTGAATTTTGTGCCAATATTCATCAAACAAATCCAGCGTTTTGCAAGCAAACACAATCTGTCAGCCTTAAGGTTATCTATAAGTTAGTGTGCTCCAAAACAATGACAAAATTTGCGTTTACAAGATATGAGCATTTAAATCTTACAGTCTCTCACTTCTGCCAATATGAATCAATGATTTTGATGACATCACACTACACTTCAGCTTCTTATCAAACCTTCTGTCCAATCAAATGCTCTCTAGAATCTGTAGTGTCCCGCCCTCTACACTATAAATAGATGTTGAAGCTGAACATGGTTTTATTTAAATATTCATAATTTTGCTAAGCTAAAAAATACATAATTATTTTAGACACAAATGGTTGCAGTGTTACAACATTTAAAAAGTTTTTGATATTGTACTTAATAATGTTATTTGTTTTAAATTTTTTATAGGTATTGTAAGACAGAAACTTACCTGTTCCCCACTTATGCTGGTATTCCCTGAAAAGGTAAACGGGTGTTTAGGGTCTCGGGAGACTACGCTAGATTTGTTTCATGAATATTGGGACAAAAAATTGACTCCATATCCTGTATCTTAAAATATTGTCTACACCAATGGCATCAGATTGAGGCATTTTTTGTCTGATCAATGAAAGACACAATAATTGTTGTATTTTACATTTGTATTCTCTGTTATTGTTACTTTCTAGAAGCCAGTATCTATCTGAGAAAACACCTCTGGTATACTCTCTTCTAATTGCCCCAGCGGTGCCTTAAGGTTTAGCTGGTTCCGTTTAAATGATCTTCTGCCCCTGAAGATGAGTCTTTATGCACTTACCTGTAGCTCTTCTATTATGTGCGTGTACTAGATTGAATTATCTTCTCCCTGGGTATTTGCTGCAGTGTTTTTGGACCTCCGCTCCCGTACTTATTTTAAGTGATGATATAATATCTCATTGCAGTTTAGTGTCCTACAAATCTCTCAGACTTAAAGTAGACTACAGTTTAAAGGAATAGTTGCTGAATTTTTACTCACCCTCAGGCCATTTTTTTCCTCATCGAAACAGATTTGGAGAAATTCAGCATTACATCATTCATATTCTCTGCAGTGAATGGGTGCCATCAGAATGAGAGTCCAAACAGCTGATAAAAACATCACAGTAATCCACAAGTAATCCACACAACATCAGTGAATGTCTTGTGAAGTGAAAAGCTGAGTGTTTGTAAGACACAAATCCATCATTAAGGAGTTATGGAGCCAAAATATGGATCCATAATCCATAACACATTCATAACACTCTCACATCATCACATATCACCACTGGCATATTTGTTTTAAACTGTTTTTATTTTTTTTTCTTGTAAGTGGTGCTTGATCTCACCTATGCGTATTTCACTCCTGATTTAAACAAGACAAATTTTTCACTAGAGAAAGCAATTATGAATAGAGGAGGTTAAAAATGTTTTTTAGATTTGCTACAAACACACAGCTCATATTTGTTTATTACAAACACACAACTTTTAACTTTACAAGATTGTGCTGGTCTTTTCAGCGACATAGTGGATTTACTTTTTGTGGAGTATTTCTACTGGCATTCGATACTGTTTAAGTGAGAATAGTTATTTTTCCCTCAATTCTCTCTCCAGTGTAATGAGTTGATTCACAGCAGTGAACTGCAGATTTTGTCCTGACCTCGTCTGGCACCAGAGGGGGGAAGCCTGTCTGTTTGATTAACTCAATACAGCCAAACTGACAATGATGAAAGCCAACAGAAGAAAAATACTACAGTGCTACAAAACCATTCCTGACATTTGTCTGACGGGCAAGACCATAGGCAACAGTATATCCAAGACATTTAACCATTCACAAACTTTAAGCCCATGTGATCCGAAGCCAGAGAATTTTTTGCATGACACTAACCTATTAGCATTATCTCATCTGTATGTTTCCCTCACTTCCTCTATCTCTCTCTTTCACCAGGTTTTAATGGGTTATCTGTCACTCCTAAAGCTGAAAGTCACCTTGCTGTCTTTCTCTTATCTGTTCTTACTGGGAGTGAAATGGAGACTATTTTAAATGCGTTTCAGACATTTCAGTAAATGTCACTGCAAACGGAAAGTTCAGATAACGAGCTGAACTATCTCTTAAAGTCTATGATCCGTCTGTCCCAAAATACGCTTTTCCTTAAAAGTCATCTACTAATTTATATAACATGGTTTTACTTAAGCTTATATACACACTGCAAGATGTTGAAAACTAAATCTGCAGGGCAAGTTCATTTAGAGGCACTACATCAGATGATCAGATTAGAAACAGATTTTGCATATGATATTTTCTCATTGTAACCCAACCACAAAATCCACGACCACAGAAAACACCTACACTGTAATACACCTAAATTTGTAGCACCTCTAATTACTATAATAAACAGCAGTTAACAGTTGGTTACACTCCAACTATTTCACTTACTTGTCGAGTGTGTTATCAACATGACTCATATTTTAGCTGTGGAACATTTGGTAAATGATATATTGACTCTTTTATAATATATTGCTTTCACCTCTGTCGGATAGATAAGTCGTTGGCACCACATTGTGTGGGAAGACAATCCTATGAGAATAAATTAGCATACTTTTTATTTCACTTAATTTAATTAAAAATAAATGTATCCATCTTCTTTGGCAAATGCATCCATATTTGCAAGATAACCTAACCAATCAATCAATAGAAAGCAGGAGGTAGTTCTTCTTCACAATACAGGTCCTTCTCAAAAAAATTAGCATATTGTGATAAAGTTCATTATTTTCTGTAATGTACTGATAAACATTAGACTTTCATATATTTTAGATTCATTACACACAACTCGAAGTAGTTCAAGCCTTTTATTGTTTTAATATTGATGATTTTGGCATACAGCTCATGAAAACCCAAAATTCCTATCTCAAAAAATTAGCATATCATGAAAAGGTTCTCTAAACGAGCTATTAACCTAATCATCTGAATCAACTAATTAACTCTAAACACCTGCAAAAGATTCCTGAGGCTTTTAAAAACTCCCAGCCTGGTTCATTACTCAAAACCGCAATCATGGGTAAGACTGCCGACCTGACTGCTGTCCAGAAGGCCATCATTGACACCCTCAAGCAAGAGGTCTGTGGGAAGGAAAAAGTGTGGCAGAAAACGCTGCACAACGAGAAGAGGTGACCGGACCCTGAGGAAGATTGTGGAGAAGGACCGATTCCAGACCTTGGGGGACCTGCGGAAGCAGTGGACTGAGTCTGGAGTAGAAACATCCAGAGCCACCGTGTACAGGCGTGTGCAGGAAATGGGCTACAGGTGCCGCATTCCCCAGGTCAAGCCACTTTTGAACCAGAAACAGCGGCAGAAGCGCCTGACCTGGGCTACAGAGAAGCAGCACTGGACTGTTGCTCAGTGGTCCAAAGTACTTTTTTCGGATGAAAGCAAATTTTGCATGTCATTCGGAAATCAAGGTGCCAGAGTCTGGAGGAAGACTGGGGAGAGGGAAATGCCAAAATGCCTGAAGTCCAGTGTCAAGTACCCACAGTCAGTGATGGTCTGGGGTGCCATGTCAGCTGCTGGTGTTGGTCCACTGTGTTTTATCAAGGGCAGGGTCAATGCAGCTAGCTATCAGGAGATTTTGGAGCACTTCATGCTTCCATCTGCTGAAAAGCTTTATGGAGATGAAGATTTCATTTTTCAGCACGACCTGGCACCTGCTCACAGTGCCAAAACCACTGGTAAATGGTTTACTGACCATGGTATTACTGTGCTCAATTGGCCTGCCAACTCTCCTGACCTGAACCCCATAGAGAATCTGTGGGATATTGTGAAGAGAAAGTTGAGAGACGCAAGACCCAACACTCTGGATGAGCTTAAGGCCGCTATCGAAGCATCCTGGGCCTCCATAACACCTCAGCAGTGCCACAGGCTGATTGCCTCCATGCCACGCCGCATTGAAGCAGTCATTTCTGCAAAAGGATTCCCGACCAAGTATTGAGTGCATAACTGAACATAATTATTTGAAGGTTGACTTTTTTTGTATTAAAAACACTTTTCTTTTATTGGTCGGATGAAATATGCTAATTTTTTGAGATAGGAATTTTGGGTTTTCATGAGCTGTATGCCAAAATCATCAATATTAAAACAATAAAAGGCTTGAACTACTTCGAGTTGTGTGTAATGAATCTAAAATATATGAAAGTCTAATGTTTATCAGTACATTACAGAAAATAATGAACTTTATCACAATATGCTAATTTTTTGAGAAGGACCTGTATAGGACATTGTACTGTACTGGGTAAAATTAGAGACCAAGATGGGATCAGCAGTGCAAAAAACATAAAGGCTGAAGCTTCATGGCCTATGTGTCAAATTCTCATATTCTAGTTAAACTGGCTGTATTCAGCACATGAAGTAGCCTCTGGCTAAACATATGAAGTAATCACTTATTGATTATGAGAATTAAGGCAATAAAATGTGCTTAGAGCTCTTTTTTATTTTCCTGTCTAGATTAACCTGCAACCCACAGGCATCCTATTGCCATGGGAACTGAAGGAGGGATGGAGAGGTTATCCATTGACTCATTCAATCTGCATCACCATCTGCTTTTTGAAACACATCCTCAGTTTGGTATTTGTGAGATTTGGATCAAGGAATTTGATGATATCCGCTGGGGCTCCTGAATTGAAATAATTAAAAATAATCATCTTGCCTCCTCATAAATTAGTAGGTTTCATAAGATTTCAAAGAAAGCTTCTTATCTAAAAACTTCAAGCTATTGTTCTGAAAATATCTAAGTCCATGTAGTGGTTAATTAAATGTAATCAGAAAGTCTGTTAGATGTAATTACTGATCTCTAATTGCGGTTGTATTTATTTTAAACTGAATAGGGTTGAGTGGATTGCTCAATGTGGATATCCAGTGGCTATCATCTTTTACTCAGAAGTGCTGCTGTTATATTAAGACTTTGTCTGGGAAAAATTGAAAAGTTCTCTTATTGATTTTGCCCTTGGTTTGACCCTCTGTGTCTGTCAAACACTATCAGCCATCACAGGGTGGAACATGTCCGACTTAACTGACACTGACACACACATGGACTCAACAGGAACTAATGTGAAAAAGTGGGAATGTCAGTCACTCTCTGAAAACCTCAGACAGACATTTGAACTGGAAAAAAGAGAGTAATTGTTAGATAGCACAGATAACAAACAATGACTAAAATGCATTTATAGGCTCCATAAAATAGGAAACTGGGAGATTTAATGGAATTTGAAAAGAAAAGTAAAATAAAATAAAAATTAGTTGAGAATTTACCCACCCTTTATTTCTTAATCTGAACAGTTTATGGAGAAATTTAGCATTACATCACTTGCTCACCAGTGGATCCTCTGCAGTGAATGAGTGCCATCAGAATGAGAGTCCAAACAGCCGATTAAAACATCACAATAATGCAAAAGTAATCGACACAACTCTAAACTGTCAATTAACATCTTGTGAGGTGAAAATCTGCATGTTTGTAAGAAACAAATCCACAATTAAGGCATTTTAGCTATAAACCATCTGGTCAAAATCCATAATCTGTTGTTTTCTCTCATCAAAATATTTGTTTAGTACTGTTTTGCACTATTGTCACTTGTAATTAGTGTTTGATCTGTGCATATTTTCCTCTGGATTCAAACGAGACCACTTTTTAATTTACTTAGAATAAGTAAGGTACTTGTATAAAGGAATTACTGACATCATTTCTGTGGGAGGGGTTTGAAAAAATAGGGAGTGGTCTTGCAAATGTGGTTACAATATAAGCTAAATAATTAAATATTACTTCATATAGGCAGGGTTGGTATCTCACTAGTCTCATGCTGATTGCTGCATAAATGTTATAATTATAATGTTTTGGTTTACAGTAAAAGCATTTTGTGTTCAATTATACACTGAGAGCTGAGTCAAAGTGTCTGCATTAACTGAGAGTATGCCACAGATGCAGTATATAGCAATTACACTGAAAATAGAATTGATATTCCTTCAAATTAACAGTGAAATAGCTCTAACATATGCCAGTAGTATGCCATATAATATGAATTAGCATTGAAAAGGCACAATATGTAAGATTTTTTTTTATTACAATATCCAAAAATGAGTAGAACAGTGTTATATATTTTGCTGAATTGTATATTTACATTCTCCCAAATGTTTTTAAGAATGTTTAAATCCAGAGAAATAAGCTATTTTAACTAGTAGCCTGTCCATTGTCATCGCATAGCCTGCCAATGATGTCAAACACCATCATTGATTTTTTTTTTATTAGACAAGCGATGAACGGGCAGAGTAGCATTATAACAGAACTTTCAACACACTCAAATGTATCTAGAATAATAAAACAGCACTGCTTTTCCCCACATATGCATGACCGGAAAGAGCGAAAGTAGTCGGCTGAGGGATTATAAAAGCGCTGCTGCTTTTGAGCTCCGATCGCTCCAGGGGCCTTGTTTTGCTCCCACAACTTTGCTTTATACTACAGCGTTAATAAATCTTTAAAGGTGTAGGATGATTTTAAAGTTAGAGGAGAAAATTAGATAGGAGTTCACACAGAGCTAGACAAGACGAGCATTTGAGGTTAAAACGTTTTAAAATTTCACTAAATAAGACCCTTCTTCCTCAGCTGGGATCGTTTAGAACCCTTTGAATCTGCATTTCAACTGCATTTTGGAAGTTCAATCTCAGGGGCACCATAGAAGTCCACTATATGGAGTGAAAGCCTGTAATGTTTTCCTCAAAAAACATAATTTCTTTATGACTGAAGAAAGAAAGACATGAACATCTTGGATGGTAAGGGGGTGAGTAAATTATCTGTAAATTTTTCTGGAAGTGAACTTCTCCTTTAATACAGTCGTATTACATTGACTGTGGGGATGAAGATGACAACTCCCGTGATTCTACACTTAACCATGGTTTTAATCAAACTACGCTTTGTTTGTGTTTTGAATATGCTCCCTCTAGCGGTGAAATACTGTGCCTTTACAAATGGAAGATTAAGAAATTCTTTTTAAAAGTTCTTAACATACATTATTTTTTAAATAGTTCTGTTTGCTCTGGCCCCATTTGTAACAAAGTGACAGAGACGTGAAGCGGGCGGATCCCTACGCAAGATTTTATTACCAATAAACATAGACATGGTCATAGACAGGCAGGGTCGACATTAGCAAATAGGTATGTGAGGACAAGACACGAGTAATCTGAATATGAACAAGGGTTGATCAGCAGTGAACATAATCCAAAGGGGCAAGCCAAACAGGTAATCAAATCAGAGAGTCCAAAGTTCAATCAAGGGGCAAACAAAAAAAAAAGAAGAATCCAAACAGGCGATAATTCCAGGACAGGCTGTAGGCTTGACAAGACGAGATAAAACAGGCAGGGAATCAAGAAACAAATGGCAAGACTAGGAACAATGCTAAACTTAAACTGGATACAAGAACTCGGAGTGGCTCCCTAAAGATGCTAGCACTAGGTGAGCACTAAACGTAATACAATACTTGGCCCGGAACAGTGGGAAGGGCCTCGTATTTATCTGCTTTGTGATTAGTTACAGCTGTGTGTGCAATCATTGTGGTGGAGCATGGGAAATGTAGTCCAGGGTGTAATGCATCAGTCTGTGTAGTGTGAATGTCAATAGAATTGCAAGGGGACCCCTGGTGGCGAGTGGACTGAAGAACACAGGCCAGATTAGTGATTCACCATCTTCAGAAAAAAAAATGAAAATAAAGTGTCCCAAAAAAACAGTTCACTGTAAAAATGCATCAAAGGATTATGAGAATTCATGAGAGAGAGAACACTGTATGATTCATGAACGAATTGTTCTTTTGCGTCAGATATTGAATGAATCAGTAGATTTGGTGTGAATGATCTGTGCACAGATTGGACATTGTTTTTCTCAATGTCATGGACCACTGTTGAGGCTTGAATGCTCCAGTATCTATTAATTGTAATATAATGGCAAAAACAATTTTGACATTCTTCAGAATTTCTAATTTTGTGGCCAACAGAAGAAAGAAATGATTCATACTGACACAAGTGAACTATCATTTTTGTTGAGTGAACTATCAATTTAAGAGGGGAAATAGACCTCTTAGACCATTTCAGCTCTCTCTGCGTTTCTGCTTTTAGTCTCGCTAACTAGCTTGTGCAGCAGGAAATGGAACAAGAGTGAAAAGCGAACCAAGAGCGCTTTAAGCACTTGTTAAATGCCAATCAGCAGAAATGTCAACTCTCATGTTGCAGATGTTTCTAAAATGGATTCAGCACTGTGAAAAACATCGTTCCAAACACTCTGCCTATGAAATTGCTTTCTCTCTGCCTAGATTAGCACTCCTCTCTCTCACTTTCTTTCCTCCATTTCCCCCTCCTCATTTCTGTTTCTGTTTTCTCTCTGCTCGCAGCCATTACCTGAAATGTGCACTTTCTTTTGTCTCCCACAGAGAGTCTTTCCAGGTTGCCGTTGAGGACAAACTGCCACACGCTGTCTGAGCTCAGGGGGAAAAATGGGCTATCGGAGCGTCCGAGTGCACTTCCTGACTAAGAGCGGCGGGCATATGACAGAAAGGCCAATTTATTAGTTAGCGCTTCAGCGCAACACATACAGTAGGTATGTCAGTATTCTCACATGACCGTCTCATGAGGGAATACGGGCAGAATATCGAAATAACTTTGATTTTGAAAGGACTCCACATTCTCGACATTACACAAACTCTTGCTCATTGAAATTCAGGCCGAGATGTAGTCAAGGTTATAGTCAAAGCTGATGCAACAGAGGCCTTGAAAGAAGATGATAAAACTAGGTCTTTCATTCTTGACTGTATTCTGTTTTTTAACAGTTTGAACATGTTTTTATATTCTGCTAATCTGCTAATGTTTTTAGTTCACAGGTCACAGTGATGTTAGCCTTTCCTCTACCAGATTTAGCCACTGTTTAACATGCCCTCTGATGTCAATAAGCTAACAAGCTAACAATTGACTACTGCTAATGAAGCTGACATTTGAATTTTAATGATTCAGTGCTTCAACTTTAACACAGCAGTGTTAATTCAGTATTATTTAAAGAAAAAGTACCTTAAAGTCTTCTGACTGGCTAAAGAATGAATTTAAATTATGTACATTTCCTGAGTTTACTTATACAGCACATAACTTTCTATCAGGGGTGTTTTGTCTGAGGAGCCATTGTGTTAGTTACCTGTTCTTTTTTTAGCTATTTTTACTTTATATCATAATAACCGAACTGCAGTTTGATTGAGATTAATTGGAATGCACAATGAAAAAACATTGTTTTCAAAACAATTTTGAACTCAAATGAACTCAAATGAAAAAAAAAAAAAAACACCATGTAATTCATTCTCCAATGTAAAATGTCAAATATGACAGCTTGTGTTTATGTTTCTAAAAAAAAAAAAAGAAGTTAACATTCCAGTTATAATTTTCCTTTTACTTTTAGTAACTTTGTTATATGCTTTTCATTTTAAAAATCTCTTTCTTTCTTTCTTTCTTTCTTTCTTTCTTTCTTTCTTTCTTTCTTTCTTTTCTTATTAATTGCTAAGGACACATTTCTAAAAGTTTTTAATCCTATATTATTAATTATATTATTATAAATATATTTTAGATTTATTTCAATTACTGAATATGATTTTTAATAGTTTATCAGTTTTACTTAACAATAACACACAGTAACTTCCTGCTTTTTAAACATGGGCATTGTGAATAGGAAAATGATTAGCAGAGATGGCAAGTAGAGAAGTATAAATACTTTGTTACTGTACTTAAGTACATTTTTCTGGTATCAGTACTTTACTTCACTATTTATTTTTCTGACATCTTTTACTTTCACTCCTTACATTTTTTTACAAAAATATCTGCCCTTTCTAACCAGGCTTGTTACTTTAGTTTTAATCTACAGTACATTTTGTAGCAGCCAGAGGATTAATAATACTGTAAACTAAACTGAACTAAATTACTATTATCACTCAAAATACCTTATGCTAAATGACATTGTTAATATTATCTACTGTTACAGTAGTAATTTAGCAAACAAATGTTATAAAACACCATGAAACATGAAATGCATGTAAAACAATGGTTGTAAATTAAAACAGATTGCAATCAGTCTGCCAAAAAATATGGTTACAACACTTTTACTTTAATAAACCATGGTTAATTTTGGTAAGAGAAAATTATGATAATGATAATGCAATAACATGTATAGTATTTTTGTGATTTTTTATGATTTTTATTTATGATTTTTCTGTAAATATATTGCAATGATGTAATTATTACTGTACTAATTCTGACATTTAGGCAAATTAGAAAATATAGTTTTGTTAAATCTATAGTATTTAAGTCATTTTAGGATAAAACAACAAACCATGATGTTATTTCAAAACAGAATACAATGAGGTGGTTGTTTTGCAACAAGCTGGAGTTTATAACAGTAGATGGCTGATGGGAAAATTGACAGGTACAAGAAAATTAGTGGAAACAAGTAAGCACACAAAGTGAGATGCAGAGAGATATCATGGAAAATGAAGAGACTAAAAAGGATAATGGAAGTGGAAGTGCAGTTCAAGGCAGAACCTTTAATTATTTGGCAATGCCCCAGCCTGAGATTTAAAACTTTAAAACTTTTTTTTTTAATGTGACGGCCATACAAAAAATAGGGCTGTCTGTGGTTTCAGAATTTGTTGTGGGTGTATGGGATGGCCTGGATAAGTGTGAGATTTCCCAGCATGAAATTTTGTCCCAGTTCTGCCCTGTTCTACATAGTGGTTGTTCAGCCTTGATACATTCATTAGCTAACTCAATATTAAATGTAAGTTATTTAGTTATTTTGTGACACTAAAACAGGTAGTAGTAATGGATACTTTTTACTGAAGTACATGTCAGAGCCCATACTTCTTTACTTTAACTTGAGTAAAAAGTGTAGTTAGTACTTCTACTTTTACCGGAGTATTTTTAAACATGAGTATCTATATTTCTACTTGAGTGAAGGATGTGTGTACTTTGCCATCTCTGACGATTGGCAAACAGAAAGTAAGTTTTCTAACTGACTTTAAAATAAAATCTGATTTATTAATATTTCACTTACAGTGCCATTGTTTTTTTTTTTTTTTTTTTAGTTAGTAGTTTTATTTATACACTACCAGTCAAGTTTGGACACACCCTCTCATTTAATGTTTTTTAAAGAAGTCTCTTATGTTCATCAAGGCTGCATTTATTTGATCAAAAATACAGAAAAAACAGTAATATTGCAAAATATTATTACAATATAAAATAATGTTTTTTATTTTAACATACATTACAATATAATTTATTCCTGTGATGCAAAGCTGAATTTTCATCAGCTGTTACTCCAGTCTTAAGTGTCACATGATCCTTCAGAAATCATTCTAATATGCTGATTTATTATTAGAATTATCAATGTTGGAAACAGTTGTGCTGCCAAATATTTTTTGATTCTTTTTTTCAGGATTCTTTGATGAATAACAAGTTAAAAAGAACAGCATTTATTCAAAATATAAATCTTTTCTAACTATGTAAATCTATGCTATCACTTTTTATTAATTTAACACATCCTTGGTGAATAAACGTATTAATGTCTTTCAAAAAAAAAAGAATAAAAATTTACTGACCCCAAAATTTGTGTTTCTATTGTTTCTATTTTAAATAAATGCTGTTCTTTTTTAACCTTTTATTGATAAAAAAAATCCTGAAAAAAAGTATCACAGGTTCCAAAAAAAAAAAAAAAAAAAAATTTAAGCAGCGCAACCATTTCCAGCACTGATAATAAATCAGCATATTAGAATGATATTTGAAGGATCATGTGACACTGAAGACTGGAGTAATGATTCTGGAAATTCAACTTTAATTACAGATAGAAATTAAATTTTAATGTATATTAATACAGAAAAACATTGATTTACATCGTAATAATATTTCACAATATGATTTTTTTTTATCAAGTGAAAACAGCCTTAATAAGCATAAGAAACTTCTTTAAACAACATTAAATTAGAGGGTGTCCAAACTTTTGACTGGTAGTGTATATTATTATTATTATTATTATTATTATTAATTTATTTATTTATTTTCATTAATTGCCAAGACAAAATTTTATTTGATATTTAGATTTTATTTTATTTCAGATTTAACACAATTACTGAATATGATTTTTAATAGTTGACAATACCTATACTGCCACACAATAGCTTCCTGCTTTTCAGATATGGTCATTGTGAACATGGAAAATGATTGACAAAGAGAAAGCGCTTCAAAAACATCTACATTTTAAGTTCATCAAGTAACATTTATATTTTGTTTTACTTCAGAACTATTTCAATACCTGAAAATGTTTTTTTAAGTAGTTTTAGTTAACAATAACTACATTGTCGCACAGTACCTTCCTGCTTTCCATGTATAAAATACATAAAATTGATTGGCAGGCAAAAACCACCTCAAAGCCTTCTGTCTAGCTAAAGAATATTTCAGCCATTCAGAATGCAATTTTCTGTGTAATTCATTCTCCAAAGCCTTGTCCAATATGATAGCTTGCATTTATAAAGTTTCATTGAAACAAGTTACCATTCCAAGTCTTTCTGAAGTTTCCTTGAACAGACCTGGCAAATGTTTGTAATGCAGGGATCAGATTGCATTGTAACTTTATTTTCAATTTGCATGTTTTGTCAACGTTTAGCTTTTGTTCGCTGAATTCATTTGCTCAGGATGTCTTTGTGAGAATGAAAATTTCTTTCCCTGTTTATTTTTTTTCCTTGAGGACCAATTTGCATTTGACTTTGTACCTGCTCAGCTCTCTCGGTGCTGTTTGTATGTCACCACTTTCTAATTAAATGCTAAAATATTTATGTTTGAAAACTTGTTTATTTCAGCCTCTGCCTCTGTTTGCGGAGAAACTATTTCAGAAAGATTGAAAAGGCTGATTTTCTGAGTCCTCACCTCCTGGTGACCATGAGTAGCAGAATTAATGAAAGAAAATATAAAAGAACAGAATAAGGGAGATGCATAAACCAAGAAAAACAGTCCTACTTTTACTCGTTTTTTCCCTTCCCCTTTTTACTTCCCCCTCCCTGCCTGCTGTTTTTTTTTCTGCATTCGACTTTTAAGACAACTGCCCATGGGTGACATTTTCGTTCCTGATGCACTTCCTGAATTCTGGCTTCAATAGGCACCCTGTCTTCCAGCGCCTGGCTTTGAATACCGCTGGGGCCAGAGACCCGGCAGACCCGCGCTTAAAGAGAAGGTCTCTTCAAGACCCTTTCTCCTCCTCCAGCCTGACTTTCCATATTTTATACAGCAGAGAGGGTGAAATTCCCCACTGACCCTCTTCATGGTCTTTTGAAAGCCACAGACACAATCAGGGTAATCCTTACGACATGGTTTGTGAACACAATATTAAGACAGAACTTGGAAAGAGCTTGTTCAGTAATACTGAAAAATAGTCCTGGCAATGGCACCCGGTAAAAATGACTTGTAAAATGTACCTCATATGGAAATGTACCTACATTTTTTGATCAAAGTCAAAACATTATTAATATGATTCGGCCAGGTGGAATATATTAGTGAACTGACACAAACACTTTGTCTTATTTGGCAAAACACTATATTTTAACCCTTGTGCTGAGATGAAATTTGATGTTCCCAGTCAAAATTGACTGGCCTTGTAAAAAAAGTATGCTATATTATCACTAAATGTTGGACTTGAATTTGATCTTGTTTTCTTTCAATTAGCACAGGCTTTTTATTTCTTTTTGGAACTGATTGTCATAGGACTCTAAGCTTATTAACCTAAGCTTATGCGCTTCAGAAAGCATTATTTGTGAATAATTTTGGCAATGTTCACTTAAAAACTGAAGTGTATAATCAGTGATCAACAAGGTCTATGTTGAGTCAGTTCCCAAAAAATACAAAATAAGAGATTTACAAGACATAATACAGTAGATTCTGCATATTTACAAAGGAACTTACCAAAAAACCAAACCTTAAAATAAAATGTAAACTATAAGATAACACTGTACATACTAGATAAACTATTATGCCTATCTAACTTAAAATCAACCCAGCACTGAAAAAGTAGGTAGTTTTAAATTGAGTTTATTTTTGTTTGTCCCACCTCAAAGGTTTTGATCTTCTCAAAAGTATCCAACAATTAAAATCACACTATAATTACATAACTTTCATGCAGTCTGTTGAATTGATAATTGATAATTCATCATAAACTTACAGCCCTGTTACATCCCTCCGATGAACACATTCTCACTCCCAACTTGTCACATATTGACGTTTGTTCAGGATTCTTTGGTGTCACTTTTTGACGCACAGGGTACCACTTTAACATCATTTTTGACATCCATTGCTTTAAATAAGAAACCTTTGGTGTAAATATGCAGACCCAAAAGGCATTGGACATTTTTATCGTCTTGATTAAATTATATATTGGGTATTCATTTTGCTATTATTGCATTTATGTTGAGGGTGTGATTTTTCAAACATTATTTACATATTTATGAGCATGTATCCCAACTCCTACCACTAAACCTAGCAGGCACTGGGCATCAATATAACGTCAGGTTTGGTTTTGTTTGACATTTTGGTTGAGATTGAAAATTGGGTTGACGTCAGTATTTGATGTTGACTTAACTTTGGATTTTGGTTACACAACCTAAAAATGACAAAATATCAGCATCAGTTGACGTTGGTATTAGACATCTATTTAACGTTGACATTAGACATTGAATTTAACCAAATATCAATGACTTATGTTGTTGTGTGCCTGCTGGGTAAGCATTTGTCAATATAAAACACATGATATAACAGGCAGATACAGCTGAGGTCAAAATTTTACATTCCCCTTTCAGAATATGTACAATTTTTATTATTTTACCAAACTAAGAGGGATCATACAAAAAGCATGTTATTGATTATGTAGTACTGACCTGAATAAGATATTACACATAAAAGATGCTTACATTTATTCTACAAGAGAAAATAATAGTTCAATTTATAAAAATTGACCATGTTCAAAAGTTTATATCCCCTTGATAATTAATACTGTGTTCTTACCTGAATAATCCACAGCTGTGTTTTTTTGTTTGTTTGTTTGTTTTTTTGTTTAGTGATAGTTGTCCCTTGTTTGTCCTGAACAGTTAAACTGCATGCTGTTTCTCAGAAAAAAATTTCAGGTCCCACAAATTCTTTGGTTTTCCAGCATTCTTGTGTATTTGAACCCTTTCCAAGAATGATGTATAATTTTGAGATTCATCTTTTCACACTGAGGACAACTGAGGGACTCATATGCAACTATTACAGGAGGTTCAAATGCTCACTAATGCTCTAGAAGCAAAACTATGCAATAAAAAAAAACGTACACATATCCATTGTTCAAAAGTTTTCAACCTCGGCTCTTAATGCATTGTTTTTCCTCCTGAAGCATCAGTGTTTAAACCTTCTGTAATAGTTGAATATGAGTCCCTCAGTTGTCCTCAGTGTGAAAAGTTAAACAGGGTCATTTTTATAAATTCAACTGTTATTTTCTTTTGTGGACTATATGTAAACATCTTTTATGTGAAATATCTTATTCCGGTCAGTACTAAATAAACAATACCATTCTGTATGATCCCTCTT
Organism: Cirrhinus molitorella; assembly: GCA_033026305.1. Taxonomy (NCBI): domain Eukaryota; kingdom Metazoa; phylum Chordata; class Actinopteri; order Cypriniformes; family Cyprinidae; genus Cirrhinus; species Cirrhinus molitorella. Next base: position 11,872,899 of record CM065131.1, read on the forward strand.
ATTTTGGTAAAATAATTAACATAATGCAGATTCTGAATAGGGGATGTAAACTTTTGACCTCAACTGTACAACTAGAGTCACAATTTATTTAAGTATTAAAATTCCAAGTCTTCCGGGGCAAAACAATTGAATTGTGAGAGGAATAATCATGATCACCATCTCCATCCGCGCTCAGATTCTGTGTGCAGTCAAATTCAAAAACTGCCACAAAAAGAAGCCTCACGTCAGCCTTGGTTGTAAAAAGTTATTGGCTCTTGTGAGTCTCGTAACCGATTGCTTCATGCTAATGTTCAGGAGTGTCTTTTGAATGAGATGTGAGTGCTTCAAGGGAGTGGGATCATTTTCAGCGATTAAAAGCTTATTATTTACTCTGTTGATCGCATAAAGATATCGTATGGCTTCAGAAGACTTGGAATGCAACTTTTATACTGCTTTTTTAAGGTCAGTTTTTGCAATAAATACTTGTGACTGTACTTTTATTTGCCTGTTATGCATTTTATATTGTTCAGAAGTGAATAGCTTTAGGTGCTGCAAAATAGTCTATGAAAGTATAAAGTTATTTAAAAATCTTTTTATTTTTACAAATGCATGCAAACCATTAAATGCATCTTGATCTGATGCATAAGGCAGACAACTGAAAGCAATAGAGTACCCTGCATGTCGAGAAAAAAAAAACAAAAATGATGAAGGGGTACACTGAGTGTCAAAAACTGAAATATATGTGACAACTTGGGAGTGAGAACATGTTGCCCCTTTTGTTTTGTACATTGTTATAATGCTGACATGCATTTTAAGTTTATTGCTTAAAAAAAAAAACAGGTCACATAAATCAGGCTTTTAAACACTATTTCAACTTGTTCTGATGTTCAAAATTTCAAGGCTACACGCTTTCTTTTTTTGTCGATTTGTTATAAAAGACAGAAAAGACTTCATTTTAGGTCCTCTTGAGATTTCAGGCTGCTTTTTGTACTCTACTTGTGGAAAGTACTGTTTAAGACTTGGATCGAGTTGAAATAGCTCCTTAAGGTAACAACTGCCTGTATTCACATTTTATAGTGCAGTGTTTCTTTTAAAAAAGGTGACCTTGCTGCTATTTTTATTACCCCAGTGCATTGGTTAGGCAGGAGGTATAAATCTATTATATTAAATCTATAATATATAAATATTTGATAGTCACTGTTAGTCATAAGCCTATTGTTTCGTAGTTCACATAATCTTTTAGTCTCCCAGGTGTGTTGGAGGCCTGCAATATTGAGTTTTTTTATGGTTTCTAAGCATAATTTTTTTTGTATTTGTGGGATTTTTCCCTGGAAAAAGCGTCTGTCCGCCATACAGCATTGTTAAAGGGAAGTGTGCATGTGTGTATAAATGTGAGTAGGTGTGTGCCTCTGTTAGGGGGAATATATTGATTTGTGGCAGAGGGAGGCTAACTCGGATGGACGTCCCCTGAGCTCAGAGACAATGAGTAAAGTAACAGATCAATTTGTGCAAACGCACACACACTGTGACACACAAACAGACTCCTCAGAGCTTTTAAAAACAGAAAAACTTTATTCTATTTCCTGTTTTTTTCTCTCTCTCTCTAAATGCTGTTTTTAAAGGATAAAGTTAGTTTAAGTATTTCACTTCTGATAGGTTTGTATAAGGAACAACCTGAAATTTCTGTTGTTATTTACACAGAAAACTTGAAATATAGGGCATATGGGGTCATATGATGTCAGATCCCCTATCAAAGCTGTTTGTGAAGAGTCAATTACACATTTGTAGTGATGAAGTTGTAATGAATAACACACCATAGTGAAACATGAAATTCTAGAAAGGGTTTTATATTATACAGTTGAAGACAAAATTATTAGCCCCTTATAAAATATTTCATTATTTTTCAAATAACTCCCAAGTGTTGTTTAACAGAAAGACGATTTTATCAACGCATAACCAAGAATTTTAAAAAGTCTACTGGTCAAAATTATTAGCCCTCTGATGTTAATAGTCAATAGTGTATCCCTTTTGCTTGATAACAGCCTTTAGTCGTTTGCTGTAGTTCTCAACAAGTTTCAAGCATGTCTCCTGAGGAATGACAGCCCATTCTTCCTCAGCAAATCTCTCAAGCAAATCCTCCAGATTTGTTGGTCTTCTGGTACAAACTCTGGACTTTAGTGTGCCCCGCAGATTTTCTATTGGATTCAAATCTGGGCTTTGTGCAGGCCAGTCAAGTACACCCACTTTGCTAATTTGGAGGTATTTCTTCACCAGAAGTGAGGTATGCTTTGGGTCGTTATCATGCTGGAAGACAAAATGTCAACCCAAACCAAGTTTTCTTGCAGACTGTCTGAGGTTGTCTTTCAAAATCTTCTTATAATCTTCCTTTTTTATGTTTCCTTCAACCCTGCCGAGATTCCCAGTTCCAAACGCATTGAAACATCCCCACAGCATTATACTCCCACCACCATGTTTCGCTGTGGGAACGGTGTTCTTGGGGTTGAATGGCTCTCCCTTTCTCCAAACATAGGCAACATCTCTATGGCCAAAAAGCTCTAGTTTTATCTCATCTGACAAAAGGACACGTTTCCAGTATGCATCACATTCCCCCAGGTTGTCCTTAGCATTCTAAATTGAAGGTGTCTCTTCTTCAGAAGTGGAGTCTTTTTTGGTTGGCAACCTTGCAGTTCATTCCTGTGCAGGGCTCTAGTGACTGTCTTCGTTGAAACATCAATTCCAGACTTGGCTAGGTCATTCACTAGTGTCTTGGCAGTTGTTCTTGGGTCTTTAGAAACCTCTCTCACTAGTTTTCTTTCCAAAGTGTTTGAAATCTTTTGCTTCCTGCCTCTGCCCGTCTTGTTCTCCACTGTGTTGGTCACTTTAAACTTCTTGATAATGCATCTCCCTGCAGTTCTTGACACTTGAAAACGCTTTGATAAATGTGTGTATCCTTTTCCATCTTTATGAGCATTAACAATTCTTTCTCTCAAGTCCAAACTAATTTCTTTTGTCTTGATGCCATGATGACAGTGCATATTATTTTACTAGTTAGATACTAATCCTTAGCTTAAAGAGCAATTTAAAGGCTTAACTAGGTTAATTAGGTTAATCAGGCAAATTAGGTTAATTTGGCAAGTCACTGGACAACAGTGGTTTGTTCTATAGCTAATCAAACTAATAATTTCTTAAGGGGGCTAATAATATTGATCTTAGCAGTTTTTTATTTATTTATTTTTTAATTCTTTTATTCAAGCATCTATAAGAAATCAGACTTTCTCTAGAAGAAAAAAATAATAGGAAATAATGTGAAAACATTCTCTTGCTCTGTTAAACATCACATCACTCTAAAAAATGTAAAATTTCACAGGAGGCTAATAATTTTGTCTTCAACTGTATATATATATATATATATATATATACACGTCTATATCACTTTGCCACACTATTTCTGTTATTTCAAAGGTCCTTACAGCCTAAAACAGCAAAATAAACAAAACCCACAAGGACACTAGGCAAACAAATACATACAGTAAACAACAGGATAAAAAAGTCCGATTATTTCCATGTTTTGCCGCAAAATTCCGTTTTATTATGTATGGAAAGCACATACTCTATTTCTCCCACACGCTCTCTCTTACAGACGCACACACATAACAGTCAGCACACGTTAATATTTGGATATTGTTGTTAACGCTCCTCTGATGATTAACAACTTAAAAACTACATGACATTTCTTACAAGCCAGGTAACAACGACACTGTTTCTGAAGAAAATTAACTTAAAGTTTCACAATAAGTAAAGACACTGCTCCTGATCACATTTGAGAGAAACTTACAGAGGTAATTCACCAGCTTAATCTCTCTCTTTCTCTTTGTCTCTTGCCGTCTGTTTGCCTGCCAATCTGTCTGTCTAAACTACTTTATTAACTGCATAGTCTGCTATCAACGGCTCAAGCGTTGTTACTAGGTCTAAAATGATGTTTTAGAATTAGCAACGAAGGCTTTGGATGAGCTACGTAAGAAATTAATCCTACTCACAACAGCATTTTAAGGACAAAAACCAGACGAATGCCTTGAAATATATAATCTGATCGATGTCTTGAGGTGTGGTAACCATAGTATAAGCAGAATAATTTACTTTGGGCCTATTTATGACTTGAATTCCTTGAAAATAATGCACACCCGAGGTGGTGATGTGGCCACGACGCAAAGCGGATTCAATTCAATGGCCCGTCATCAATTATTCCTTACATATATATTCAACCCTTTTGGTCATAATGAACTGTAATAGTGTAGCATAACAGCATACAGGTTTTTGAATGATAATAGGTTGTGTGAGTAATGGCAGTGAACTATTCTTTTACGAAGTTCAGCAGATTATTTTTTGTGCCGTAGGTGATGTTTTATTTGCTTTTGAGGTGTATGAATGTGTTTTATTTCTTCAAGGACAGAATTATATTAAACAGGAATACCCCAAAGTAGAACCTGCTTGTGTGTGTATTTGTGTGTCAGTGCGTTCCTGCATGTTGAGCTCCTCGGCCACGCTGCTCTGCAGAGAAAGCAGGCGAATGAGCGGGAGCGGTCGCCGCTCAATCGTTAATATCGATTTGCAATTTGTAAACAGTAGGACCCATTTTAGCAAATGCCAGGCCTGTTTCAGCACAATAGTGTCTGGATTATTTTCACATCGAGCACCAGACGAGGACAAAGTGACTACTCTCTGGTGAGAAGCGAGCAGGAGAGAAACGGGAAAAAGGCTATTTTCTCTTTCCTTTTCTTCTCTGCCAAAAGAAAGCCTCGCTGCGACGGAGCGGGGAGCCATTTTCAAATGTTTGGAAACAGGAAGAAGACGGGTGTTAGGTCAGGGATGGCTCCGCTTTATAGATTAACGCTCCCTCTGTTGAATGTACGGCTGCAGAGCACAAACGTAACAAATTCAGTTTTTCATCATTTGAAACTGCACCAGAGAGACTGTGCAAACTAGAATATAATGGCTGTACCTCAACATGACTCCTCTGATAATGAAATGTTCACATTTGAAATGGATATTTAAGCAAAATACAGGAATTGCATCATTTCTGGCATACCGCAAATCTGTGCCTTCTATGATTCATGAGCAGGGCTTTTATAGTTTTGAATTTTGTCAGTTTGCCCTTTCAGTTTAGTGTATTGCTGATTAGTTTTTACTAGTTTTTTCTGCATTTAATGCTTTCAGTTTATTTAGCTGTAGTCTTTTTGTGCCATCAAAGTGAATGTGTTAACTAACATTGCTTAAATAGTGGCAATAAGAGGGGTCTAGTGTTATCACTGTGTTATCTAATGCCATTTTGCGCTTTATTTCAGTAAACAAAAATGTTTTGATTTAGTTTTTTCATTAGAACAGAAATTTAGCATTACATTACTTGCTCACCAATCAATCCTCTGGAGTGAATGGGTGCTATTAGAATGAGAGTCCAAACTGCTGATACAAATATCACTATAATCTACAAGTAATCCACACAACTCCAGTCCATCAATTAATGTCTTGTGAGGTGAAAAATTGTTTGTTTGTAAGAAACAAATCCATCATTAAGACATTTTTAACATGCTTCTGGCTAAAAGTCTTCTATCCATAACATTTATGCAAACTCTTCTATCTTCTATCTATCATCTTGGATGACCTTTCAGAAAATGTTCATTTTTGGTGAACTATTTATTTTTTTAAAACCATAATGATAAGGCTCACAATATGGTACCTCACCCACAATTTTTTTTTCCTGGATAATTAAGCCACCTCTTCAATATTTTCTCTTTATTTTGCCTTCTCTGTTCATTGAATTGTTTTCATCAATATTTCTACACTTCTGCCATTTAAGTCTGCAAGGATTTAAAATTTGAAACAATCAGTAAAAATGATTTAACAATGGAAGTATTAAGTTGATCTGGCAACCTAAATGTACCCTAGGACTGTGAGAATGTGAGTTATATAATCCGAATACTTTTTTGAAGTACTAATAAATTAATGCACTACTTTTTCATTTACAAGAAAATACCTGAGTTACTTTTTCAAATAAGTAACATCAGCTGCTTTGTTTTCCCATTCATTGACTGACAGCTCTCTTGTCCCCATGTTGAGCAAAATCACGAAAAAAGTATAGAGGCTTTGTGTGTGCTGTGTGAACATTCTAGACTAAATGTGAACATTAATTCATCTGGCAAACTCAGAATATGACGCAAGCCTGCAATAATTAAACATATTAAATAACACCTAATGATCCTTTATTTATTGAATCCCATTTTATTAACCAATGCCTTTGCTGCTGACATTCGATGATCTAGTTCCACCATACTAATAAGCAAAAATTACTTTAGATAAAATAAAATTTGTTCTTAATTTTTTTTTTTGGTGCTGAAGAGTGTTGAACTTTCTTCAAAGGGCTTTTACATTTGCCAAAAGGTTTTTTATATTAAAAACAAACAAGCAAGCCCTTCCCAGATTTTAAAAGTAGTGCAAAAGTGACATAACTCATTACTTTCCATAAAATGGAACTAAGTAATCTAATTAGTTACTTTTTTAGGGAGTAACGCAACAAATTTAATGCAATACTTTTAAAACTATCTTGCCTACGACATGTTAAGGTACAATTTCAAAACAGCTTTCACTAGTAATGGAATACTTTGGACTAAGAAAATACATTAGTAGAGCAAAAAAAATAAAATAAAAAAATAAATAAATTAATTAATTAATAAAAAAAAATGCATTAGGTTGATACTAATGCACTGTAAAAAGTTTTCACCAGTTTCAACTTAAAAGCTTAAAAAGTTTAGCAGCTGCCTTACAATTTCAAGTTAAATCAACTTCAAAGCACAAGTAATTTCAACTCACAAGTTAAATAAATTTAAAAAGTACAAGTTATTTTAATTTATTTTATTGTAGTGAGTTGAAATGAATTATAGTTTTAAGTTGATTTAACTTAAAATTTTAAGGCAGCTGCAAAACTGTCATTAATAACTCTCAAGGGGCCCCAAACATGTAAGAACTTCCTTCACCTTCAGAACAGAAATTAAGATATTTTTTTGATGAAATCCGAGAGCTTTCTGACCCTGCATAAACAGTAATGCAACTATCACATTCTAGGGTCAGAAACATTGATGAAATAGTCCATGTGACATCAATGGTTCAACCGTGATGTTATGAGGCTATGAGAATACTTTTTGTGTGCAAAAAAAACAAAGATTACGACTTCATTAAAAAAAAAAATATATAATATATATATATATATATATATATATATATATATAAAAAATATAAAAAATATAATATATATATATATATCTTTTGTGTTCACAAGAATATCACAACACATGCTGACACACGAGTTCTGACATAGAATGTCCATCTCTCTGACTTCGACATTGTCTGTATATTCTGGTTCAAATAAGTAAAGCTGGGCAAAAAATTGCAAGTCATTCTCTGTCAAAAGGATTTCATCAGTAATATCTTAATTTGTGTTCTTAAGATGAACAAAGGTCTTACGGGTTTGGAACAACATGAGAGTGAGTAATTAATGACAGAATTTTCATTTTTTGGGTGAAATGAAAAGCCACTTTGATATTTTGATATGCACTGACATTCATACATTTTTAACATTCATACATTTTTAAGTGTGACATTTTATGTTCTAAACATAACACAATAACACATTTTCTGTTTCACCTCTAAATACCCTCTAAACAACTTTTTTTTTAATTTATTTGGATCAAACACAGGTGAGGGTTTTTCCCTATAGTATGCAGGTCTACCGCTATAAGATATTGGATTGAAACAAGAACCACAGTACACTGTCTACTTGTGTGAGATAACAACACAAAAATATTCCAGATAAGAAAGCCTGCGGCGGCTAATCAAGACACCGCAACTCTTTCACTCTCTCTGCCTTGTCTCTATATTTCTTCCTGTCAAGTCTTTATCCATCTTTCTTATCTCATGCCGTCCTCTTTCAAGCGCTTCCACCTCTCTCCTTGTTCCCCTGTGGCCCCATTCACAGGTGATCAATAAAGTCGCTTGATAGGTTTCCTGTCTTGTCAGGCGTAGAGCTGCCATTACTGTGCTCAGTTACAGACCTGCCAAGTGTATTACACGAGTCACCGGCGTCAGGTCCTGATTACATCAGACCCACGGGGATGGAAAGTGTGAGACACACAGGCAAATTCACTAAACAGTTGCGTCACATTTGCAGGTGCTGTTTCACAGTAACAACCTTTGTCTTTTTTGCTAAGCACCCTCAGTTCAGTTTGTACAGTATAGTAAATGAAGTCTTCTGAGCGTAAACACGCCTCCTTTCTGTAAGCTCATTACAGATTTCACCTTTATTTATAAAACTCAGTGTTGTTTACCTGGGAAAAATTAACACCATGCTATTACTGCCCACGGAAAGCAGGAGATAAATTGCATTTCATTTAAATGAGCTGTTTGTGTATTAGGGGTGTGCACTGAAGCCATTACCTGTGTATGTATTTGTATCTGTTGAAATGACAAAATAATCTGTTTCTGCATTCAGATGGAACAGGAAGTGGGCCAAATTTACCAAACTGACATCAAAGAACTAGCGGTGACAAAAGTGGCATTATATTTTCTTGTGCAAAGCTGAACAGCCAATCAGAGTGATGTCACTCACAGACGGCGGATTCAACATGCTAATAAAAGTAGACCGTCTGTCTGTCTGCTACTTCATTTTTATTTTTTGAAGTACTACTTCAAACTTAAAGGGATAGTTCACCCCAAAATGAAAACTGGAGGGTGATTTACTCACCGTCAACCCATTTTAGGTGTAAAAGACTTTCTTTTTTCAGACAAATACAATCTAAGCTATATAAGTTTCTTCTTGGCTTATATTGAAATCCTCCATCATTTTCCTTTACAAATCCTCTGTACTTCTACGACAGTTAGCAGAAGCTACAGATTACAGTTTATAAAGTTTTAAATATGGATATCTTTCTTACACAAACACATTGATTCGCTTAAGAAGGACTCGCATTAACCCACTTACATCTTTAATATTTTCTAAATATATTCATTAAGTATTTATGCTGTATGCTTGTTCAATGAGTTTACCATATTTTTTCTATTATAGAGTTCACTATTCTTGAAGTCATTGTTCATTTCTGAAAGAATATCTGAAAAATGTTCAGCTATATTCATATCTAATATATTCATATCTTCATATCTAACAGGCACATGACTATTGTGTACATTATTTATTCATAATGGCAGCAGTTATTTATTAAACCAGGAGTTCTCAACCTTTTTTACACTGGGGCCCCCCTCCTTCTCCAGTCAATTTTGCAATGTTCCTGAGTTTTTTACTTCAGACATTCTTTACAACTTCAAAGTACTTTTTTTCTTAAATAAGTGAACTTGCCAAACAGGACAACTGGGAGATGCCCCTCGGTTGAGAACCCCTAAATAAGGGATATTCTGAATAGGGATAGGGTGTTACCCAGCAAACAGGGGACATCCCCTGGACATTGCGAACGTCCTTTCAGGTCCGCAGTACATCCGCTGGCGGACGTTTGGAGGACGTCCGGATTTGGTCTGCTTTGTAATGTTTGCTGACGGATGTTCTGAGGACGTCCACTCACGTCCGCATTTGGTCCTCTTTTTGACATTTACTAGCAGACGTTCGGAGAACATTCGAACAAGCCAGTTTGCAAACATCACTATTTCATCCCTCATATGCCATTTCATAACAAAACTTGTCTGCCGTTAATACTTTTAGCATAGCTTAGCATAAATCATTGAATCTGATTAGGCCGTTAGCATCTCGCTGCGTAATATCATTGCAACGCCAGAATAAGAGTATAGTTCCTATCCATATCAGCCTAGAAAATCGCAACTTTTCATTTTCTGTCGGTCTTAGTACACGATGTAACTACAGAAGAATAGTAGTTTTAAATAGGAAAAATATTGAAACTCTTTGGTGATTTTTGAGTGAGATCCTAACGGTCTAATCAGATTCAGTGATTAATGCTATGCTATGCTAAAAGTGCTACCGCCAGACCCGGAGATTGGCTAAATGGATTCGAAAACTGTAAAAGTAATCTGTTTAACTCCAGGGGAGTTGGAAAATTAGTCTATTTTCAAAAAAAGTGGAGTGTTCCTTTAACAATTTCTTCTCTTCCGTGTCAGTCTTTGACACACGTTCATGAGAGTAATACAACCCAAGTGCGTGGTGCTGCTAATGTAGTAGCCAGCATTCTGACATAGAACTTGGATACGCTGTGCCTTTTTTAAACTTTTTTTTTTGCCCAGCCTTATTTATTCAAACCAGAATATACAGACAATAAATTAAGAGAGATTTAAGTTCTACTTCAGAACACCAACATGAGGGTGAGTAATAATGACAGAATTTTCATTTTGGGATGAACTATCCCTTTAAATTAGATATGATAGCTGAAGACTGAAAAGGACTGCAAGCCGGGAGTCGAACTATAGTGTCACCTGAAGCACAACCCTGCTGCACATGAATGTTCAGCTGTGCTTCTTCCGCCTCTTATTTTAGCATTTTATTTTATTCTTGTTCTTTTTGTTGTGCACTCCTGAGTGGATTTCTGAGCATGTTTCCCATTTAAAAAGGCTCAGCCAGTAAAGGACTCGGGGTAAGTGTGATTAATGACAAGTATACTACGCATTCGACTCTTACTGTCCTCCAGCTGACCTGCAATTATTTGTTTTGCAGATGGAAGGGCTAGCCAAAACACCATCCAATTTAAAGTGTTATATTCTTCAATTACTTCACACCTCGCAAAGAGCGGTCACAATCCACGGGAAGCGATCGCTTGCTTCTCCGACAGCAACCTGATAGCGGGGATCGGGTTTAGAATGAAGACACGTGTGAAACAGTCGATGTTTGCTTTAAGATGGTGGCAGGTGGGTAGGCGGCATACCTGAGGTCAATCTGGCAGCTAAATGAATCACTGCCGTGTGGCTTAGCTCACGTTAGTAGGGTGTGATAAATCCCCACAACATAAGCTGGCTAGCCGCTGGGAGGGAGGCTCTGTTACTCTGATGCATAGCTGTAAGGGGCCTATCTCAAGGTCATTAGTGGCACACTAACCAAGGAGTGCACGTAACCAAGACAAACACCCAACAAAAAGGATGATAAGCAATGCTATCCATCTTCAGAGAAGACAAGAAGACTTGCTAATAAACCTAAGTAGAGTGCTCTGCTTGTGGAGGATGGGTGGAGAGCATTAAAAAACATGGGATGGAGCTATTATAACTGTGTATACATGTGGATTATTGATTGTTGTGGCTATTGCAAGTGCATAACAATGCTACCCAAGAGATGGGGGAGCCTTGATGCTCATTTTTGCTTTTCAATGCAGTTGTTTTGTAGAATTTGACAAGCTTTATGAAAAAGTACAGTGCCGCCAAAAAGTAGACACTTCAGCCACACTTCAAGAGGCAGTATGGCTTCAGTACAAGTTAAAAGAATTGCTTACTAAAAAATGAACATTCTGTCATCTACTCACCCTCAAGTTGTTGCAAATCTTTTTATTCTTCTACTGAGCACAAAAGAAGATATTTTAAATAATGTTGGTAACCTAATATTTGACACTTTCATAGTATGGAAGAAAATACCATGGAAGTCAGTGGCTATCGTCAAATGTTTGGCTACAATCATTCTTTTAATGACAGAATTTTAATTTTTGGGTGAACTATTTCTTTAAACTCAACCTACAGAATTTGTAGCAGAATGTTGATTACCATTAAAAAAAGAAATTTGATTTAAGGCCCCGATATACCTCAAACAAAGTTCGTTTTCGTTGTTCGTTTGAGGGCAAAAAGAAGTTCGAAAAGGCTGAGGGACGGTATACTGTTTTCGAACATTCGGACACCCTCCGCTGCTGGAGGCGGGTTTTTTAAACGTGTCATGTCGCTCGCGTCTTTAAAATCTCTCCACGAGCGATCGTACAGGTGTGGATACATCTGTACCAGCTCTGCTACTCGACTCTCCATGTTGCTATCTTGGAGTTGTTGTTTTGGATGTTGTTCTCCTGTCTGCCTGCCGTTGAATGAGGAACAAACCGGGGAAAAAAATTCACGCGTCAAAGCAGGCGGAGTTCCAGAACACGCCCATCGACTGCGTAATCGCCGCGGACCAATGGACACTCAAAGGTGTTTAGGAGCCAAAACGAACTCCCCCAAAAAGTTCGCTTTGGTGAGCTGTTTCGAACTGCCGAAACGAACTCAAAACGAACTTCGTTTTGGCCTGATTTTGTTCTAAATGACGTCATTTCAGTTCGCTCTTCGATTTCGTTTATTATTATTTCGTGTTATTAAGTATATCGGGGCCTTTATCCTTCTTTTTCAAGGTTACCGTATAAGACACTTACAGTAGAAGTAAGTGGGACCAATTTTTAGATTAGATTATAATTTTATAAAAGCCCTTATAGTAATTCTTCCGTTAAAACATTTGTGTATTATTTGAGCTTTATCATTCTTAGTGTGAAATTGAATATAAATTTACTGAAAAGTGATTTTTTTCCCACACCAAAATCATATCATCACACATATTGTCTATGTCTTGTTATTATAATATTAAAACGTTATGATTTATGAATTGACCCTATTATTGACATCTGCATTTCTATATAATTTTACCAAAGTAGATACACAAATTCTTATTTATAAGTGTTTTGTTGTTGTAGGATTAAATAGTAGGCAATTCTTTTTGAATTTAATGTTGCATACTGATATACAGTGCCTTGCGAAAGTAATCAAACCCCTTCATTTTTTCATGTTTTATGTTGCTTCCTTATGTTAAACTGCTTTTATTACTTTTCCCCCACATCAGTCTACACTCCATACACCATGATGGCAAAGAAAAAAACTCTTTTTTAACATCTTTGCAAATGTATTAAAAATTAAAACCTTAAAAATGATTCCATTGCATAAGTATTTATACCCTTATCTGGGACAGTTGAAATTTAGCTCAGGAGCATTCATATCACTTGCAAATGTTACTACACTTTAAGTGGAGTTAACCTGAGACAAATTCATTTGAATGGGTATGATTTCTAAAGGTACACACATCTTAATGAAAGGTATAACAGTAATTCAGAAAATGCATATCAGAGCAAAAACCAAGCCCTGAGGTTAAAAAACAAAACAAAACAAAAACTGCTCCTTTGAAGGTTCACAGAAACATGTAATTTCCATTACCCTTAATGGAAGACGTTTAATACAACCAGGACTCAGAGCTGGCCTCCTGGTCAAACTGAGCAATTGATGGAGAAGGGCCTTGGTTAGAGTGGTGACCAAGAAGCTGATAGTCACTCTAGTTGAGCTCCATGATCATATGCAGAGATAGAAAAAACCTACAGAAGGACAAACATCACTGCTGCACTCCACCAATCCAGTCTTTACAGTGGTGTGGCCAAACTCAATCCTCTCCTCAGTGAAGCCACATGAAAGCACATTTTGAATTTACAACTAAGCACCTAAAGAACTCCGATTATGAGAAAAAAAAAACATTCTCTGGTCTGATGAACCTCAATTATAAGCATTATGTTTGAAGGTAACCAGACACTGCTTATCACCTGTCACCTGGTACCTGAGTAACATCCCAAAAGTAAAGTGTGCTGGTAGCAACCTCATGCTGTGGGGCTGTGTTTCAGCGGCAGAGTAGAAGGAAAGCTCAATGCACCAAAATATTGAAAATGTTTGATATTTACGATTTTAGTTCGGGGAAGTTCCATCTCGATCGGAGCAGTTAAATAATCATAATGACCCCACACAACAGAAAATTTTTTAGAAAAAAAATTTGTTTGCGACAAGCCTTGAATCTGGCCACACCACCTGATCATTTGGGGGTGCAAATCGGGCTTAAAATCAGCCTTAAAATCGTTTAGTGTGCAGCCAGCTTTAGTACTGAGTTAGTACTGAGTGAATACTTATGCAATGTACTTTTTTTTTTAATTTTTAATACATTTACAAAGTTGACAATTCTGTTTTTGCTTTTGTCATTATGGTGTATGGAGTGTAGATTGATGTGGAAAAATTGATTTAAAGCAGTTTAATAAGGCAGCAACATAACAAAACATGAAAATAATGCAGGGCAGGGCACTGTAAATAAAAATAGGAGTGAATATATGGAGGTGGAAATTAATTTGTTGATTGAGTTTAACTTGTTTTGAACCCAGAGTAATCCTTTCACATATCAGAATGTCATTGCATTAAGTATCAAACCAAGTGACTTTTGTTTTAAAGAAAGAAGCACAAGCACCTTCTGGTTGTCAAATGTCTGTGGATCATGTTCATAATTCATGGGATAAGCTACACCTGTTGTTACCCTGATAGGACACCTGTGTGAACTTGAGGTGAACTGACGTCATACATCCACTAAAAAAATCACCTTGAGACCAGCTGGTTAAAAGTCATTACAATAAAAGTGAAGTTAGTTTTGAGCTCTAGCACGATCTGTTTGCTAAACTATGGCATAAATGAACAATTCAGAATTCTGTTTTACACACAGTTGTAACATTTACTGTGTAAAAAAAAAAAGCCTTAAAATTCAAAGCATTTCTTTCTCTCTATACCTGTTCTCTTGGGTCTGCCTGTAAGCAGAGCTACAAAAAGGGGGGCTGGTCCTGGCATAAGCCTCTCTGGGTTCGGCAGAGAGCTGAACTGTGAAGGGAGCTGGAGGAGAAATTACACCTTCTCTGCTGTCTGTTCCACTTCCACTTGCTCATTTGTTATGTCTCTGCCTTGTGTTGCTCCCTCCTCTTCTTCACTGCCTCAGTCTGTAACATGGGACAGAACATATGTCTGAGTCAATGACAACCAAGCGCTGCTCCTCCTCTCATCATGTAAGACACAAAAAGAGGAAAAAACCCAGGAAAGCAACCTCTCAGGTGTTTCAGGTCTTAGACAATGTCATACTTCAGGAGCCATTAACATGATTTTTTTTTTAACATGATTTTTTACAGTGAAAGTACAATTCATCTCCTTCAGCTTCAGTTGTGGGCCCAAAGCAAAGGCCCCTTTGAGACAAGACTGTACAGTATGTGAATTACTGATAGAGGAATTTCCTCTAACAGTGAAGCCAGTATACAAATTCTTCTTTGTGAGTGTTTTTGTTGTTGTTTTCTGTCAAATCATATATGTATGTATATGGGCCATTCCAGAGGATTTTGATCATTTACATGCTACACATTTCTAGAAATTGTGCATTTAATTCTAATTAAATGTTTTGGAATATTTTTCCTCTACCCAAATTTGTCATTACCAAAACACAGAAATATTTAATAAAAAGGGTTATATTGACTTATTCGGTTTTGTTTACATCTACCTCGTAAATATATTTTTTGCTATTTTATAAAAAGTTTTTAGAGATCAATAACAATTACAGTTTTAACAACATTTTAGGTGTAATTTATGAGATTTGTTGTATTTTGAATCCAGTTTTTCATACTGATTTCAAACTTGAATATACGTTGAACCAAACACTATCATAACATTTTAGCTGATAATTCAATATTCAATATACTATATTTTTGACAAAACATTCAGTGTTTCGGTCATGACTGCACATTTTAGGTAGTGACAATAATGTTTTAGTAGCAACTGCATCACATTACAGAATCTTAATTCTAAAACACTACTAAAACATATTAAAATACTAAAAATTAAAAACTGTACTGAAATTTTGTTTATTTCCCCAAAATAAAAATGTTTCTTTTTGTCACTACCAAAACAATGATGACACTATTCGGTCATGACTGTTATGGTAGTGACAGTTTTAGATACTTTTGAACCTATGGCTCAAAGATCAGCACAGGGTTAGCTAAAAACGAAATGTTATAGAATAACTTCCAAAAAACTGTGCTTAATTGTTTAAAGGTGTTTGGTAGTGATAATTTGATAATCCTTAAAGTTACACACAGATTTTTCATACTTTTGAACACTTTTGTAGTTATGAGAGAGAGTGCCATACATTTTACTTTTGAACACTTTTGTAGTTATAAGAGAGAGTGACATAAATAGTTTCTGATCATAAATTTAGAGGTGTTTTTTTTTTTACTTCACTTTTTTATAAAATCAAAAAGATATTTTTAAAAGCAACAATGGAATATACTGTAATGCAACTATTATTTTAATATCATTTTAGCATAGATGGAGGAAAAAAAACTCCCCTGGCCGCTTTACTGACGCTAGCTATTATGTTCTGTTAGCTTGTTTTAAAACAATAACTGGATAAAATCCGATTGTACCTGCATATGTAAGGTCACTCACTGTCCGGGACCGTGATTGCTGTTTGAATAAGTTAACTTTAACGAACAAAACCAGATTGGTGACCCATACATGCACTTATTCAATGTTTGGACGATCTGACAGTATTACCTCGGTTGAGTGATTCACATCTATACAGAAACCTAACAGGAATATTTAAGAGAAACTCACCTTCATCTAGTCGTGAAGAAGTATATATATATTTCAATTTCAGCAGGCAATTATAGGTAACACTTTACAATAAGGTTCATTAGTTAAACATTAGTTAATGTATTAACTAACCATGAGCAATACATTTGTTACTGTATTTGCTAATCTTTATTAGCGTTAGTTAATGAAAATACAGTTGTTCATTGTTTATTCATGTTAATTCACAGTGCATTAACTAATGTTAACAAGATTTGAATAATGTATTAGTAAATGTTAAAATGAACATTAACAAAGATTAATAAATGCTGTATAAGTGCAGTTAATATTAGTTCATGTTAACTAATGTAGTTAACTAATGAACCTTATTGTAAAGTGTTACCCAACTATCTTTACAGCTAACTTAAATGAGAATAAACTGAGCCAAAATACAAGAAAATGTTAAACATGAATATATTATTTGAAGATATATGTATTATGTAGGCCTAATGGCCAAAAAAATATTTTTAGAGTGTATCTCCTGTAAATGATGTAAGTTTACAGTGACATTTAATGTAAGATGTACATTTTCTAGAAATAAAAATCATCAGTTGCAAATTTTGAACTTTCTGTATTTGATTATTCTTTCTTACTAAGTTCTTAAAAATTCCAGCACCAATCACAATAATGTATATACAATTACAGATGATTAAGCTTATAATTGTCAGTTTGTTGTTTTACACTCATGCACACAGACATTATTTTATACACAACATTGTCAGAGATGCATACGAAATATTTAGATTCGTAACATAAACCATAATCCATAACAACAAAAGACAATACTTAATTTAACCTTTTCTGACAAGAAGTGTGTCCTGCAAACGCAAGCATTATTGACGATCCAGTCCTCTCATTTTATCGCATTTAACCATAGCTGTCGTTATTTTTTTTGGTGGCAGAGGCAGCAGGTATGTGATAAAATTTCAAACTTAAGCCGGTACAACGTCGATCATGGAATGCAACATCACAACAAGATGAAAGTTTAAGCCGAATCTGTGCTGGTCTGAATTGGCCGCCTCCAGTCCCTCTGTTTTGCCTCCAGCTTTCAATAGATAATAGAAGAACATTAGTAGACATTAAAGATCTGAATACTTAAATGCTTTTTAAATTAGTTTTTTTGACAGCAGTTTAATTAAATTATGAGCCTCCCAGCCTGCCACAATTTGAGCACAGCCCTTGAGATATTAGAAGGAGTTGTGTGAAGGTGGATACTGTGAATAGCATGTAAATAAACTCAAAAAGGGATCCTCTCACAGTCATAGTGTTTCCTTTCCTCACCTAGCAGTCATCCATTCCTGGATCAGGCCTCCCACAGACACAGTGCTGCTAGAGACACAGTCACTGTAGGCACGGTGGGCTGGTGTTACACCTTTATTCTTGACTCACACTACAGAAAGCTGTGCCTGTGAGTGTGTGTGTGGGCATAGGGAAGATCCGTGGAAAGCTGGGGGCAAGTGAGGAGCAAGGTGGAGTTGTTTCAAATCACAACTCAGAAGAACCTGAGGTTGTATTGGATAGAGTTGAGTGGAGAAAAGATACATTCTAGTGTGAAGCGAGAGATGAGGTGAACCTGAAGAGAAAACCACAAATGAAAGACATCTTTTCATTTTGAGATGGCTGATGCAGAGAGGAGTCTCTAAGTTTATTAATTTTTTCAACTACTGAGGGTGAAAAATGTGATGTTTTTCCACAAGCTCACACACACATACTGGATACCCTCTGCAATCCAAGGCTAACTGAATTTGTCAAATGATTATTATCACTCTTATTTAATTATATACTATTAATACTTTTGTGTGAATGGGTCACTGTACCACAGATGAATGAAAAACTCATTTGAAGTGTGTTGAAGGCCTGTCCGTCCATTAGGCTGAGTGGATGGGATGGAGCTCTCTGTGTCTTGAATGGTAATAATTTGAGAGGATTATGTGAAGAGGGCTGATATTATTATTGAGCCATAAAGGTTTCAAGGCTTTTGACAGGGTGTAACTGATTCACAGACTTTATGATCAGGGATCAAAGCTTGGACAGGGTGACTGACCCCAATTATCGTGTATCTCTCCCAGAATGCTTCACAGACATGTGTTTGTGTGTATGAGTATGTGGGTGGCTGTCTTAAGTATTCATTGTAGTGTTAAGTGGAAGGCTTAAAAGGGATCATTCAGACAATTGAACATTCTGTCATTATTTACCCGACCTCATGTCTTTGCCATCGGAGCCGAATGACTTCCATTGTATGGACAAAAACACTGAGGGATTATTCCAAAATATCAGTTATTCTAATACACAAAAGAAATTCATGGCAACACTGTAATTCACCTAAAAATGAAAATTCTGTTATCATTTACTCAACCTCATGTCAATCCCATAAGACTTTGGTTCTTTAAATTGCTGATTAACCTTTGACAGTTTTTATTGAAAATTCACAGTCCAGGGAACTAGATCAAAAAAAGATTATGAAATTACAATAAACATAATTTACAATTATTTACAAACAATAAACAATTCACTTAGAGAGATCTCATTTGTGATTTTTTTTTCTTTCCAACAACCATTGTTTTCTTGCACAGTTGAGTTTACAGTAACTAAAAATAAAAATAAAAATACAAGACAAACTAAAAAAGCTCTGTCTAATTTGGTTTGGTGCCAAGCAGCACTAATGAATGATACACTAGTGTTTGTTCCCTTGGCTCATTGTGATTGGCACAAATTCTGTAAATATGGAGGCCTGTCTGCTGTTGCTAACTGAAGTGGTACCTGCTGTCCCTCAGAGGAATACCATACCTCAGAGACATGATATCAGAAGAGCCCTTCTGTTGAAGCGTGTCAGAGGAATATAAGTGTCTTTTACCCATCACACCTAGATATGGACAGATATTCTAAACTCCTAATGAATAAAATCCATTTTCCATTTTATTTTTTGTCCCCAGCAAATATGCTGTTTCATTCATAAAAGAAGTTATGAATGTCTATTCATGTTGATTTGGTTTTGATTAGCGTTTAACAGATTTTGAAGCATTTAAATGAACAACTTCTTTTTGAGGTTACCCGAACAAGACCAAAGATGCATCTTCTGCCAGGCAGAGATTTTTTAATGACGCAGTTAGGAAGCTAGAGATACGGTGTTCCAAAAGCAACAATTGGCATCCCAAAACCAGCATGATGAATTCATTTCAAACGTGAAAAATACCGCTCGGTGGTTTTCGAATTCAGATGACCACTCATCATGAATAGAAATCAGCCCCTATTGAGGTCCTTTCACGCACCCCATCGAGTTCCATAATGCTCCCATGATTACACTTTTGACCAGCCATTACCTGTCAATAAATTATTCACTGCTGTCATGGGCCGAGCTATGGGAAGATGGCCCATTGTGTTCTCATCAAGACCGAGCTTTTCCACGTCCTTCACCTCTGAGGATCAACCCACTAATCATGCCATACTTTCATCCTCCGTCATCCAAACAGACAGCGTTTCTGTCTGGAATATGCAAATGAGGGGGTGGGGGCACCCCAACTCTTGTACTATCAAAATTGTTGTGACACCTCCATCTGTTCAAAGGCACTTTTGAAAATCAGGATACATGAGAGAGACAAGACAAAAAAGGGGAAAAGTGCAAGAAGGAATAAGGGATGTCATCATTTACTAACCCTCATGTTGCGCTAAACCCGAAGACCTGTTTTCTTCCTTTGAACACGAAAGAAGGAATTTTGATGAATGATCATGCTGATCTTTCTCAATGAAAGAAGAGAGTAACAATAGGCTGTCAAACACTGTAAGCGTAGACCATAAAGAGTCCATTGATGGTCAGCAGCCTGCAAGTTAGCAAGCTATTAGTTGATTTATTTAAATGTTTAACTGACTTTAAGTCACTCATTTTAGTGAGCCAGTCAGATTGGTCTGGAAAATTTTAATTTAGTTTTAATCATAGTCTTTTGACTAAAATGCAATTTAGTTTTAGTTGACTAAATATCGTACAATTTTAGTTCTAAAATCTAGAGTAAATTTAGTCAGCTAAAATTTAATGGATTTAATTACAGTGCAATGCATTTATTAATCATTTCTCTAAAATTTCCAAACTCATTATATAGGTTTAAAATAGGTTTAAACATGATAAACACACAATTTAACTGCGGTGGTACACAACATGCCTAAAAATTAAAATTAAATAAAACCACTTCTCATAAAGGACATGGTCTTCTTTTAAATTAAAATTGCAATGGTTAAATAGGCTAATTATGCCTTCTTTATAGTAACTTTACCATATTCTTCATTCTTTCAAACAGACATGTTTATTTAAATGAATTTAGATTCATCTTTAGGGCTACGTAAGTGATTCAGTCAAGAGCAGTGAGTGGTTTTCTGTCTTTCTTTTGTTGCTTGATTAACATCAGTGACTCGGACAATAGCAACTAAATGTGGCTGCTATCCCTTTAAAACCGAATGCACGAATGCAGTACACTTTCTCTCTACTGTTGACGTTCATTTAAGACATAATCGGCTGTGTTTACGTGAATACTCGTCAAAACGGACAATTCAAGATCATTTTGTGTTTATTTCTCAGTTCATGCAAAACGAAAGAGTGTGAGAGGTGCTTTCTGTGTGAATGCTTAGGTGTCTGTGCTCAGAAAACAAGACCGAATTAAGTTCTCTCTTGCGTCGTCAAATTTATCCATATATCTGCACTTCTCCCACATATTAAAATTCTTAACGTTTTATAAGACGTGCAGCAAGTGTATTTTAGCTTGTGTCTATGCATCTAACCTACTATGCAACAGATTTTTCTGAATGAATCTCTTTTAATATCCTCCCTTCCTAACATTTTCGTTTCGTTTTTATTCTTTGACAAAAATGCTAGTAGATTTTTGTCATATTTTTTGTCATTCAAAAATAATTTTAGTTCGTTATCATTTCGAAAAAAAAAAAAAAAGGCAACGAAATTAACACTGGTGTCTTGTCACACTAAGTTTGAATTTGTCGAGGCAGGAATTAAAATGTGAGAGTCGCGGTGGAGGGGTGAGATTATCAGATAGATATGTAGATAAACCATTCCTTTGAAAGTAGGAAAGAGAAAGGAGTGATAAAGGACAAAACAGACAAATAGAGAGATGGAGACAGAATGGTGAGGATGTGAGAGTGAAGGGGGAGGGGAGGAGAACGAGTTATGATGGCGGTATCAAGGAGAGCTTGACTTTCACAGGATATGATGTATACGTTCAGACAGGCGGTGGAGATTGCCACACTAGTCTAAATTTCAGAGGAGGCTTCCACGGCTCCCTGTGTGCCAAGGTGCCAACATAACCTCATCACATCTCAGCCTCCCTATTGTTGGCTTATGGATGTCTTATACACAGGCAGGCGCAAAGACCTCTGGGAAATTAACTTTAGATATATCCACAACAAATTCAGCACAGATGGAGCAGGAGTGTCTGGTAACCCATTTTCCTACAGTAATCTCACTCTCCTTATAGAGCAGTCGTGCCTCTAATATCCAGTCCCTGGTTGTTTCCCTACCATCTCATTAATGCTTTGATTAATTATTAATCAAATGAAGTGAGATGGAGTGAGCGCTATGAATTTTGATGTGGATTTGCTCCGGAATCGTTGGATGATTGTCAGCTGTGAAGGATTTTAAGGATTTAACAAGTTGCAGACAGGATCAGCTTTCTATAAGTCTCTCGTCATTGTTGTAATACGGTATGAAGTTGTTTGTGAAGATTTTACTTTTATTGCCATAGAAACTGTGTTTGGTCCATCAGTGAAATTCTTTGCAGTTTGCCTAGTAGCTGACAGTCATCGTCTGCTCTTTCATTCAGGCAACTGTTATGCATCTTAGTGAAGGTTATCTATTAGGTTTCAAAGAGTTCTATGCCATATTTGTAATAGCCAGCAGTCAATGAAATATTCAGAAGAATTATCATTTTCACACAGCACCTTTGCTAGCTCACATGCATTTAACTATTAAATGGTAAAGAAGTAAAACATTTAAGACTTTATTAACAGTTACAGATTTCTTAAACCAGCCTAATATGGTTTGCAGTCTCCCAGCCTGACCAGTACCTCTTTAAATCCTCCATTCTGAGCAGATTTGGGGGGCCTAGGACTGTTTGCTGGTCTTATCTGGTTTATTCTGGTCTAGCTAGTCGTCCTGTCTGTTCAGCTAAAAAAAAGTGCCCAAATTCCTATAAATCCAGCCTGAGCAGACTAGGAGGTCTTTAATCTGGTCTAGCTACAGTAGTCTCCTAGCCTTGTCATCTAACCCTGTAATCCAGCCTAAGCAGACTGGGAGGCCTAAAACAGTTTGCTTGTTTAATCTGGTCTATAGCTAGTTTCCTCGCCTGGTCAGCTAAAAAGTGCCCAAACTCCAAAAAAATCCAGCCTAAGAAGACTAGGAGACCTAAAACAGATTTGACAAAACAGATAAAGACAGTTTGCTGGTTTTAGCTGGTTTAATCTGGTCTCTTTGGTCTAGTAAGTCTCCAAGCCTCGCCAACTAATATTAGCTTAATCTGGTCTAGCTAGTATTCCTGCTTGCTCATCTAAAAAGTGCCCAAATTCTTATAAATACAATCTAGGAGGCCTAGGATGGTTTGCTGGTTTTAGCTGGTTTAATCTGGTCTAGTAAATCTCCAAGCCTCACCAGGTAACAAATGTCTAAAACACATCTAAATCCAGCCTAAACAGACTGGGAGACCTGAGTCTCTTTGCTTGTTTAATGTGGTCTAGCTGGTCTCCTAGCCTAACTCAGCTAATAAGTACCCCTCTAAATCCAACCTGAGCAGAATCAGAAGGCTAAAACAGTTTTCTTATTTTAGCTGGTTTAATCTAGTGTAGCTACAATAGTCTCCCTACCTGGCCAGTTAAGTACCCAAAACCCCAATAAATCCATCCTGAGCAGATTTCGAGGGCTAAACCTGTTTACTGGTCTTATCTGATTTAATATGATCTTGCTAGCTGGGAGACTTAGCACAGTTTGCTCGTTTAATCTGGTCTAGCTAGTCTCCCCACCTGGTCATCTAAAAAATTCTTAGAAATACAGCCTGAGCAGACTGGAAGGCCTTAGACCAGTGGTCTCAAACTCAATTCCTGGAGGGCCGCAGCTCTGCACAGTTTAGCTCCAACCAGCTCCAACTCACACCTGCTTGGAAGTTTCTAGTTAACCTGAAGAGTTTGATTAGCCTTGATTAGCTGGATCAGGTGTGTTTGATTAGGGTTGGACTTAAACTGTGCAGAGCTGTGGCCCTCCAGGAATTGAGTTTGAGACCAATGACGGTCTGCTGGATTTGGCTGGTATAAGTCGCCAAGCCTCGCCAATTACCAAGCGCCTAAAATGCCTCTTAAATCAGCCTGGACAGACTGAGAGACCTGGGAGACCTTTGTTGGTTTAATTTGGTCTCGCTGGTACCCCAGCCTGGCCAGCTAAACAACACTCCTCTAAATCCATCCAGTACCCAAAACCTCTATAAATCCAGCCTGAGCAGATTTGGAGGCCTAATACTGTTTGCTAGTCTTAACTGGTCTAATCTGGTCTAGCTAGCTGGGAGGCCTAAAACAGTTTGCTGGTTTAATCTAGTCTAGCTAATCTCCTAGCCTGGCTAGCTAAAAATACCCTTTAAATCCAGCCTGAGCAGACTGGTAAACTTAAAACTGTTTTCTAGTCCTAGCTTGTTTATTTAGCCTAGCTACAGTATCTCTCAGTCTAACAAGTTCCCAAAACCTTCTAAATCCAGATCTTCTAAATCCACTAGACCCGCTTGAACAGACTGGTATTTCTCAAACTAAGTAGTTCCCAAAGACAGTTTTAGCTGGTTTAATCTTGTTTTGTATATCTCCAAGCATCACCAGCTAACAAATGCCTAAAACGCATTTAAATCCAGCCTGAACAGACTGGTAGACCTGAGTCTGTTTGCTGGATTAATCTGGTCTAGCTGGTCTCCTAGCCTGGCCAGCCAAAAAGTACCCCTTTAAATCCAGCCTGAGCAGACTGGTAAACCTAAAACAGTTTTCTAGTCTTAGCTTGTTTTTTCTAGTCTAGCTACAGCAGTCTCTCAGCCTCATCAGCTAACAAGTGCCCAAAACCTTCTAAATCCAGTCACAGCAGACTAGGAAGTCTAAGAAAATTCGCTAGTTTTAACCGGGTGTGCCTCACATGTCCTGAAAAGTGCAGCTGCGGACTCTTTGATCGCCCCCTGGTGGCTGGCTGCATTACACGTCATAAACCCTGCCCTCTCCATGTAATCTAATGGGACGTGAGGCAAACTAAATAATCAAATGACACTTTGAATAATTTTTTTCCAAAAATGGTTTCATCATTTGAGGTAGTTCTTATAATGCTGATTTGTGTTCAAGTGTTCGTTTTTCTAATAAGTTTACTTTTAGGTAGTTATTACCTCATGACACTACTGCGTAGACTCTGGCTCCAAACGAAACTCTACTGCACAGACTCTGGCTCCAAATGACCAAGATGGCAGCTGCCATAATGATATGCTTTGGCTTCACTTTTCTATAGCGAAATGAATGGGAGATGTGTCACCCATCTTTTTTACAGTCTATGGTTTTACCTGGTTTAATCAAGTCTAGCCAGCCTGACTAGCTGACAAGTGCTCAATACCCCTCTAAAACCTGTCTGAGCAGACAGAGAGGCTTGAGATGGTTTTCTGGTCTTAGCTGGTTTAATTTGTTCTAGCTGCAGCTAACAAGTGCCCTGGATGCACTAAATCCAGAAAACTAGACACACTTGAACCGACTGGTAGTTCTCAAACTAAGTAGTTTTCCAAAGAAAGTTTTTGGTTTTAGCTGGTTTAATCTTGTCTTGTAAGCTTGTCTGGCCTGGCCCACCTGGTCTTAGCTAGTTTAGCACATCTCCCAGCCCTTTCAAACTGGTGTTCAGCTGGTTTAGATGGTCGGTCAGATGGTCACCAAACCTAATCAGCTAACAAATGCCCAAACCAACAAACCAACATAGGCTTGGAGGCCAAGTTTTGTTGTTGTTGTTTCACTGTGTTTATATTTATAAGCTGGGTTAGCATGTTTCACATTAGTGGAATCTCTCTTTCGAGTTCTTCAGCACCTGGAAGTATTTAAGTAGGCTTTATGGCTGATGAGGCAGCGTCTCATACTCCCCTGAGGCACACAAGCATGCTGGGAGCGAAATAAACACAGACGCTCACCAGGTCACTTACGGTCTCTTGAGCATTTTATTCTGATGCTCACCGCTATCTGCAAATCATAGTTACTACAACTGTCAGGGGATTCCCATCAAGGACAAGCTCTTCGCTCTATTGTGCTGTGTCTTTTGCTGCAAAAAGTATGAGCTTAATGGAGCAGCCACATAGAAAAGGAACAATAGCTTACCTTGGATAAAACTTCAGAGAGTTGGTTTTGCCTTTAAATGCCTCCTTGATGAGCAAGAGGGACCAAAAGAGTGCACATATACCTGTACACAACTCTATTCATCCCTCGCTCAATCCTCTTCAGCTTGACTTCCTGCTCTGCTATCAGTGAGGACATGTGTTCGGCCCACTCCAAAGGCAGCTGTGTAATTATGAGATGTGTTAATCAGCTGATAGGATTAGGAGTGCTTCCTTGAGTACAAAGGCTTGTCACTGTATAGCAAAGTTATACTTATTCCAAGGATTTTCAAATTGAACGATTTTGTATTTTCAGACAGTGGATTGAGCTGTACAGTAATTGATAGTAATTGTATGAGTAAAGGAATTGTTCACCCCAAAAATGTGTTTAGTTTATACTCACCCTCATTTCATTTAAACCAGCTGCTCGTCAAGCTCCAAAAAATTATAGCTCTTTTCTAAACTCTAAAATCTCATTTGCAGCTATATATATATATATTCAAATTTGTTGTTTGTGATCTATCAGTCATGTGACATGCAGAATCCAGTGCTTTTTGGCGTCAAACTTGCTACAACACATCATTAATGAATATGGAAAAGCATAAATTGGATTTGTTGGCAAGAAACATTATCATCTTTTGGATTTAGGCAGTATAAATCTCCTTCTACTTTCAGAATATTTACATTTTCATTTGCATTTAATCAGTGGCTACCAACAACTGTTCGGTTAACCACATTCTTCAAAATAACTTCATGTTCAGCATAAGAAAGAAGTTAATACAGTTTTGGGAAACTCATGATTTTAGCATTGTTACTTCACAACACAAATATTAATGACACACATTTTAATCAAAACATTGTTTTATTTATTCTCCTATTACAACATATAGTTCCTGACAGTCTGTGACATGTAGAACTAGCAAGTGCTGAGGTTAATAGTTGTCCTATGAGTGCTGTGCAGTGCTAAACGCAGCATATCACCTTGCCAAAGTATCATCTGTGGTCCGTCTCACATAAGATCTCTCCAATGCATGTGCAAAGACATTTGAAATGTAAATTTCTTCTAATGAGCGTGATTTAAGATCTGCACCGTTTTCACAGTAGATCATCACAGACACCTAAATATTACAGTCAAAGGCAAGGTCACTGAATTATTACAGTGTGTGATTCTGCATATTGGTCTGAAAAAGAGACTTTAACCCCATTTAAAAATGGATGAATGTTTGGGGCCATTATGCGTCATGGAAGTCTGAGTACAGCCCAATACAATGGCCAATTTTAGTTTGTAAAATTAATGGGGGCTTAGGGCAAATATTCTACCAAAATGAACAAAAATGTCCCCAAATTCAAGGGGGCAAAAAATGCCTCAGCACATTTGAACTAAATGTAACTCTATTTTGATTAAAGTGAAATGTGAGAATGAATAAATACTGTTGATAGTGGCATTACCTTTAGATCAGTTTATGATGCATTGAGATTTTTTTGCAGCGTTAAAGTCCCCATGAAATCCAAATTTATTTATCTATTTATTTTTTTTGTATGAATATATTAGCCTTAAGGTTATCTATAAGCGTGTTTAAAAAAAAAAGACAAAATTCACATTTACAAGATATACGCATTCAAAACTTGCAGTCTCTTACTTCCACCAATATGGATCAATGTCATCAATGACATCAACCTGCATTTCAGCTTCTCATTAAACTTCTGTCCACTTGGATGCTCTCTAGAATCCGAATTGGACCCATTTGAATTCTACACAAAATGTTATATTTAATAGCAATATGGATGAGGTTGTGGCTGCATATGCTGCCAAATGCAGCTAAACTGAGCTCAATGGCTCTGGTCCAAGCTGTGATATATACAAAACGCAATTGGCTGTTTAAAAAAGGGGCGGAACTGCTTGACATGTCCCGCCCTCTCTTACTGTTTCAGTTGAAATTACGTCAACATATAGAATAATGCTGCGTGTTTCAAAGCATTTTAATGGACCTTTAAGCATTATAACCAATCACAAACATTTCTGCGGAGTTTCTATTGAACAAAAAAGTACAGAAACAATGTAAGAGATTCATTTTGCAGTGTTTTTTTTTTTATTGTAGAGGTTTGTAGAAGTGCATAATTCGTGCTAGACCTAAAGTCATGTAGTTACTGAAGTCATGGACAACTTCAGCGATGAGGAATTTTCTTTGCTCATTTTTTACTGTATATTTTTACTTACTTTTTACTGTGTTTTACTGTATATAAAAAAGCAATAAACAAATTCATAAATGGTCCTTTGCTTTTGTCTATGTAGCCAGAATATAACATGCTATTTTCTCAAAACCAAAAATGTTCTTGAAATTATTTTATTTTCAACATTAAATAATCATTATTACAATATCAACAACTATAATCAACAATGATGGTCATAACAATCCAGTCCTGTTGTTGTTTTTAATTTATATGCTTTATAGATTTTGTGCCGTTTATGGGCCAAAGAATCCGTTTTTACTTTAGTGCATTTAGATAGAAAAACAATTGAAAAGTAGTGCAATGGAATGGAAAAACTGCATTCTTTGTGAACGCCCCCTAATATGGTATATATATCAACAAAAATTCCATGTCAGATGCAGCTTCTGCTTCACCATTTCAGTGTCATTATGGCTTTTGTTGATGCTGCAAAAATTTTGTATTATTTATTGAATTATTTGAAGTACCTGACATAAGACAACACTTTAAAGGGCACCTATTATGTCCCTTATTACAGGATGTAATATACGTCTCAGGTGTCTCCAGAATGTGTCTGTGAAGTTTCTGTTAAAAATACCGCGCAGATTATTTATTATAAAATTTTGAAAACGTCTTTTTTGAGTGAAAGGAGAAACATGCTTTTTTCGCACGTCTCTTTTAAATGCAAATGAGCTGCTGCTCTCTGCCCCCTTTTACAGAACAGAGCTGTGCCTTTACAGCTCGTACCTCAGATACTCTGCTAAAAAAAGTTGTTTGGTATTGATTTTCATGTCTATCACACTAAAATCATGCATTTTAAAACAAGTGTCCATCAACAGTTGTGGGCGGAGCCAGGACAATGTGACGTCAAATTTAGCAGATTCTGTGAATGGCTTGTTCTGAGACACTGCTTATGATTCATGGGGATTTAAAAAAAAAAAGAAATGGGCGTATTTTTACAATTATAAGGTGGTTATGTACACACTGACATGTTCAAACATGGATAATAGGTGTCCTTTAATTAAGGTGATTTCTGACCCTGGTGTGCAGGTTGTTATTGAAAAAGGTGTCATATATGATCAGATACAGTATGTGTGCTGGATTGTGACATGTTTGGGCTAAAGGTGTGGCATGAGCCAGGAGCTAGAGAAAGGCACGGTCCTGTGCGTGTGCCCGAGGCAGAGGTCTTGCCTGGGTTTGAATGGGTCTCCTGAGCTGCCCACTGGGCTCCAGGCCAGGCAGAGCCGCTGTCTAATAGAGATTAATGGGAGTCCTGGATCTGTTTGGACGCTGGACTCCTTGAGCATGAAATACAGTCTCACAGGGTTGGCTGGAGTGTTGATTTATGTCGTCTAGATCCCAAACGTCAGCGTCTGTGGGGGGTTTTATCTCCCTTCCGCTAGTGTTTTACCTCCTCTCTCACCCACATAAAACAAAAGCATGGCCATCTATATGCCCAAACAAGCGCACAACGTCATGTACACGCACGCACAGTGTCCGATATTAGATCTATTAGATATCGAGGCTGTGAGTGGAATGCATACTGAAAAGTGTGTCCTTGGCCCAGAGGGGAATGATTCTTTGCTCTGCAGGTGTGTGTGTGTGTGTGTGTGTGTTCAGTGCTGTGCTTCAGAAAAGCAGCTATATGTTTTATTAGGAATTTCCTCAGGTGTTTTGTTAGCTGCCTTAATGTAATAGAATATCCTCATATTTCTACTGGAAGCTTGTATGTATAATTAAATGTATTATAAAGGTTTTCTTAATGCATAAATAATTTATATGTAATTTATAATGCCTGACTGACTACAGTACAGTATACCCCTAATTACATGGCTACCTTCCAAATAAATAAATAATTAGGTGGACATGAAATATTGATTTGAAATTACTTTAAAATGTGATTGAAGAGTGATGTGATGTATGTGCATTTAATATGTGAAAGTGGAGTGATATGAGACACAGTAAAACTAGGAAATTATTGCTAGGGGCAACAGTATATAATAGTGTTGTGTCAAACCTATATGAGTGTAGAATGTTGCAGTTAACCAATCAGATCAAGTGTTCCAGAGTGCACATTGGAATGCCTTATATTTACTTTATAATATCTGTAGATATTAAAATGCATTATATATGTAATGCTTGATAAAACTCAAGAATTAGAGGATCCAAGACATACAGTACATATTTCATATTTGTAACTCTTCACTTTGTGTGTGTGTGTGTGTCTGTGTGTGTGTGTGTGTGTGTGTGTGTTTTAAAACAAATTCATCTTTTCACAGCCAAGTTAAAAAATTTGTTCGGTTAAGAAATAAATTTCTTTCTTTCTTCAGTCAAAAAGTAATCAAGATTTTTGAGGAAAATATTCTAGGATTTTTCTCCACATAGTGGACTTAAATGGGAGCCAATGGGTTGAAGGTCCAAATTGCAGTTTCAATGCGGTTTCAATGCGGCTCTTCTCGATCCCAGCTGTGGAATAGGGGTCTTGTCTAGTAAAACAATTGGTCATTTTTGTAGACCTACACAAGGCTGGAATGGGCTACAAGACTATCTCCAAGCAGCTTGGTGAAAAGGTGACAACACTTTGTTGCAATTATTCGCAAAGTGATGAAACACACAATAACTGTCAATCTATCTCGGTCTGGGGCTCCATGCAAGATTTTACCTCATGGAGTTTCAATGATCATGAGAACGGTGAGGGATCAGCCCAGAACTACATGGGAGGATCTTGTCAATGATCTCAAGGCAGCTGGGACCATAGTCACCAAGAAAACAACTGGTAACACACTATGCTGTGAAGGATTGAAATCCTGCAATGTCCACAAAGTCCAAGAAAGCACATGTACAGGCCCGACTGAAGGTTGGTGGGTGAAACTGGGTGAAAGTCTCAGATGAGACCAAAATCAAACTCTTTGGGTTGTTTTTCTGCTAAAAGGACAGGACAACTGCACCATATCAAAGGGATGATGGATGATGCCATGTACCATCAAATCTTGGGCAATAACCTCCTTCCCTCAGCCAGGGCATTGAAAATGGGTTGTGGATGGGTATTCCAGCATGACAATGACCCAAAACACACAGCCAAGGCAACAAAGGAGTAGCTCAAGAAGAAGCACATTAAGGTCCTGGAGTGGCCTTGGCAGTCTCCAAACCTTAATCCCATAGAAATTCTGTGGAGGAAGCTGAAGGTTCGAGTTGCCAAATGTCAGCCTTGAAACCTTAATGACTTGGAGAGGATCTGCAAAGAGGAGTGGGACAAAATCTCTCATGGGATGTGTGAAAACCTGGTGGCCAACTACAAGAAATGTCTGACCTTTGTGATTGCCAACAAGGGTTTTGCCACCAAGTATCATGTCAAGTCATGTCAAAAACTTGCAAATCAACTTGATGCAAATCAATTTAGAACTTTTTTGTTGTTATTCTGTTTCTCACAGTTCAAATAAACCTATCATTAAAATTATAGACTGATCATTATTTTGTCAGTGGGCAAATGTACAAAATCAACAGGGGATCAATATAATATAATTAATTTCCTTACTGTGTCATGCGTCCCTAATTAATGTATAATGCAAGGATATCTCACCAATGGAAAAAAAGGTAGCTAGACTTGATGCAACAGGCAAATATTCCTATCTACATATTATAAATTATGCAATATTATAATTTAAAAAAACATCATTATAATGTGTCATATATACAAGCGTCAAGTGTTATACCAGACTGTCATTAACATGCAGTCTTCAAAAATGCAAAGTAAAGGAATATTATCTAATGTATTAGATTAGGAGGTGTTGTGCGGTGTCACTGAGGACACATTCGAAGCATTTCTCTCTCAGTCTGGAGTCAGAGTGTGTGTGTCCTGATGAGCAGGTGTCTCTCAGGAGAGCTCAGTAACGCGAGCAGTTACGCGGCAGTGTGTCAGCAGATTGGATTAGCTGCTCCAGACCCCGAGGGCATGGCGGGCCGCTCGCTCCACACACCCACACACGCACCCGCTGACATCTCTCTGCTTTTGTCCACTGCTAGACTGCCTTTGTTCATCACATGCATTGTCCCCTCTTAGTGCTGCCCACTTCTTATCTCCTCCTGTTTCTCGTTCCCTCTTGTGCTCCCTGTTTTATCTCAGTCTGTCCTTCTAAACTTATCATTTTTTTTGTTGACAGTTTCTTTATTTCCTTTTCTCTCTCTCTCTCCCAGTCTTATTTTTCCTTTACTTCACACTCTTGTCTCTTTTCACTCCACTTTTTTTTTCCATCTCTCCATATGCTGCCGCCACAGTAAGAAGCATCTCAGACCTGCCAGGTTGGGGTTTCCATGGCGACGGGCCTACTGAGGTGGCGGCAAAGGCGCTATGATGGCCCACACTATTTCTAATTGCAGATTCCCCTGTTACAGCTGAAGGGAGAGAACTGTATAGACACCCAGATTGCATAGACTTCGTTAAAGGGGGACTGGACGGTGCTTTCGCATATCATTTGGGTACATTTGCATCAGCTTTAAGGGTCAGATAGAGTTCCTGTCAGTCTGTTAATGCGTGTGTCCTGCTGTTCTCTATTGTATCTGTCTCTCATGTTTCTTTCAATCATACGCTGTTACTGAGCTGCAGGTGGAGACTACATGAAACGGTGTTCAGAGAACATTTGACTTCCCTAATGTGACACATTTTTGAGTGAAACACAATATTCAGTGGGGAATTGACTGATTTGTTGCTTTTTAAGAAAATTGGGCCTTTTCATTTAAATTTCAGATCATTATATATAATGATTCTGTGGTGTAACCATCAAGTAAAAAGTATTAATATACATTTCTTTACACGCTGAATACATGTATTTCAGATCTTAAGATTTGCTATTTCTAATAATTTTTATTTAATTGTAAGTATTTTGTTATTTATTAATTATAAAATAATCATACAAATAATACAAGCAAAAAAAAAATAATAATAATACAAAAATTTAAATAAATTATTAAACAAACTATAATAATGATAATAGTTAATAATAATATTACTATTAATAATAAGAAAAAATATATAACAATTTATAATTCACATTAATATAAAAATAATTTAATCATAATAATTGTTTTGTTATTTATTATTTATTAAATATATGTAAAAAATAATTACAAATATAAAATAAAAATAAAATAATAATACATAATCTAATAAAAAAATAAATAATAATAATGATAATAATATAGAACAATTTATAATTTATACTAACAGAAAATAATAATCATTTAATATTGATATTACATATTTAATAATATTTAATTATAAAAGTAATATTTAAAAAATATTATTAATAATAATTATATATGAATGAATGAATAAATGAATGAATGGGGCATTTATGATAATAATAATAAAACACTAATACAAAAATATAATAATAATAATAATAATAATAATAATAATAATAGTAATCATAATGTTATTAATAATAATGATAATAAAAATATATAATAATATATAATTTTTAGTAATAGGAAAAAATATATAAAGTATAAAATATATTGTGCAAAGCACATATGTATTATACTTTTATTTACTGAATAATTATTTTGTTATTTATTACTTATTAAATATACATAAAAATTAAAATGGAATAAATCAAATAACAATAATAAAATTAATAATAATACAAAATATAATATTAATAATGTTTATAATGAAATGATAATAAAATATAATGATAAAAATATGTTATAATATTTATAATAATTTATACTAATAGATAATAATAATAATAATAATGATGTTTATATTAATATAATAAAAATATATAATACTAATAGAAAATAATATAAAAACAACAAGTATTTAATAATAATAATAATAATAATAATAATAATAATAATAATAATAATGTAATTAAAAGAAAGATCATACCAAATTGTTTTTTTTTTTTATCAAGACATTTTCATCATGTCATTTTTGATTATAGCATATCTACCATATACCATATACCATATCTAAATAAACTTGAATTTTGAAATTGCATGCTATTGTAAGAGGTGTGTCTAAGTCATTGTATGTATGATTAGCAGTTTTTATGTATTTACTAATAGTGCAATATTGTAGATTCAGACAAAATCATTGCTCATGCCACTGACAAGAGGTTAAGGCTTTTAACTGGTCAGTAGGTCCATGTTCTCCAAAAAGCATCTTTTTTTCTCCTAAAGTATACAAATTCATATATTGAAAACAGTTATTTCATTAATTTTAAATATGCATGCCACTGAGTTATTGACACATTAAGCTGCACATCTGCTTAACACCTTATTTCCACACCTGATCCAGAATTTACGAGTAAGTGAAGTTGAAAGTCATTTGCACGTGTCACATCAGGACCAGTGAGGCGTTCAGGAGCGTGTGACAGTGGGTGGTCTCCAAATCCTTTACGCACACAACTGCGGACTCCGACAAGACTGATACCAGTCATATTCCTGTGCTGTCTTGTGCCTCCCTTGAAGGGAAACAGCAGCGGTGTCAGGGGAGAGACAGGTGTTCCAGCATGCCAATGTGTCATTCCTGACACATCCCACACAGCATCGCAGCTGATGGGAAAGAGCAAGCTGACATCCCTCTGGCGAGCATGTGTATGTGTGTGCTTGTGAAAGAGTGAGAGAATGTACCCAACATCCCTGGTCAACTAGCGTTACATCCAAAAGAAGACTCTAGTGGTACATGTAAAAGGCTACTACTGCTTGCTTTAGAGGTGTTACTCTGTGACACAGTTTGTAAGTGTCTTACACAGTCTGCTTCAGTAGATCCCTGACAAAACATGCCCACTGTACAAGCAAAACAGCCAGAGAGTAGTTGTTGCTTTCAGAGGGATTTGTCTTTACTGTGTAGTGGCATTTTACTGAGTAAATATGAAGCAAAGGGTCAGGTGTTTACATATGAGTATCTGCTCTCAGACTAGCAGTACAGTCATGGCCAAAAGTTTTGGCAGTGACATAAATTTTGTGTTTTGCACAGTTGTAGATTCTTTTCCACATGTTTCTATGGTATGCTGAAAAACAATGATAAGCATATTATAAGTTTTAAAGGATTTTATTGGCAAAAAAATTATAATGAGTCAATATTTACAGTGTTGACCCTTATTCTTCATAACCTTCGCTCTGGCATGCTGGATATTAGCTTCTGGGTCAAATCCTGACTGATGGCGATCCATCTTGCCATATTAATTCTCGGAGTTGACCACAATTTGTGGGCTTCTGCTTGTCCACTCGCCTTTTGTGGACTGACCACAGGTTCTCAATGGGGTTGCGATCTGGGGAGTTGCCTGGCCAAGGATCCAAAATTTCAATGTCATGATCTTCGAGCCACTTCTTTATCACTCTTGCTTTGTGACATGGTGCTCCATAATGCTGAAAAATGCACGGATCATTACTAAATTGCTCATGGATCATTGGAAGTTGTTGCTCTTGCAGGACGTTTTGTCAGGTCGCTTCTTTGCTGCCCTTCTTGACACCAGTCCATTGTCCAAAAGTCTTCGCTTCACTGTGCGTGCAGATGCTCTCAAACCCAACTGTTGCCATTCTTGAGCAAGCTCTGCACTGGTTCTGGCATGATTCCATAACTGACTCCTCAGGAGGAGACGGTCCTGGCGCTTGCTGGACACTCTGGGAGGTCCTGAAGACTTCTTCACTGCAGTTGAACCTCTTTCCTTAAAGTTTTTGATGATCAGGTAGATGGTTCTTTCAGGTGCAATATTCTTTGTAGCAATTTCCTTGCATGTGAGGCCATTTTGATGCAAAGCGATGATGGCTGCTCATGTTTCTTTGGAGGTAACCATTGCTAACAAGAACACAATGATTGGAAGCTCTTCTTCCCTTCTTTTATAGCAATCAGTCTGCTATTACAATCTAATTGGCATGATAGTGATTTTCATTTTGTGTCAGGATAAAAAAAAACAAAAAAACAGTGAAATTAGTTAGTAAAGTTAATTTTTTTGACCAATGAAGCTTTTAGCAATTATATAAAATGCATCTGATCACTCTACACAATAATCTAGAAACAATGTGAATGAACACCACAACAGCTTAAGCAGCAAACCTTTCAAAACACAAAATTTATGTCACTGCCAAAGCTTTTGGCCATGACTGTACAAACTGAATTACAAATGGATGACTTTATTCAACAATTTCTTTTCTTCCATGTCAGTCTTCGATCACAACTTCGAGTACGCTCACAAGAGTACCACGACACAAAGACTGACACGGAAGAGAAGAAATTGTTGAATAAAGTTGCTATTTTTGTTTTCCTTGCACACAAAAAGTATCTATTTTGACAATATCCTTACTACCTTTCTTGACCTTGAACTTTTCAGTCCCCTTTCTGTCTATGCAGGGTCAGAAAGCTCCCGGATTTCATCAAAAATATCTTAATTTGTGTTCTGAAGATGAATGAAGGTCTTACAGGTTTGGAATGACATGAGCGTGAGCAGTGATGGGAATAACAGCGTTATAAATAAATGACATTACTAATGGCATTACTTTTTTTCCAATAATGGATAATTAAAGGAATTACTGTTTCCTCTGTGACAACGTTGTTACGTTACTGACAATGCAATGTAGTGTTACTATAGCTGAGCTCAATGAAGTGTTTTTCATCTGAGCAGGCTCTTTTTCAGCCATAGGACCTGCAAAGCTGTGCATCACGTTCTTCTTCTGAGGTAAATTCCAGCCTATTCCTCTCAGTGCGTCTTCTTTTATAAAAGAAAAGAGGCCGAGATTAACTTGATGAATGTTCACATTTGTTTACGGAGGTGAGTTTAGACTGAAACTCGCGTTGGTATCATTCGGATTACGTTATCGAGAATATTTGTTTTCGACAAGACTTACTTTGTTTAAAAGTAGACATTACAAGATTTCTATACATATATTTCTCATGTCTGTGAGGCAGGTATTCACTGAATTTTAGGTTTTATTTACTATTACTAGGTTTTATTTATTATTGTTTTATTTACGTGTCTGTGAAGAGAGGTGACGGAGACCGAGACGGCAGAGAGTGCACCCTGTTTTATTTTCTTTATTTTACAAAAGCACATTGTTTTGTTGTTATTATTATTATACACAAATAAAGGTAGACCCTTTGCAGTTTCAAACCATACCTTATTCTATTTGTATGATGAAAAAGTATTTTTTGTTTTTTTCGCGGTCATCAAGAAAAAATGAGAAATACCGTACTGATGCAGTCTTTGACCCAAGAGGGTTTAACCGCAGGATGTTTTTCATATTCGCAGTTTGAAGCAACCAAAGCTGCTGAAAGGTGACACAGCAAGTTATTTTACATATTTTACACATTTTTTTTTAGTAAAAATTAAGACAATAGTTACTTTCCTTGGTAATTACATTCATAATGATATAACACAGTTACTATTTGTGAGAAATAACTAGTAACTATAACTAATTACTTTTTAATATAACTTGCCCAACACTGAGGGTGAGTAATTAATGACAGAATTATTTTTGAGTTAATCTCATTGATTAAATACAATAAAACCAAATGACTAATTCCGTTCATTGAACTGCTGATGAACCCAAAAAGATTCAAAAGCATTTGCACATTTCTAAATGTGTTTGTACATTAAATATGTGTCAGTATGTTAACAATATTCAGTTCAGTGTCTCTGAAAACATGAATATTTATATACAAAAAGCTACAATAAAATCACATTTGCTAAACCACAGATTTGCACCTTCGGTTAATAAATACACACACACACTGAGATAACATAATAACATAATATAATTTGTTGTATATTTGTGTATTTGTCTCAGAATTGTGACTACGCAAGCTGAAAAACACAGGTCTTCTTTACAGGCATTCATTCAGACCCTCCTATTAGCGATGAAGGATGTGACGGGACTAGAACACAACTTTTCTAATAAAGGGGGATCCTTCACAAAGACATGCATGCTGTTGATTCCCCTTGCTGCTGTTTGCCTCTCTCTCTCTTTTGGCATTTACGTTGTGAGGTGTGAAGCATTAACAGGCTGTCAGCCATCACTGGAGGTACAGCTAGAGGAGTCGGGCAAGGAAGGGAAGTTATATTACATTACATTCAATGACATTATCGGAATAATATTTATTTATTTATTTATTTATTTTTTGTAGCACCATATTTCAGCATGAAATAATGTAATGAAAAAAACTGATGCCCTACAAATCCAAAGAACATTACTGTACAAATACTGGAAATATTTTTTAGGGCTATTATATTATATTATATTATATTATATTATATTATATTATATTATAGGTGCTGTAATATTGCAAATTTAGCATTCATTATCCAGCAAAATGAATCTCAAACAAAGCAAAAAATCTAATGACATATGTATATGGACATCTTTTGCAACATTAACAACGTCAAATAACATATTTTATCTGTGACCTGGAATTTCAAAATGGTTTCATGCTCAAAGTTTAGTATAAAATGATGAATCCTTAAGCTTTGCACAGTCCAGACCTCAAAGATGGAAAAGAATTTCTTTTTTCACCTCTTATTTCATGTTTTCCTCTCATTGGGTCAGTTCGATAGTGTCAGACAACTGACCTTTGCAGATGGGTATTAAAAGGTTTATGAGCGCTTGTGCCCTTTTTCTCTGTCAATAACCAGCCGACTGTAGCACCTGGTTGACAGAAGGTGCTGAGACGTGAGGTAAAATGCTCTCTAGAGGACTGGTGGAGTACTGAACAGAAGAGCAGTTGCAAGGAAAGACAGACTGGAAGTGCTAAATCGCTACTTAATATGGATGGTTTTATGTTGTTTTCTAGGTATCACTTGTTTTTTCCTGGAGTGGATAGTGAGAAGGTCACTCTAATTCCACATGTTCTCCAAAGAGAGGATACTTAATTGGCAATCCATCATCAATATGTGGATGATATACTATTATTGTCATCAATTTTGAAGCCTATTTTCAGCACTTGCAATTGTGATTGTAAATCTTGCAAATCTGACTTTTTTTTTCTCACAATTGCAACTTATGAAGTTAGAATAGCAGGATATAGCCTAAACTTGCAAATGCGAGTTTTTATCTCGCAATTCTGACTTCTTTTCTCACAATTCTACTTTTTCTTTCAGAATTGTGAGATATAAACTCAGTCTAATTCTGAGGGTGAAAAAAGACTGAAAAAAGTCTGATTCTGATATTTATCAGAATTGCAAGTTTATATCTCACAATTCTGACTTAATAACTTGCAATTGCATGTTATAAGATTTACAATTACCCTATTTTAATTCAGTGCCACAAATGGGCTTCCATACCTTAATGAAACAATGTAATAAAATGTAAACTTGCTTGGTAGCACACCTGGTACAGGCACTTTTTTTTTTTTGGACAATGCCCTGTACACGGAAGGTCTTTCTGCCACTGAATAACAAAAATAAATAAATAAAATGTAACTGAGTTTTTATCTCACACCTTTTTTTCTCACAATTGCAAGTACATTTCACAATTTTGACTTTTTCTCTCATAATTGCAAAAAAAAAAAAAAAAAAAAAAAAAAAATTCTCTCAGAATTGCGTAATATAAAATCACAATAATGAATTAAAAAGTCAGAATAGTGAGAAAAGTCAAGTCAATGGGCTTCCAAATCTGCATGATACAATGTACTAAGCTCAAAACACTTACTAAAATACATGATTTGTAAGCAAATACATTTTGATGGTTGAATCACGTAAACACCTCCGGCTTTTCTAACATCGTAATTCTGACTTTTTTATCGCAGTTCTGACTTTTTCAGAAAAAAGTCAGAATTGCGAGATAAAAAGTCCTAAGTACTGATGCACGATACAATGTAATGACCTTAAAACACTTACCATAATGCATGATTTGTAAGCAAATACATTTTGATGTTTGCATCACATAATCACCTCCATATATATGGCTTTTCTGATAAACTTGCTTGGTAGTGCACCTGGTATAGACAGAGCGAATCTGCTATACAGAGCGCTTAAGTGAAACACAAATCACAATAAAAGACCTCAAAGAATCGCAGAATCAAGCTAAAATAACACAGATACTTCAGCAAATGTCTTGCAATCTTGCAGTTGCTCTTGTTAACACTTATTAAAAGTTTTTGTGCCGCTCACCTGACAGTTAATTTCCAAATTGCTGTGATACGTACAACATCGAAAGTAATAAAACGTTTCCAGATTCACGTTAATCTAATAAAACTGAATGTGCTTTTAGAGGTAGTCACTTTTAATGTGTTGTGAAAGATGCAAGAAGGAACGCAATATCATTTTGCAGAAATGTCAAAATAGGCCTTTTGTGATATTAAATTACATACTGTAAAATGTCTTGCCATCCCCATCATCTTATTTTTAAAATGTATTCTAAGATAGCTTTCTCTGTCAAGCATACTATATGTCCAATGCAGATTTGAAGAATCATTTGCTCGCCAGTAAATGGGTTGCGTCAGAATGGGAGTCCAAACAGCTGATAAAAACATCACAATAATCCACAAGTAAATCACAAGACTCCAGTCCATCAGTTGACATCTTGTGAAGTAAAAAGCTCATTTTTTCCAGGCAGCTCACTATGTTTAAGTAGCATGTAAAAGTGTTAATAATGACATGCACTTCCATGTTCCATACCAGTCAAACGTGACTGACAATCAACCAGTGAGATGAATGGAGCCTATTACCTCTTGACAGGAAACCTTGTAATTGCCAATGGAAATTGAACCTTGCAGTAGATACCTTTTTTATATTCACACATGGTCACACCTGGATAACACTGTCCTGTTAACGATTCATGAGCCAATGACCCTTTGGTGATGGTACAGTTGACTATAAGTGTGTTCACATGTTCTGTCACCGACAGGCCTCAGGTTAACAGCACACATCAATGCTCCTAGAGGCCTGACTCAGACAGCAACAGCCATTAAGTCACACAAATAGCTTGAATGTCAGTCCTAACACAGAGAGACAGAGGGGGGAAGTATCAGTTGTGGTGGGGGTTGGCATGTACATATTTTTACCATGGTCTGCAAAAACAACTGCTCTGTATTTTAGTACTTTCATGGAGGATGGATGCTGTCTTAAGAAGGGGTTTTTATGCCTTTTGTTATTTTTTAAACATAATGAGCTACTCATGAGGAGCTACCCCAGTAAAATATAAATCCAACTACTCTACTTTTTTTTTTTTTTTTTTTTTTTAAACAAGAGGTTTATATTTCAAATAAATTCTGTTCTTTATGGAAACCTGCTTCTGCCATTGAATACAAACTCACAATTTTTTTTCTTGTAATTGCGTAATATAAACTTGTACAATTCTGACTTTATTTGTTGCAATTGCTAGCTTATATCACACAATATAAATGAAAAAATTACAGAATTGCATGAAAAAAAGACAGAATTATGAATGTATTATACAGTTCTGAGGAAAAAAAGTCTGAAATGCGCGATATAAACTAACAATTGCGAGAAGTCAGAATTGTGAGATGAAAACACAAAATCGCAATTCTGACTTTTTTTGCTTGCAAATGCGAGTTTGGACCTTGCAATTGAGGCTTTTTTTTCTCACAATTGCAAGACTTTTTTTCCTCAGAATTATATGATGCAAACTCATAATTCTTTTTTTCTGCAATTTTGCCATTTTTTTTTCTCGGAATTGTGTGATATAAACTCGCAATTGCAAGAAATAAAGTCAGAATTGTAAAATAATAATAATAAAAAAAAATCACAATTTGTATCTTGCAAATTTGTATCTCATTCTGACTTCTTTTCTCAGAATCGTATATTACAAACTCACAATTTGGACTTTTTTTTCACAATTCTGACTTTTTTTTTGCACAATTGCAAGAAATAGAGTCAGAATTTTAAGGTAAAAACTCACAATTCTCACTTTTTTCCTTGCAAAAGCGAGTTTGCATTTTTTCTCATTCTATGATACAAACTTGCAATTCTGACTTTTTTTTTTTTCCACAGTTCTGACTTTTTTTCTCAGAACTGTGTGATATAAACTCATAATTGCAAGAAATAAAGTCATATATATAATGTTTTGCATTTGGTGCCAAATTGATGATAAATACACATGACCTGACCTTTACCAATATTCTCAACCTTATCCAAACCCAAAAATATTGGGAAATATTGAGGTTTTGTGAATATTGTTTAGTCCAAGCCTAACATTTCCCTGTCTCTATAATTTTGTTGGTTGAGGAAATTTTTGTTCCAAGACTTACAAGGACATCGATCCAGGAACATGTTCTACTTGGAAAATCTACTTGGAAAATTTTTGTGGCTATAGTTTAGAGGAGGAAAAAAAGAGGAATTTATGGAACACAAGATTTATGTAGAAGGAAAAGTCTAAAATAACATATAGAGCCAGAGGGAGTTTATAACCATTTGTATATTTGTATCCTTTGCTATAGACTGAAACGGAAACATACAAAATCACTGAAGTATTGCGACAGGACCAGATATCTTTTCCACCATGTAAAAAAAAAAAAAAAAAAAACACAGGCAGAGGAATAGATTTTAAATATATTCATGATATGATCTGTGCTGTTCCCTCCTGTCTCTGGTTATTTCTCTCTTAGGGTGCAGAGTAAAACTGGAGGAGTGTGTGTGGGTGCAGAAGGGGTCTTGTTTATTGTTGGGCTGTCACCGCCACACTTTATCCGCTGGACACCCCATCTGTAACACATGGATGCACCCCGGCACACACTGACGTACAGGCAGAATATAAAAGTGCCTGATTCTGATACATCTGCCTGCCGCCAAGGCCCTGGGGCCTTTCTACAACCGTGTGTGTGTGCCTGGGACTTGCGAAAAATTACAAAATAACTGTGTGGGGGTGGAAAGATGAGTAGGATTTTAATATATGAGTTTGAGGAACTATTTTCGCCGGCGCTCACCTTAGAGACATTAGGCATGGTTTGTTAAGCCAATGATACATGTGAGCCACATTAGCCATAAAGCTAAGTAAACAAATTGAGCTTTATAGTCCATAGCATTCAGTAATGCCCAATCTGTTTAGGCATTGAAACGGTTATGTTTGCCAGTCATAACAAAAAGTGTCATAATCATATCCTCTTCTAAAAGTAACTAGACCCTAACGGCACATTATAAATCAGATTTAACCGAGATGCATGGATCATTTCACTTTGTGTTATTTCTAATGCTGATAGCACTGCAGCCCAGTAAAACAGTGGAAATGTACTGTCTCATATTTAAATGTAGACATTTTCATTTTACAACAGTCAGAAAAGCCTAGGTTATTAAGATGTTAAATTTACAGCCTTGATGAAAAAACAACAACAACAACAACAAAAAAACTAACAAACACAGAAATTCTAATGGTTTCCACTACAATACCTATACAAACATTACAAACCATCAACTTTTAACCATTACAATCATTAAAAATGGTTTTCTATAGTGCATTTTGAGACATATTCCATTTAGGAGGTTTTAACAAGCCACCAATAGAAGACAACCACTTACCAGTAGAGACCCACAGGGTACACTGCCCTTCAACTGCCTGGAAACACCCCTGTGAAAAAAGACAGGCAAAGTGTGGTTTTGTATGATATCAGCATAAATCCTTATCATTTTTTTGGTTCAAATACATTAAAGTAACCTGACATTATCATTGAAGACCATCATGCCTCCTCAATCACCTGACCTCAACCCAATTGAACTACTATGGGAGGAACTGAACCGTGATGTCCGTAAGAAGTGTACAACCAGTGTGAATCATCTTTGGGCAATCCTTCAGGAGGCTTGGAGTAATATATCAAGTCAATGTTTAAATAAACTGACAGCTTGGATGCCCAGATTATGCAGAGCTGTAATAGCTGCTAATGGTGGATATTTTGATAAATCAGAAATTTAATGTATAAACTGTTTATGTAATAAAATATGTTTTTGTAGTTTGTGTTGTCCCTTATCAGTGCAAAATTATCACAATTTAAAAAGGATTCATAGCAAAATTGTCAAAAATCCCACTTTTCTAGGGCGCTTCCAGACTTTTGGAGGGCAGTGTACGTTACACTTTCCATTTAAACCAATACCAAAGTCCCATTATAACTTTTTTTTTTTTTTCAGCAGGGAGTACAAAAACTGTAAGTTGTGGTTGCCAGAAATTCTCTCTAAATGTGACCTTCAGAATTGGTGTACTATATTTTCTAACTGATCTGACATAAAGTTTTTTGTTTTATTTATTTATATATTTTTTTCCAACATGTCCTCCAACTTATATGTCCCAAGTAAGTCGTTTTCACAATTTCTCAAAATACGTCTCCATAGAGGGTATACAACAATTGCTCCCCTATCAGCAACAGGTATCCAATGCACTTTTAGGATTATGTGTAGCTCAGGTGGTAGAGCATTGCACTACAAAGTGGTCTAATCATACAAACACAGGTTTGATACCAGAGAACTTACACATTGTCATAGCATTTTTATTTTTA
The DNA here is from genome assembly GCA_033026305.1 of Cirrhinus molitorella. Lineage (NCBI taxonomy): Eukaryota > Metazoa > Chordata > Actinopteri > Cypriniformes > Cyprinidae > Cirrhinus > Cirrhinus molitorella. The sequence goes on from CM065131.1 coordinate 11,917,338, forward strand.
TTTTTTTTGGAATATGCATTATAAATCATGATTTTGCACTATTTCTGTAAGGGGTAGGTTTAGGGTGGAGTTAGGTGTGGTCATTCATACGAATTACATCTAGTAAAATATGTTTGAATTACAGTGAGATTGTTGTAAAAACTCATCATTTCATGACCTCAGATCCAACGCGACACTGTCATTATTTTTACACTCGCTAGAGGGTGCTTAACTTTAAAACGTAAAAATGGGTCGTATTTTCTTTGAGGACAGTCTCATTTTTTCCCGTATACCAGACTATCAAAACCGCCAAAACTCGTAGACTTTAAGTGAAGGGGGCAAAAACTTTCGAATAATTAGACTTGTGCTGTATTTAAGCCATCTATTGCTATAGCTTAACAACTTACACACACACACAAAAATAAAATAAAATAAAATAAAATAAAAATACACCTAAGCTAGTTAGCTGCTAAAGTTGTTTTGGTCATTTCTTAGCTATTCAGACTGGCCTTAGCTGTTCAAGCTGGGAGACCTGCTAAAAGACCAACCAAGCTTAAACCAATTATTTTCTTCAGTTATCTGAAGACTAGAATACTAGCCTAGGCCAGACTTAATTGTTTTTTAAGCTATTTATGAGCTATTATTTGGTGGGTTTTGATCACTGTCGATATGTGGAGTATTTAAATTGCTTTTTATGCAGCTCGTGTTGGATGTAGGGTTGCCAAATCCACATTTTTTCTATGGAATTGGGCTGATAAAAAGTTTGAATATTGCATACATTGCATTTGACTGAAATGCTTGTATTAAAACATTTTGCATTCTACTTGTGATACAATTGTGGTAGATATTAGTTTTGTGAAGGATGTGCCACTGTGGTACCCTGTTGAAAAAAAACAGCAAATGCTGGTTATGTAGGTTTTGAAGAATAGTTGACCACATGACCAGCTTAAACCAGCACATGACCAGCATAAACCAGCTCAAACCAGCATCCATGCCTCAAAACCTACCTAACCAGCATATGCTGTTTTTTTTTTCAACAGGGTAGGAAGCTTAGCTGTGTTTATGATTAATCTGCATAACAATCTGTAAAATATGTAGTTTTGTTATGGAAATGACATATTTTGATACCAGAACTAGGACCCCAATAACCCCCCATACCACAATTTGTAGTATTGTTCAATTAATTATAATTCTAGTGTTTTTACACCACATACTGTACTGTAACATAATATAAACAGTTAACCAAATAACAATTTCTATTACTGTAGCATTTTTATCTTCCATTTCATTAAATTAAACATACATGCAATCTAACATACATGTTACTATGACACAAAATGGTGAAATTCTATACAATAGGTAGCAAGCAGATGAATTTCAAGTAAAATGCTAACCAAATCATTAGACATCTGCAAATAACCAAGAGGGATCCTCCGATTTATGGGAACCTCTAAAACAAGCATTAAGAAAGATACAGAGCATTGTTTGCTAACCTTTATAAATGTCAGCTTAAACTTGAGCACAATTACTCTGTCATTAAGCTTACATTTTATCCAAAGCCTCTTGTAGTACAGTTAATACATGACAATCCATCTGAACACTTTCTGTATCCAGTACAACCTTTTTTTTACCAGCCCAGCTCTTCAACCAGTAACTCCTTTACACAGGCTACTTCAACCTAACTTTCTTGAATGTATAAGAGTAAGAATGGAGTTTCAAGGCTCTAAGAGGATGCCGACAGCCAGAGGAAGATGAGGATGTAAGACCAAAGTCGGTGTGATAGTTTAAATAAATGTGATCTATACTAGGCCTGGGGTCAGCACTCATGCAGACATTAAACCTTCAAAGACAGACTGCAACCTTCTCCCAGATTTAGAGCGTGATAATGAAGCAATATCTTTCTTCAGGAAAAGTAGTTCTAGACACACATTTACGACTGGCAAATTGTGATGCATCATCTGACCTATTTAGTAATTTCAACACCCTGAGCCCGGCACAGACCGATAGTTAACAACATCATCTGATTATATGAGCGTACAAACTGAATGGCACTAAATCTTATTGACATCTGTGCAGAAATCCATTGCACTGTACTTGTACTGCGTCCAAAGAGAGCGCCTGCAGTGTAAACACTTGAAAATCTCTCATTCATCATGATATGATGTAAAATCATTATTTACTGGTCATACAAAATAGTTATTGACAGAGCAAAGCAAGGAGCCGTAGTTCACATGGAAAATTTATAGCACTTTCAGCATCAAATTTATTGGAAGACCAAGATATATCACAAAGATAGACATTTATTTCACACACTGCTTTCAAGGATGTGAGACTGTGTCTTGCATATTTGTACTAAACGATCTCTGTAGGGTGTGTGGGGTATGTACAGTACAGTTTACTTCAAAAGTATTTAGACATGCTTTAAAATATAAATATGATTGCATTAGATACCAGTGTTGTTAACTAAAACTAAAGCAATTAAAATTGTTTCCATTAAAGGAGACCAATATGTAATTTAAGTCTTAGGTGTCCCCAGAATGTGTCTGTGACGTTTCAGCATAAAATACCCCACAGATCATTTATTATATTATTTTGACAATGCCTATTTTTAGTGGAAGCAGAAACTTTGTATGTCTCTTTAAAGGCAAATGAGCTGCTGGTCCCCGCTCACTTTTCCAGAATATGGCTGTTCCAGAACAGATTTGGAGAAATTTACAAACATGCATTAGTGGACTGGAGTGGTGTGGATTACTTGTGGATTATTGTGATGTTTTTCTCTGTTTGGACTCTCATTCTGATGGCACCCATTCACTGCTGAGGATCCAACTGTGAGCAAGTGACATAATGCTAAATCTCAACAAACTCATCTACATCCTGGATGGCCTGAGGGTAAATTTTTAGCAAATTGTAATTTTTGTAATGATCTACACCTGTGGTGTATCTGATAGGACACCTGTGTGAACTTGACTTTATAAATCTGCTAAAAAACCCGTTTTTTTCTGTGTTAAACTGAAAAACAAACAAACAAAAAGCCTAGAAAAGTGAAATTCTCAGGTCATAAGTAAAAAACCCAAAGATATATAAAATGGTAGTCAAAGGGGTCAAAGGTCATCACCCATAGTTGTTTGGATTTCAAATGATATCCAGAATTATTAAAATGGCTTTTAAAGATCTGCACACTGTAACGGACACCCGTATTTGGAGACAAATGAACCTTTTTTCCACAACTGTGCACAAAACTTTCAAGGTGTTCAGAAAACACTTCAGATCATTTTAATCACCATCCACATTACTCATTTTTACAATGGCATATACATTTTCAGCTGACAGCTTTTTTTAGTGATTCTCATTTTGGTGTAAACAGTGAAACCCTCCGCCACAGACAGCAATTTAAAAAAGATTGTATGCGGAGGCTGTTTTGATTATTTCCGTCTCACAGTGTTGACAACTCACTGACATTGTGCTCTGACACTGAAAAGATTAATGGGCTTTCTAAACAAGCGTTTAAACTTCAGGCCACTTGATTTAAAGGAGCTTGAGCCATTTGAGGACTCCTCATTAGAAATACTTCTCATTACTTTTACAGAATTTGCTTTAAAAAGAAAACTAATGCTGTCTTTGAGCTTCTTTGATTTGTTTGAGGAGCTTAGAGTCTCATTAAAAACTTTTATTTCATTTAAACGTCTTTTTTTATTTATAGGACACACAGAAACTTGGGGTGATTCGCTTTATAAAAAATAGATTCGGATATCGTGAAGCTCATGAAGGGCTTCATTATTAATGAAAATGTTTGGAGCGCTCATAAAAGTGGAATTAAAGACATTCACATACACAAGCTATCTTTGAAATGATAGTCTGTTCATTTTTAATTGTCATGTGACATCTGAGATAGACTGGTTTTCAAAGACTGAGAGAAGTTGATGATTTTAATTAAATCTATTTGGTTTTTCAACTTAACTGATCCTTAGTGTAAACAGTTTTTGAACATTTAAACTCTGAAAGCCCACTCAAGTGAAGAGTGAAGTTACTGGCAGCTTTTCTCTGAATACATTACGAATAATAATAAATAACCCCACTTGCTGCTTGTTTGAGAGCATATCATGGGTTTAGGCATCAGCCAACATGGGATTTATAATGGTTGTCAAAAATGGCACCTGAATCATCACCTAGTGTGAATGTGACACATACAGTAGAAGGTTTAGGGAAATCATTTAGAGAAACAGTGCACCCAAACATTACGATTCTGTCATTATGTATTTTCTGTCATTATATATTTACATTTATGTGGCACTGTTTAATACAATGACAGTTGTTAAGCTTCGAAAAAGCACCACAAAGCAGTCCATGCAACCCATTCACTACATTGCTGTAGCCAAACGACAGCTTTGTATGAGAAACAGACTGAAATGATAAATATTCACTGATAATCTTACCCTTCAGTGAGCTGTTAATGCAAATAATAATAATAATAATAATAATAATAATAAATGAAATAAAATAAAAAATGCTGAAACTGAATCAGTAAGCATGTTTACATGCCCTAATTTTTTGACAATCTGAATGTATCCAGTCCGATTTCAAATTCTGAAAGTACTGCTTGACCATTTCAATGCGGCAATGTCATTTACCCATAAACATTTCCTGCTTGTCATCAAATGATTTTAAAAAGGTAACAGGACTAGCATTAACGTTAACACAGCTGTCACATTTTGTCAAAATGTGGACCTTTCTGGATTCTCAGAAGTCATGGAAATTAAAAATGTAACATCAGACATGTGATTCATTGTTATTGTTTACATCCCTCAAAATGGTCTGTATGACCTGTACATTTGCAATCACATTCACATATTCTTTCATTTTTGCCTTGAAGATACATCTGAAAGGATTAGTTCACTCCGAAAGTAATATTTCCTGATAATTTACTTACCACTATGCCATCCAAGATGTTCATGTCTTTCTTCAGTCAAAAAAATGTTAAGGTTTTTAAAGAAAACATTCTAGGATTTTTCTCCATATAATGAACTTCAATAGCAGCGGGTTGAAGGTCCAAATTGCAGTTTCAATGTAACTTTTAAAGGGCTCTACGCAATCTCAGCCAAGGAATATGGGTCTTATCTAGCGAAACAATCTGTCATTTTCTAAAAACAAAAAATAATTAAAAAACAAAATAATTCAATAACATAATGTAGGCAGAACTAACCCAGTGTTTACAATGCAAGCATGAAAAGAAAGTCAAACACTCTTTACAAAAAAATGTAAAACAATGATATCTGATGATTTTGAAGTTGGACGAGAAAATAGAAAATTTTAGAAAATGGCAGACCGTTTCACAAGATAAGACCCTTATTCCTCGGCTGGGATTGTGCAGACCCCTTTGAAACTGCAATTTGGACCTTCAACCCACTAATACCCATTGAAGTCCACTATATGGATAAAAATTCTGGAATGTTTTCCTCAAAAAACCTTTTTGACTGAAGAACAAAAGACATGAACATCTTGAATGATAAGGGGGTGAGAAAAATTTTATTATTTCAGGAGTTAACTAATCCTTTAAGATAATAAAAAAATATGTCAGAAGAACTTTGTAAATGAACAGTATCATCCATTTTGCATTGTTTACATGCTTTCCCCCTATTGATCAGATTATTTCAGTTCAACACCACCCCTTCCAATACAATCAGTCCAGTTGAGCCACCAATCCAATTACTAAAAGATTACTTGATTGCATGTAAACACAGCAACTGTGTTGAACTCCAGAACCAGGTCAGTGAACAAATAATTTTTTTGGAGCGGGTTCGCTAATTTGTTCGCTAATCTGATTGATCTGGTTCTTGAGATCAGTTGCCTGTTTTAATAATCCAGTTGCAGCAGTTCTCGAGTTAACAGCTGACCAGTGAATAATGACCAAAATGTTGATCACAAAGAAATGAAATGATGTCGGAAGACTTGTAATATAATCCACAAATCATATGGACTTCTTTTAGGATACTTTGTGGTGTTTTTATTGAATCCTGTTGTATGGAAAATACCTGCTTAGAGATTCTTCAGAATATGTTATTTTTTGTTTTGTGGAAGGAAGAGAATCCTAGCATTTTGTAACGGCACGAGTGTGAGTAAATAATGACACAATTATCATTTTTAGCTCCTTTAAAAATGTTTTATTAGTGCTTGGATGAGCTTCATACCATCAGCATCCCCCTCAGTAACCACAGTCTGTTTCCCTCACAGCAGTGTGTGAGCATTTCCATGCTGAAATATGACTGTTTTCCTGTGCGCTCTCAATGACTGTGTGAATCACCCAGTCAGATTCATACCACCTGGAGTGGCGTCACATGTCATTTCCCTCTGCCTAATGGTTCATTTCTTAATACCCCAAACTATTGCAATGAGATCCTAATGTGCTTCACCCTGATGGATGAGAGCTTCTCTTTGTCTGTGCGAAACGCACTGGCGTGAATTCAGCTTCATATTCTTGGGAAGGGAAAGGTAACACTTGGTTTTCCTGTGAGATTCTGTCTACTGACATAGTGGATTTTTTCAATGTCACATATTTGATTTTGTTGACAGGAGAGTCATGACACTGTGGGTTGTGTGGCACATTTCCCACAAGTCCAGGTGTTGGAGACACGTGATGGCGGAAACAATGCAGAACCGTCACACAGTTGGGAGATGATGGGGAACTGCTGACTCGTGAACGTTTATTCTTGGGGTTAACGTGATGCATCGACAGCACATTTCACTAATTCGAGACACATCACTGTAACACAGTACAGCTGCATGTCAAAAAAAGCATTGAAAGTGTAACTCGCATGTCTAACAAAAGGCTCCTGCCTTTGGCTTGGAGTAATTGAATAATACGTCACTTTTAGTGTTGTTCATACTTGGAGCCAGATTTACTAACAGCTTGCACCAGCACAAACCATCTTTTGGTGTTAAAATAGTACTGTCAGGATTTACTAAAGGCACGCAGTTAAGAATTTGTGCATTTTACAAACACTTGCTCACGTCAAATTACTGGTATTTGCACCATTATTTAACACGCTGAAAAAGCATGTCCTTAAGCAGGTGGTAATTTGCGCTGCTCTTGGTAGTTTGCGCTGGTCATTATGGAAATGAGATGTTGCGTCAGTGTTCTTTAATGTGCGCATTGTCGGTAAATCACACACAGAATTTCCCCCTCCCATCGGTGCTTTTATGGAATTGTGCTCTAACGCTAATTTGCCCTGTTTAGTAAATCTACAATTTTAACTAGTTTAAAGGACCGAATCATTGCGTCGCTTGCCAATGATGCTATAAACCTTACATTTTCCGGTTTTATTTTGTAGAAAACGTGGAAACCCAAAGACACTTTAACATGTTATGCATTTTATTACACAGGAGATGAACACACAGAGTAGCATTATAACAGAACTTTCAACACACTCAAATGTGTTTTCAAAAAGTTCAAAAAGTGCTGCTTTTTCTTACATACGCATGACCGGAATCACTCCAGCGTCCTCGTTTCATGTCAACGTTTTTCAGCCACTGATTCATACGTGATCTTAAGTCTTTAATACATTAGCTCATCCATGAACATGATTCCTGCCCGAGTCCCGTTGGATTACATTGGCTATGAGGAGGAAGACAACAACTCCCATTATTTCACACTATCACAGTGTCTTCAAACTACGCCTTTGTTTCTTTGTTTGTTTCGAATATGTGCCCTCTAGTGGCAAAAACGTACATATTGTGCCTTTAATGTCTTTGTACTAAAATTTTGAGAACACTAAGAACAGACAACATTCTGTTATTGTTACTAGAATAATGTTTGTTCATAACTTTGAGAGACAAATGCCAGAATGTTTTGAATTGGTTTAGTTTAAATTTTAATTGTGGCATCAGTAAAAATTGTATTGCTTATGAAAGACATTTTTTGAATAAAAATAGAGTAAAAATATTGTGAAATATAAATGCAATTTAAAATAACTGTTTTTTTTTCTTAATATATTTTAAAATGTAATTTATTCCTGTGATGCAAAGCTGAAATTTCAGCATCATTCTTTCAGTGTCACATGATCCTTTAGAAATCATTTTAATATGCTGATTTGCTGCTCTTATATTTATCAATGATGAAAACAGTTGTACTGCTCAATATTTTTATTTTATTTATTTTTATTTTATTTTATTTTTTATTTTTTTTTGCAGAAACTATCCAAACTAAACATTCATTCAATTATTTATTTTGATGAATAGAACGTTATAACAAGTTATAAAGAATAACAAAACATGTATTAGATTTTTTTTTTTAAACATTATAAATGTCCTACTGTCACATGATCAATTTAAAAGGATTAGCCCACTTCTAGAATAAAAAAATCCTGATAATTTACTCACTCCTATGTCATGCATGTCTTTCTTTCTTCAGTTGAAAAGAAATTAATGTTTTTGAGGAAATTTAGGATTTTTCTCCATTTAGTTGACTTGGGGATCAATGGTTTGAAAGTCCAAATTGCAAATTGCAGCTTCAAAGGGCTCTACATGTATAAATAAGGGTCTTATGTAGCAAAACGGTGGGCAGGGCCATTCTTATGCCACTGTTGTAGTACTGTTTTTGATATGGTCTCTTATGACGGCCCAACGATCTTGTTTAGCACTTGTGTGCCAGAGCCAGTAGTGAAGCGAAAGGCCTGCCAAGACGATTTCAACCGCGCACACATTTGTGGCCTTTGGAGACATATCTTTTAGCCTTTAGGTTGTGGCAGGCTTCTTTATAATGCCTTTTGCTATAAATATACAGCTATAGACCTACAACACAATGACTCACTATCTCCAGTAATCCTGTTAAAGGATTCTCCTCATGCATAAACACTCACTTAATCACAATTGCCATTGCTCTTCATAGTGTAATGTGAGAGTTTGAGCTGCCTCAAGCTGCCTCTCATTTTTTTTTTAAAATCATATTTTAAGCCAATATTAAAGATATCAAAGCAGAGGCTGGCCACTGGAACACACACTCACTCAGTTACATTATGATTAAAAAAGTAATTTATTGTTTGAATTTCCCAGAAATAGAGGTTAACACTCATCTATCACTGATAACAGATCCCTCAAGTTTGAAAATATGTTGTTTTTGTTTTTATGGAGAAATGATTCAGAAGGTAAAATGAATCGTTTACATGTTGATTAAATTTACACAGTCTGATTCCTCGATTAAGGAGCCAGGAGCCTATTTTATCTGTTTGTTATCTTCTTTTTGTTTTATTTTGTAATGCATGTGTTTACATTTTTTTTTTTTTTTTTTAATGAGCAAGGATGTAGCAGTAAAGACATTTTGGTTCATTAGTTAACATTTTAGTTAACATGAACTAAGAATGAACGATACTTCTACAGCATTTATTAATCTTAATTAATGTTAATTTAAGCATTTACTAATGCATTATTAAAATCACAAGTTGTGTTTGTTAACATTACTTAATGCACTGTGAACAGTAGCTTTCAGCAGCACTCTTTAAAATCTGTGATTATGTAATTATCGCTTCACGTTTGCTGAAAACAACAGCTGCAGTAAGCTATCTGAAGTTTTCCTTCACTTTTCAGTCATTAAAATCATTGAAGTTTATTACATTAAGCGTTATCCCTTGACATGGAACGAAACGTGCATAAAAGTTTGCTCTAGCTCTGTCTGTCTCTCTCATCCAAACATTTTCCATTCCAGCGAAATCACTAAATAAACTGCAACAAATACTGATACACATCTACTGCCAGACAGTTGCTATTTTAATGTTTATTTTAGGACGTTGCCAAGTCGAGCAGAATTCAAACTTGTGACCTCTCGCACTTAAGGCAAGAAATACTCGTCTGAGCCACATCAGCTCCTGTGCTGATAAGAGACTGAGCCTCCCTAAGACTGAAATCCCCAAATCGCCTCAGACAGCTGCTAATTTAAAGATTATGTTATCAAATAATCATATATAAGGTGTCATAAGTTCATCGAAGCACTTAAATTGATCGAAAAGAATGACTGCACCTGTATGGAGCGCTTTCTACATTTTTATACCTATTGTATATTTGCTTCTTATCTAATGTTATAGCATAATGCTATATTATTAACGTCACATGATGCCACAACCAACAACAACAGCTGTCCTCTGCACTTGAAATCATTAAGTTTTGTGAAAGAGCAAGTCTGCTTCTAGGCACTGTACATATTGTGTTTTTCTTTTCTCCTCAGTCTGTGATGTATTGTATTCACAAGCAATGCAGCAGCAGATAAGGAATGGCTTGAACAAATCATAAATTCAACAACATAGTCAAGGTCCATGTATAATTCAAAAGCGGGGACTATGAGAAAGGGCAAGTTCACTTCCTGAGGCATTGTTAGAAAGTTGCCATTTGTAACACCAGAAGTAATAAGTTTATTTGTAACTTAAATGCACATCACTAATTGCAAAGATTATTCCCGTGGAGAAACCTGCAGGGTATTGATAGTAAGCTCCAATAAAAGTTCCGGTTTCTCCATAACTTAGGATTTAACATGCAGCCCTTCAAGACCGTGGCTATTGAATATGCAACACATAGTCAATATGGAATGCTCTTTAGCCAGGTTTAATAAAGCTAGGCCCTTTATTAAAGCTAGGCTGGATGCTTGTTTCTGCCAGGGGTAAAAAAAAAAAAAGAAAAGAAAAAAAAAAAAGGGAACTGCAAAGAGAACTTATCTCACAATCCTGACTTTTTTTTCTCAGAAGTTAGACATTTTTGCCATTCTCAGTTTATATTTTACAATTCTAACTTTTTTACTCGCAATTGACCCTTTGCCAAAATCCGCCCTCCTTAGTTATTGTTGCTATGTCTGACAAACAATGCCACTTTCACACTACACATCATGTTCTCATGCAGTGAAAAATACATTGTGGAAACTGACAACATGCCAACAGACAAGACATGTGTAGGTTTATATCTTGCAGTTCTGAGTTTATATTTTGAAATTCTGAGAATTATGAAAAAAAAAAAAAATCAGAATTGTGACATTAAAAAGTCAGTTACCTTTTTTGGAGGCAGAAAAAAAATAAAATAAATAAAAGTTAGAATTAAATAAATATGTTTTATTCCATGGTAGAAACAAAACAAAACAAAACAAAAATAACAGAAGATGGAAACTTTGAATTCAGAGAACAAAAATAATTGTGAGGAAAGAACTGTGACCTTTTTTGGAGGTCAAAACAAAACAAAAGATGTAAACTCAGAATTCAGAAAACAAAAAGTCAGAATTTTATATTTTTGTTCCATGGTGGAAGCAAGACAAAACAAAAACAGAAGATGGAAACTTAGAATTCACAATTGTGAGATATAAACTTGGACTTGCAAGAAAAATATATCTCACAAATCTGACCTTTTTTTTCCCCCTGACAAATTGTGAGCTTATCTTGAAATTCCAAGTTAATATTCCAAAATAATAATAATAAAAAATCTGAATTGTGAGATATACTGTCTAGGTTACCTTTGGATTTTTTTCTCCCTAAGGTGAAAACAGGTGTCCATAGATTTTAGGCTGAAACAGGATAATCCAAAAAAAAAAAAAGGACAGGATGTTGCGAAATGTAGAAAGTTAGAAGGCTTGGTGATGTCAGCTAAAAAGAAAAAAATGGTTTCAAAGGCGGTGCAAGTCAAATGACATTTTGATGTAAGAATACAAATATTATTTTCTTCTGAATAATGTGCACTGAAAACGTTCACAAAAAGACCAAGAACCTGAAAATAGGGTCAGTTTTGATTCCTCATTGACTCCAAATCACCTCTTTTAAATTTCACACTTTATTAACAACCTTTATCTACCTTTATTTAAATATGGGTGTTGGCTGGTGAAAAAACAAAAGTAAACATGAGATATTAATTAATATAATTATGTGTAGATTAATATGGAGAAGAACACTGTGTAATCAGCTCTGATGAGCATAATGGATGACATTAATGTGATGGCGCTAAGCAGCGCGTGATATATGACGTGAGTGGAGCTTCAATGTGAGGAGTCACCTCTGCAGCAGCTGCCCGTGTGTTTACTGTACTGTTGAGGAAACGCCGAGCCGTAGCATCGGTTCAGCCCAGTCTTGATTGAGGGTAATCATGCAGACTGACGTCCAATCTAAAAGAAATCAGAGAGAGCGAGAAAATAAATTAAAGTGTGCTTTTGCTCGGGTTTTGAAAACCAATAGCTGAGCCTGTTTGATGTGTTTTTCGTGTAAAGAGCTTGGAGGAGGGAGGGGAAGGGAACGCGTGGCCGGCGGAGGTGTTTGGGGGGAAGAAGGTGGTCATAATAGATTTTCATTCACTAGAAAGAAAGAGGAATGGATTTTATTACAGTGGAAACAATTGAGTCTATAATGGTTTTTGAGCTCGCTCTCCTCGATTTTTCTTCTTTCTCTTCAGCTTTAGCTGTTGGCCCTCGTCACACAAGACTGATGAAGAATAGTGAGTGTTTGCTGTGTAAGGGGCTGTTCACACAGGACACGTCTCTGTATCAGTGTTATTTAGTATCACTTAGATACTCTTATAACTTTGTTAATATTTTTAATTGGATTTCATTTTCGGATTGTCTGTTTACACTAAGTGCAAATAGCTCAGAGGTTATTTATACTAACTTCGCCCACCAAGGGTTAGTCAACACTACAAAAGGCACCAGCTGGAAAACTATTCCAGTGGCATAGGTGGTAAAACATGTAGCAGTGACTTTTTGATGCTATCGATCCAAGTTTGAATCCACCTTTTGCTGATCTCGTTTTTCTCCCTTTTCACGTCACATATCAGACCGGAAAGAACTGAAAGAACTTTATTCAACACAGTTTGTGGTACAACAGGCAGGGTAGACAGGAACAACGTAGACAGAGCTAAAGAATGGTCAGTGTCCAAGCAAGGGGTCGAGGCAGGCTGCTAGCAAACAAGCGTAGTCCAATAAACAGGCGAGGGTCAATAGGCAGGCAGATAACAATCAGAAGTGGTATATAGTTCGGATCAGCAACCGAATAACAAACACAGGAAAACCACTCAGAAATGACAGCCATGGCAAATCAAGAATTCACGAGTGACTGAGCGTGGTTTAAATGCAGTCACAAAATGGCCGACACCTGTGAGGTAATCAGCCCAGGCACGGGGTTGAGGGTGATGGAGTTCGTGAGCTGGGTTAGTATTCGGGAGATGGTTTCCGCTGGTGGTGATCGGAGGGAGCCACAGAGACCGGATTCGTGACAGTCATAGTCTTTTGACTGAAATGTCTTTTAGTTTAAGTCATATTTTAGTCATCTGCTTTGTTTTTTAAATTTTAGTCTAGTTTTAGTCGACGAAATCTACAGTAGATTTAGTCTGCTAAAATCTAAAGGGTTTAGTTACAGTGCAATGCATTTATTAAGCATTCATCTAAAAAGACCAAACTCATTGTATAGATTTGATATTAAGATCTTATCATGATAGACAGATTTAACTGCTGTGACATGCAACATGCCTTTAAATTAAAATGAAACCACTTCTCAAAAAGAAACAAGAACATTGTCTTCTTTTTCAATGAAATACCAATGGTTGTATAGGCTAAATATGCATTCATTATAGCAGCTTGTTTTGCACATTCTACATTCTTTCAAGCAGACATATTTATTTTTAGAAATAAATGTATTTGAATCTTTATTACGGCTACTAAAGTGATCCAGTCTAGAGCAGTGTTTTTTTGTATTTCTTTTGTTGCTTGATTAACAACATGCCACAGACAATAGCAACTAAATAAGGCTGTTGTCCCTTTAAATTGTCTAGAAATTAAATTGATACAAATTTATTCATTTAACTATACTGCTTTGAATTTTCACTATTGTTGGTCTATGGACTAAACTTTTTTGTTTTTCCATGTCATAAGTGCTGCAATTTTAAGTTGCTGTGTTGAAGTATGAATAGTCCCCTTTTTTTTTTTTTTTTTTTTTTTTTAGAAGAAGAAGAATTTCTATATATATATATATATATATATATATATATATATATATAAGAGTTCAGATGCAAAAGCCTCTACATCCATCTGACATCTTTCTTAAAAAATGCATTTCTATCAGGCTCTGATGTATAGGTTTCTATGTAAGTACTGGTATTTCTGATTAGGCTGAAGGTTTTGCATCTGAACTCTTCATTATATATATATATATATATAAACTTGCAATCAGAAATATTCAACCCCTAAAGAGTTTTAAGGATTTATGCTTTGGATGGCTTCTTAATGAGTTTAGTGATACATAAAATCAACACAGAAAATGTATGATGTAGTATTTGTGTGTAACAGTATATTTTGTTAAGATAGCCATGTCACAATTATTCAACCCCTATATAATATTGTTGTTTTTAAAGCTTTCTGACAGACAAGATTCCAATCGAGAGGTGTAAGAAGCTTGTTGGCACTTTTCGAAAACGTTTGTTAGAAGTTATAAAAACTAAAGGACGCTCCACAAGGTACTGAAGCATGGGGGCTGAATAATACTGCATATGCTCATATGTTACAAGAGTTACAATTTTCATTTGAACTTCAAAGTTAAGTCAACTTCTGTTGTCAAAATAACTCCAGTATGTATAAATAAATATTGTTTGTTATTTCACGAGGTTTTTTTTTTCTTTTTTTAATTTATTTTCATATTTTCATTAACATCACTATAATGTCTATTGAGGTGAGGGGGTTGAGATATATATATATATATATATATATATAATGCTGATATTTCATTTTATTCTTATATTTAATTAATATTGTGCAATAATCCAAAAAAAAATGTCAGTTTTAAATTCATAATCTATAACAATAAGTCAGTCGTTTTATACTGTACTGTCAGTTTTTTATGTGACAATTATTTGACATTACATTTACATTTATTTGACAGTGCAATGCTTCATAGGATCGTAGTTCATCTGCTCAAAAATGACAATGAATCTACCGTCTCTTTGTTCTTTTTTGTCTTTTTTTCTGCAAATTAAAGTGTACGTTATAAGTGTATGAAGTTTATATAAATTAAGGTTTATATATAAATAAAATTCCCTGTAACATTCTGTCTAGTTTTTTTTTCTCTGCACCTGTGTGAACGGCCCATGAGATCTCTCTCCAGTCCTGCATCTGAATCTGTCATCTTTTGCAGCCCCCATCAGCCTGTGTGATTTCATCCTGCAGTGATCTTTGCATCCAAAGCAATGATGAGCTCTATCGACCAGATCATAAAGCATGATGCCAAGGCCATGCCTGGAACCCACAAATGTCTTCTGTGGCTTAAACTGCCATATTTCTACTTAACGTCATCCGCTATTTCCAGATATCCATGACAATGAGACTCCGAATGCTACGTGTGGAAAACTGATGGGATCCAGTCTATTAAATATGCAGACGTTCAGTGATTTGGACCAAAGGACTCTCCATTTTACCGTCATCCTCTTTCAAAGGTCATTTTGGTTTAGATCTAAAGAAGCCACGTTTTTAAAGCACCATTATCTTGATGGAGATGAGCCTTTGGGTAAACTACTGATGCTGGGAGATTTCATTCCACGCTATCAAGCAGGATCTGATAATTCAAATTTTGCAGGGGTAAAGAAAATGTCATCTCTCCACGCTGAATGGCAATCAGTTACTAACCAAGCGGAGTGAGCGGGTGACGGCTACGGGCTGCAGACATCTGAGAAAGCGCAACATTTCTGTCACAATCCATAGAGCCGTAATCGAGATTGAACCCTGCATCCTTTTCTCATAAATCTCCGTTCACAATTTGTGGGAGATTTCCCCTAATCCTGTGAAGATTGATTTTTCCAGATGTTTCCACCATATGTTGGGCCTTTAGTCCTCGCCCCAAGTGCCTGATGCATCACGGGGGTATATTCATCCCATTGGTAGGATATAAAGATATAACTCAGACTCACCCGGCAAGAGTTCGCCTGAAGATATGTTTACAGCGCCACTAAGACAACATGAAGCTTCTGATCGAGACAAAGGCATTCGCAAAACCATCTAGATTGAGATGCTGCATGTCTGTGATTAAATCAACTCAGAATTTGTCTTGTGTTTACAATCCAATCTAGCTATGCAGGGCTCAGCTGTGCCTGTAATGTAAATAAATATATAAAAATGACTTCTGTGCTCATTCGGAGGCTGAATTTTTGTTCAGTTTAGCAGCTATTCTCTGAAATGTCTGTCTACTTCTGTTGGTAATCGTCAACTTGTTTTGAACATTTTGACAGATGTCATCATTAATTTGCAATCTGTTTTTCTTGTGATTTAATTAAAAAGTACTTTTTTTGTCCACCTCCAGCTTATCTTGTTATAGGTGTGGATTGTCTGATGTATGGTTAATTATATGTTTTCATACCAAGATTATATATATATATATATATATATACATACAGATACAAGTTATATAAGTATAAGTTTTGCTATGAGAGAAGACAAACAGGTGAAAATAATGTAATCACATATTCTTGTCATTTTTTAAAGAATAGTTCACCCAAAAATAAAATAAATTACTTGATAATGTAATCACCATCAGGCCATCCAAGACGTAGATGAGTTTGTTTCTTCATCTGAACAGATTTGGAGAAATGTAAATGTACATTACTTGCTCAGCAATGGATCCTCTGCAGTGAATGTGTGCTGTCAGAATGACACACCAAACCTGATAAAAACACATACACAAAGTAATCCACATGATTCCAGCCCATCAATTAGCATTTTGTGAAGTGAAAAACTGTGAACTTTCTAAGAAACAAAGCCAAATTGAAGGCATTTTAACTTTAAACCTTTGCTTCAGGCCTATACGAGTCCATAATCCATAATAATGCATCCTTTGAAGAAAAAGTCCTTGCAGCTTACATCAAAATCTGCTCCATATTTGTTTAGAGCTGTTTTAGACTGTTTTCTCTTTGAAAAAGTGCTTGATCTGTGCATATTTATCTCCCCATTAACTGGAGAAAGCAATATTATGGATAGAGGAATCATTTGAGGAAAAAAAAATGTGTTGATGATGGATTTGTTTCTTTCAAACGTAGAATTCCGTTTTACAAGATGATGAACTTGATGGACTGGAGTCGTGTGGATTACTTGTAGATTATTGTGATGTTTTTATCAGCTGTTTGGACTTTCTTTTGTGATAGCACCCATTCACTGCAGAGGATGTAATGCTGAATTTCTCCAAATCTGTTCTGATGAACAAACATATTCTTGTCATTTTTTAAAGAATAGTTCACCCAAAAATAAAGTAAATTTCTTGATAATGTAATCACCATCAGGCCATCCAAGATGTAGATGAGTTTGTTTTAGGGTGACCACCTGGCAATAGTTCTGTAGCGGGACATATTTGTGATTTTGCGGGACAATGTGGGACACATGCAAGACAGATACATTTTCCATTGTTATGCTATATAAATACTGATATACATCCGTTGTCATATGCGCTTATTATTGTTTCTGAGCGTGCACATGTAACCGAGAGAAACACGTCCGTTTTATGTGAAAGTGAAAGAATCCACCTGCGAGAGAATTGTGCCCTGGCATTACACTAATTCGCTCTTGGCATTTGTCATTACAATAACTCCACAGAACCGCCTCAAATGAACTATTAAAATAAGAAGAAACATCTGACAGTTGCATCGATTTTTTTTTTTTTTTTTTTGTTAAAATTGACAAAGAGTATCTTGTTTTTCTGTCTGAGATCGACCATTTCTGTCGGTGGTGCTAGATCACATGAGGTCTGTACATCTTTTGCATGGAAACTACGCTGCAAAAAAAAAAAAAATTAAATAAAAAGCTTTCTTAAAAAAGCATGCATACATGTTTTCTTAATATGATAATTTAAAAAATCAACAGACTCATGAAAATGCGGGACATTTCTTCAGATTGTGACGTGCGGGACAAGGGGTGAAAATGCTGTGCGGTACAACGCAAAGCGGGATGGGTGGTCACCCTAGTTTGTTTCTTCATCTGAACAGATTTGGAGAAATGTACATGTACATTACTTGCTCAGCAATGGATCCTCTGCAGTGAATGTGTGCTGTCAGAATGACACACCAAACTTGATAAAAACGCATACACAAGTAATCCACATGACTCCAGCCCATCAATTAGCATTTTGTGAAGTAAAAAACTGTGAACTTTCTAAGAAACAAAGCCAAATTGAAGGCATTTTAACTTTAAACCTTTGCTTCGGGCCTATACGAGTCCATAATCCATAATAATGCATCCTTTGAAGAAAAAGTCCATGTTGAATCTTACATCAAAATCTGCTCCATATTTGTTTAGAGCTGTTTTAGACTGTTTTCTCTTTGAAAAAGTGCTTGATCTGTGCATATTTATCTCCTTATTAACTGGAGAAAGCAATATTATGGATAGAGGACTCATTTGAGAAAAAAAATGTGTTGATGATGGATTTGTTTCTTTCAAACGTAGAATTCCGTTTTACAAGATGATGAACTTGATGGACTGGAGTCGTGTGGATTACTTGTAGATTATTGTGATGTTTTTATCAGCTGTTTGGACTCTCTTTTGTGATAGCACCCATTCACTGCAGAGGATGAGCAAATTATGTAATGCTAAATTTCTCCAAATCTGTTCTGATGAACAAACAAACTCATTTACATTTTGAATGGCCTGAGGGTGAGTAAATTTTTTTTCACATTTTCAACGATTAATTTGATTTGTTTTATTTCAATACATTTAAAATCCAAGGTTTAATAATAATTTATGGGTTATTTTATTTAAAATGTAATGTTCAAGGTAGACATGTAAATAAAATAACCACAATAGCAAGAAAACGAACTAATTAACGAGGTTTTACAAAATTATCACACGTTGCAAACGTGACTAATGTACTGTCACAATTTCTTCAGCCTGCCTTTTTTATTTGCCAAAAAAAAAAAATATATATATATATATATATATATATATTAAAAACAAACAAGCAAGCCCAGCCCAGATGAGAAAAAGTACACAAAAGTAACATAATGCATTACTTCCATAAAAAAGTAACTGAAATGTCACAACACAATTGGTTACTTTTTTAGGGAGTACCAATATTGTAACGCATTACTTTTGTAATGAAAGAACACTAGTAATGGCACACTAAAAGTGACAAAGTGAACTTGATTTGAATCTCAACTTTGAATCTTGAATCTTTGTGGATGTGCTATAAATTTCAGCAGTATTTTTGTGATTGTAAGGCATCAGTATATTGATTGAATGCAGAGATGAAAGTGAATGTTTGTGTTGTGTTTATACAGGAGCTCAGCAGGGTGTTATCTTTGATTGAAATGAGCGTACAAGATGACCTATCTAAAATATAAGATCACGCCATCTTTGACGGTATCTTCAAATAACTTGAAAAAGCATTGATTCTGATACATGATCTAAAGAGGAAGAGGATGAGGGTGAGGGTGAGGAAGAAGCTTGTCTCTTGTGTCCTGCATTCACTAGATGAATCCGAGGGATGCAGAAGATAAATCTTGAAACACTCCTTGTTTGAAAGATGATTAAACGCAGCCTTTGAAGAACATGCAGCTTCAAAGGGTCAACACAAACAGTGGGATTTCAAAGCCTTTCTCAATCATTAATTTCATCTCCATTTCACAAATGAATTTTGATTAGGCTGGCCATCTATAGGCTTATTATCTCTCATCTAACAGTATACCAAAATGATCTGCTGGAATCTGAGGACAGAAATTGCATCAGGCGTTACCTTGTTAAAAACGTTCAGAAATTACCTCAAGTCTTTTTCCTCTTAGATTTTTCCTATAACATTGACGTATATTTATAGTGACACTTTAGCCATTAGATACAGAAGCAAAGCACCATTTGGAAAATAGCAATCGCTGCAAGGCAATGACTCATGAGAAAATGAGACCAAGTGAGAAAAAGAGGCTGCCAGGTTTGTCAGCTCTTGCCATGTTTAGGCATGAAGTCCTCATCAAGGTTTATTTGAACTGGAATAATTATGCTAAAACCCCCTGCACAGAATGGCCAAGAGGATCTTGAGGAGAGATAACTGAGACCGGAGGTAAAACTATACAGTATGTGATTGCTAGGAGCAGGGATGTGATGTTTTTTGCTTGAAATGTTATGGTGAATGTCTCATTGCAGTAACTTAAACATAATTTCCAACTTTTATTAAGGGGAAATCCGTATTAACTGATTATTGAGTCACAGCCATATCTCACGTGTATGAGTGTAATATTGTGTTTATATAACAGTTCAACGACACGAGTGTGTAAATACAAAAGAAACAACAGTGGAGTGTCTTTAAAAACTCTACTACTTCCTACTTCCTTCCACCATGGATTCAAATCTCAGTTTGACAGCTGAGCCCAAGCCTCCCTCCATTATTAATTCCAAAACGTCACTTTTGAACTAGTAGCGAATGAACGTTGAGTTGCTTCATTGAAATCTTATTGTATTACTGTATTAAAAGCTCATTTTATTATGTAAAGTTTTATGAGAGAGAGATGGTCTGAGAGATTGTGATTACCTGCATCTACAGCATATACAGCATTCATTCTTCATATTCACATTGTAGTTTGAATGTCTGCTGAGGAAAGCGTTTTCTTTGTCATAATATTAATATCTTTAATATCATTTATTAAGGGTGATTTCTGATGACAGCGCTGCTCAGTGCATTTGTTAGCTGCATTTTTTTTTTTTTATAAAAGCCTGTACTGCTGACTCGTAAAACAGTATCTTGTCACGGAACAATGTAACTAAAATCACCATCATGAACACACACACACTGTTTCTTTATGCTAAACATTTATTTACTACTTTTATTTATATATTATTTATTGAATAATAAAATTTAGTAGTCAACACAGCCATCATAAACGTTGCTAGGCAATTCTGTCAAAATTACACAGACAGCACTCTGATATACAGCATTGAATTTACATAAACATGCCAAAACAGTTTTCTCTAGAACAAATAATAGATTAATGAGACCAGATATTGCCCCTTAGATTTGCCTAAAACAAATTATATCTCATGTTTAACAACTATAGAGACATCAGAGCCAGCAGTAAATTCTAGAAGATCTGGCCAAGGTGAGGCACTCTCGCTCACATGTCCGAAAACAACAACCCACATTTTCAAATAGATGCTATCTTTAATAACAAACTGCATATTTGAACTTTAAACATTTGTCACATGAGATCCATCCAATCACAACCCTATCGATTAACTCAGGGTCGCTCTTTAAAAAAAGTTTGAACACCACTATTTTTTCCTTTTTAATTTAATGCGACCTATATATATATAAAGAAAGAAAGAAAGAAAGAAACAGAAAGAAAGAAAGAAAAAGAGATTTCGAGCGAATCACCCATTTATATGCAGATATATGTGTCACTCCTGAAACTTGCAGCAAGTATGCCACTTTGGTCCTCTGAGCAGCATCAAAAACATCTTGTATTCAAATTCCGAATGGACTATATATAGACGGGAAAGCGCACAAAGCTTAAAGGATTAGTTCACTTTCAGAACAAAAATTTACAGATAACGTACTCACCCCCTTGACATCCGAGATGTTCATGTGTTTCTTTCGTCGGTCATAAAGAAATTATGTTTTTTGAGGAAAACATTTTAGGATTTCTCTCCATATAATGGACTTCTATGGTGCCCCCGAGTTTGAACTTCCAAAATGGAGTTTAAATCCAGCTTCAAAGGGGTCTAAACGATCCCAGCCAAGGAAGAAGGTCTTATCTAGCGAAACGATAGGTCATTTTCGAAACAAATTAATTTATATGCTTTTTAACCTCAAATGCTCATCTTGTCTCATCTCTGTGATGCGCATGCCTAGTCTGTGTGATCAGGGCAATACAGTTAGGGTATGTATCTCGTTTTCTTCCCCAACTTCAAAATTGTCCTATAGGGGAGAGTGGGGTGATTTGTGCCAGGGGGGAAGAAGTTCCACCCCTTGTTTCTGGAAAACCATAGAAAAAATTGGTCATATGACCACATAATTTTGAAAAGCCATCCATTTTACTCATCCTCCAAATAAGAGAGACACATGGCATGAGAGGTAACACATTTTAGCTTAAAAAACAGTTTTTTTCCTTTCAAAGTAAAATTTCTATGATTAAGGTTTTTTTGATTGTAGTGTCTGAAAAATTATAGACAGGTTTGAAAACATTTCACACATGTTTTAGTGCTTTAGCAGGCTACACAATGAGTCTATACAGTTAGCATGATGTTAGCTCTTAACTGATGGATCATGCTAGTTTTTCAAACTTGTAGGTCTGAGGTGATTTGTGCCAAAGGGCCTGGGTTAAGTTGTGCCAGTGGCACAACTCCCCCTCACTTATGATTATTTTCAACATATTATTAATTTGTAATTCTACATTGTACTCTTACAATTTAGCACTTAAACTATGTGACATTCTTAATTTTAGACCAAAACCCATCATGCCTACATACTCACAGGGGATAATCTGGAGAAGTGAGGAGATGGGCATGCCTCATTAGTGTTTGACTTATGATGGCCTACCTGCCATTTGTTTAATTTGTTATTAGAGATAAGTTTTTAAGTGGCCTAAGTCACAATAGGATGTTTAGAAATTAGCCTAGTCACTTTATTCTTATATGTTAGATAACTGACAGACAGTCAACAGGCATCTATAAACCTTAAATGAGTAATTTTGTATTGAATTTGTCTTGCTTTCATGTAGCATTACAGTTCATAACATTAAAATGTTCTGTTTTGCTTCAGAAATCACTGGCACAATTTACCCCAACGTATTCCCCCAAAGGCACAACTTACCCCACACCAGGGGCAAGTTGTGACACGAGACCACTTTTTTCCCAAAAGCTATATTTCTGAAACAATTTATTTCAGATCCAAAGTTATTGTTCTCAGGGATGTACCACATCCTGAAATATATGTACATCCTTAAGTTGAAGGCATTACTGTCATGTACTGTCACCTCACTTTAAAGTCACTTTGAGTAAAACCTGGCACAACTTACCCCACTTTCCCCTATCACTGCTGAAATACCAACCCAGTGTTTACAAAATGTACATACAAAGAAGATCGAACGCCCTTTACAAAAAACGTAAAACAGCATTGAAGTTGATTTTGAAGTTGAAGATGAAAACGAGATGGGAGTTTTTCAACATACCCTAACTGTATTGACCCAGATCACACAGACTACGCATGCGCATCGCAGAGACAAGACAAAACGAACATTTTAGGTTAAGAAGTATATAAATTGTCAATTTGTTTTAAAAATAACAAATGGTTTCGATAGATAAGACCCTTCTTCATTGACTGGGATTAGAGCCATTTGAAGCTGCATTTAAACTGCATTTTGGAAGTTTAAACTTGGGGGCACCATAGAAGTCCATTGTATGGAGAGAAATCCTGAAATATTTTCCTCAAAAACACAATTTCTTTACTTTAGAAAGAAAGACATGAACATCTTGGATGACAAGGGGGTGAGTACATTGTCTGTAAACTTTTGTTCTGAAAGTGAACTAATCCTTTAATCACTAACAAGCGGACGCTCATTTCAGTTTATCGCAATCTCAGAAAATTCTGCTATGATCCATGAATCTCGTTACACAGCACAATGAAATCTCTTTTTTACAATGAGTCTACACTTTTTATAATGTGAGGATCCACGAGTTTCCAGAACTCAGGACTGAACAAAAATTTGGTGAGTGGATTCTGACTAACTGAAACGCCATTGAATAACTGATTGGCCATTGTGTTTCAGAAATCAACAGATATGTCTGTGATTGGCTACAATGTTCAACACTGCAAAACAGAGCGCAAAATACATGTTGGAATCCCTGTGAGGCAGCTGCCGCTTACTTTCATTTTGTTGTTTATGTTTTATCTAGGTTCCCGCTTCCTTCCTCCTCAAATTTTGAACTTTGCACACCCATACATACATACATATAGGCTAAAATTTCCTCAGATTTTACAGTTTTCTCGTGACCCATCCGAGGGTCGCAACCCAGGGATTGAAAACCACTGGATTAACTTTAAAAAAAGCCATTTCAAGAAAATTAATTCCAGTGGCACCTGATGATATATTTAGATCTTACAATGAGAAACGATCGGTCTGTGCAAGAAACTGGCTACCTGATCTCATGACAAAAACGTACCTGTGGAATTTTTTTTAACCTTTTTTTTTTATGCTGTGAGAAATTTCCCGAAGGTACATTTTCATCATGAGATCAGGCTGGAAATGGAATATTTATGGATATAATGGAATAATACTGTAAATGTGGATATAAAGCACCCCACCTTTCATCAGTACCATCAGCTGTTTAACTGTTTATAAAAGTTATTGTTTTTTTGATATTTAAGTAATTAAATATAAGGGTTTTTTTTTTCTCTCTCTCAACTTTTAAACATTTTCAAGTTGTTATTCTCCAATAACACTCCCCTGCCCAGGAAATTCTCAAATCTCAATTATGTCTGCATTCAGATTCAAAAACGACACATTGTTGCACTGGGGTAAATATGACACATCATCATTACTATGAATGTTGCATGGACTGCACAGCAAGAAGATTAAACTGATTTTGTCTTTTGTGTTCCTCAGGAAAAAAAGAACAATAGCATATGAGTTTGGAATGATGTGACTATGAGTAAATTATAATAGATGTTCGGGTGAACTGTTCCTTTAACTGTGGTCAGCTGAATGGTTAACTCTCTAAAAAATAAATACTTCAGTCCAGCATTTCCACCTGCAATCTTATTTTTTCGCAAATGTCTTTCCCTCTCCATTTCATGGCTGCATTTTTGTCCTTTCATCATTCCTGCTTTCATTCTCGCTCTCCACCCCTCTCTCTCTTCACCTCTTACTTCAAAAAAACTCTCAACCAAAATACCAGCATGCCCCTCTCGCCCCCTGTCAGCACTGACCTTGAGAAAAATTGCATATGCCATTGAAGAAAGAAAGCAGTTCTAAAAAAAGAATATAAGCCTCTCAGTTGTGTTTCCGAAATAAATAAATAATCTTACGGAATCTAATTTATGTTTTTCTTTTTTCATCCCCTCCCATGGTTCTTGGTCCCTGAGGACTCTGATTTAAGTCTAAGTGATGATGAAATGTCAAATCCACTCAGTGTGAAGTGATGGCACTTTTATTAAACACGCTCCTGGTCACGGGCCTCTGAATGTACACATTCATGTTCTCTTCCGGGCTTAATGACATGAGACAATGCATTCGACTTTCGCTCACTCATTACATATTAGACTCGGGCCTCCTGATAAAGTGCTTGTGGGTGTGCGATTCAAAAGCGTCCTCATGTTTTCCTGTTTCCCCAGCCATTACCCTGGGTCAATCAATACAAAGTGACTGCTACTCTCACTGGTAGGCGCCCAGGGTTTGGCATGGAGAGCTATTAAAACTCTGGCCCGCTCATCTCTCTGAACCAGCCCCGTGAGCTCTTCCTGTACGCTGAAGATGGACAGCATACAGTGTTGTGTTCTGTCAGGGTTTAATAGCTCTGGGATGCGCAGAGCTGCATTGAGCTCTCTGTGTGTGTGGGGCAATATCACTGTGCTGAGAGGTGAGGTAGCTTGGTTGACCCGGTTTCATCATTAAAGGAATAGTTCACACTCAGACAAAAATTCTGTCATCAGTTACTCACCCTCATGTGGTTTTAAACACAAATGATGTAACTGATTCCATAGAACACAGAAGATTGTTTTGAATCTTCACACAGCTCCTTTCTAGTAGTTCATATGTCAGCCTCCAAAACATCATAAAAGCATTTCAAACCACTTCTAAATTTTTTAGCCTTATGAGAGCATCTAAAATGAGTTTAAAGCAGCAGTTCTCAGTTGTTTTTATATGCACAACGCTTGTCATATAATCACAACTATGCAGTGTTTTTAACCACCTAATGCTAATTTTATGTTTTAGACATTTAAATACACAGTAGTAGTAAAACAATACATTTAGAGTTTATAAAATACACACAGATGTCTATGGAAGCAGCAAATAACAATCCATTCAAATATAATTTGCAGATGTGTTTTATTCATATCAGATACACATAGTGTAAGTAACTATAAAGTTCACACTATTCTTCTCCCAGTTCACCAGCCACTTACTTGCATGTGTTTCGGGAAAAACTGATAAATTTACATGCTGTAAATCCAACTGACAGGACTCTCTGAACAGCACGAACAAACATGGCGGCACTCATCTCGCGTTATAGATCACGATCAAGATCATTTATTAAAAAAAAAAAATAAAAATAAACAACAAAATACATTTATTTGCACATCTTTGTGAATCAGAATATCAGATAGTTGATGACGTGGTAAGCAAATGCATGAATATTTTGAATACAAATGAAAAAACAACATAAAAGCGATCCATCTGTCCATCAAGCATGACGCGTCACCATGGAAACAGTAAGGGAAAATGTTCTAAAATAATGGTACCCTAAAAAATCACTTTTTGGGGGGGTCAGCTAGAATATTTTAATCTCACCAGTGAAAGGGTTAAAGGCCCCCCATTTTGTTGGGTATTTCTGCTATAATTGTGACAGTGCTTTGACATTAACCGAAATTTGAAGTGTTGATATATTTCATAAACCAGATTCATTTTGTGTGTGTAATATCTGTAATGGACTGGCCATCCATTCAGGGTGTCCCCCACCTCTGGCCTGAGATGCTGGGATAGTCTCCAGCCCCTGTGACCCTGCAAAGGATAAAGCAGTATGGAAAATAAATGGATGGATGGGATAGATGGTTCATTTTGTCATTTAGAAAGTAAACATGATTTAGGCTTTTTGCCATTTTAATTAAGATTTTAGTTTCAATAATAATTACATTATTTTAAGTCAACCTGTGGCCCCTTTGGAAGTTTTCCCCTTAATTGAGAATCTCTGATCACTTGAAATTATACTGAATATTTTAAAAGATCTATAAATACAAATTCAGGCTCATTGGAAAAACATGCCTGTGGCAACATTTCTGTAAAATGTTATTGCATTGCTTTTTGCAAGTTTTGTGGCACTTTCAAAATGAAAGGGGACATTGGATGTCCATTTTCCACAAGTTAGTATGATTATTTTGGTTCTTCATGAAAAAAAAAACAAAAAAAAACTTTGGTTAAAATTCCTCAATGGTTGTGTAAAACAATACCTTTTTACCTTGTCAAAAACATCTCTTTAAATGATAATAAGCTACTGCTCACCCTTCCCTCAAAGCCACTAAAAGGCAAGTTTGCAACCATTAGCCAAAAAAGTGTAACGGCTAATGCTAATGAAAAGGAGACAATAGGCTGTGTTTTTTTTTTTTTTTTTTTTTTAATGGATGTCAGTGGAGGAGGGGGTTCACTACTCTGAATGAACAGCTTTTTAGAAGAAACAGCTTATTATTTGATGAATCAACAGCCTATCAGACACTAATAAACATAAATGTGGCATCATTTCAGTAAGTTGTCTGTTGTGTGTATTGTAGCAAGTTACAAATTAAATGTCCTTAGAATGGTTCTAAAAGGTTAAGGCTCTAAAGTGTTTGAAAATAATTCACCACAGACACTAAACCCTTCCTTCATAGTGTCAACAAAAGCAAACTTGAGATAAAAACATAGTCAAGTCTTTGACTTGTATTTCACAGGGTGAGCTGCTGAGCAAGTTTATTATGTGAGAATAGACATACATACACACAAATTTCATGTAAAAAATTAACCCAACAACTGGGTTATTCCATGTTTCACTCAAGGTTGGATTGAAACAACCCAGCATTTTTTAGGGTGCTTTCAGACCTGTCCTGTTGTTTTGAAACCTGACATATTTCCCCTCTTAGCTTGGTTCATTTGGGCATATGTGAACATGGAAATCATGCTCGGATCTGTGTCAAAACAATCAGTCCAAGATCGCCTGAACGAGGTGGTCTTGGGTCGATTGTAAAACAATCTCTGGAGAGGTTTGGTTGTAGTGAGAAAGCAATCTGGAAACAGTAAGGGGAAACATTCTAAAATAATGGTCACCTAAAAAAAACACTCTGGGGGGTCAGACAGAATATCTTAAACTCACCAGTGAAAGGGTTAAAGGCCCCGCATTTTGTAGGGTATTTCTGCTGTAATTGTGACAGTGCTTTGACATTCACCGAAATTTGAAGTGTTGATATATTTCATTAAACCAGATTCATTTTGTGTGTGTTTGTGTGTAAAATCTATGATGGACTGGCCATCCATTGGATGATAATGATAATAATGGATGGCCAAAATCTATGATGGTGTCCCCCACCTATGGCCTGAGATGCTGGGATAGACTCCAGCCCCTGTGACCCTGCAAAGGATAAAGCAGTATGGAAAATAAAAAATGAATGAATGGGTGATTCATTCATTTTGTAATTTAGAAAGTAAACATGATTTAGGCTTTTTGGCATTTTAATTAAGATTCTAGATTCAATAATAATTACATTATTTTAAGTCAACCTGTGCCCCCCTGGAAGTTTTAAAGGGGACATTGGATGTCCATTTTCCATAAGTTGGTATATGATTATTTTGGGTCTTCATAAAATGCTTACAAAATACCTCAATGGTCATACAAAACAATACCTGTTTACCTTGTCGAAAACAGCTCTGTTTACAGCAACCTATACTGGTGCATTTATCTTTA
The DNA here is from genome assembly GCA_033026305.1 of Cirrhinus molitorella. NCBI lineage: Eukaryota > Metazoa > Chordata > Actinopteri > Cypriniformes > Cyprinidae > Cirrhinus > Cirrhinus molitorella. The sequence goes on from CM065131.1 coordinate 11,945,917, forward strand.
AATGATAATAAGCTACTGCTCACCCTGCCCACAAAGCCACTAAAAGGCAAGCCTGCAACCATTAGAGAAAAAAAAGCGTAATGACTAATTCTAGTTAGTTTAGTATGTGAGAAAAGCCATACACATGCAAATTTCATGTAAAAAATTATCCCAACAGCTGGGTTAGTCCATATTTGACCCAAGGTTGTTTTGGGCATATGTGAACACAGCAATCACACTTGGATCTGTGTCAAAACAATTAGTCCAAGATCGCCTGAATGAGGTGGTCTCGGCTCGACTGAAAACGAACTCTGGAGCAGTTTGGTTGTAGTGAGAAAGCAATCTGATCCAGCTGATCATTGAACCAGGCACAATTATGGAAGTTCTGTGAAAAGCAGTAGCTTTGTTACTTCTGCTCAAAATTATAAATTAATATAATGACAGCTACAAAAAAAAAAAAAAACAACAACAACACAATTAAGCCTGTGAAGCTGATGAGCGGAATCACGGAAAATAAACCGTGGAATTTTAACCAATGAGAGGACAGTTTACTCGCGTATGACTTGTATCAACAAATTTGGTCCATTTATAAACTTTGCAATGTGAAAGTGAACCACACCAAGAATGAAAAGCAACATTGTAATAATTGTAATAACAAACTTGGCGTATCACGATCGATTACAAAACAAACAGCGTTTGGGATCATTAACATTAGAAATGGCATGATAAGTCTTATTTGAATACATGCAGATGAAAGAAAGTCATACAGGTTAGGGTAACATAAAAATAAGTGATAACAGAATTTTTTTTTTTTTTTTTTTTCAGTGATCTAACTCCTTTAATACAGTATGTAATAGAGTCAAAATATTTTGGTGAAGAGATATATACACTTCTATCTCACCACAAATCTTTTAAGCTTCGAGGAAGGTGTGCATCAATCCACTGGCAGATTTAAACATAATCCCTGTGTGTCCTGTTCATTCAGTCTATGCATGATACTGGCAGTCTACGCTGGAGCATCACAACATATTATTTCATCCCTGAGGTCAGAACACGGGATAAATGTGGCTCAGACACACTAAAGACCATGAAACGAATCACATTCCCATTACCTGTCAAAAAACCCATGCCCTACATCGACTGCTCTCTCTCTCTCTCTCTTTTTTTTTGATTGAAGCGTATGTTTCTTACCCAGAGCTTAAAGTAAACCGTTTTTCTCCATCTTTAAAGTCTTGTCACAACTGCAAAACAGATCCCAAATGGTCCTGCATAAGCTGTTGCCCAAAGGCTTTTGCATTCGACCATTCTGAAATGAAATTGCACAGCCTTCTGGGACAAGTTGTTGGAATTGAACGAGGGCCATGTAAAATTCATGTGCTTTCTCTGCGTTGACTAAACAGTGCCGTCATTGTAAATATCTCAGTATCACAGGGACAGAGAAACAGGGAAAAAACAAAGCTAAAGAGACCGGGGCAAAGACAGTGAGCGCAAAATGAAAAGAAAAGGGACAAATTCTAAGAAAAACAGGTGAATTGGAAAGAAAGGAGACCAGGGAAGGAGAAAAAGATCTTCATCACGGCAGTCAGGGCTGGATACCCTGTGGAGGCTTGAACGTTGCCAAAACAAAACACAGAGCATGTTCACGTTAGTATTCCATCCTGGCTCAGCATTCTTCAGTGGGAGCATAGCCAGCATGATGCTTTATTTGTGCCTTTCTGACATTTTCCACTTTCCAAGTGATTGAATTTACCAAATGGGGCAAGTGGTCTAGCACATATACACAAAGGAGATTTTTGTGTGTGTGTCAAGTGCCTAGTACAGTATACAGTAGCCTATAACAGGGATAAAATAAGTCAAAAAGAAGATGAGCCACAACGTGTATCTATACGCCAAATAGAGAATGTGACAGTGGATACTGAAATAGAAATGGAACCTATGCAAAATTCAGTTTTATATGTTGTTTGAACATAACTGTTTTCAGTGTGTGTACACAACCTTATAATGATAAAAATCCTTTTTTTTTTTTTAAATCCCCATAAATCATAAGCAGTGTCTCAGAACAAGCCATCATGTTTTACAAGCCCTGCCCACAAATGTTGCTGGACACTGCCCTATTAACAGAGACACCGTCCTGAGTAATCCACACATAATCCACCATGCTTATTTTCATTTATAAGCAGCATACAAGTAAGAAATGTCTTCTTATTAGAGCTATATAAGTTATTCAGACCAGAGCAGTAAGTAATTTTCTATTTTCATTGTTTTTCATATTAGACCACAGTATAGGTACTGTATATTAAAATGATGTCACTAAAAACACGGATCTAATAAACAATTTCTTTCCCAGCTGTTTACCTTCACAGACATAACCGACTGTGTTTTTATAACTTGTGTGTTTTTAACAAACTTTCGTGTATTTGAACTTAGTTTAGTAATCAGATGCAGAGTGTTTCAGATGTGTGCTCTCAGAAATACCTATATCAGAAGTTTAAACTGATGTTTTTTTGGCAAAGTTGTTGAAACTGGGAAAAAGGGTCAGGGAGCAGCAGCAGCTCATTTGCATTTAAAGAGACATGCACAAAAAAACTGCACATTTCTGCTTCCACTCAAAATAGGCACTTTCAAAATTACATAATAAATGATCTGGGGTATTTTGAGCTGAAACCTCACAGACACATTCTGGGGACACCTGAGACTCATATTACATCTTGTTAAAAAAAAAAAAGAAAAAAGAAAAAAGAAAAAAAATCAATCTTCCAATTTTTTGTTTTGTTTTGTTTTGTCAGCTTTAGTAGACATCTTCTCAATTGTTTTTGACCATTGAAAGAATTTCTAAATTGGTAACAGAAAATGTATAACTGACTATTGTATATATTTTTTTTTTCTGTCATCTTAGGTTTTATTCTAAAATATCTTCAACTGATAAAAAATATGTAGAAAAATATGTGATTCCTTTTAAATGTTTGGGGTCAGTGAGATTTGAATACTTGTATTCAGCAAGGATGCAATCAATTTAACAGTGACAGTAGTGACATTGATAATGTTACAAAAGTTTTCTATTTCAAATAAATGCTGTTCTATTGAACATTTTATTTATCCTGAAAAGAAAGAAAGAATCCAGAAATAAACAGTTTTTAACATTGATAATAATTAGAAATGTTTCTTAAGCAGCAAATCAGCATATTAGAATGATTTCTGAAGAATCATGTGACACTGAAGACTGCCATTCACACAGAGCACGTCTTTGTGTCTTAAAATGTGAGACGCAGCGCTCTGGAATGGTTTTTAAAAAAGCACAGCATAATAGGCATTTTCGGTATATATATATAACACATATTGCTCTCCAAGCTCCTTTTTTAAGAAACAGGTTGTGATAATCGCTGAAGAAATGTCCGCCATGTTGCCTTCAAATAAAACAGGTGTCATGCCAACTTGCTAATGTAAACCAAAGCTTGCAACGCTTGCCCCGCCTCTGAGTTCTTCTGACTGGTCCACTGCTTTGGAACTGACATGAGCGGCGCTGTGTGTAAAAGTTGACGCGAGATGCGAGCGTAACGGTCATGCACTTCCGTCAAGCGCGTGTTTGCATAGAAAAGCGATGGAAAAGTAGCGCATTGGAATGGAAAAACACATTCTGATTGAATGGCCCCTAAAGATGCAAAAAATGCAGATTTCATCACAGGAATAATTTTAAAGTATATTACAATAGAAAACAGTTAAATTAAATCTTAAATCTTAAATTGGGAAAATATTTAATATTACTGATTTTACTGTATTACTGATCAAATAAATTCACTGATCATAAGAGACTGCTTTCAAAAACATTTTAAAAATCAAATCAATCCCAAGCTTTTGAGCAGTGTTGTTTTCATGTTCGTCGATTCAGCAGAATTGTGTATGACTTTACTGGCTCAACTTACCCCACTTGTTCCTCTTGCCCCAGGCATATTTATTTAGAGGTTGATAGTCATTTTTCTTACCACATAAAAAAAAATAAAATAATAATAACTTTATACATAAAGAAATTAAAAGCACTTTTAACAAATAAAAGCTATTTTACTTTATATGGAGCAGGATGATATTAGCCTACAAAACTTAAGCAAAAAGGACCAAAGTTTCTGCTTAACGCTTTATCAAAATAAAAGTGGCTCAGCTGATCCCAGCATGTCCCCTCATTTATACCAAAACAACTCATTTCAGATTCTGTCTTCGTTCTTTTTTCTCAGTAGCCTTTTGCCTCTCAGCGTGGCACCAGCATTAATGTTCAATTTCTCAGCCTCTCAACTTAAAACTTCTTATAGTCATCAAAACCTAACTGTGAAAAATGTTGATACGTTTTATTAAAAGGATTTATTTATTGCTCTATTTATTTATTCATAATAAATCACCCCTTCCTCTGCCTGGCAAGGGAAGTCAGATGATTCTTTCAGCGCAGCTCAAACTCGTGTTTGTTCAAGGGCACTCCAGAAAGCTTCAAACACAACTTAAACACATTTGTGGCCAATAACACATTTACAGCAGACATCGAAACCTCCAGATCCCTTGCACCGCTGTGCTAATGCTTAGCGCCTACCGCACGCTGTGAACGCATCTCGCAGGTGCTTGCTGTTGAAGATCATTTGTGTCACCTGCAACCTTTGTAAGCATTACCAAAACACGTACGAGCCCACACACTCCCATCAAACACAGACGTTCCTCCCGTGAGAGGAATATGATAATTTATAGTAAAAACAGACGTAGTGCGACTTAGTGATTTATTGCCGGTGTTGTCACCCGTAATTAAACCCCCTGCTGATTAATTGTGTTTTCTGAGACTGTGGCACAGTGTGAAGACTTGTGGGGGATAGGAGCTAGATACGACACTAACCGAGCTAATGCGCGCTATTTCACTCTCTCGCTCTTTCCTTTTCTGTTTTCGGCTCTCTCTGATGTATGTCCCATTTTATTCTGTGCACTGCATGGCCATTGTGTGATAGCTCTCCTCTGAGACTGCTGCGAGAAGTGATATACAATGTAGTGTGTAAAATACACCTTTCACACAAAGTTTAAAAACACCTTTTCTGTTTTCAGCTTATGATATTATCCAGGACAGTCTTTTATGGGAAACACTCCACCATTAAAAAAATCACTATGTATATTTAATACACTACAATTTTCTTCTTTTTATTTTAAATGAAATCTTTTCATTCTTCAGGATGCATTAAATTGATCAAAAGTGGCAGTAAAGACATTATAGGCCTACTTTAGAAAAGTGTTTTACGTGTGAGTGCAAATGAGGTTTGATTGCTATGGCAGAGGAAAAGATTATAAGTGAATAACTTAAATTTCAGTGTGTTTCTAATGGAAGCCCATTTCCGCCACTGAATAAAAAATAAATAAATAAATTGTGACTTTTTATCTCACAAATCTGACTTTTTTTCTTGCAATTGCAAGTTTACATCTCACAATTCTGACTTTTCTTCACAGAGCTGTGAGATATAAACTCAAAGTTGGGAGTTATAAACTCAGAATTGTGAGATATAAACTCACAATTGCGAGTTATAAAGTCAGAATTGTGATTTATAAAGTCAGAATTGCGAGATATAAACTCACAATTGCAAGTTATAAAGTCAGAATTGTGATTTATAAAGTCAGAATTGCGAGATATAAACTCACAATTGCGAGTTATAAAGTCAGAATTGTGATTTATAAAGTCAGAATTGCGGGATATAAACTCACAATTGCGAGTTATAAAGTCAGAATTGTGATTTATAAAGTCAGAATTGCGAGATATAAACTCACAATTGCAAGTTATAAAATCAGAATTGCTGGATATAAGCTGACAGTTTTGAGAAATAAAGTCAGAATTGTGAGATATAAACTCGAAAATTGTGATTTATAAAAAACATTCTGAGGAGAAAAAAAAGACTGATGTTCACAGAATTTATATCTCACAATTCTGACTTTATAACTCTCAACTGAGAGTTTGTAACTCACAATTCTGAGAAAAAAAGTCAGAATTGTGAATTTGTATAATGCAATTGTGAGAAAAAGAAGTCAGAATTGTGAGATAACAAGTTTTAATAACGTTATTTTATTTTTTATTCAGTGGCGGAAAAGGGTACCTCACACAAAAAACATCCACTTCATAAATCTTTATAAACAGACTGATAAAATGGACAACTTTTATGTTGCTTTATAATTTAAGGAGCCTGACAGTAATTAGTGATATTTTAATGTTATATGGAAGACAGAAATTTCTACCAAATTGCTAACACAAATCTGTGTTTCATGTAGTAACAAAAAATAGTTATAAATATTATTTAATTCAAATTAATCAACCTGACAACAACAGGTTATATGAAAATATTTTTTGTGATCCATATTTGACAGAAATCTGAAATGTTAAGTGTAAAAAAAAGAAATAACAGCAGACTAATGTTGTAAGAAAGGTGTAAGAAAGTCTGTTTTTAATAATAACAATAATAATATTAAATAATATTCTAATATTTATAATATATAATTTAATTATTATTTTTTTTTAATATTTATAATATAATAAAGGCAGTAAATTTAGATATGTAAAAAATTGTGGGTTTTTTCTAAAATAATTCACTCAAAAAAATGTTAATACATTTCACGAATAATTAAAAAGAAATGGCAAGTAACACATTTAATTAAACATGGCATTTTGAAAGATTAAAATATTGATTTTATGTAAGTACTCCAAAAAAAAAAAAAAAGAAATTCAGGGTTTATCTTAATTTTTCTTACAGTGCAGGATAAATAAAATTAATGTACACCTACACACATTTAGCAAGACTAGTTTGCTTTAAAGGAAACCTATTATGCCTCTTTTTACAATAAGTAATATATGTCCCCAGAATGTGTCTGTGAAGTTTAAATACAAAATACCCCACAGATCATTCATCTGTTTGGTTTTGATCATCATGTCTATCATGCTGAAATCATGTATTTTAAAGCCATATTAGTTTAAACTTCTGATATACAGTTTTCTGTGAGCACACATCTAAAGCATGTGCACAGAAATTGACTGTCACAAAGCATGTGAGTACTAAACATGTTCTCTTTCATGTGTTATTGCGCTTAAACTGTCAAATACACTGTCAAATTTTATGTTAAAAACACACATGAGTTACAAAAACAGTTGGTTATGTCTGTGAATGTAAACAGCTGGGAAAGAAATCACGTTTATAATAGATCTGTGTGGCAGCAGTGTAATATACAATTTATAAATCAATAAATCACTGCTCTCTTGTCCCCTCTAAGGCTGGGACTCTAAATAGTGTTCTGTGCTCATCTGTGCAGCCAATGCCAGAACAGTTAGCATGCTTTGTTTGAACTTTTGCCAAACACAATTGGGGGAACATTCAGATTAATGGCTGGTAATATTATAATTAGAACCCCTTCCTACATTACAAGGGGAGTGAAATCTGACCGACTCGTTTTTTCAAAAGCTTGCAGAAAAAAGGCTCTATTTCACATTTTCTGGGTTGGTAGATGCACTGGGGACATGATTTTAGCACTTAAACATGGAAAAAGTCAGATTTTCATGATATGTCAGCTTTAAAATCTTGATGGGTATCCAAACATGTTGGACTATAAGTGATCTTTGGACCATGCTACCCACAGCACAAACCCCATATCGGAAAGGTAAGAGAGAGAGATTATCCATAAGGGCTATGGGCCAGTCCACAGCTCCACTCCTGATGTACACTGCTACATCAAGCACTTAATCCCCTAAAGTAACCTCAGGTTCTCCATGAGAGCTCATCAGGAGATTAGAGATTTCTGGTTAAATCCTGACAGACTGCCCCTTTATGAAGAAGTGCATGGAGGAAGAAGTTTCCCTCAAACTTGGACAAAAAAGTAGAATGAAATAAATTACCTAAAGGTGCCTTTGGTGCAACGGGGAGAGATTTATGTAGTACATTACATCCCACATATGCCACTTCTCATTAGGAGCAAACAGCAGCTGGAACTTGGCGGTAAACAGCCTCATCATCATCCAAGGTTTAATCCTACATCTGCATATAAACACCTCTGAAAACTCACTGCGTCTAAGAATCATCATGACTGAATGACAGCTAGATTACCATGAATAATAAACATAACTCTTCTCAAAACAATAGGAAAAAAGTTTTCTTCCAAAACGACCTCATTGTTGTGAGAATTACCATTTTTTTTAATGCCTCAATAAAAGGAATAGCTCTCCCAGATATTCAAAATTTAAAAAAGTAGATAATATATATATTTTTTTACTTATATAATTACAACATAGGGGATACTAGCATTGCCAGGTGAACAAACAACACTAATCAAATTACATAACTCATTTTTGTGTTCTTTTTATAGGAAGACACTGAAATAGTTTAAGTAAAATTCTCAAATAATTCAGCAAAATGTGATATATTTTGAATATCTTTTTTTCAGGATGCAGAGTCCAAATAGAATTTATGCAACACTCTCGTGGCAATATTTTACATTTTGGTGAATTGATGGCTAATTCCTATGACTTTGTGCTATGCTGCTGTTGGTTATTGTTGTTGTTGTAGATTATTGCTTCTGCAAAGCAAGTACTTGTACTGCCAATATATATGCCAGTACAGTGTTGTGAGTATTTAAGACGTACTGCTGCTTCACAAATAGAATGTGTAGCTGATCTATACAGGTGGAGCTGGGGAGGTGGAGGGTTTCAGAGGAACTCTGAAAGCGTGCATGGAAATGCTCTAGTGAATGCTAACCAGTCATTTAAATGTAAAGACATTATGGCAGAACCTGTACATTTTTGTACATACGATCTGTATACACACCACAGACTAATGGATTTAGGGTTGGACCTTCACGCTTACTTTTCTTCAAATAGTCATACATTTCTGTGCCAATCCCATTTTACAAATTCATACAAAATTGTTATGAGACTGGGTTAAATTTAGTACAGTATAGTATAAGAATTCATCCTGGATTCAAACTATTAGCTTGTAAATCTTTTGGAATGATTGACTAAAAGAACTGGTTCATAAGAGTCATCTATTTGTGAATCAGACTACCCTATCTCAAATCATTAGGTTTTTAAGAAAGTCCCTGGTTGTACTTCAACTGAAATTAAAGAACAAACTGGTGTGACATCATTTTGAATAAAATCAAGCCAAACGTTTGTTTGGTGCTTGTTTAAGAAGTTTAAAATAGTTGGCCGAAGTGAACTTTCTGGAAAAGTTTGAAAGACTCTTCTGTACACTAGGCCTTGGTCAGATGTTATAAAAATAAGATGCCTTATAGTATAAACTGAAGTTGTAGTTCTAATTGAAAGTGACACTGACACAGTTTTCATGTTTAATATAGCAATAATAAAGCAATCTATTATATAAAGTGCTATATAAATAAACATGACTTTATGTGACGTGATTTTGTTTTTGTGAGCAAAGTTTGTAGCACATATTTATCTAAACGCCACTCTCGGCAGCATGGCCAGTTCCACCACTACTCAGGTATTTTTAACCCCTAAATGAAAAAACAACTTTGCGTTGAATACATCAGGGGCCTTTAGGAGCCAAATGGACATTTCACAAAACATCTTCTGTTGCAGAAGAAGGAAACTCACACAGGTTTGGAACAACATGAGGGTGAGTAAATGATGACAGAATTCTCATTTTTTGGCTGAACTAAAGCTCTTTATGCACATTAGACTGTGTTGGGTGTGCTGGCATAGAGTGCAAAGAGCAGATGCCTACTCTACAGTTAGTTGGTACTAACCTCACTATCTGCCTCATTATAGAGAATAAATGAGTTCTTCTCCATAGGAAGAGCATGCAGGAGAAACTTCATTGAACCATATGGCATAAGTCTCTCGCTCAGCCAGTCCCCAATACACCCATCTGAAAGTGGAGGGGTGCAGGTGGGGCATTTAAAAGGAAGCCAATCTGAATTCTTACACATGAGGGCCTCATTAACCATAGAAAGGTGTTCTCAATACGCTAATAAACACCAGCACACACATACCGTATGTAAACCATTGTCATCTACTCAATACAATCCTGCTTGTGATTTATGTTCCTGCTTGCTCTTATATTAAATACATTATAGGCTGTGTGTTTTTGCTCCATAGGGAGCTCACAGCCAGGAGGATGGATGGTGGAGTGTCCTTTCACAGGTTTAAGGGGCATTTAGCTCTAATGAGGTTCAATTTCAGCACACCAACCAGTGAACAGTAACAATTCTGGAGCAAGAATAGAGAACAAAAAGCTGCGGTTTGCAAAAAAGATTTTAATATCCTCCATACAAGACTGCAGACAGTAGTTAAAAGTGATTTACTAGGCACAGATTTGCTATGTGGTTGGGCTATTAAAATCCCAGAAAAAAGTGTTGACCTCTCGCACACCTTGAAGTTTCAGAACTTCTTTAGGTGATTCTGTATTTTGGTCTTAAAGGGATAGTTTGCCCAAGAATGATAATTTAGTAATTTACTCACCCTCACGCTGGTTAGTCAGGTTTTGCCATCTCACACCATAAAGTCACATGACTTTTTTCATGCATATGGAGAAATTTATTCATGCGTTTCCATCTCCCATTATTCACATTAACTCTTTTTTGCACAAGTCAAGTGAGCGTAAAAACTTTTTTTTTTGCAAATTAAGGGATTTTATTTTTCGAAATGTGGGATTTCCATCTCTCGTTTTTGATGCAATACTTCAAAATGCACTTTAAAAACAGGGTGTTGGAAACAGGGGCGAACTGGGACCAAAAAGTGGCCCTGGACTTCCTGGCCCACAGCGGCCCACCACAGCCCACATCATAATACATTGGCTCATTAATGTGGAGACTAATTTTTAACACTTACTAGCATAAGAATATAACAAAATATATATTTAAAAAAATGCTATTTAAACATTTATTTGAAGCATCACTGAACATTTATTCTGTCATTTTTGTAAAACAACGAAACAAAGGTAAGAACATTAAAACAAGATATAAAATTATAAACAATATTGCTGGTCAGGGAGCATCATCTTGATGCAGTGAAAGCGTATCATGTTTGTTTTCTATATTTTATAAAACCACTGTTAGTAACGTTTTGTTAATATTGTGAGTGCACACAAATAAAAGTAGACCCTTTATATTTCCAAATGATCTATTACTCTTACCTCTGTGAGCAAAAATGATGGAAAATTTAAGATAGTTTCCAATGAAAATATGCAAATGATCGCGCTGGCACCTGCATGTCCTGCAAAGCGGCTTCAGCATCCCCTCTCTGCAAAAACGACTGGATATGCGCCTAATGGCACACATTTATTTGGGTTTAACACTTAAACTAACATTGTTTTGCGGCTACTTGAACTGTTTTATATCTATAGATTTTATTTTAGGTAAGTCCTGATAATTTGAGAAGGTAAATTGATCAAACGGACTATGAACAGTCTTCCGCTTGCCACTGTTTGATCCTTTAAAAAACGAAAACTTATATTTAACGAACAAAAAAAGCTCCAATCGTCTTTCTAAATTAACTTAATAAAAAAACAAAACAAAATATAATCACTTTGCCATTACATACAAAATGTAACTATTTTAATAGCTGAAACAGTATAGCTGTTTTAGGAGAAGGGGGAAAAAGACGGTCACGGGTCGTACTCGGCCGAGAATTTTGATAAGCTGATTCTGATAAGACTAAGCAATAGCTACGCGCCTGATATCTGTACGTAAATCAGAAGCGAAAAAGGGGCGTGTTCCAGGACCCGCGATCTTGGAATAGACCAAATAGGGAGGGGAGGTTTGGGCCTGGTGATAAATTTGCATGAAAATAAACACACTTTTTATAGGCGACGGCCCGCTTGTGTACAGTAGAGATGCAATATGGTTTCCATTTAGCATTTCATTTAAATTTTTTTAAATATTTGTGTATTCCTACTGACTGGGCCAGACCACACTGGCCAGCGGCCCACCGGGAAAAGTCCCGGTGCTCCAGATGGCCAGTCCGCTACTAGTTGGAAACATAGTTTATGGTAACTTTTAGTGTTGCGTTAGCTAATGCCTTTGTCCTAATGAGCACAGTGGCCTCCATCGTCCGTAAATGGAAGAAGTTTGGAACCACCAGGACTTTTCCTAGAGCGGGCCGCCCAGCCAAACTGAGCAATCGGGACACCGTTCATCACCTGGCCAATACCATCCCTACAGTGAAGCATGGTGTTGGCAGCATCATCCTGTGGGGATGTTTTTAGTGGCAGGACCTGGGAGACTCATCAGGATCGAGGGAAAGATGAATGCAGCAATGTACAGAGACATCTTTGATAAGAAAAAAACTGCTCCAGAAGGTTCTGGACCTCAAACTGGGGCACCCATTTGTCTTTCAACTGGACAACGACCCTAGCACACAGCCAAGATAACCAAGGAGTGGTTACGGGACAACTCTGTAAATGTCCTTGAGTCATTTGAGTCAACTCTGGAGATGTCCTTCTTTTAAAAAGTTAACAAATCTCATCTCATCTTGTTTTTGTGAACCCAGTCTTGTGTCTCGTCTTGTCTCATACGATAAGTGTCTCATCACACCCCTAATATATACATTTTAAAATATTTCAAAGTAATACATTTAATCCATGTGGAAAAAGTGAAGCCCTGTGAACACTTTTTGGATGCACTGTATCTGAAGGACTAATTTTTAGGTAACATTATTGTTATTATTTAACATATTATATTATGTTATTTGTCATAGTATGATCTGAAACTGATCCTGTAGTGAAAAGTACTTGAGCAATGGTTGCCATGGTTACTGTCTCAGGTGAACATGACTTCTGTATCACTGAACACCTGAGGTAACCATGACAACATCACAAGTCAATTTACCACCAAATTAAAATATATACACATATTGAAACATCTTTTAAATTGTACAAATCTTTTGTTGTTGTTGCTGCTTTCCTTTTGTCTTTTATATATATATATATATATATAGTATTTTTAAAATATATATATTTGCATATTAAATACCATAACATCCCAGTATCATTTTTTAACTTTTATTATTTAGTCTCATGCTAAAACTAGAAATGAGAATTTCTGACCCACCTAAGTTTTAACTTCCTAGAGGCTTGAAAATAACGAGCAGAGCTCAGTAAGAGAAGTATAATGGCATTTTCCCTCTGACTCATCAATGAAATATTCATCTTTATGGCAATATCCGGCCTTTTCTGGAGTCGGTAACATCCTACCTCCAGGGAGTCCACCTCTTGCTGATGCCTGAATATTTCTGCCTGTGTTCGGTCTTCAGCTGGTCACTTAGAAACCCAATTGATTCTCCCAGTTTCAAAGTGCTGATCTTTCTCACATTTACATCAATCCATCACAGAAAGACTGCTGCTGTTTTTTCGGTGAGATATTAAAGGAGGGCTCTCGCCGCCATTTTTCAACAATTACTTGAAATGTAAACGTCACACAGGACCACTATTCCTCGGTCGGCCAAGAATAAATGAACCTAATGTATACTGCTGAGCTTTATGAGCAATAAAATGTGGCATTAGAAAGTTATGAATATGACCGTATAGTCTGAGTTCCCCCTCCCGTGCTTTAAATGACAGCGTCTGTGGCTCTTTGTGAGCGTGTATATCCATCTCCATCAGGCCGGCGACGGCTGCCAGTTCACACCTCATGCGTCATGCATCTCGCTTACAGTAAACAGGCAGGCGCCATTAAGTTGACAAGATGAGGGGAAGATTACGCCATTAAAATGCTTTGGGAATCAGCCATTTATAAAGCCGGGCAGGGACAGCGTTGTCATCGCAGCTTTGGATTAAACTCCTGGTGCGTTGATGTATTTTGCTCCAGGGACGAGGTCTGGCCTCCTAGTGACTTTCGCTCCTTCCCCCTGACGATACACTGTCAAGGTATTTGCGCAGAGACAGAGCTCATGTGAATACATAATGATTCAGACTTAAGTCTCACAACAGCCTGTCGCGGCTTTTCAATCATCAAAATGTATTTGGAGCAACGGTGAGCGAGCGTTATCGAGAGAGTATGAGGCATAAAAATAATGAAAGAATTGTACTTTTATGGCATCTAATGACAACATTAATATTCTCGTTGTGAGCACATATTATCCATTTTCTGTAAACAGACGCCTCTCTTGATTGGATCCAGCGCTTGTGAATTAGCGAGAGGCTGTAAATAGCTTGTACCGATGTCATTGGAAGTGGCATTGATGTAATGTTGTCAGCTTCATTATGAATACAAGTCATTCTTCACTGCTCAAACGTTTAGAGATGATTTGATAAGGAGACTCATTCATCACAATACTTTGGGATTGTAACATAACTCAATAATCAAGAAATATATGAAAATGAAACTTCATCAAACACAAACAACCTCATTTGGAAGTCCTTAAAATGATTATGAATTATTTTCCTATGTATTAATTTTGTAATTACTGCATTACAATGGAGATCGTCCGCTATTACATTGAGTACTGTATTTATCTGATGAGTTGTCTGCATAATAACCCAGAGATTTGGCTGGTTAGTTTGGGTAGTTAGCCCCTGCTGGTAGATTCTGTAACTACACCATTCCTTCTATTTATTACAGTAAATGTTTTACCATTGACGTTTTGAGGGGATTGTTTTAACCCCTAGAATGCAAGACCCTTATGACATGTGTTGATTATTTATGATTCTTTTAGACAGGACCAACACATGTTTTCAGGCAGATTTTACACATTGATTAATATATATATATTATTATTATTATTTTTTTATTTTTTTTAAATAATGAAAATTATGTAAGGTTAAGTAATTTATGAAGTTGTACTGTCAGATTATTCATTATGATGATGAGGATGAAGTTGATGATGAACACTGACAAAAAATAGCATGGTGAGTTTTACAGAGGGTCATTTTGAACCTTTTAATGAGGTTTTATGGTGTACTTTTTCAACATCTCAACAAACTTACTAAATATTTTCTGCTTCTTTCCCTGTCAATGTTTTTGATAAACACTAAAACAAACTTTGTTTTTGTGGTGCTGTTAGCTAAACAGTGTTGTTTAGAGCAATTATTCACATGGCATTTAGGGTTCAGATGACTGGATCAAGAAAAAAATGGGCAGGACTTTAGACAAACAGACAGAAAAACTGTTTGAGATGATGGATGTATTGAAACCATTACAATCAAAATGTTTCTATAAAAAATCTTCCAATCAATGTCTTACTTATACAGTTTTTTTGTAAGCTGGGATATAAAAAAATACCATTACAAATATATATTAAACAGTCATTTTAATATAAAAATTGCACAATTAAATTGTATATAAATATTAAAGCTGGAAAAACTCCAATCATCACTGTAGGCAAGACAAGATCGTGGAGTAGTGGCTGGAACAGGGCATGGAGAGAGAGAAAGAGCTGTTGAAATTGAAAAAAATATAGAAGAGACAGAGAGATGACAACAGGGACATAGCAGAGGGGGAACACTGCAGCGCTGGATGTTAGCGAGAGGGGGAAAAAGCAAAAGGGAGAGAAAGAGCAAAGTGTGGTGGGAGATTAGGCTGTGGGTATTGTTTCAGCCTGGGAGCTGCAGCGCTCCTATAAATCATTCACATCTCCTCCCACCGGCCACCATCCTGAAATATTGATGGCCCCATTCAGATCACAGCAGCACTGACCCTCACAGCGGCGCCCAGGAGGACCTGATGTACATGCAACGTACATTCCCAAGCCGCAAACGTGGCCTTGCACGTCTCCCCGAGCAAATATCTTCTCTCTTTTATCTCATGCCCCACCTCCCCTCTCCACCTCACCCCATTCTATCTTTTTTTCCCCTCTAAGAGGCACTGGAGAGACTGGCGTTCTTTAAGTGCTCCACGATGGTTTGTGTGGTTTAGTCTGTCAGCCTTTTTTTCATCTCATCCTCTCTAGCTTCCTGTCTGCAGAGCTTTTGTGTCCTCTTTGCCCCTTTTTCTGGCTTTGTTTACTTACGCTGCACACTCAGAGAGGCTGCCTCTTGTCTAGAAATGGAGGAAGATTTGTTTGCTTTTGGAGTGGTGACAAGCCAGTAAACAGACTGCAGGAATTTTACCCACAATGCCCACAATGATGGACAACACCAGGGAGTCTTCCCAAATGCAGCTTTGTGTGTGTGAAGTTGTTTCACTTACTCACTCACTGTCTTGTTATGTCTTTATCTTTTTTGGTGAATTCTCAATGGTTATATTCAGAATGGAATTCTGCACAGTATGTACTATTATTTACTGCATACTGTTGTTTTTTTTTTTTTAATAGTAAGTGAAACAGTAGTTGTTATTCATTATTTATTTCAATACTGAACAACAATCATATTTCATTCATTATTTTATAAATAGTAGAGACAAAACACATAATGTTTATCTTTAACTTAATATGAGCAATCAGCTGCTTATTTATATCTCAACTATATTGGTTGCACTATGTGTTTGATTCACTATCAAGAACCAACTCAGAGTCATTTGTGTAAGAATCAGACTATAGTAGTCAACATTTAAAGTGGATCAAAACCTTTCATCAAAGTTGTCCTAAAACCAAAACAATACCCGTTCTTAGGATTAACTTTGATTAACTTTTTTGATCGACTTCAAATGTTGACAATGTCTATACATGGTTACATTGTTTTTGATTCACTCACAAGAACTAACTAATTGGAGTCATTTGTGCGGAATCAGACTATACGTGGTTGTATTGTATGTATTTAAATCACTAACAAGAACAAACTCATTTGTTTGAGAATCAGACTATACGTGGTTGCGCTATATGTGTTTGATTCACTAACAAGAACCAACTCATCAGAGTCATTTGTGTGGGAATCAGACTATGGTTGTGCTACTGTATGTGTTTGATTCCCTAACAAAAAACAGCTCATTACAGTAATTTTTGTGGGAATCAGACAATAGTTCTGCCGTAAGCAGTTTAATAGTACAATTGATATGATTCAACTAAAAGATCCTAATTTACTTTTATAAGTATATTTAAGTAAAGTTCAAGTGTATTTTTAAGTAAACTTTATGTAGTAAGTATACAAATATTCAATATTCCTTGGGACTAAATTGGCGCACTTTCTAGTATATAAAAGTTTGCTTTTAAGTATAATAGTAAACTTTAAGTATACAACTAGTTTACATCTATGTTTTCAGTTAGTACTGCAAGTATACTAAAAGTGAACTTATAGGTGTATTATTACTTTTTTATGCATTTTTAGTACTTTGAAGTATAGTCTCAGTAAACTACTTGTATAGTAGTTTTATACTGCAAGTATACTCGTAAGTTTTCTTTAAGTGCACTTTACTTCAGACTTTAAGTATTTTCAGATGGACTATTCATGATAAGCAAAACGAAAATGGAGTTGATCAACACCCCAAAGCGTAACAGTCATTATTACATCCTCATGGGTCAACATTTTGTTCCATAACATTACAGTTTTACATATCTATAGTTTTGATGCTGTTTTATGTCTAACGATTGTGTTAGATTACATGTGGAAGCATCTCTTGTTTCGGTTTCTTCTTCACTTGTGTTTTGGAAATTCTGTACAGAATTTCCAAGAACCAGAACTCATTGGAGTAACAAGACCCAACTCATTGGAGTAATTTGCGTGGGAATCAGACTATTCACGGTTGTGTTGTATGTGTTTGATTCACTAACAAGAACCAACTCATTAGAGTCATTTGTTTGAAAATAAGAATATATATGGTTGCGCTATGTGTTTGATTCACTAACAAAGAACCAACTCATTGGAGTCATTTGTGTGGGAATAAGATTACACTGTTTGTGCTATATGAATTTGTTTCAGTAACAAGAAGCCAACACATTAGAGTCATTTGTGTGGAACTATACATGGTTAACATTGTATGTGTTCGCTTATATGAACCAACTCATTAGAGCCATTTGTGTGGGAATCAGACTGTATCAGACTTTGATCATTGATCATGTATTTTAATCAGAATGTATTTGATTCACTAAAAAGAACCAATTCATTAGATTCATTAATATAAGAATCCGACTACATCTGTTATACTACTTGTGTTTGATTCAGTGATAAGAACATACTCATTAGAGCCATTTGTTTCAGACTAGACCGGTTGTACAAGATGTGTTTGATTAATTTGTGAATCAAATTACGCTAAATTGCACGGTATTGACTCAAGTTATTTACATTAATGCTTACAGAAAATGTGCACACTGTTTATAGGCCTACGATATATTGCATACTATACATACTGTACAACATACTGCAGCAATAGTTTGCTATTCTATATAGTTGTTCCCTCTAAATGTTTCATACACTGCCATACTGTTGGCTCTCTGAATAACAGTTTGTATGTTCAAGATTCTGTTCAGCTGTCTTCAGAAGCTGCTCTTTCCCTGCATTTCAAATGTGTTCTATGGATCAATAATTCTCAATCAATATTTCATATCAGACAAGAAAGGGGCCTTTTCTATCCACACTTTGTGTGGTATCATTTCAAAAAGGCTCAACTTATCCACACAAGTCATTCTTTAGACAGGAGATGAATAATTTATGGATGGGACAGTGATACACGTTTGCCCCTTGACTTCCATGTTCTCTTTCCTCAGAAGCGACTCGTACATTATCGTTAGAGTCACCTCATGATGTCCATTAATAGTGCATACTTGTCAAGCTGACCAAATGCAGAAACTGTTTAGCAAGCAACTTTTTTTCTTACAAAATGCTTAGCTAAAAGGCCTCTCTGGAATCTGTCAATGCATCCATTAGGATCACATTATAGAGATGTGTGGCTGAAGAAAAATTGAAGCATAAGCATAAAAGCGTCTTTCAAAATATAAATAAGAAAGTAAATGCTTTCCGAGCTTTGCACCGTAACATCAGTCAGGCTTATCTGGCTGTTTTCTTGTCATTTCGTTTTGGTTTTCATTAGCAGGAAAGGAAAACACTCTGATTCTAAGATCATAATTACAGTCTTTTCAATAAAGTTCAGGGTCATTAAAGTAATTATAGAAACATCATCTCTCTTGCCTCATTCTCAGGAGATACAAGTTGAATGTTGTGATGTTAGTTACTACTGCCACATTCACTTAATTTGTGACACACACATTGTTGTTAGATTATTCTTCTTATTTACAAGTTACTGATGAAAGAGACTCTGTTGCCGCAAGCAATGTTTTTGTTTTTTTTTCTATTGGAAAGGGCCTTTGGCTGAACAGAAACAGAACAGAACCAAATAAAAACATCACAAATGGCCCATGCAGTGTAATAAAATCTCCAAAATCCAATTACAGAATGGCTAAAATATACTAAAATATACAGTTGGCCTACTATATATAGTGTCCTGCACTAATATTAGTACCCTGAAAGATGAGCAAAGGTGGCTGTGAAAATAAATCTGCATCATTTATCCTTTTGATCGTTCTTTAAAAAAAAAAATCACAAAATCGTATTATATATATATATATATATTATTTTTTTTTTTTCTAGTTCACGCTGGTCACAATTATTGGCACCCGGTTATTGCAACGTCCTTTTCCCAGGATAACAGCTCTGAGTATTCTCCTATATTGCTTGATGAGTTTGGAGAACACCTGACAAAACATCAGAAACCATTCATTCATCCAGAATCTCTCCAGATCCTTCAGATTCCTAGCTCATTCCACTCATTTTCTATAGGGTTCAGGTCAGGGAATTGGGACAGCCATGGCAGAAGCTTCATTTTGTTCTCAGTGACACATTTTTGTGTTGATTTTGATGCTTGTTTTGCATCCCTGTTCTGATATAAGATCCAACCACGGCCCATTATAAGATTTAGAATAGAGGCAGTCAGGTTTCGATTTTTTATCAGTTGTTATTTGACATAATCCACTATGCTATGTATCCGAACAAGATGTCCAGGACCTCCGCCAGAAAAATAGGCCCACAGCATTAAAGATCCAGCATTATATTTAACCGTGGACATGGGGTAATTTTATCCCTGTTTGCACCAAACCTGCCTGGTGGGTTTGCTGCCAAAAAAGTGTTTTTTTTTGTTTGTTTGTTTCATCTGACCATAAAAGCCAGTCACTTTTGAAGTTCCAGTCATGTCCGAATATGCTGGAGTTTGCTTTTGGATGAGGGAGGATATTTCTACATTTGGTGATGTAGGGGCTGTTTGATACTTTTTTTAAGCTTTCTGACCCCTTTACTAATCTCTGCATTTCTCCAGCTGTGATGCGTGTGGAGTCTTTGGCCACTCAAACTGTCCTCCTCACCATGCATTAGGATGACATAGACACACATCCTCTTCCAGGCAGATTTGTAACATCTTTAGTTAATTGGAACTTCTTAATTATTGCTCAGATAGTGGAAATGTGGATTTTCAGTGCTTTTGCTCTTGTCTTACAGTCTATTTTGTGAAGATCAACAATTCTGTTCTACACATCAGAATTATATTATTTGGTTTTGCTTCTTGTGGTGGATGATTAAGGGAATTTGGCTTTTGTGTTCCTCTTATTTATAATCTGGTCATAGCTGGACAATTTTCCTGCTCCTAGAGTGCTAAAAAATGTCACTTTCAATTGTTTTACTTCAATGGTTAGAATTGTGTGCATTTTTTTTAAATGAAAGATCAAAAAGCTAAACAATGCACAGCAAAGGGTGTCATTATTAGTGGAGGGCACTGTATATTGTTTGATTTATTTATTTATTTATTTTAATATTGACTATAACAATTATATTATTAAACAACCCTATCATTACCTGAATTTTGTTTAACAAGAACAATAATGCATGGCCTTGTGTGTATGAGGATAATGATTGTTTTTGCAATTTTGTTTGGTGCTGCTTTGGATTTGTGTGAAATTCTAATTTTAGGATGTGAATTGTATCTAATTAATTAATTACCTACATAATCTGTGTTGTGTATTTTTGCACAAGATTGCACACAGCTTTTCTTCCATACTGAAAATCTGTGGAAATGTGGATGGACTCCAGTTGAAATGTTGCCTATCCATTTAGCTATTCAAGACATCTTTTCCCCACGCATTTTTGAGTTTGTTTTCTGCACAGATTTTTTTTTTTTTTTTTTTTGCCTTGTATGAGTGCAACTCATTTGGAACATTGGTTCCAAATGTAAGATTCTTTTTATAGTTTTGTTGAAATCTCTCAGACTGAGAGGATGTAAGTCTTAAAGGGATAGTTCACCCAAAAATGAAAAAGCTGTCATTAATTTCTCACCCTTATGTCGTTCCAAACCCATAAGGCCTTCGTGCATCTTTAGAACACAAATTAAGATATTTTTGATGAAATCTGAGAGCTTTCTGACCCTGCATCGACAGCAACACAACTGACACATTCAAGGCCCAGAAATGTAGTAAGGACATTGTTAAACTAGTCCATGTGACATCAGTGGTTCAATCGTATATGAGGCTACAAGAATACTTGTTGAAAAGCAAAGAAAACAAAAATAACAACTTTATTTAACAATTTTGTTTCTTTAATTTTGACATTCAAAGTTGTATTTTAAAAAATATGTATGAAAAAATCATCTTTGTCTGGCCTGATGCCCAACCGATGGCCTGTTGTTTTTAGATTAGATTAGATTCAACTTTATTGTCATTACACATGTACAAGTACAATGCAACGAAATGCAGTTTAGGTCTAACCAGAAGTGCAATAAGCAGTAGAGTGCAGGATATAAGTTAAATAAATAAATAAATTAAGTGTATAATGAAGCATGGTAAAGATTTACAAATGGGTATATACTATGAACATATATACTGATGGCAATTTGCTATAAACAGAAATTTACAATGGAGTATGTACTATAAACATAATATACAGTATTTACTATAAACAGAAATTTACAAATTGTGCATTGAGGTGCAATAAATAATGCAATTAAGCATTAATCGAAAGTGTAACCAGGTAGTGCAAATGAGCAATGGAGCAGACCTGTAGTGCATATGGGTGATGCTGTGGTGCGAATATAGGTGAATAGTGCAAATAAGTGTAACAGTTCTGGTTAATTAAGAGGTGTTGGGGAGGATGAGGGGAGTAAAGATATGGAGGAGATGCAGTGGAATCAGTGAGGAGCAGAGTTCAGTGAGGGGCAGTGTTCAATAAGGAGACAGCTCTGGGAAAGAAGCTGTTCCTCAGTCTGCTGGTTTTGGTCCGGAGGCTCCTGAAACGCCTGCCGGAGGGCAGCAGAGAAAACAGTCTGTGGGCAGGGTGAGAGGAGTCTTTAAGGATACTGCGTGCTCGACGCATGCAGTTTTTCCTCTGAATGTCTTTTATGGCTGGAAGTGGAGTCCTAGTGATGCGTTGAGCAGTTTTCACCACCCGCTGCAGTGACTTTTGCTCCGCAACAGAGCAGTTTCCGTACCAGACTGTGACACAGTTGGTAAGTATGCTCTCTATTGTGCAGCGGTAAAAGTTCACCAGGATGGTTGAGGACATCTGATTTTTCTTCAGTGTCCTCAAGAAGAAGAGTCGCTGATGGGCCTTCTTGACCAGGCTGGAGGTGTTGGTGGACCAGGACAGGTTTTCAGAGATGTGGGTCCCCAGGAACTTGAAGCAGGAGACACGCTCAACAGCCATCCCGTTAATGTGGATGGGATCGTGTGTGCCTCCGCTCTCCTTCCTGAAGTCTACGATCAACTCCTTCGTTTTGGTGGTGTTGAGGAGCAGGTTATTTTCTGTGCACCATGTGGCCAGGTGCTGGACCTCCTCCCTGTAGGCGGTCTCATCGTTGTTGCTGATGAGACCGATCACCGTAGTATCGTCTGCAAACTTGATGATGGTGTTAGATCCACTCAAGGCTCTGCAGTCGTGGGTGAAGAGGGAGTAGAGGAAAGGGCTCAGCACACAGCCTTGGGGTACACCAGTGTTAAGCGTGATGGTAGTGGAGCACATGAGGCCTGACCTAACATGCTGAGGTCTGTTGGTCAGAAAGTCCATAATCCAGTTGCACAGTGAGGTGTTAATTCCCAGGTCTCCAAGTTTAGTGATTAACTTGGAGGGAATTACAGTATTGAACGCCGAGCTGAAATCAGCAAACAGCATCCGTTTGTTACGGTATGCAAACTGGTATGGGTCCAGTGTAGATGGGAGACAGTTTTTCAGATGTGCCAGGACCAGCCGTTCAAAGCACTTCATAACAATGGGTGTGAGTGCTACAGGACGGTAGTCATTCAGGCATGCTGGTATGGAGTGTTTTGGCACCGGCACAATGGAGGTGGATTTGAAGCAAGTAGGCACAGCCGCTTGAGCAAGGGACATGTTAAAGATGTCTGTAAATACCCCAGCGAGCTGCTCTGCACATGCTCCAAGCACGCGTCCGGGGATGCCGTCTGGTCCAGCAGCCTTCCGCACATTGATCTGGCTCAGTGCGGTAAACACATCAGTGGAGGTCAGTGTAATGGGCTGTTGGTTATTTGATGGTGTGAACTTGGTGATAGGTCCATTATTTTCTCTCTCAAAGCGAGCATAAAAGTTATTTAGCTCGTTTAGGAAAGAGGCATTTGTGTCTGTTGGGGTGGGATGGCTGTGTTTGTAGTTGCTGATGGCCTGGATGCCCTGCCACATGCGTCGAGGGTCAGAGTTGGAAAAGTGATCCTCTATCTTTAGCTTGTAGCAGTGCTTGGCCTTTTTGATGCCCCTCTTCAGATCTGCCCTGGATGTGCTGTAGGCCTGTGCATCACCTGATCTAAAGGCTTTGTTGCGTGCCTTCAGCAGGAGGCGCACCT
This sequence comes from Cirrhinus molitorella, assembly GCA_033026305.1. Classification (NCBI taxonomy): domain Eukaryota; kingdom Metazoa; phylum Chordata; class Actinopteri; order Cypriniformes; family Cyprinidae; genus Cirrhinus; species Cirrhinus molitorella. The sequence goes on from CM065131.1 coordinate 11,969,597, forward strand.
CCTTGTTCATCCATGGCTTCTGATTTGGGTATGTTGGGTATGTTGTTCTCCTGTTATGCTAAAACAGCAGTAAAATGCACCTTCACACTTACAAATACCCATTATGTAAAAGATTCTCTCATTTTACACCTCTACTCAGATGACAGCACATAAATAAAACATGTGTTGTGCACAGATTACTTAAGCTTATCTGCTAATGTGCTTTGAGTTTGTTTGTCTCACAGGGCACAAGTTAGTAGCTGAGCAATTCCAAGAAAGCGCTGTCTGGGAGGAAGGGATTGTCTTTTTTCGCCATTCTTTTTCCTCATTATGTTGCCTGTTGTTATTGTTTTTTTGTGCAAGTGCCGTTGGCCAAAAAGATACGGTTAGCTTTTAGCCTCTGCGTAAACGCTGTCTGCTGCTCATCTGTAACTGGAATAATAGGAGACATCTTGTGTGGGTGAGAGACAAGGGCAGAGGCTTTTCTTCTGCTCACTGACACTCCGTAATCACATTTAGGGAGAGAAATGAAATTTGCTTCTGCAGCGGGAGACACCATAACATCTCCTGTTCAATTACACACGGCAGCTTTTCACTCTCTTCTCTCGAACACATAAGTCATTGTTGTTGGGTTTTCCACATTAGTTGCTTGAAATATAAAGGTGTGATTTGATTCAATACTCGTAAGTGCATATATATGAGAATATATGCTGTGACTCCAAACTAGAAATGGGGCAGTCGGCACTGGTGTACACAGTTCAATTGATTATAAATGGCAGCCAAGATGTTATGTTTTGAATCACACCACATAAACATCTTTTCCCACTTTTGAGAATCAGTTGAACTAATAATATAATATAATATAATATAATATAATATAATATAATATAATATAATATAATATAATATAATATAATATAATCAACAAGTCATCACTTATGGCAGCTGTAGGCGCTGCTGTCTCTTATAGTAGAATCATAAAATAGCTCATGGTGGCTTATTAAACCATAAAGATTGACCATAAATTGGTTCACAGAAATGAGTATCATTATAATGGCCCCAAGTCTGTGATATTGTTCAGTAACTCATCTAAATTCTCCCAAGTGTGACATCGACACTACCCTCAACTACAATCAATGACATCATTCTCAGCAGATGAAAATTACAGTATACCAGAAGCAATTAAAGACAGTGCAGACCAGCTCTCAGGGTTAAATGAGTTTATAAGAGTTTATTTGTGTAGCAGTCACATTAAAATGCCCTTTGAGACAAACTTGTCATCAACACTTCACCATTTGGATCTGGATCTTGGATCTTCATCAACTGAAAATGTATCGAAAGATCACCATGACAAGCTCTGAACAGTTTTGTTTTATCTTTTTTGTTTTTTCCTTAATTTTTGTGCCTTGTGTTTCTTTGGTTTTTGTTTTGCTTAATTTTTGTTTTGTCTTTTGTTTTTTGTCTTATTTCTTTTGCTCAAAGCAGTAAACTAAATAAAAGCATGTATTTTGCTGTTTTCTGTATGTATAAAAAGGTCTATACTAATTTTTCGACAGACAGAATTTCCACACAAATGTATTTATTATCATTATTATTATTATTATTATTATTATTATTATTATTATTATTATTATTTATTTATTTGTTTGTTTGTTTTTTGCCTGTATTTTATCCATCTTATTTTTGCCATAAGAGCGGGCATGTCCATTTGTAAATTTAATGTGTCTGGCTTCCGATCTCATCTGCATTCAACTATTTTTAGCTGTACAAAACAGCTTGTTTTGCCGCTTGAAATTACAAATTGGTGTGTCTTACCATATTATTTTATTGGTTACTGCACGTTGTTATTCTTCTCATTATTTCCCTACATTGTAAAAAAAAAATCTGTAAAAATTTACGGTAGAAAACTGGCAGCTGTGGTTGCCAGAATTTCACCATAAAAAATATGGTAGCAATGTTTTGTTTACGGTTTTCAGTAAAAATTTACAAGTAAATACCGTAATTTCATTAACTGATATAATTGTAATGTACTAACCTATTGAAGTATTACAATCTGTTTTATACCTTTGTAATACACTGATAACCACCAAAACCAGGTGGTGATGATAAACTAAAGCCCATCACCAGCAGCCTTTAAATATTAACATATATAGAAGGTGCAGAGTGTCATTCACACAAACACTAAACACCATCTTGGAAACACATGAAGCTGAAATAATGCAATAAGCATTAATTTAACAACATTAGATGTAGCATACAACACTAATGTACAAACCTGCAAAAAACTAAGAAGAAAGAGTTATTTCAACAAAAAACATCAAATTTTAAAAAATGTAATTCCCTGCGTTTCCTCTCAATTCCCTCTCAATTTATGGTTATTCACTGTAAATTTTACAGTCCCGTTTTCCCGTTAACCATTTAACAGTTTTTTACTGTAGCATTTTTACAGTTTTTTACTGTTAAATTCACGGTCATTTTTTACAGTGTATGGGAAGTCTACCGGAAGTCTAACCCATTACCAGAAAACAGCTTACTTCTGCATTGAAAAAAAAGGTGAATACTTATTTCTAAACCTAAACGCAAAATGAACTGTGGTTGGTCACTTTACATGTCAGTCAGGCATTTTATTTTTGTCTTAGTCGGTGGTACTTGGTAAATCTGCTGTCGACTTTATATCCTAGACAAATGCTTTTTTTCCTTCCCATTTGATTTTTTTTTTTTTTTGCTCATATGGTCAGTCTTATTGCACTTTTTGTAGTACAAATCACCTTGCCCTGACTTTTCAAAGCTTTCCTTTTCAAAGGCCTTCTCTTTTTTTTATGAAATGTGCCCTAGAATGAGGTGAACACTACAGAAGAGTAAAAAACTTTTCAAAAAGAGCTTTGTTAGAGACTTTTTGTGTCTCCTTGCTGTGCGCTTTAGAGGAGTATCAGGGTTCAAGGAAGGCTTGGATAGGCAGCGGCATTGCGCTCCCTGCTTTCATTTAGCAGGCAATTTGCCAGTGAGGCAGCAAGAAAATGAAACTCTAGCTGTCTTTTCATCACCAGTTGAAAAGGCACTCGGTTTCCTCCACGTGTAGATGGTGCTAATTAGCTCACCCTGGAGATTACCCAGAAGGCCACTAAACCCCTGGCCCTCCATCCTTCCACCCCCAACTGCTGGCCAAAGCTAAAAATAAAGGGGCTCGTTCTCCTTGATGAAAGTTAGAGAGGACTGCAATTACAGAAAGGGTGAAGAATCAAGCCTCCCCACTGTGCTTTCCTTTCTCTCAATGAGAGCTACTGGAGATGACGCTTCCATACACTTCATATTCACAACACACGCAATAACATTCAGATTACTGTGTTTATGAGATGTATAATAATGGCCAAATGATTAAACTCAACCTTTGTGTGCCAGGACTGCTATTATAGATGATACTACCAGGAATGGACCAGATGAAATATTATACATGTGCAATTTTAAGACATGCAAAAAGCTTTGTCAAAGTATTTTATAAATAAAATATTTATTTTAAATGGGCCATTAATGCTTTTTGAATACAGACCTCTCTTTTTAAAAGAGACAATCAGCAGATTACTGCAAAATTGATAGTATAAAAAAGTATTTTACTAAATAGTTTTTAATGAAAAATTGCTATTAAATTAAAACCTCCTGTTATGATGTCGATTTTCTGAGGTGCACTCATGTTGTAAATTAATCTATTACTGTTCCTACATAATTTTTAATTTGTAAAAAAAACAGTGGTAAAATATTTATTTAGGAGACTTAGACCTTTCCAATTATATATTTGTAATTATTAGACTAGTATTTAATTGTATAGTGAAGGCATCCCTCTAACAGGACGGTGGCAGTTAAGTGGTTACAACAAACCTGCAAAAACAACATTTTCACAATGTGTGATCTTGCACAGATGATCACATCAACATATGATCGTCCACATTTACATGCCAATTTGGGTTTTATATGTGACATTTTTAGTAGTCAATGAGACAAACATGCTCACATTGATGTTTGATTTGACATCAGCAATCACACTTGTGTTGTTCATTAGATTGTAGTTTGTGACGTTTGACAGGACAGATTTGACAGGAAAGCAGAGGGAGGTTAATGCAAACCAGGCTCATTGGAAAAACGTGCCTGTGGTGAGATTTTAGCAAATGACATTACATTGCTTCTTGCATGTTTCACGACACGTTCAGTGTGAAATGCACAGCGAGTGGCAGTAAAAATGCTTTCAGATTTTTTTCAAAACAAATGAATGTGAATCTGCCAATGTTTCATTACGTTGGTTGTTGTATGTGTACGTGTTGTATGTTTTATCATAAACCCTAAACTTAACCGATAGTGTTAGCAAAAACAAACATTAGATAAAAAGCTGAAGCAATCATGTCATTTTAGCATGCTTCTACAAGTTTTGATCTGTTTTATCACAACAAATTCCTTGTGTGTCTGTGCACACTTTGTGAATAAGGCTAATTCTGATTCTGATTCTGAAAAACTGTATTTCATGGGACTCAGACCTGATTTAAAACTTGACTCTTCTGTAGTTACATCATGTACTAAGACCAACAGAAAATTACAAATTTTGATTTTCTAGGCAGATATTGATAGGAACTATACTCTTATTTCGGCGTAATAATCAAGGAACTTTGCTGCCCTACCATGGGTGCAGCAGGCCCAATGATATTATGCAGCACCTGAATATAGTCCCCTATATAGCTAGGTAACTTCCAATGTGGCCAGCACTAAGCACGGTTGCCAGGCTTTCACAACAAAACCCGCCCAATTGCTACTCAAAACTAGCCCAAAAGTAGCCCATTCACGTTTTGAGGGGGATCCCCTGGTAAAAATCGTGTTCTGGGGGTAAAATACATGTTATGTGGTGGGGTTCCTCTGGTAAAATTAGCATTCCAGGGGCTAAATATTATGTTATTGGGGACACTTCAACCCGCAGACATAAAAAACATTCCACAACACTGACACTAAGCTAATAGTAAAATAGCTGGGGACTATATTCAAGCGCTGTGTAATATCATATCAGAAACAGCAAAAACTGATCTGTTTAACCCTAGCGGAGTTGGAAAATGAGCCTAATTTCAAAAAAAGTGGAGTGTTCCTTTAATGCATGTTTCACTGCAGTTTCAAAGTAAAATGTCCAGAGATTGGCGCTAAAATGCATGTTCATGCCCGTTTATTAGAAATGAGAAAACTCATGCATATAAAGGTGTATATGCGAAGGCAACATTCAGAAGTATCAGTTTTCAAATTGCACAGGATGTTAAAATAGTTTTGAAGCGATAATATAATATTCTGCAAGTACTTGTATGAAAATTTGGCTTTGTGTAAATCATACTTTGTGTGAAAAGGAACAAAAGTAACCATAGTTTTACTGTCTCTAGTGTTCATTTTAACTGGAAGCTGCAGTGATTTGTACATATTTTTTTTTTTTTTTCAGTTTTGCAGAAATGTGTATAGAGGCACGTATTTCCAATGAGCCTATGTTGGAATTGTATGTAGGTGCATTTTGGGAGTTTCACAAAAATATAGGTAAGAGCCTATGTTGGGGTTATAAATCATGACCCAGACCAAACTCAAACCTAAAAAAAAAATAAAGACATTATTTTGGCAGACAAATGTATTGAATAGAAATCACAAAAAGTGGCTTTAGAATCCAATATATTTGAGAACAAAAAAAAAACTGTTACTGGCTTACAGCCCACTGCAATCCAATTAGCAATTGAGTTATTGAAGTATAGGCCATTCACACAGGAGGAGTTTTAGTATTCAATTTGCAATATTTGTTAATTGTTAGTCTATGCAAACAGACATCTTTGTCCGCTCTACCATTGTCTCGTATTTTATAAGCATGATTAATTGCATTGAGTACTCTATTGTATTATTGTTTGTAAATAATTAATCACGCTAAATTGACAGGCTTGTACCCTGATTCATATTAGGAAATGTTGATGCTGAGAACGATTGAGTGATCTGATAGCTTGTATCCTCAGCTCAGTCCTATTCCACATCCAAAAACAAAAGTACACAGTGTAAAATCTGAGCCAGCACACACGTGCCCTGAATAATAAAGCATTCGTCCACATAAAGCACCTTAAAATCCAGCGGCGCCTCGTTTAAGCGTTCCAGCACCTCAGCCCCAGCCCTCCTCCCGGATCTCGTCTTCATTCTGCTGAAGGGGTGTTGTCAGCCTTGATTGCCCACATCTCTTCACCTATTGAATCCCTAAACTCCTCTTCCCTCATTAGTTTCCAGAGCTTCCTCTGCCTTCCAAAAGAGAAGCCCATATTAATTCCCTGTGAACTGCCAAAACCAATCACAGTCAGCGGAGCGGGTGAGATAATACTTTCACTATCATTTTATCTCGGAGGGTGAGGGGAGATTTGGGTGAGTGTAGCGCAGGAGAGGGGGGGAAGTGCAGACAGAGACGTGGGCTCCTCTATGGCTTGTCATTAAAAACATCTTCTGAAAGAATAATTGGGATTTGGGCTCCATAACAAAAGACAGAACCGGAGAGTTTCACAGAAGCTACTAGAGTGCAAATGGTAAAAGTTGTTTTGGAAAATGTAGCCCAATTATACTGAAAAAGTTCCTTTGTGGATGACATCACATGCTGTAGTGCAAGGAAGAGCTGTGTGCTGAGAACAACTACGGCAGCTTTTGAAGGAATGACAGGGCTTTTGGTTCCAACCCTATATGATCCGCTTTTCAAGTAATCACTGGCTCTATCTCCATCTCCACTGAGGCCTCGGGGTGATTGTGAGATGTGCGTGCTTTAAATAGCGTCTCCTATTTCATTATTCATCAAAATTATTGCCTGATTTAGGAAATGGATCGTTTATGCCCTGCCCGATCGGGCGGGAGACAAGTGTCGCTGTCTGCTAAACGGCTTCACTCTGCATTAAATTTTAAATCTCGCCACATACGATTGCTCTTTTTCCCGTCGCTGTAATTAGGATTATGGTAATGAACATTGTTTTAAAGTTGGCTTCCAGCTGATGCCTTTCTCCCCATAAAACTGGTGTGATTGCAAATAGATTGGCTGTGCTAGACAGGATTATAGGAGAGTTTGAGTTTGTTGAAAGCTTTCTTCATTTACTGATGAAATAAGCCAGTACTTAGATTGTGAAACCAAGAAATAAAGAGATTCTTTAAGAAATGCTGGAAGTGAATCGAAGTTTGATTCAGTTCTTGAACATCTGCAGTCAAAGTTGGCCAATGCAGACAATAAATCCATCACTTATAAGCCGGTTCTTTATAATGAATCTGTCATATCTGTTCTTGGTTTTGTTTATGTTCTTTTCATGTCATTTATTTTGTAATTGTCATAGTCATGTGACTCCCTTGCCCTATTTTTTATCATTTCATATAAAGTTTAAATAAGTTTCATAGGTATGAAAAAGTGTTCAATCGTAGATGTTGGGTAAATGTGACTATACCTGCAGGGTTCAAAGAAGAGATGGCAAGTTTTATAAATTAAAAAGCAGAGTAGTAAGTAGTCATAGTAAGTTGCATACACACAAATTTAAGACGAGACACAAAGCATAGAACCGAAACAACATAAGCAGTGTAACACAGACGGTGAGGGTAATTAGCAAATAACAACAGGAACACCATATATGGGCACCTGAGGGAGAAACCAATAAACAACCATAAACAGTCTACAGGGGTGTGACATTACACCCCCCTCCCGGAAGGCGCAACATTGCACTGTAGAAGAAAAAAAGGATGGATGGAGGGGAATTAGGAGGTGGACAAAGGAGTGGTTGTGGGATGGAAAAACGGAAGTCTATGTATGAGGAGGCTTCGACAGAGGACGGACACCTGAGAGGTAGACAACCAATAGAGGATAGAGGGAGGTGTCATACAGGAGACAGAAGAGTCCAGGGTGGATCAGACGGAGGGAGCAGCCAAGGAGGAGACAGAAGGGTCCAGGGTGGATCGAATAGAGGGAGGAGCCATGGAGAAGACAGAAGTTATCTGGAGCAGGAGGAGCCAGGCAAGAACCATGGTGGCCAACGGTGGAGCCTACGGAGGGAGGAGCCATGGTGGAGGAAGGGCTGACGACTCCAGGGGGCCAACCAACAGCGGCGGAGCAGGTGGTAGAGGAGCCCAAGGCGGAGACGGAGAGCCGAAGATCCAGGGTGATGGGAAGGATCCGGAGGACCGAGGCGAAACCAAAGGCACCAGCAACCGATGCAGAGCTGTGGATCCAGGAGGCCGTGGTGGAGCCGGAGCAACAGAGGACCCAGGAGGAGCTGGAGGGATGGTGGAGGGACAGAAGGAGACACAGCCGGAGGACGAGAGAGCCCAGTGGAGCCAGTGGACTGCCGGGCCACAGTGAAGAGGAGGAAGCTAGGGGCCATGGTGGAGCCGCTGGGTCAGTGGCCAGAGGCAGAGTCTGGGACTATGAGGCTGGAGGTGGAGATGAGGGATTCTCCAGCCGTGAGGCCAATGGAGACTGGCAGACCAGTGGCGCACCCAACGTACAGATGGTGGGCTGAGGGTGAGCAGTGGGGCTGCCAGGAGACAGCGGTGGCATGGCTGATTCAGGGATGAATGGATAAGATAGCAGAGGGAGGGTGGCTGGGAAAACTTGATCAGCGGCAGGTTCAGGCACATCGTGACTCCCACTATTGGGAGTGCGGCAGACGGGGGAATGAGGTTGGTGATGGTTACACAACAGGGGTGTGACAGCACACATAAAATAAAAACTTAATTATAATATAAGTATATATATATACATGTGTGTGTATAATATGTATGCGTGTGTATATGTTTGAATTATATAATAAAATAGATAAATCAGATAATTTATAAGCTCTCCAAGTGTTGCGGCCGCTTTGTCCCTGTCGGTGGGTGTGATTGGCATGTCTGGTCGACATGGGCAATATCTATATTTCGGTTGTGGTAACCTGTTCAGTCCATTTGCTGCCTCTCCCGGCGTTACTTTATCTATCTTAATTTGATGGATTAAGAATATAATCTAGGCTGGATGGTGGTGTCTCTGGCTGGAGAGCTAACCAGTAAAAACCAGTCTGTAGAACACCTGTAGTGATGGCTCAGTACCCCTTAGGGGGAGAAGATAAAATGTTTACAAAGTCCGAGTCTATGCCGATGGGTCTGTTGGTTGCACTCTCTGGTGGGGATGGAGAGGGGTATGAGATTACTAGCAATAAATCTACAGACTAGACCATTTCTTAGTATTACTATTATTACTAATACTGCTGCTCCAGCTGCTTCCACCCCTATATTAGCTACTATTACTATTGTGAATAATAATTATTACATATTTTTCGAATTCTGCTAGGACTTCATTTTTGACTATATATTAATTTTCATATTTTCCATATAATAGACAATTTTCTGCTATATAATATTATACTATAATATTATTATGATTGTAAATTGTATCAATGTCTATTTAATATTTAGTGCAGTTATATCTATAATCATATTTCTTTCACTAAACAACATTGAAGTAATAATAATATAAATTACTACTATAACTCACGAAACTATGGATTCAATTTATCTCTGTACCTGTTTAAACTACCACATCTATACCTTTATAACTTACTTTTTTTCCTCTTTCTTTCTTTGTATATGTGTGTATTACATTATATTACATTATATTTTACTTTTTTCACAGAATTGCAAATTTATAGAACATATCAGTCTTTTTTTTTTCCTATCAGAATTGGACTTTCTAACACAAACTTGCAAATTTGTATTTCAAAATTCTGAGAAATTCACAATTGTGAGAAAAAAAGTCAGAATTGCAAGATACATACTCGCATTTGTGAGAAAAAAATTCAGAATTGTGTGTTTTCAAACTTTATTTCAGAATTTCTAAATTCAGAATTTACGAGTTTGTATTACTTAAAGTTAGAATTGTGAGATGTAAACTCACAACTGCAACAAGAAATTTCTGAATTGTGAAATTAAAAATCTTTAAAAAATGTTATTCAATGTGTGTGTTTGTGTGTGTGTGTGTGTGTGTGTGTGTGTGTGTATATACACTATATGCAACATATTAACAGCAATAATATCTGTCATGGTAATTGTCATGGTAACATTCCATGTGAAGATATTGAGGAAATTATTGCTCCCTTCACCAAGTGAGCTCATATGATGAGTTTGTCAAGTCTGTTATAGTCAAGTTCTCAAGTCAAGTTCAAGCATTTATGTTTATGTCATTTTTTTTTTTATCTAGAATACGTTTATTAATAAAACTGCACATAGGTTTTACTTTCGGCTCGCCATAAGTGGAAATCACCAGTCAAAAAACTATATATATATAATTTTGACATTAAAAATTGTCATCAAAAGTAGTAACTGAATTGTTAAAGAACCAGAATTGGTTGGTACTTCTTTACACAGAAGTGTAACCTGAATAAAAAGCCTATTCTCATCTGTAGGTGGGAAGAGCCTCTGTGTGTGGAATACACAATGCTCACTACAAAAGAAACAAAAAAGAAACAAGAAAAGAAGCTCTTTTCTGTTGGCCAGGCTTCTGTCCACTAAATCCAGCCTCACCAGATGGATGGTGATTGTAAGAGCTTTCTTGATGAAGGAAAAATGCAGCAATATAATTCTCACCACCTTGGATTAGAAAGAAACATCCAGGTGGAAAAAAAAAATAATAATGTGCCAAAAACCAATTTAATGGATGGAGGTTATTACCAATAAAGCATTGTATCATTGGAAAGAGACTCAGGCAGAAATAATAAAAGGGCATGTTGATGGGGGGTGGGGGGGTTGGGTCTGGTGAGTGGAGAACGAGCTACCGGAGTCATTTCTTTTCATCATGGAGGTATCTGCTGCAAAGAAAAGGTGGTAGATTTCATTTAGGTCTTTTGTTTTGTGCTTGTCATTGAACTCTGGGGGGAATTGCTGTGCGCTCCAACTTTGATGCACTCCGAGCAAAGAGAAATGAACTATCTGATTTATTACTTGTGAGGCATGGAGGAGGGGTGGGGAGCGGAGGAGGAAAAGCAAACATGATGAAATTTAATTAATGCTCTTATCACGTTTGTTTCACCTGCTGTGTTGGTGCTGGTGTGGCTATGAGATGTGAAATTACCTCCCATGAATCACAGGAACTGCTGAAAAAAAGAACACTCCCAATTCTGACTGTCACCACAGTGAGTTGAGAAGTACCTCAATTACTGTCATTCAGCCCGTATAGTTGCATTCGCCCAATCGTGGCCTTTGACTTTCAGCCTGCTTGATCAAGGTGAACAATAACAAGTAGAGAAATAAATATCGTCAACAGCCAATACACTCCATGTCAATAAGTTTTCTGTATACAGCATCTGCAGCAGGGGTTCATGCTTCTGCTGTAACTGGTGTCTGACGCTGAAACGACTATGACAACTCTGAATGAAATAAAACTCCTGTGCCAGTCAATGTCATACTGTGTGTTTGACAGGAGAAAAACTTGATTTCAGCTTGTGGCACAAAAGTTTCTGCAATGTTTTACTACAATCAGATATATTTCCACATAAATTACTAATGTGACATTGTTTGCAGCATATTTATTTTAAAAGTGATGGGTGTCATTTTTATGCTACATTTTATGTTCTTTTTTTTTAAGCTCAAATAACAAACTAAAAAAAAAATGCAAATACAAAGTTCTATCATGAAACTAGAAGTGCAGGCCAATAGGTTCTAACTCAATGTGTTATAATCACATCATTACATTGTCATGTACTGTATATTACCATGGTAAACTCTCCAATTACCATGCTAAATTCAAGATGTGCAGGCCGATAGGTTCTTATGATATAATCACATCATTATTCACATGGCGCAGCTGACTGGTTTCTTTTCACACGAGCAGCCAATGAGCTGGCTGCATAACATTTAAATATGTGGTTAGTGCTAGTGATTTCATGTATGTTAAATATGAGGGTTATTTCATTTATAGAGTTGAGGTCAAAAGTTTACATCCCCTTTCAGAATTTTGCAAAATGAGAAATATTTTCAAAATAAGAGGGATCATACAAAATGAATGTTATTGTTTATTTAGTACTGACCTGAATTAGATATTTCACATAAAAGATGTTTACATATAGTCCACAAGAAAAAAAATAATAGTTGAATTTAGAAAAATTACCCCGTTCAAAAGTTTACATCCCCTTGATTCTTAATACTGCGTTACCTGTCTTACCTGAATAATTTTTGTTTTAATTTTTATTTTTTTGTTTAGTGAGAGTTGTTGATGAGTTTCTTGTTTGTCCTGAACAGTTAAACCACCGGCTGTTCTTCAGAAAAATCCTTCAGGTCCCACAAATTCTTTGGTTTTCCAGCATTTTTGTGTGTTTGAACCTGTATGAGTTTGAGATTCATCTTTTGACACTGAGGACAGCTGAGGGACTCATATGCAACTATTACAGAAGATTAACACGCTCACTAATACTCTAAATGAAAAACGATGCATACGCTTAAATTTAATTTATTGTGTCTTCTAGGAAACATGTAACTATTATCTGTAGCCTTTGAAGGGCCATACTAAATGAAAAAAAAATATATAATATTTAGACAAAAAAAGAAAATTGTACACATCTCTATTCTGTTCAAAAGTTTTCATCCCCCAGTTCTTAAAGGGTTACTCTACACCAAAATGAAATTTTTGTCATTAATCACTTACCCCCATGTCGTTTCAAACCCGTAAAAGCTTTGTTCATCTTCGGAACCTTCAACCTTCTATAACAGTTGCATATGAGTCCCTCAGTTGTCATTCATTCATTTAGTTTTATTGATTGATATATCAACTCTATGAACTATTACAAACTTGATTGAGTGAATGATGATCATAAGTTTTTTCGATATCTTTCACTGTCAGGCAAAAATGTAAAAAAAAAAAAAAATCTACCATTAAGGGTACAAAAAATGTCAATGCATTGGAAAGTACCCTTAAAAGGATCACTTTGTATCTTACCTATCTCATAAAAGATGCATATTAGTACTTTAGAGTAGCAATATGTATCTTTAAGCTACTAATACGAACTTATTATGGGTAAATAAGGAGCAAAGATGTCCTTTTGAGGGTACTGCAACAGTGACAGGCTGATTTATTAAATAAACAATATAATTAAATAATACAATTGATGCCACTATCTATAGAAATTCCCAATGAGAAAATCCATTAGCGTAATTGCATTGAGTTGTTAAATGGCAACAGAGCTATATCTCCATTGCGCTACATTGTTCTGTTTTCTCAATTTTCTGTCAAACTGTTTTAGATAAAGTGGAATAGATTACAAATATATCTAATTATCTTTTCAAAGACTTAATTTTGTGTCTTTTTTTTTTTTTTTAAGCTTGCTTTAGTTCCTACTCATTATAACTGCATGGAAAAACAGTGACCAGAACATTTCTCTTCATGTGTTCTATGGAAGAACCTCGGGTTCAAAATGGCATAAGCAAATGAAGACAGATTTTTTATTTTTTGTCGTTAAACATCTTTTTCACTCTCTTTCTTTTGTGCAGAGAACTGCAAATATGTTCTCCAAACAACGCATGGCTCAGAATTTCAAGACTCTTAACTTTCTAGGAGGCATATCTGCAGCTGCAAGCCGCTGACAAACTCCATCTTGTACATCTGAGCCTGCAGAGAAGGGTGAGAGCGGTGATAGAATATTGATGCTCCTCTCGCATGGGCCGCATACAAACCAAATAGCTTTATGTAATTGTGACCGATACCATTTCACCGCGTGTATCTGCATTGAATTGACATTCCCAGCTTTGCTTGGCACTCTGTGCATTTTTAATGCTCGAAATATGACAGTGTAAGAATGAATGCTGGTCTAAACTTCCAGTTGGAAGGTTGTATATTGTCTTATCTGTCCTCAGGTGCCTCTAAGTCATTAGTCTAAGGTTCGACCGGAACGGGTCAGGCAGTTTGTCGCAGTTAATGATGCTCTTACGACCACTTGGCATATAGACACAGTTAACCTTTTATGTTTTTCTCTCACTCTTTTAATTGTCACTTTTCCCCCTCCGGTTACCATGGTGACCTTGGCAGGGGAAATCTGAACTCCGGCAAGTGTGCTGTGTGCTGCCTGTTCCAAGACCGATCTACAAAAATCAGCTCACCCAGAGGGGAACGCGCTGACCTTTGGAAAGGGAAGGGTTTAAACAGGGTAGCATTTACATAATTCGAACACCAAGAGTCATAACAGGACTCTCTGAAAAAGTGTAGCCCAGTTTGCGAGCTTTATCTGACCTTGAGACTACTCCTCATTATTTCCCGTGGCTGTAATTCAAGCCATTTATAGCGTTTAGCACTCATTTAAATATCTTCGGTGGTTTATGAACTCTTTACACTCGTGTGCCCTCCTCCCACTTGATCCCACTTAAATGTGGGTTTTACTCCTGGTAACTTTCTGGAATTCTGTGGAGAGTCACGGTAAGCAGATGCTTATGGGTGCTCTTGGGTAATTATTGCCTTTGTTTGAGATAATTTAAGCGTCAAGGTTAAGCTGCACCACATGTTTTGTATTTCTATCACCTACCATGCTGTCTATGAGTAACCAGAGCATGATGCGATCAGAAGAAGTACAGTATGTAGTTTATATCTAATCTGACCAGACGTTCACACAAGGTGCGGTTCAGTGGCCTGTAATGTAATTGGCATTACAACTTCATGTGTTTGCTTTTTTCTGTGTGCTGGCTGTGCAAGCAGTTTGTCAGGTTAGCTAGCTGAAAAAGATGATTACTTTTTTTGCCACAACACAGGAAAATGTAAGGGAGGTGTTTTGCTGTCACTGTAAATGTATTTTCCATAAGCTACAGAACTAAAACGGACATTGCATATCGCATTTAGCAAACTCAGCTGATAGCTATATACTGATAGAGTGATATAAAGTGAAGTCAGAGATGTAATCCTGCTTCAGTGGTTTTCTGAGAGGTTTAGTGAATACAGTTTTTACTTTTTTTCACATTTTTAATAACATGCTGAAAGGCCACTAGTGGGTGTTCAAATATGGCTCAAATTTGAAAAATAATTGATTAACATGGTTTATAAATTATAACATGCTTTTACTAGAGTTTATATTCTTCTTCTTCTTCTTCTTCTTCTTCTTCTTCTTCTTCTTCTTCTTCTTCTTCTTCCACTCTAAAACTCTATGGCAGCCCATAGAACCACTTGCAGGAAAGTTATGAAATTTGGCACATAGATAGAGGATAGTCTCATTATTAACCATAGGACATTTAGAGTCTCTATCTCAAACGCTCTAGCACCATCAATAGGCCAAATCTGCACTCATAAGCAAAATTTGTCTCTTGCCAAGTCAAATGCATACCAAAATGTACATTTCTATGGGTCAAGATTTTTTGCAATTTTGCAATTTTGAATTCGTCCTAGATGGTTTGACCGATTTTCACCAAAATTGGCTCAGCATTATCATGGCTCATTATCACAACACGCCTGACACACCAAACCGTTCTCTTTAAGCATATTAATGAATTTGATGCAACAAAAAAAATGGACACAAGGTTACATCTTCGCAGCCCTTTAGCAGATTCTGACCAAACTTGGTATGCATCAAAAGATAATATATATATATATACATATATATATATATATATATATATCCAAAACAAATGCTGCTGGAGTGTAAAATCCATAAATTGGTACTCTTTGGATGCAGAATTTTTTATATCATCATACACTGCAAAAAAAAAAAAAAAAAAAAAAAAAAAAAATTCTTACTTAGATTTTTTTTTTGTCTTGTTTCTAGCCAAAATATCTAAAGATTCTTAAATTAAGAAGGATTTTCTAGACAAGCAAAAATTATTGTCTTGTTTTCAGAAAAAATAGTTAAAATAAAGAGAGTTTTTGCTTGAGACAAGCAAAATAATCTGCCAATGGGGTAAGCAAAATATAGTTTTCTGCTTGAAATAAGATTATTTTGTTTGGCAGATTATTTTGCTTGTCTCAAGCAAAAACTCTCTTCATTTTAACTATTTTTTCTGAAAACAAGACAATAATTTTTGCTTGTCTAAAAAATCCTTCTTAATTTAAGAATCTTTAGATATTTTGGCTAGAAACAAGACAAAAAAAAATCTAAGTAAGAATTTTTTTTTTTTTTTTTTTTTGCAGTGTATGATGATCTAAAAATTTCTGCATCCAAAGAGTACCAATTTATGGATTTTACACCCCAGCAGCATTTGTTTTGGATATATATATATTTTTTATATCTTTTGACACATACCAAGTTTGGTCAGAATCTGCTAAAGGGTTGCGAAGATATAACCTTGTGTCCATTTTTTTATTTAAGAATTTTTAGATATTTTGGCTGGAAACAAGACAAAAAATCTAAGTAAGAAAAGCAGTTCCCCGTCTGTCGTTCACGTTCGACGTTGTGTCGAAGTGACGACTAGGGGTCGCTCTTGAGAGCCCGAATACCTCTGACAGCTTTGAGAAAAGGCCAATGAGAATTGGTATGCAGTATTTGCATAGCCCGCTCCGCCCCGGAGATCCGGGCATAAGAGGGGGGGGCTAGGCAACACTCATTGTTCTGTTTCTTCGGAGCCGAATGCAGCGTCTCTTCATTGAGAAGCAGCGTTACTCACCTCTCTCGTCGTTGGATCTACGGCACGGGCAGCGGTCTCTTCCTTCTCGAACGCAGTAGCAGTGAGAGTCCCCTGGGTGCTTCGACGGCGAATCTTGAAGAGCAGATTTCCTCTTAATAAAATCTAAAGAGCAAATTTCTCTAAAAGAGTGCAGACACGGTGGGTTTGTGTGTTTACTATGCCTTTCCTTCCGTGTCCTTCTGGTTGCGGCTTCTTTCTCTCCCAAAACGATCGGCACGAGCTCTGTCTTCAATGTTTGGGTCGTGACCATGCTGAAGCAGCGTTCGGCGAGGGCGGATGTCCTGCTTGCGAGGACATGCCCCTCAGCACACTTCGTTCGCGAGTCGCGTTCTTTACTAAAAGACCGCGGCTCGCATCAACCGCTACCGCGGCTCGTCCTTCTACTTCCGGGTACGAGGCTGCCGCGGCGCGTGTTGATGAAGAGCGAGAGAGCGCGAGCGTTTCGCCGGGTAATTCCCCGCGTCCCTCGCGCTCTGTGTGTCTGCCGGTCGAGCTTTCGGATGACTTTGAAAACTCGTCTCAGTACGGGTTGGATTGGTTATTCGGGGCTCCTGCGGGGGAGGAAGAAGTGTCTGCAGCATCGGAGAGTGGGCAGCCATCTGAAGCAGACGCGCTATCTGAGGCACCCGCTGCGGGGGCGGGTTCTCAGTCAGTAGCAGACGCGGAAATGGCGGCCATGCTCGAACGGGCGGCCAAAGCAATCGGGATTGAGTGGAAGTCTCCGCCCCATCCTGAGCGCTCACGGCTGGATGATTGGTATCTGGGTAACGACCGTGGTTCTCGGCCACGTTCTACCCCAGTTCCTTTCTTCCCGGAAGTGCATGAGGAACTGACTAAGTCGTGGAAGGCTCCTTTTTCAGCCAGAACGCGTCTTAGCGGTTCTTCCTCTCTCACCACCCTCGATGGAGGTCCAGCGAAGGGGTATACGGAGGTTCCCGCCGTGGAGCGTGCGATCGCGGTGCATCTTTGCCCGCAGACCGCCGCCACCTGGCGGGACCGCCCAAAACTCCCGTCCAGGGCATGTAAGGCTTCTTCCGCTCTCGTGGGGAAGGCTTATGCTGCTTCTGGACAAGCTGCGTCCGCCCTTCACGCTATGGCCGTCCTGCAGGTCTATCAGGCCAAGGTTCTTAGCGAGTTGCACGAGGGTGTTCCCAAACCAGAGCTTTTGCAGGATCTGCGCTCGGCGACTGACTATGCTCTACGAGCTACGAAGGTCACGGCGCAGGCTCTGGGGAGGGCGATGTCCACTATGGTGGTCCAGGAGCGCCACCTTTGGCTGAATCTGGCGGAAATGAAGGACGCTGAGAAGGTTCGCTTTCTTGACGCCCCCATTTCTCAGGCTGGTCTCTTTGGCGACACTGTCGAGGAATTTGCACAGCAGTTCTCCGCAGTGAAGAAACAGACGGAGGCTATCAAACACATCTTGCCTCGTCGGGCGCCGCCCCCCGGGCCCGCACCCCCGAGGCAGCAGCCTCCGCCTGTTTCACGCCGAGGACGACCGCCTTCCAGACCGGCTCAGGGCCCGCCACAGGCTGGTCCTGCACCTAAACCAGCCTTGCGGTCGAGCTCTCGCAAGAAGGTGGCGCCGTTAGCTCAGTCTCAGGCCGCTAAGAACCCTCGTCAGGCTTCGAAGCGTTCCTGAAACGAGCAGCCCGGAGGAGAGAGATCTGCTGACCTGTCTGGATCCACACTCGGCGAGGGGACGAGTGTGGGTTTCGGCTCCACCCCGGCTGTCTGCCTCTCGGCAGACGGCCACCACATGGTCAATAAAAGAGCAATTTTCTTCTCTGGGCGAAAAAATCTATGTGACTGCGTCCCTCCGGGGTACCCAGCCACTAAAACATGTCAAAGCATGCTCAACCGCAGGGCCTGCGCTTCGGCATGCTTTGACGAATCAAGTGCATCCATCAGTCGATCCCCTGAGCTCAGGCGATCTTCTGATGGGTCCTTGTCTGTCGGTTCCGATGGTCGATCCTCCCATGGCTGGGTCCCTCCGGGGTACCCAGCCACCAAAACACATCAAAGCATGCTCAACCGCAAAACTTGCGCTTCTGCATACTTTGACAGAGAAACAAGCGCATCCGTCAGTCGATCCCCTGAGCTCAGGCGATCTTCTCACGGATCCTTGTATGTCGGTTATGGCGATCAAAGCACCTTGTGTCCTCCGGGACAGCACGCCCCCGAACAAAGGGCTTTCACCACAACTCAGTCACACCGTACCCACCCGAGGTACGTCGGTGGTCCCCCTGAGACCGTTGGCAGAGAGTTTTACAGCTTGGCTCGAGATACCCAACCTCTCTCGCTGGCTTCTCAGAACCATCCGACTCGGCTATGCTATCCAATTCGCACGCAACCCGCCCAAGTTCAGCGGCATCTTCTCTACCGCGGTTCGGGACGAGAATGCTGCGGTTCTTCGGGCGGAGATCGCGACCCTTCTGGTGAAGGACGCGATAGAGCCGGTCCCCTCGGCCGACATGAAGAAAGGGTTCTACAGCCCCTACTTCATTGTACCCAAGAAAGGTGGCGGTTTAAGACCAATCCTGGATCTGAGGATTCTGAATCGGGCCCTTCACAAGCTCCCCTTCAGAATGCTAACGCTCAAACGCATTCTCACGTGCATCAGATTCCAGGATTGGTTTGTGGCGATAGACCTGAAAGACGCGTACTTTCATGTCTCGATTCTTCCAAGACACAGGCCCTTCCTGCGGTTTGCCTTCGAAGGTCGAGCATTTCAGTACAAAGTCCTTCCATTTGGGCTCTCCCTGTCTCCCCGCGTCTTTACGAAAGTCGCAGAGGCAGCCCTTGCCCCTCTCCGGGAGAGGGGCATCCGCATTCTCAATTACCTCGACGACTGGCTGGTCATAGCACACTCTCAGGAGTTGGTATGCAAACACAGGGATGGGGTTCTCAACCATCTGGCCCATCTGGGGTTTCGGGTCAACTGGGAAAAGAGCAAGCTCGCCCCGGTACGGAGCATCTCTTTTCTCGGTATACAACTAGACTCGGTTGCCATGAGTGCACGGCTCTCCCCGGAGCGTGCACAGTCAGTGCTGAGCTGCGTCCAGAAGCTCTCACGCAGCCCGACGGTCCCCCTCAAACAATTTCAGAGGCTCCTGGGTCACATGGCATCCGCAGCCGCCGTCACGCCGCTGGGCCTGATGCACATGAGACCGTTACAACACTGGCTGCGTTCCCGAGTCCCGAGATGGCCATGGCGCCAGGGTTCATACCGGGTGCACGTCACACCCGTATGTCTAAAAACCCTCGGTCCTTGGAAAGACATTTCGTTCCTACGGGCCGGGGTGCCCTTAGGACAAGTGTCCAGGCGCATTTTGGTTACGACAGATGCATCCAACACAGGCTGGGGCGCCGTATGCAATGGGCAAGCAGCTGCAGGGCTCTGGTCGGGCCCTCGGCTGCATTGGCATATCAATTGCCTCGAGCTGCTGACAGTGTTTTTGGCCCTGAAGAGGTTCCGACCTTTGGTTCAGGGCAAACACGTGCTGGTCCGCACAGACAGCACTGCGACTGTAGCCTACATCAATCACCAGGGCGGTGTACGCTCCTTTCGCATGTCACAGCTAGCCCGCCATCTCCTCCTTTGGTGTCGAAACAATGTCAAGTCTCTACGAGCCACCCACATACCGGGCGAACTCAATTGGGTAGCGGACGCGCTCTCCCGACAGACTTCGCTTCGGGGCGAGTGGAGACTTCACCCTCAGACGGTTCAGCTGATCTGGAGTCTTTTCGGTCAGGCCCAGGTCGACCTGTTTGCCTCGATAGAGAACACTCACTGCCAGTTGTGGTACGGTCTGTCCGAGGCGCCCCTCGGCACAGATGCACTGGCACACAGCTGGCCTCAGGGCCTCCTCAAGTATGCGTTTCCACCAGTGAGCCTAATTGCACAGACCCTGTGCAAAGTCAGGGAGGACAGAGAACAGATCCTGCTGGTGGCCCCCTACTGGCCCAACAGGGTTTGGTTCTCAGAGCTGGTGCTCCTCTCCCCCGTTCCTCCCTGGCGCATTCCCCTGAGGAAGGACCTCCTTTCACAGGGGAAGGGCACGATATGGCACCCGCGCCCAGATCTCTGGAACCTCCACGTATGGTCCCTGGACGCGACCAGGAGGATTTCAGAGATCTCCCACTGGCAGTGGTAAACACTCTGTTGCAGTCGAGAGCTCCTTCCACGAGGCGGCTCTACGACCTCAGATGGCGCAAATTCACAAACTGGTGTTCCTCCCGGGGGGAGAACCCACGGAGATGTGGCATCCGAACGGTGCTTTCCTTCCTCCAAGGAGGACTGGATAGACACCTTTCTGCTTCAACACTTAAGGTCCAGGTAGCCGCTATTGCCGCTAACCACGACCTGGTGGAAGGTAGATCGGTTGGGAAGCACAATTTGGTTATACGATTCCTTAAAGGTGCACGCAGGCTGAACCCCGTCAGACCGCGCCTTGTCCCCTCTTGGGATCTGTCTGTGGTCCTCCGGGGCCTACAGTCAGATCCCTTTGAGCCGCTCCAGTCAGTCGAACTCAGTGCTCTCTCCCAAAAGACGGCTCTCCTGACTGCGCTCACATCGATCAAAAGAGTGGGAGACCTCCAAGCCCTCTCCGTCAGTGACTCGTGCCTCGAATTCGGGCCGGCTAACTCTCACGTTATCCTGAGACCCCGGCCCGGTTATGTGCCCAAAGTGCCCACCACTCCCTTCAGGGACCAGGTGGTCACTCTGCAAGCTATCCCTTCTCAGGAAGGCGACCCCAACCTCTCCTTGTTATGCCCAGTCCGTGCCCTGAGCATTTACTTGGAACGTACTGAAAGCTTCAGACGGTCGAGTCAGCTCTTTGTCTGTTTTGGAGGACAGCAGAAGGGGAAAGCTGTCTCCAAACAAAGAATTTCCCACTGGATTGTGGATGCGATTCGTTTGGCCTACCAGGCCACAGGGGTGCCCTGCCCGCTGGGGGTGCACGCCCACTCCACCAGGGGCGTCGCAGCGTCGGTTGCGCTGGCGAACGGGATCTCTTTAACAGACATTTGCAGAGCTGCAGGTTGGGCTACACCTAACACGTTTGCCAGGTTCTACAATCTGCGTGTAGAACCAGTCTCTTCGGGAGTCCTGAACGCAAGCCCAGTAACTCCTGAAGCTGACACGGTGTAGAAGCTTGCTGAAGCGTCGTTCCCCACGGGTGATGACGCTTCCCCAGTTCAGTAAGTTTCCTGGCGTGAACCCTGAACGACAATTTCCATCATGTTGCACCCGCAACGTAGCTATGTTCAGCGGAGGAACTAGCTATCAGAATCTAATATGAGGTTAGGTTGCCTCTTGTGAACTCTCATATTAGGTTGGTGCCCCACATGTAGTGGCTCCTAATGCGGCCCCATGTGTGTATCTCCACCTATACTCCCAGAGATGCGGTGTTTCCCTTAAGACAAAACTTGTCTCCGACCCTGAGCTCAGCAGTCTCTCCTCATGCGGAGCCTGCCTCAGGATCGTCCCCTTGTTGTGCTCCCCTAGTGCGAGCCCTCAAGTGTATTCTCCACACAAATACCTCCCTCCGGGCAGGGTGTGGTCTCCGTAGTGCCCATCCCCCCCCGGGGAGGACGGACACTGGCCCAATGTTCTCCAAGATGTTCAACCAAAGGTGAGGAAAGGCTGGCTGAAGCTCTTGGGCATTGGAAGGTCACGTAGAGGTGAGTGACATTTATCTAACACGCAAGACCTGTTAATATTTGCACTCCATGCACTCGTGACGCGGTCCGCTGGTTGTGGCGTTTTCAACTGGGACCCCTAGTCGTCACTTCGACACAACGTCGAACGTGAACGACAGACGGGGAACGTCTTGGTTACGTATGGTAACCCTCGTTCCCTGATGGAGGGAACGGAGACGTTGTGTCCCCCTTGCCACAACCTCGGACCGCCTCTGAGTGTAGCCGGGTGCTTCGGCTCCTCAGATCAGAACAATGAGTGTTGCCTAGCCCCCCCCTCTTATGCCCGGATCTCCGGGGCGGAGCGGGCTATGCAAATACTGCATACCAATTCTCATTGGCCTTTTCTCAAAGCTGTCAGAGGTATTCGGGCTCTCAAGAGCGACCCCTAGTCGTCACTTCGACACAACGTCTCCGTTCCCTCCATCAGGGAACGAGGGTTACCATACGTAACCAAGACGTTTTTGCAGTGTACTTAGAGTGTGTTTATAATTTGACACCTTGATGAAGGCGAGTTAGCTGCAACACGCCAGCACATGTCAGCTATTTTGAGCATGGACCATTTTAAATTTTGTAGCAAAATTCTGTGTTTTACAAACATTTTAGCATATTGTTATAAAGTTTATGAGACTTATAGAACCGCTTGCGGGAAAGTTCTGAAATTTGGCACATAGATAGAGGACAGTCTCATCATCAACCACAGTAAATTTGGAGTCTTTCACTCAAACTCTGTAGCGCCATCAATAGGCCAAATCTGCACTCATGCTTCCGCTTATAACTTTTAACCGTAAGGTCCAGAGCATAATTATTTTTTCCTCTAATTCATTGGTTCATACCGAGTCAAATGCATACCAAAATTTCTGCTTTGTTTGTGAATAAAAAAAAAAACTTTTTAAAACTTTTTTTAAAAAGTTTGTCCAGTTTTCAACAAAATTCGCTCAGAAAGTTAACAAATTAGACAAAGTTTGTGCAAAAATGGACATGAGGCTATATCTCTGCAATGCTTTAGTGGATTCTGACCAAACATGGTATGTGTTATAACAAACATGACCTGAGGGCACATGAGTAGTTTCAGCACAGCGCTACCTACTGGTCAAAAGATATAAATAATTGCTTATAACTTCTGCTTATGACTTTGGTCAGCTCGTTACATTCAGTACAGCATACCAAATTGAATGATATGTAATTTTCAGCCATTTGGGGTTTTGTAAAAAAAATGCTGTATCAACAAATGTTTTTAACAAGGGTCTCCAACTCTGCATTTGAAATGTATTTTGGCATACTTTATTTAATATCAGAGATGATCCAATAAAGGGTTAAACCAAAAATAGAATAAATATATTAAATGCACCAACTGAACTGTAAGTGATTTGGCTCATTTTGACAGAAAACAGCATCTTTTGGCATTATTTACTAATTATTTTAGTCAACTGTGGATGGCACTTCTAATGAAACTGAATGCAATACACTTCAGCTTCATGCCCTAGTTTAAAACTTTAAAAAGTCGCCCTACTTATAGGTGAGTTTCTTGTCACTCTGTCATAAAGTGCAACTACACCTGGTGTGCTCAACAGCCATCTATTCTCATTACAGGAGTCTAATTCAGACAACAATAACGGTCGAGTAACAACCACCATTACTAGATGAGCACAACCATCGTTCTTCATTAGCCATGGCTAACAAGAGAAAGCAAACAATAACGGTGAACCACATGCCCCCTCAGGTATATTTGAGGCCTCAAATATAATAAGACAAACCAGAGTCAAGCGCTGTTAAAGTCTGTCTTTGTCAGTTCTGCAGTGATGTTAGGAATGCTGCCAGTCATTCAATATCGCTTTATAAAACTCTATAAAAAGAGTTTCTCAATGAACAACTGAACATAAACCAGCACTAAGAAATATTTTAAGGTTTTGCACTGTAGCCACTACACACTGAGATAAAATGTGGTGCGTTTACAGGAAATATCAAATCAGATGGCATAAAATGTGTGAAATTGCGATTTCTGCACCTTTTTACACACAATTTCTGTGCAGCTTACAATGGCACACTCAAATCACATACATTTTAGAGAGAGAGAGAGGCAGAGAGAATGGAACATGAGCATCATAAAATTGGTTCAGCTTTGCTTGTATTATTCATATATTTTATATGTATTGTGTGTCCTGCACTCTCAGACCTTTTTCTTTCTCTTAAGAGACAAAGTTTTCCCCTGGAAATGAAGAGGAAACTGTGACCTTTGAAGTAAATGACTCTATGTGCTTGGTAATAGTATGTGTGTACAGAGAAATATTCACTGAAATATTCATTAGCACATTTTGGACATGTTTGACCAGACACATTTTTGTATATCTGAAAGTCCAAACTGCATTGTTACGCTTGTTAAAAGACTTTATAAACTGCACGTATGCATTTCCCTCAGAGTTTTTAACTTTACAATGGTTAACATGGAGTAAGTAGCTCTGGCGAATAAAGACACAGCTGAATGACATTGTACAATCCCCATGCTTTTTCCTCTCTACATTTCCCCCCTTCGGGTAAGACCCTCTTGGCAATGAGTGAGCTGTCACACTGTATATGGTAGTATTAATTTAATTAGATCTACCAGTGGGCACAATTAAATCTTTCTCTGAGCACACATGGGGGAAGGAATCTTTTTTCTTCAACGCTACAGGCACAATATGCAGATTTTACCACTTATTTGATTAATATAGCAAAAATTCGACATTGCTAGACAGCTTGTTGAAGCTTGTTTATGAACTCTGGGTAGGGAAATGTGGTTGATGTACAGTGGGTTCCAAAAGTCTGTATTTAGCATTTTTCTAATTAATCTAATTATAAACATCTTCATTACAAAATATAGTGTGCAAGGAATAATGACCAACTCATTGTCTCACTTATTACAAGGCTAATCACCAGCTAAAAATATGTGGACATGAAATATTAATTTTAGTTAATTTTGTAATCTTACCAGGGCTTTGCTGCTTCCTATTCACTGACAATGAGTACTGAATATAAATCAGTTGAACTCAGTTCACTTCACATCACTTGAATTCTTTTTTTCACATCATGAAATATCATTTACATCATCGAACACAGACAACACAAGTTGTATAACAAGAATTGAAATTTCGTAATCAATATTCTGTTTTTTAAAGCCAAGTATGATTCTCATCAAGTTAGTGTTTTTAAGCATGTTACATGTATTCCAAAATAATAATTCAAGAAGTAAAAATGTAAACAATAAATATATTTTGTGAACTTAAAGGATTCACTTTTCAGAACAAATAATGTACTCACCCCCTTGTCATCCTAGATGTTCATGTCTTTCTTTCTTCAGTTGTAAAGAAATTATGTTTTTTTGGGGAAAACATTTCAGGATTTCTCTCCATACAATATGTATGGTGCCCCCAAGTTTGAACTTCCAAAATGCAGTTCAAATGCAGCTTCAAAGGACTCCAAACTATCCCAGTCGAGGAACAATGGTCTTATCTAGCGAAATGATCGGTTATTTTCAAAACAAACTGACCATTTATATATTTTTTAATCTCAAACACTTGTCTTATCTCGTCTCTGCGATGCACATACATAGTCTGTGTGATCCAGGTCAATACAGTTAGGGTATGTAGAAAAACTCCCATCTCGACGATTTTGTAGAACGATTTTGAAGTTGAAGGCAAAAATAGAAGTTTTTCGACATAGTCTGTCCGGATCACACAGACTATGCATGCGCATCGCAGAGATGAGACATGAGCATTTGAGGTTAAAAAGTATATAAATTGTCAATTTGTTTTGAAATTAACCAATTGTTTCGCTAGATAAGACCTTTCTTCCTTGGCTGGGATTAAAGTCCATTATATGGAGAGAAATACTTAAATGTTTTCCTCAAAAAAATGAATTTGATTACAACTGAAGAATGAAACACATGAACATCTTGGATGACAAGGGGGTGAGTACATTATCTGTAAAAAAAAATTCTGAAAGTGAACTAATCCTTTAAGTTTAGCTATTCTTTTTAATAGTTAACTTTTAACTCATTTTTAACTTTTCAGGTCATCAAAGCTCAGTAAATACTAGTCACAAACATGGATATTTACTTTAAATTTCACCCAGCTGATTACTCACTAAAATGCTTTCATGCCATTTCAAGTATTTGACGTAACAAAAAAAGTGGTGTGAATTATTACTAAGTGTGTGAATTATTTACTTACTTTTGTATTAGTCTTCCCATTAACGTCATTATATTGAGATAGATTTACAAACGCGGAAGGTGCACAAACACAAGAGGCAGGTTTTATTGCATGAACCAATAACAGCTGATCATATTCAATCATATTGGAGGCATTGCTTCCTCTCATGTGACTTTCCCCCATTCATTCTGAATTACCCACCAACAAACTCACCGCATGCTTTAGGAGGTCTGTTAAAACTCCAAGGACTCAAGGGAGGTGAGAGAGACGCAGACTCCTACTGTAACTTTACCTGTTGGCATCACTGTTGGACAATGTTTCTTTAAAAAAGCGAGTGATTTTTTTTTTTTTTTTTAATACAAAAATCATTTAACCTAATATTGAAAACTGTCACTCAACAATATTCACAACATATGAATACTGGTATTGTTTTATTTTTTTGTACTATGAATTTTTTTCTCATCCAATGTGTGTATAGGTGATAAATGTTTGTTGCAATGTTTATTCGGGAAAAAAGAGACATAATATGAATATATTAAATGTGGCTTTTTGTCATACTTAACCAATAGTTAGACTGGCACTTTGTACATACTTTATACTCACAAACAACTGTGTACAAACCACACCTGGTATTAAACAGAAGCCTCAAATCTTTTTTTACTGTATTTGTTTTATTCAAACTTATTTAAGTACTGGAGCGATGAGCAGTGACCAGTTGGTAAATTTTTCATTTCTTAAAAACATTAAATCCTAAAACTTTCTGAGGGAAATCTAATTTAATGTTTCTGTTTATTTCCAGATTTAAGGGGAAATAATCCAAAAACTGTAACATTTTAATGAAAAAGATTTGTGCAGAGATAATGCAAAAACCTGTCAGCAACAAAGAAAGACAGTCAGAGAATCGTTAGCACTTAAGCCATCTCACTGTATGGCAGTCTGAGGATACAGAAAACCAATATAGTCCATAATTTTGTGCTGATTGTGTTCTGAGACTGCAGTAATGAAGGCCTCAGCCGCTGCGGCGGCAGCAGGCTGTCTGAAAAGACAGAAAAAGCAGAAAGAGATTAAATTCTATGGAGAGTTTTTTGTCTGGCAGATTGGTTCTTATCACCCAGCTCTGCTCTAACGTTACGAGGAGAGAATGTAAGAAAGAGAGGGAGTGGAGAAGCTGAAAAAGGAAGAAAAGAAGCATTAAGAGGGGATATTTAAGGATATTATTAATCCATTTATCCGTGTTTGACATTTGTCGATGTATCTCCTCAGATTGCTTTATTCCGGATGTGAAATGCTATTAATAAAAGCAGACCGCCTCTTCAGAGACGCTCTGCTGCTGTCATCATGTTTAATGTTCCCTGTAAGCCTAAGCGTGAAGGTCTCGTGTTTTCTTACCACATGTACTTTCATCTATGTAATCTGCTACAGTGCAGATCATGGGCGAATGGATATTTTTATAAATCCTTAATTAATGGGCTTTGTGTCACCTGTCTCTACCCAGCTTATCAAGCACATTTGGACAGAATAATATGAGCATATGGTAAGATGGTCTTGTACTAAGGAAACTGTTCATGCACATTGCTTAGGAAAAAAGGGGAAAATTTGCTACTTTCATAAGCAGATCAAATTGCTTACACAAAACCTGAACGGAAAATGTGAATAAGTTACAATTAAACCAAAATGTATTCAGGTACCTTCAACATTTAGAAAACGGTAATAAAATATGATAAGAACTCAAGAGTTAAACTGTGTCAAAACAAATTAATCTTGATAATGTTAGATAACTTTAACAGAAAGGTATGTAACAAAACATGGTCAGGTCAAAGTGTCAAATCTAATTTTTGATTCCAGATTTGTATAAAATTTACTGGTAGTCAAATGTATAAATGTATACATATATTTATGTATAAATTTGAATTTTTGGGTATAATATGACACAGTTTACTTTATTTCCTCACTTACATAAATGCACTATAGTGTCCTGCACCCACTAAAAAATAATAATAATAATAATAATAATAATAATAATAATAATAAAAATTGTATATATATATAATATAATAAAATGATATCTGGTGTTAATTTTTGCTTTGACTGTATGTTGGTTCAAACCTGACTTGACTTATTTCTGTCTTTTGGACGCAGGAGGAGGATTTTAAAGAATGTGTCATTCACTCTTTTCCATGCAGTTAAAATGGTTTGTTAAGGGTCTTAACCCTTGGAAAATTCCAAGTTTTGTGTAAAAAAAAAAAAATAAAAAAACATTATTTGTGGATCATTTTGCCATTATTCAGTCAAAAACAGAGGTGCATAAGCTAAGATCAATGAGGTCTATGATTAAACAGCTACAAAAAGGAATGCAGAAACTGTCCTAACTGAAAGAAATGTGTTATTTAATGTGTGAGTTCAAATGTAAAAGAGCAATGTCCAGTTAAAGAATAAATAGTTCGGATTGAGTTGGATCATGAATTAGGTGATTCACTTTACAAAAATGATTCACAAATCAGACTGTTTTGGTCCAAATCTACTTTTAGGATACCTTTATGTTGCTTTTGCATCATTTTTGAAGGTTAAAAGTTCACTCAAAAACTGTTCACCCATTACTTACACACACTTTTGCTCCAAACCTATACAACACACAAACTAATTTTTATTTATTTATTTTTTCTTTCATAAAATAAAAGTCAGTGGGGTCAGTGTTGAGGAAAGTTACTTTTAAAAGGAAAGAAATGTGTTACGTTACTTTTCCCATACACTTTTCTCATCTGGGCTGGGTGTAACAAAGAGTCAACAGAGTTGGGATCCATCTGCAGCTTTATTAAAGTGTTAGGCAGGTTGTACAGACAATGGGTCATTAACAGTGACAGACACAACACAGGCAAGACAATCTTGGAGTCAGAGTTTAGGCGGGAGGTCAGGGCAGGCAGCAGGCAAAACACAGAGTAAATCCAAATGACAAACAAGCTCAAAGAGGCAGGCTTCAAGCAATCGGCAAATGTGATAACAGTCCAGGTCAAAACCAGAAAATCAAACAGGGACTAAACACTCAGAAATGCCCACATGGCAAAACAAGACTTCGCCCAGGAGTGAGCGTGACACTGATTTGTGACATTGAGCTTGCTTGTTTGTTTTAAATATATAAGAGTTACAGTTTTGGCATATTTAAAAGGCCTTTCACACCATAAGTGAAATGAAGGAAATGTAAATTAAATTATTAACATATTTAATAATTGTAGGTTTGCGTCATATTCTAAGTTTGCATTTAACTGTTTTTATTCATTTTGAGGAATACTGAATCTGTCTTTGTGCAAGTAAGATGAGTAAATGCATGTTGACATTTAGTCTAGTCTAACTACTGTAAGCATCATGTTCACACAGCACACATAACGCCTCTGCACTTACTCTTGATTTCTCTCAACATGGGGATAGGAGAGCTGTAAGTCAATGCATGGGAAAACAAAGTAACTGGCGTTACTTATTTAAAAAAAAGATCTCAGATATTTTATTGTAAATTAAGAAGCATTACTAATCTGATTACGTTACTTGAGTTATTTGTTAAATATTCCTTTAAGACTTGCTTAGCGAGCCAGTTGAAGGAAGAAATAACATCAAACTGATAATGCAACTGAAAGCAATTCATCATTGCTTTGAACCCCTAGAATGCTTTTACATGGTCATGAAAAGCACCTTAAGAAAAGCATTCCCCATGTGCTCTTGGCTAGCACAAACAGATTTAAGAAGGAAGCTGTCCAGCACATCTCACAGGCTTTCAGATTGATCGCTCCCACCTTTCCAATCGGATGGTGCATGTCGGGCGGTGGAGGGAACGTTTGAAACAGATGAACTCAGAAAGCAATCAGCGCACTGTCACCACTTTGTCGGGCAGTCAGGTGAACCGATCGCCTATAGAACTAATCCACCTTTCTGCACAAAACACAGAAAAGTGGACCGGCTCTAATTGCAATCTGCCAGGCCATCAGGAAAATACATTGCAGATGCAACTGGGATATTTTATGGCTGTTGTATAAAAAATTGTATTTCAAAATATATTTGCCTGATGATTTCTTTCTTGTGGTGGCTGCACAAGGGAGTGCTTATCAGCTTCATGACAATGTCATGTTGAAAATGAACCACTGCAATAAAGCAGGCTGGAAGTCAAAATGGGATTAAATGTTGTTGTGTTTTTGGGCTGCATTTTTCATGATAATTACATGGGAATTGAATTTATTTTGCAGACTGTCTTAATAAAGCAAATCAATATCCTAAATTGCAGAATGCAATTGCAATACTTGACTATTGAGCTTTTGTTGCCTTTTGTTTGGCACTGGGGAAATTTCTTCTGTCCTTTGTTTCTGGATGTTCTTTTGAATCCCTTCAGTGTTTAAAAAAGCTAATAACATTGGTCTGTTTTGTCTTTCATTATTAATGCAGCCTGGGATGCATAGAGGGCGGAAACTCTCTAATCTTTATGGTGCCAAGCATCAGGCCTGCTCTCCTCACATTAATAAAGGTGATAGCAAGGTGGTAATATAAGTATGCTGTGCTCAAGGGGTGCTATATTTATATATATATATATATATATTGTGTATACGGTGTCCCTAGAGGCTAAACAAAAAAAAAACTTGCTCTGAACAGCAGCTTAGATTGCCTTTTTTTTATTGTGTATAAAGGTTTATTTACTGGTGTCTGCTTTATGAAGGAATGGACAGAAAAAAAAGAAAAAAGAAAGAAAGGAGGAAATAGTCATTTCTGCACCCGTTTCAGTCATTAAAAAGAACTGTAAAAATAATGACTGTCTTCAAATAGGTTCTACAGGTCAAGCAGAGTCATTCTCCAAAAATTTGATTCCCTGCTGATTTACGCTTGCCCACTGACAAAGAAATAATCAGTCTAATTGTATTGGTAGGTTTATTTAAACAGTGAGAGACAGTATAACAACAAAAAAAAATCATTTCAAAAAAGTTCTAAATTGATTTGCATTTTAATGAGTGAAATAAGTATTTGACCCCTTTGCAAAACATGACTTTGTACTTGGTGGCAAAACCCTTGTTGGCAATCGCAGATGTCAGACGTTTATTGTAATTGGCCACCAGGTTTGCACACATCTCAGGAGGGATTTTGTCCCCATGATCCTCTCCAAGTCATTAAGATTTCGAGGCTGATGTTTGGAAACTCCCTCCACAGATTTTCTATGGGATTAAGCTCTGGAGACTGGCTAGGCCACTCCAGGACCTTAATGTGCTTCTTCTTGAGCCACTCCTTTGTTCCCTTGGCCATGTGTTTTGGGTCATTGTCATGTTGGAATACCTATTCACAACACATTTTCAATCACCTGGCTGAGGGAAGGAGGATCTCACCCAAGATTTGACGGTACATGGCCCATCCATCGTCCCTTTGATGTGGTGTAGTTGTCCTGTCCCCTTAACAGAAAACACCCCCAAAGCATAATGTTCCCACCTCCATGTTTGACAGTGAGGATGGTGTTCTTGGGGTCATCTGACTACAACACTTTCACCCAGTTCTCCTCTGAACCATTCTGACGTTCATTGGCAAACTTCAGATGGGCCTGTACATGTTCCTTTTTGAGCAGGGGGACATTTCACTGCAGGATTTCAGTCCTTCACAGCATAGTGTGTTACCAATTGTTTTCTTAGTGACTATATGGTCCCAGCTGCCATCATTGATAAGATCCCCCCACATAGTTTTGGGCTGATTCCTCACCATTCTCATTATCATTGAAACTCCACAAGGTGAGATCTTGCATGGAGCCCCAGACCGAGGGAGACTGACAGTTATTTAGTGTTTCTTCCATTTATGTAGGTCTACAATCTTGTCCCTTTAAAAGAGTGCTCCTAATCTCAGCTTGTTACCTGTATAAAAGACACCTGGGAGCCAGAAATCTTGATGATTGATAGGGGAACAAATACTTTATTTCAAATTTGAAATGCGTTTTTCTAGATTATTTTGTTGTTTTTCTGTCTCTCACTGTTAAAATAAACCTACCTTTAAAATTATAGCCTGATCATTTCTTTGTCAGTGGGCAAACATACAAAATCAGCAGGGGATCAAATATTTTTTTCCCTCACTGTATATTCAGTTAACCAACTGCTACTTTGCTTGGAAACTGTAAACAGCTAATGAACTTTAATTTGGCAGAAAAATTGCTTGTTCACAGTTTTATAATTGCAGTTTTTGCACAATTATTTTGCACATTGGTGTCTTTTGCCACACATACTGTGACATTTAAAATGAACAAAAGCAATAGCTAATCAAGTCTGTATGTTACCCGTAAGACCTTCATTCATCTTCAGAACACAAATTAAGATATTTTTGCTGAACTTTCTGACTCTACATAGAAAGCAACTGAAATACAATGTTCAAGGCCTAGAAAGGGAGTAAGGACGTCATTAAAATAGTCCATGTGGCATTAGTGGTTCAACTGTAACTTTATGAAGCTATGAGAATATTTTTTGTGCAAAAAAAAAAAAAAAAAACTACAATAAAAATGTATTTAACAATTTTTTTCTCTTTCTTTCTATGTCAAAATGCCGGCTCCTGTGCCAGCAGCATCACATGTGTCATAGTACTTTTGTGAACATGCGTCGAAGGCTGACACGGAAGAGAAGAAATAGTTGAATAAAGTCATTATTTTTGTTTTATTTGCACACAAGAAGTATTCTCATAGCTTCAGAAAATTAAGGTTGAAGCACTGATGTCACATGGACTATTTTAATGATGTTCTTACTACCTTTCTGATCCTTAGTTGTGTTGCTATCTATGCAGGGTCAGAGAGCTCTTGGATTTTATCAAAAATATTTTAGTTTGTGTTCCATAGATGAACAAAGGTCTTACACGTTTGGAACGACATAAGGGTGAGTAATTAATGACAGTTTTTTTCATTTTTTTGGGTGAACTATCCTTTTAATGTCTACAAGGGAACTTTAAGGATTTAAGGTTTAAGCACTCCACTTCACTAAAAATATAATAAAAATTAGCCATAAGTACATTTTATCTTATTTCGAGTTTGCTCAGTGAGTTGTCATTACGTGTGTCAGTTTACTAAATAATAATAGATTCTGACGTGCAGTATGTAATAGAGAGTGTTTTGAACTATTGCATGTCAATTAAAATAAATCAGAACAGAAAAAATGTATCTATGCTTATGTCTAGGGAGAAGCCATAAGCTCAATAAACTGAATAATTAATAGAGGTTATAGCTGTGTTTACTCATTATAGATAAGCCGACGTAACAAATAAAGAGTATGTTCAACTAAATACTTACCTACTTTTGAGTGAAATAAAAAAAGCCATTTATACAAGTCTCCTCACAATGAATTCTTACAATATTATATATTACACAACTCATGTCTCTGTGTGCAATCTGTTCTTTCACTCAAGAAGAAAGGGTGTTTTTTATCACAAGTATATATTGTAGTAGCACTTACCAATGGTAAAATCTCTGTAACACATGGCCTCAAGTTTATTGCTTTATTTTTCTCTGATGGTAAAGAGTGGAAAGAGTGTGTGATTGATTTAGTCTGCTGAATGGAAGTGTTTGCAGATGTAAACACGTCTGACCTCTGATAGAGTGTTTGTCTGCTCATTATTTTATTTAGAAAATTTGCCAAAGGCCTCTTGAGGCTTGTTTGTTGGGTCATTGTGAAGTCTAGCTCAATGCTCCAGCACTAACATATCACAATGACCACAATAACCATCACTGCTTTTTTCAAGTGCTGTCGAAAGTATTTGCTGTATAATTTGAGCCGCCAGACCAGAGTATGAGGTCGAGAAACTCTCGCTTTGAATCATCACAATAGATCGCAAATTTGAATATTTTATGCTGATTGTAATTAGTTAATGACTATGCTGAAATCAAATTATATTTCTAAACAACTGAAGTAGTCCCCACTTGACCAGACTTTGTACAGTTTTAATTAATCTGTTGAATAGGCTCTATGCAGCAGTGATTTCTTTGCAGCCTGGCCTGAATGATTAACCATGATGAATTGCACTGTGAACCCGTCTGCTCGTTTCAGCTCTTGTGAATGATGAGAGACAGTAAAAGTGGCAGCGACATTTAATTACACAGGAAAACATCACTGATGTCCACACTTCATCAAAACATCTCCAAAAACACATCACCTCCTCCTCTATTATGACTGCAAGTCACAAAACTAACAAATACTGAAGGTCATTGTCAAATAAAACTCTCATAAAATCCTCATTTTGAAACCATGATTTAACATATACTTCTTTGCAGCTGTTCCTCTTTATTAGAACACCATGTGACTGAATGTTGAAGAAAGGCTGTTTTTTGCTATTTTGTGAAACCATATTCCCCTGTGATTCTCATACATGAGAATGAACAATGCAGTCAATCATTTTTGGCACTGTTTTTGTGTATTCTTAAGGAAAATGCTAATGTAAGTGCTCTCTCCCCCCAAGGCTATGCTGCCGTCATGCGAATGGCCCTATTAGACATTATTTTCTAACATTTTGCCGCTGAAAATGGAATGAAGTTGGTAAACAAAGTTTTTTTCTCCAACCTTCTGCAACAATCAGCTTCCCAAGCTTCTGACATAGTCATAAACTGTCAATTTAAAGGCATAGTTCAACCATAAATGAAAATGCTTGTTGTATTTACTCAGCCGCATGTTGTGCCAATCTCATATTCTGTTATTTTTCTGCATGAAGACCAAAAGGAGAAGAATAAAGAGGAACAAAATCCACATCTGTTGAGCTATTGATTAACAGGAATGAAAATGAGACTGTGAGGGATAGAAGTACAATGTGTTCAGAGGACTGTACTGTTGAACAAACGGCCAATTGTTTAGCTAACAAAAAAAAAAAAAAAGCGCTATGAAAGCTGTAAGTTTTGAAAATGAGTTTTGATCCAACACCTTCATAGACTACATAACCTTGGAAAAGACTGTAGTCTATCCCTCAAGGCCTTGTTTTCATCTGTGGAGTCTGTAGCAAACTTTACACAAAACTTAAAATATCCTTGAATGGAAAAGAGCTACAAGATTCTTCTAGAATCTTTAGGATTTTCAAAAATGAACTTACAATATTGTGTCTAAAATGGAAACACAGTATTAATATTTTATTAAACTCACAACTGTGCAGTTAGTCAAAACCACAGCACTCTTGCTTGTGTGATATTGCATAGCATACGTTTTTTATGATGGATGAATGCACTTTATTTTGCTTAAAAATCTGGACAACCATTCACTTCCATTATAAAATATAACTCTGATTGTGTTTGTCTGAAAGAAGAAAGTCATATACATCTGGAATGGCTTGGTGGTGAGTAAATCATGGGGTAATTTTCATAAAAAAAAACAAAAAAAAAAAAACACTGTAGGCTGCATAGTTTTTAAATACATAATTTTGAAAGTTTTCTGAGCTCTTATGATAACTTTTGTGCCATGAAAATTAGACTGTGAGGGATAGAAGTACAATGTGTTCAGAGGATTGTACTGTTGAACAAACGGCCAATTGTTTAGCTAAAAACAAAAAAAAGCGCCATGAAAGCTGTGAGTTTTGAAAATGACGTGATCCAATACCTTCATAGACTACATAACCTTAGAAAAGACTGTAGTCTATCTCTCAAGGCCTTGTTTTCATCTGTGGAGTCTGTAGCAAACTTTACACAAAACTTAAAATATCCTTGAATAGAAAAGAGCTACACGATTCTTCTAGAATCTTTAGGATTTTCAAAAATGAATTTACAATATTGTGTCTAAAATAGAAACATATTTTATTAAACTCACAACTGCGCAGTTGGTCAAAACCACAGCACTCTTGCTTGTGTGATATTGCATAGCATACGGTTTTGGAATGACAAAAGGGTGAATAAATACTGTGTGGAGCACTTTTCATGATGGATGGATACACTTTATTTTGCTTCAAAATCTGTACAACCATTAACTTCCATTATAAAATATAACTCTGATTGTGTTCGTCTGAAAGAAGAAAGTCATATACATCTGGAATGGCTTGGTGGTGAGCAAATCATGGGGTAATTTTCATTTTTGTATGAACTATCCCTTTAATAAATAAATTATACATCTACAGGTATACCTACAACATATTTATTATATCTTACAAATAATTTGGCATTTAAACATTAAAAATGTATACCTGCTAAATTTTAGGATCAGGGTCCCTTGCATCAGGATGATCATATTGGGGACTCCATGGCATTTAAAGAGTGAAAACCTCGCATTGGCAGCCTTGTACTTCTTGCAGGTCTTTAAATGCAGAGACCAGCAGTTTTGTAATAATAGCCTTCCTGTGAGGTGGGAAATGTAAATGCATCCATCACTCTACTTCATCTGTCATGTGAATGAATGGACATACAAATACGTGACCCTGTCAGAGCATTCTTTGTCTTTAGTTTTAATAGCTTTACTAGCTAGTGCTATAGTGCAGTTCACCACAGTGACATTTTTCAACAAAATAATTATAAATGGTATCCAGTTCACTCCTTGGAGGATGAATTGGTGCATAAAGTGGCAGAATAAGTGCAGACGTGATGAAAAATCGGGGTGTGATTTGATCAAAGTTAGATGAGAGAGATAAATGAGGCAACACTGAGCCCAGGCCTCTGAAAACTCCCCCAAGACAATCTTGTCTTTTTGGCCTCTTTCCACAATGCTGAATGTGCAGCCATTCTACAGAAATCTATTGAACATATGTGAAAGTGAAGCTCGGCTGTCAAAGGTTTGCATCTCTAAATATATCTCTGGAGATTAATCTGGCACCGGGTTTCTTCCCTTCCTCTGCTCTCGGCACACTTGGCTGTGAAAGGTGTTTGAGTGAGTGGCTTATCAAGAGAAACAGGCGACTGTGGCCAGTATATTTCTGTCTCTACAGTGACAGGTCTGACTGAAAGAGAAAAAGAGCAGGGATTGGTGACCCTCACCTTTACCTTGTGCTGAATGAAATTGCTAGCCGCGTTATTGCTTCGTAAGCATAACGCAAAAGTACCCATTGCTCTCAGGCATTCATTATGAGGCGAATGTTAGAAGTTTACACGCATACGTATTTTTTGTAGTCTAATGTTATTTGGTGCTGCAGGGAAACTATAAAATAGCCCACCCCACCTCCTTCTGGGGTTTCCTGGTGTTTGCACAGAGAATTGGATTTTATGTTATGCAGAGAAATCATTTGGTGGTTTAGCACTGCTCTGCTTTGCTCTTTTTGCATTAGTTCCATTACCCCTGTCTCCCTACCTAAATTTAACTCACATGTTCACAGGGACCTAACTACACGACACTGCAACATGTGATAAAAGCTAACTTTGTGTGCTATCAGTGTTGGTATCAGTCACTCAGTATGTGCTTTTAATAATGTTAAAAAGGCTTCCCTGATAGCAGTCTATTTGACATATGCATTTACATCTCCAATACATCTACAAGACGTAGTTTGCTCATCTACCATACGTCTACTGGACATTTCCTATCAGACATCAAATAGACATCTGTTAGATGTTTTTAGGATGTCTTTAAGATGTGTATGATTTAGAATGTATGTAAAACTGACATCTTACAGATGTCTGCCAGACATTTGTACACAGCAGATGCTTTCCAAATCAAGAGATCTTTAACAGACATCTTGCAGATGTATGTGTGCTATCAGGGTTAATATTTTTGGTTAAGATGATAAAATTGGGAGTGCAGTGCGCTTCTGATTGGCTGTGATATATGAGTGATTCTGTTGTGTCGCATTGTCGAGTAACATCTGCTTGCCTTTACGAAAAATATTCTTAAAATGACATTTAAGTATACTTGACAGGAAAGTCTAAGTATATTTGGGCTATACTTGTGCTCTGAGAATCTGTGTTTTCATTGTTATACGCTAGGGGCGCTATTGCACATCTTCTGTACAAAATTTCCAAAACGCAAGTGAAGAAGAAACCGAAACATTAACACAATCGTCAAGACATAAAACTGCATCAAAACCATAGATATGTAAAACTGTGTAACGTTATGGTATAAAATGTCGACCCATGAAGAGGTAATAATGACTGTCAAGCTTTGGGGTGTTGATCACCTGACTCCATCTACGTTTTGATTACATTTAGAATTTTTTTTTTTTTTTTTAGCTTTTTGTTCAAAATGTTATTTATTTATTTATTTATTATTACCCGCACTCAAGTGATTATAAAAAACAATACATGAAGCTAGAATAAAATGATTTTGTTTACAAGCAGATACCCTGTTCTTTCTTTCGATGTTTTGTGTTCAGGTATTCATATAACACAATATATACAAATTAATACCTAGATAGGGACATAGTAGTATAAGTGAAGTTTGATATAAAGTTCACTTAAAGAAAACTTAAGAAAATACTTAAAGTATACTTGCAGTATAAAACTAGTAGTTTACTGAGACTATACTTCAAAGCGTATTAAAAATGCATAAAAAAGTATTTAATTAGTAAACCTATCAGTATACCTATAAGGTCACTTTTAGTATACTTGCAATACAAACTGAAAGCTTACATATAAACTAGTTGCGTACTCAAAGTTTGCTACTATTATACTTAAAGTGGGCCAATTTAGTCCCAAGGAGTATTGTACACTTAAAAGTATACTACTAGTAGTATACTTACTTCATAAAGTATACTTAAACATATTGAACTTTACTTAAATATACTTAATAAAAAAACTTGAAGTATACTTCATTTTGGTAAGGGTGGACATGATATCAAATTCATCCGTGTGAATAAAAAAAATAAAATAAAAAATGTAGATGGCTGTGTAAAACAATAGCTAAAAGACTCTTCCAGCATCATTGGGCTAAACTAATTGTATAGGCTATTTGAGACTGCCTTGGAATGGATGTGCAATGACTAGTACCTACTTACCTTACCTATTTATTTTTCATTAGCTTGAGGAATAAGTTTTCAGATCCTCATTCCTAACCGAAATGGCATTCACAACCCTTTTTATTTATTTTTTTTTTTATCACATATTTTAGTAATCATAATAAATTATATATCATTTGAAAGCTTAAAACCTCAGAATTCACCCTGTGAAATGAGTGCATTAAAAAGTGCATTCAAAAGTGCATTTAAAAATTCAATAAAGGTTTTGATGGCACCCGGTGGCTGTTTGTGGTAAAACACCCTAAATAAAATTTCACAGGAACATTTTTTTCTATCATCTTCAAATTTGGAACATAACTAAATAATTTTATAGCAGTTTTGGATTCAGAAATATTTTGTAAAATATTTATTTTATATAAAATGAACATGGTACAGTACATTTTCTTTACAGTAAATTTAAACTTCTAGAACTTTTTGATACTTTAATATTTTGAAAAGATTCCACTTCTGCAGTAATTTGCAGATTGTCTTCTTAAAAAAAAAGAGTCCAACCTTAGTTCTGTATTACAAAGTGTTCATGAATTAAAATAATTTTTAATTTGGATTTGCACTTTCGTGTCTATGTTCAAAAATGGGGGGGTGACACTTTAATATACAAAGCGTAGTCAAACAGGCAGGGTCAAAATACCAGCAAAACAGTACCATCCAAGGCACAAGCAAGAAAGGAATACACAAAGCAGGCAGAGGTCAGGGCAGGCATCAAACAACAAAACACAAGAAAACAGTCCAGGGCCACATGCAAGGAAAGGAATTGAGGACGAACAAATCAAAGGGTGAACATTGGAATATTCTTGGCCACTCAAGCATCACTGTGTAATCAGCTGCGCTAAAGGGATCTGCCCTTATGTTATTAAACTTCGTTATATAAGACATTCATAATAAATATTAATAAAGCAAGATGCCCTGTTGAAAAATATGACATGTATGGTTTATTTAAACTCCAAAGGTAAAATATAAATGTAAATTATTACGACAGATGTGAAGGGGCAGGAGGTTTTTTTGCCGAAAAAGATTTCCACATAGGATACACCAAGACTCCTCAGGAAGCCTCCTCACTTCTCGATCCTCACTTCCTTGTGGTGCAATTAGAGAATTGAGATGTCCTACAAGATGACTGAGCTTGATCGGTTTCCGGGTCATAGGATGGAGGACGGAGGAGCGAGGAGCACCGTGTGTGTGTGTGTGTGTGTGTGTGTGTGTGAGTAGACATACAGGTTTACAGGGACTGCTTGTGTAAAACATTAAACAAAAGTGGTTTACAAGGTCAAACATGGTTTATTAATTACAATAAAATTTTAACAAGTTATTTTTCACCGTAATTAATCTAATTAAAGCTTTAAATTACCAGCCCTAATATAAACATATAATCACAGCAATATAAGGAAAAAAAGAAAAACTTCTATCCAGAGCCTGTCTCCTTAAAGTAATCTAAAAAGTGGCTCCAAGATTACTGTGGTAAGAACTTCTGATAAAAAAACAACAAAACATTTTCTCCTTTACAGTATGATTTTTTTATAAAAAAAAATTCAAAAGTGGAAAAAATAAGAAGAATTCTGAATAATTCACTGCCATTGTGTCAATGATATGTAATCAGGTAATCCATAAAAGTAACTGTAATCTGATTATGAAAATATAATGTAATCTAATTACAAGTTACTACCCGACAGGTAGGTACTATCAAATGTGCAGAGTTCCGCGACTCTAAAGAGCGTGGTGGATAATAGTGTGATAAAAGATCTGTTAAATACATAGGAACTAATTAGGCCAGTGTTGGGGGTAATGCATTACAAGTAATGCAAGTTACATAATAATATTACTTTTTTCAAGTAACTAGTAAAGTAACACATTACTTATTCATTCCCAAAAATATCGGAGTTACTTCTTCAAAAAAGTAACGCCAGTTACTTTTTGTTTTCTTTATGTATTTAACCCCATTTTATTAACCAGTGACTTTGCTGCTGACCTTTGTTGATCCAATTCAACCGTACACTGCAAAAATATCTAACAATTCTCAAATCAAGAAGGATTTTCTAGACAAGTAAAAAATGTTTTCTTGTTTTCAGAAAAACAAGAGTTTTTGCTTTAAAATAATCTGCCAGTGGGATAAGCAAAAAAAAATCTTACTTCAAACAGAAAACAAGAGTATTTTGCTTACCCCACTGACAGATAATTTTGCTTCTTTCAAGCAAAAACACACTTAATTTTGACTTGTTTTCAGAAAAAAACGAGAATAATAAAAAAAATTAAGATATTTAAGACAAAAAATCTAAGTAAGACAATATTTTTTTCCAGTGTACTAGCAAACAAAACTTACTTTAGATTAACAAACATTTGTGCTTCATTTTTCTCATAGCTGAAGAGCATTGAACTTCCTTTTCCTACAGTTCTACTGTACAGATGTCAATTTACTTTTCCTTAAGCCTTAGGCCTATTCACTTCATTTCATTTTGGTGTGAAAGGGCTTTTACAATTGCTAAGAATCAAACTTTTTTATATTATATGTTTTATATTTATATAACAAGCAAGCCCTGCTGCAGATTTAAAAAGTAACGCAAAAGTAGCCAGAGAGAGATTGTTATATATATATATATATATATATATATATATATTATATATTTGACCTGGTAAGAAGCTAGCAGCTAGCTAAAGTTGTTAAAAGCTTTTTGATAGGCTGACTGTCCTTGCATCTTTTCATTTGTTTGAAATAGCATGCACAAATAAACAGCTGTCAATAAGACCAATAACATTTAAAACATTTCAATTTCATACTTTCAACTTCAAAAGATTGCCATTCACTGTAAAACTGCTTATCTTCTCTTAACTTTTCTCCAAGAATATTGCACCTCCCTGTCTTACTATTTCACATCCATAAATGATTGTTTTATTCCGCCTTTGTTTCAGAAATGAATTATGGGCCAGACACACCTTCACACAGCTACAGAATCTGCACAAACGCACCGAGAGGAAAACTCCAACACTAATTCAGTCGGATGTGTCCTTTGTGGGAGCTGTGGTGAAAGTGTGACTTATTTATTCCCTCTGAAGATGATTTCTCCTCTTCCCTCTCCCTCCCTTTTTTGTGTTGTGAGTGAGGGATGAAGGTGCAGAGGGAAGGAGATTAAAACAGTTTTTTTTACCGTCCCTGTGGAGGTATGGGAGGTGTGCTGAGAGGGCAGAGTTTTCACTGAATGCTGTCGCTGTTGCATTATTTATGGCCTTGTGCGCTCCCATTATCTGTGTGTGCACCCTTCACTGCAGCCAACTGCCACCCAGAACACACCTCCATATATATATATATATATATATATATACATATGTGTGTGTGTGTGTGTGTGTGTGTGTGTGTGTGTGTGTGTGTGTGTGTACATGAAGGAGGCGGACCAAGATAAATGCACATGCCTGTTATGTGAACAAATGTGTTGTTGCGGATGTGCACATGCATGTATTCTGTGATTAGTTTGTTTGTGAAGCGATCTACAGAGTGTAATTTCCTTGTTAGAACTTGTTTACTTCATACACTCTTGTCTTTATCCTTTTTATTTTATACTTTATTTGCAACTCCTGAGTCAAGAACCCTATAATTCACTCTCAGTACCTAGGAGCCCTTTACCTTAAAGAATATTTCACCCAAAAATGAAAGTCTGTCATCATTTATTCACCCCTGGGTTGTTTCAAACCTGTATGAGTTTCTTGTGGAGCACAAAATAAGATATTTTATTTAAAGTTCTGGTTACCATTGATTTCCATTGTAGTTAGTGGTAACCATTTCTAGTATCTTTTCTGACATATTTTCATTTTTGAATGAACTATTCCTTTAATATAGAAGCACTGTAGCATATATTTTGTGTTACATTATATGTTCAAAGTATTTTATTTTGTTTTTTACATCTTAGTAGTTTAGTTTTCAAGGATGAATAATAGTCATTAAATTAATTAACTTTTGACCATTATTCTTTTTTTTTCCTCTCAAATTATAGTTGCTCTTTTGTTTTTCTCATCTTTTAAGATGAATATGAAATAATCTTATTTGAACAAAACAATTAACATCTCACATTCTAATAAACTTCAAAAGACATCAAAACACTACAAAGGGCTGAAATAAATTAAATATAACCCATATTTGGGTTAGAGACATCAATAAGCTTTAATTTCTTGAGATAAGCAGATGCTTTTCTTTTTCTTTCTTCTTCTTATGCTTTCAGTTGCTCAGCTTCCCATATCCTTTGATATTTTATCTTTATTTATTCACACAAAAACTTATGTAATTCTGTAAGATGCTGTTTAAATGATAAATTCATATAGTGAATTGATAAACACATTTTAGTAAGCCCATATTCCACTTTTAAAAAACAAAGCTGCTTCAGTTGTCTTTTGTAGTATTATGGGATCTTATCAAGACATATTTTCACTGTATAGGCTTCTTGAATTGCTTCATGATTGTTTGGAGATT
The DNA here is from genome assembly GCA_033026305.1 of Cirrhinus molitorella. Taxonomy (NCBI): domain Eukaryota; kingdom Metazoa; phylum Chordata; class Actinopteri; order Cypriniformes; family Cyprinidae; genus Cirrhinus; species Cirrhinus molitorella. The sequence goes on from CM065131.1 coordinate 12,013,427, forward strand.
AAAAAGTTTTTGATGTTGGTTCTTCAGATCAGTTTGGTTTTAAAAGCACTACTACATAGATGCTTTTCTACCAAACTAAATAATAAGAAGCTCTTTGTGGAAGGTTCTATGATACGAGGCTGTAAAATCTGTTTTCTCTTCTATGAACCTTTATTTATACGAGTGCAGTAAAAAATGAATCTAAACCATGTACTAAAGGTTATTACCTTTGCAGGCCTATATGAATATTGAGAGCACAGCTGCCAAATAATACAAGCCTTTTACTCTGACAGCTAAAACCAGTAAAACATTCTGTACTCGGGGGAGAGGAGCCGCTGAGTCACTTTAATGTTTTGGTCGCTTGCATTTTTAAACGGCATGCAAGAGTAAGGGTGTGGTCTAAAAAGAATCATAAGAAGAACTCATGGGTTTTCCCAGGTATCCCAGAGCACTGTCTGCAATACTGTTCAGTCATAGTCAAAAATAAACATGCAGTCATCCAGCTAAAATACTTTAGCATTAGCATTAACTTTTCAAAGGCTTCTTCTAGGAAGATCCAGCTTTTCACGCTCTACGGTGCATTAGAGGCAGCAGAACTTTTGTATATAAAATACAATTTCTCATTCGACAACAACCTCTAACTCTCCTTTTTTCCCACCCTAGACTTTAACATTTCTAGGAGAGATCCATTATTACTGTTACAAAAAAGAACTGAGGCAGCACAATTTCTCCAGGACAATGTGACCAATTTGCCACAGAAATGCTTTGAAAAATAAAAGTATGCTACTTTCAGGAACACCAATATCATAATATGTCACTACCATGATACCATGTTCAAATAACCATGTTATAAAAAATATAAGACCTTCGTTCATCTTCAGAACACAAATTAAGATATTTTTGATGAATCCGAGGGCTTAGACATCAACACAACTGAAACGTTCAAGGCCCAGAAAGGTAGTAACGTGGTTTATTTATCAAGCAGGCTATAGGTTAAGTTTTTAATGACCAATTATGGCAATATTCGCCATAATGCAATACTCTGCATGTATAGCACAGGCTTACTACTTTTAAAGTTTCTCATAACTTTTAAAAAGCATGTCTAAATGTAACTAGAGGCAATAAACTAAATTCACTGGGCTACATCAGATTCTTTGGGGACACGGGCTGCTGTGTATCGGTTCTGAAAGGTGTTGTCATTGTGAGGAGTCATCAGGCGGCCCACAGGCTATGCTCAGAAATGAAGCCCTCTTGTCTCCCTGACGGTTTTTCAGCACATTCACAGATAATCCGGCTGCACCTGCCATTTATCAGCTCTGTCATTGATGCGTGAGGGAGGGAAGTACTGGAGAACAACTGCAAAATCAAGCCACAGAAGGGCACACATCCTGAAATGTGAAGTCGAGGAGACAAACTCTCATAAGGACACATCACACTGCATTTGCAGAAAAAAAGGTACAAACTGTCACTTGGGGGAGTATCCTTTCAAAGGGTACTAATATGTACTTTTATTGTAGTAATATGTACCCTTTAGGTACTAGTACAGTTTGGGTGCCCAAACTTGGTCCTGGAGGTCTGATGTCCTGCTGAGTTTAGCTTCAACTTGCCTTAACACACCTGTCTGTAAGTTTCTAGCATGCCTAATAAGAGCTTGATTAGCTGAATCAGGTGTGCTTAAATTGGGGTTGGAACTAAACTCTGCAAGGACCAAGTTTGGGCACCCCTGTACTAATATATGTACCTTTTATGGGTAAATAAGGTACCTTTTATTCTGAGAGTGTACCAATTTGTATCTCGTGTTACTAAAATGTCACTCTGGTGGTGCGTTCAATATTCAGCATTCATATTTTGCATGATTACTTTACCTAAAGCATTGTAGGGTCCAATGAAAAATCTGTCATTAATCATCCTCATGTTGTTTCAAAACCAACATCCAAAACATTCACACCCAGTACAAGGACGTACTCTTGAAATACCATATAAATACCAAGGTACATAAATTTCAGTAGCATGATATATATATCAAAGTAATATGACATTACAATCAGATACCACAAATATAAAATACTTTTATTCAGCAAGGATGCATTAAAGGAATAGTTCACCTAAAAATGAAAGTGACCCCATGATTTACTCACCCTCAAGCCATCCTGGGTGTTTGTGACTTTCTTCTTGCAGACGAATACATTCAGAGTTATACTAAAAATGTCCTGGCTTCTCCAAGCTTTATAATAGCAGGGGTGTTTTCAATTCAATTAAATAGTCCAATAAAGTTCATCCAGCCATCAAAAAAGTACTCCACATGGCTCCTTAGGGTTAATAAAGGCCTCTTGAAGCAAATTGATGCGTTTGTGAAAGAAAAATATACATATTTAAATCTTAATAAACCACAATCTTGAGCGTCCGCTAACTTTCACTGTCACGAGAGAGTGGAATTACAGTGGACGACATAGGACATAGGCAGTGTTGCCAAGTCAATGGTTTTCCTGCGGAATTGGGTTAACACTGTTGCCGCAGGTTGTTTTTGATGTCCGCAGGTTGAATCAACCCCAATAACATCAAATGCTAATTTACCAGGGGAACCCCGATAAAAAACGTGTTAGTTTTGGGCTAGTTTTTTTGTTGTGAAAACCTGGCAACCCTGGATGTAGTAGCTCCGGTGAGAAGTGATGAACGTGGAAGCCCAGAGGAGAGAGCAAAATAAAACACTGCTCATGATTAGAAGTACAAAACAAGCATTTGTTAAAAAAAAAAAAAAAAAAAAATGTATGAGGATTTCGATATAAGAGGACATTGGTTTTCCTTTGCTCCTGTAAACAAAACTTGGTTCTTGCGAGACTAGCATATTATGCTAAACCTACATCCCACATCATCCACTGGAACACCACTCTCTCGTGAAAGCACATATGAAATAAGTGTAAGCTAGAGATTACAGTTTATAAAGTTTTAACAGCATGTCCTCCAACTTATACGCCCACGTAAGTCGTTTTTACAGATCCTCAAAATATGTCTCCATCTCTTAAAACGTAAAAATGGGTTGTATAAGGTGAATAAAAAAAACTTAAAATTGGGTTGTATTTTCTTTGAGGACAGTCTCAGTGTTAAATATGCCCATTTTTCTTACACAAGCACATCATTTTAATTCAGGACCTCTTTATTAACCCCCCGGTGTCTTTGGAGTACTTTTTATTTATGATGGATGGAAGCATTTTATTGGACTTCTATTGAACTATTGGATCTCAACAGCCATTCACTGCCATTATAAAGCTTGGAAGGGCCAGGCCATTTTTTAATATATAACTTTGATTGTATTTGTCTGACACAAAAAAAGTTAGAAAAGCCAAAAATACATTGTATGGGTCAAAATTATAGATTTTCTTTTATGCCAAAAATTATTAGAATACTAAGTAAAGATCATGTTTCATGAGGATATTTGTAAATTTCCTACAATAAATATATCAAAACTTAATTTTTTATATGCATTGCTAAGAACTTAATTTGAACAACTTTAAAGGTGATTTTCTCAATATTTAGATTATTAAATTTACATCAATGGAAAGCTTATTTATTCAGCTTCCAGATGATGTATAAATCTCAATTAAAAAAAATAAAATAAAATAAATTATGGTTTTGTGGTTCAGGGTCACATATAATGTTATGAAAGATTTAAATAAATGCTGTTCTTGTGAACTTTCTATCAGTCAAAGAATCTTTTGAGCCATGGTTTCCATAATAGTAATTATAAGAAGAAATGTTTCTTGAGCATCAAATCAGCACTTTAGAATGATTTCTGAAGGATCATGAGACACTAAAGACTATAGTAATGATGCTTAAAATTCAGCTTTGACATCACAGGAATAAATTACACTTTAAAATATATTCAAATAGAAAATAGATATTATAAATTGCAACAATATTTCTCAATATTACTATTTTTACTGTATTTTTTGGTCAAATAAATGCAACCTTAGTGAGCATAAGACTCTTAAAAGTGACTAAAAAAATCATACCAACCTCAAAAAATTGAACGGTGTATATAATGCCATATTTATTATAATACACTAGTATGTACTATATATAATAATATTCATAATATTCCGAACTGTGGTGAGAATGTCACAAGAGTAACAATATTATGGTGCAGTATAAAAAACTGCAACAACAATGTGTCCCTTATGACTGCCCTAACATTTGCTTCAGATTTCTATTGGACACTGAGCTGTATACTTAGGATGGCAAGTATCAACAAGATATTGCTGTAGCAAAATGCATCCACTGTGTCTTACATTTTCCCCCAAAGACCCAATTAGTATCCCTCCAAGAAGTATGATATTTTAAGCACAGTTGAGTTTTTTTGCCCTCTACATTTCTTTCCCAGTGAATTTATCCATCAGTCAAAGTCAAAGCATCTTATTGTGTGCTGTATATATTACTTAACTCCACATTTGAGTCCACATCTGCTACGATTTCAACTTTAAAGGGTTAGAGTCTCTTACAGAATCAGGTTTCAGATTATTTATGTCAAACGAGAACTCAAAACTGCCTTTGGGCCACTGGACTTTAGGGTATAAATAGGGCAAATTATTTTAGACAGATTGTGGATGGCTTCAGGCTAGTTTACAACCACGAATTACACATGTGTGAGTGTCTGTCTATAAAAAAAAAAAAACATCTCCGGTCACTAACTCCATAGCCGAGAGGATTCTAAAATGTCAGTCTTTTCTTATTGGAAAGGGTCACCCGTTGACTGCCGCCCCAGCATTGCATCTGCAACGCTTTGATTAAGATTGATTTCTCACATCTCAACAGAGCACTTTTGCCAAAACAGACCGACAAGCGCTATAGTCATGTTTATTCATAACCACGCAAACACGAACATTCCTGATGTTTAAGAATTCTAAATATGCAAATTAATTTTCCCACTAGCACTTTAGATGCATCTCAAGGCCATTTCAAGCAAATGTTGCCAAGCCTTTAAGTGAGACGCCATTATCGCAAGAACACTATTTCAGACGATAGTCTGGATGTCAAACCAAGCTCTTTCAGCAGACGACACTTCAGGGCCAATGAACTTCGGTGAATCCCAAATCACTGGCAATAACTGAACCATTTAATATCCATCTTATTCAGTATAGAAGAATTCATATATACTGAATTAACACCTGCAGTGTGAGGCACCAAGACAGAGATGACTTTTACATATTTCTCACTTTTTTACTGGGTCAGCGAATCCAGTCTTAGGCTACGGTTCTCCCAGCAGGATTCTTCTTTGAGGACTTCCAGTAGACGATAAGAAGTGATGACCTGGATGCCCACTGCTTCTAGACAGTGCCACACTTAATTAGTTTCAGTGTTGTCCGACTCTGGGCACAGGAAGTGAAGGGAATGTATATATGTGGGTGTATAAGTCTTGATACACTGTAGTGCTGTAGTGGTTTTCCTCGCCTGTGGGGAAAATGATACTGAAATTTCTGAACATACAGTATGAACATGTAGTTCAGTCAGAGTACCACTGAGACAAATTGTTCAACCATGAACCAATGCTGAACCAATGTTTACCTTGTTTTTTATTCTGCGATTGGTATAGAAACCAATATAAATGTTGACTTCTGGCACTTTTGAGGATGAGCTTAAAGCATTAGTTCAATTCCAGAATTAAAATTTCCTAATAATTTACTCATCCCCATGCCATCCAAGATGTTCACGTCTTTTTTTCTTCAGTCAAAAAGAAATTAAAGTTTATGAGGAAAATATTCCAGGATTTTTCTTCTTATAGTGGACTACAGTGGTTTCCGATCCTTTTTGTTTAAATGTACCTTCAAAGAGCTCTACATGATCCTATAAGGGTCTTATCTAGTGAAATTATCAGTCATTTTCTAAGAAAAATACACATTTATATACTTTTTAACCACAAAGGCTCAAATTTACGTAATTATGCACATGTGATGTAGGCGGAAGTATAGACCCAGTATTTACAAAGTAAACGATTTTGAAGTTGGAAGAGAAAATGAGATGCAGTTTTTCGCCATACCCTACCTTTTTTAACTGACGTACACAGACAAACAACTAACTTCACGTGACCTTTCCAATGAACATGAACATCTTGGATCACATGGGGGTCAGGAAAATTTTATTCTGAAAGTGAACTAATCCTTTAAAGTGTAGCATGAATGATACTTCTTCTAATGTTCTAACATAACTAAATTTATTGAACAGCAATATTGAAGACTGCACTAAGTAGATTATTGTCCAGTTGAATGTCCTTTAGAAGGACAATGTCCTTCCTTCTAATACTACCTGACTACCTGAATATGTCTAGCAAAGCATTGTTTTTGACTGTAATGATGTAAGTAAAGCATACTTTAAACATTAGCTGTTTAAAAAAAAGGAAGCCTTAGTCCCTCAACATCCTGGAAATGTAGACAAAAATAGAGGAATAAGATATTCATCATCCAAGATGTTTACATCTTTCTTTCTTCAGTAAAAAGAAAATTATTACCAGTCGTTTCACTAGACAATATCCTTATTCCTTGGCTGGGATCGTGTAGAGTCCTTTGAAGCTGTTTAAACTGTAATTTGGACCCTTAAACCACTGAGAACCAAAGAAGTCCACAATATGGAAAAAATCCTGGAATGTTTGTCTCAAAAACCTCAAGTTCTTTGTGACTGAAGAAAGAAAGACATGAACATCTTGGATGACATGGGGGTCAGGAAATTCTTATTCTGAAAGTGAACTAATCCTAATCCTAATCCTAAAACTAATCCAGGATTAATCCTTTAATCCTGACTATGATATAAACTTGAAATTGTGACTTTTTTCACAATTTTGACTTATTTCTCGCTATTCTGACTTTTTTTTCCAGAATTGTGATATATAAACTTGCAATTGCGAGTTATAAAGTCCAATTCTGAGGGGAAAAAAGACTGATATGTTCTCAGAATTGCGAGTTTATATCTTACAATTCTGGCTTAGTAGCTCGCAATTGAGAAAAAAGTCAGAATTGTGAGTTTATATCTTTCAATTCTGACTTTATTTCTCATAAGTGTGACTTTATTTATCAGAATTGCAATTTTTTTTCTCCAAATTGCAAGTTTATGTCTTACAATTCTGACTTCATAACTCGCAATTGCGAGTTTATATCACACAATTCTAACTTTATTTCACACAATTGCAAGTTTATATCTCACAATTCTAACTTTATTTCACACAATTGCAAGTTTATATCTTACAATTCTAACTTTATTTCACACAATTGTAAGTTTATATCTCACAATTCTGAGGAAAAAAGTGAGAATTGCGAATTTGTGTCACACAATTCTGAGAAAATTGCAAAGAATTGCGAGGAAAAAAGTCAGAATTGTGAGAGATATCACAATTACCTTTTTTATGTTTTATTTAGTGGTGGAAATGGGCTTCCATACATCATTGCCATCACAGTATCAATATTAAGAAGTGTTAGTAACTTTTTTTTTTTTTTTTTTACATGTGTTACATGTGTAACTGTTAAAATCTAAAATTAGCTCAATTGGCAACAAGTGCATTAACTAAATGCAGATATTTCTACCTCAAAAATTAGAATTGATTCACTAATGGAATCGCAAAAGACAGGAAACATTGCACTGAATTGTAATCAGAGACAGAATCATTACGTTCCTCATGATGCCCATCCCTACATCAGTATCCTCTGTGTTTTCTCTGATCTCAGGCTGGATATCTGCTATAAAAAGCTCTCCTCCTGGGGCTGCCTTTTTTTACTGCAGCAGCAGTAGCAACAGCCGCTGGGTTTCTCTGGTGGCCACTGGTGCAGAGCGGAGTGCACCTGCCCTCCACACAGCCCCGCATCTGCTCCCACCCCTCCAGACCGGGCCTCCGACTGCCAGAGACACACGCACGAGTGGGGAACAGTGTGCCGAAAGCACTCTAACCTCTCATTTTTCCACCCTTCAGTCGAAGATTGAGACTCAAGGAGAACAGACACATGTCACGAGGTCTGGGTGTGCATGTCCTGACTGTTTCTTTTTGCCAGAAGCTTTGTTCGAGAAAAAGCACAGTGTTCCTCTTAAGGAAAAGAATGGAAATGCCCTGCAGGATGATGTTCTCTTTCTCCCTCCATCTCTCAGTGTCACTCAGTCTTTCTCTTTCGTCCTCGGTTCTCCTTTTTGACCTTCTTTTTTGTACGCTTCTGCTGTCTCTCAGAGTGACAGTCCAAATGAATGAATGGTCTAAATGAATGGACTACATTGTGAAAGTCAGATAGAAAACAATTTATCTTTTCATGCTCAAAAAATGACCCAGAATCATCTTTGCCAGGAGATCATTACTTCACAATCATTTTTTTATTTTGATGTTAAATGTTTTCGCATTTCCTAGCTTAATATCAACATAGGCTTATTGGAAAAGCGTACAAATAAGAACAATATATACAAAAAAAAAGAACTCTGCACTGCGTTTTCCAGCTGAAATGACAGTAAAACAACAATAATTTTGATTCCTTTTCATACTTTTACCATAGATCATGATTTGTAAACTAATACATTTTGACATTTGTATCACATAACTGGCTCCATATGTATAGCTTTTTGAGGTAGTAAACTTGCTTGGTAGCGCACCCGGTATCGCACTAAACTTGTGATGTCTAGCGCAGGTACGAGTCACGTAAAACATGAGTTATGAATAAGTTTTTATCTCACATTTTATTGAGGGTGGTATGTTACTTTCAAACACAACGGACCATTATTTTTTTTTTTTTTACTTACTGGGTATTTGTTTTCCAAACTCCCACGGTACATACAACCACCAACCAGTGGTGTAGTGGAGGGTATACGCAGGTGTAAGGCGTATACCCACTTCTTTATCAGGCGGCTTGGCGTATACCCACTTCTAATACCCTCCAATACCCATCATTTAGGAGTGTCCTGCATTAGCCAAAATCATGACTGTCCACCACATCCAAACACTGTCTTTACATAAAAACACATAGTAAAGACAGTGATGATGCGGCCAGGACCATGGCGCAGGCTTGCTTTGAAATTTGTTTGATGATTGCGCCTGATGCGCCCGCGCCCACTCTGTCTCCCGCTCCCCAGATGCTGCCTGTTCATACGCGAGAGCATGTTAGGGGAGGCGCACGAGTGGAAAAGTACTAATTATTATTTATTACTGATTTAAATCAGTTTATAATAATGAAAACAATACCTTACAAATAAAAGTTTTTACGACTAGAAAACCGATAAAGCCCTGTAAACTTTTCTCTCGCCAGAAAATCTTCAATGGGGGGGCATTTCGTTTTCATAGGGGAGCACAATTATGAGCAGCTATAAAATTGTAGTACATATTTATATATATAAACTACAATTTATAATGCCGTTCGTTATAAACAACATATATAAGTCTAACCAAAACAAATTTAAGAAACAGACAAATTATAAAAATAAAACACAAATTATAATGGCATTCGTTATAAACAACATTAGTCTAACCAAAACTAATTTATTTAAGAAACAGACCAATTATAAAATAAAACGCGAATCATAATGGCAAAGAAAAAACGAACAAATTACAAAATAAAACACAAATTGTAATGCCATTTGTTATAAACAACATACAAAAGTCAAACCAAAATGAATTTAAAGAGAAACTGAAACGCACTGACACACCTCTCATTCGGCACGAATATTTCCCACGATCGCTTAGAATTTTTTTTCCCTTTTTTTGAAGTGCTGAATGGATAGATTGTGACATCTTTATAATAACTTTTTTATGTCTATTCATTATTATTCTTCTTCGGCACTGAAAGTGTCCTGGAAACACCAGATTTGGCAGGATGGTCCCAAATCTCATCAGGCACACACACATACCCAAATCGGAACATAGGTGGCACTATAATAAGTACATTTATGTTTTTGGTCATGTCTCCATACAATCAAAATTCTTTTTTTGATTCTGGTTTTGATTGGTCCATCTCACGTTTTTAATATAAGTTTGATTTGCATATTTAACCTGTTTTTTATATGAGTTTTGATGTCAATTTGATGTGTTTTCAACATCAGTTGCCCAGTGGGTTGAGCTTGGACCCCGATGATTACTGCTTGCAGATATGTTTGTTTATTTATTTTTTCCCCACTATTTTATTTTAGAAATTGTACATTTAATTTTGATATTGTGGCTCACTCAGTCATTTAACTCAACATTTTCAAAATAGATAAAAATAAGAATTGTTTCTTTGCATTAAATCAGCATATTAGACTGATATGTATATGATAAATGTGTATATGATAAATGATCTGCTTAGTAATATCTAATGCTAGATCAGAACAAATTAATGTTTTTCGTTTTTTCGTTCTCAATATTAAATTGGCTCGTGATCATGTGCACAACGCCTGTGTCAAAGGATCCAGTAAACGAATGAGTTCAAACAGTAAGTTCAAAACAGCTCTTTTTTTTTTTTTTTTTTGGAGGAGGAGGAGGAGGAAGCGTATACCCACTTCTCCAGGCACCACTACATCACTGCCACCAACATACTAAAACAGTGCTAGATTCATGTTCATCTGTTTCTGATAAAACTAAACGCATTTTTATTGCCTTTCATTGGACATTTCACTTCGAAAATGTCGCCACAGAGTGGTCACATTTATTTATTTTTTTTCCAGCGAGAGTTGCTTAACATGCCAAGACGACTTGTGTCATCTACATAACTGAGATGTTCAAAGCTCTTCTTAGATATATGATAAAACTATAAGTATAAGCAGTTTCTTTTTGAGTAAAGTAGCTTGAAGTGCATGTCCACACCCCTGCCCCATGCTTCAATGCCTTTTCTGTGGTGCTTCAGAATGAAGCCTGCTAAAGCAAAGAAAGCAGAAAAAAAAATACTGACAGATGCTGCAGATAATCAAACGCACATAAACAGTTCCAAAATGTAAGCCATCAAAGAGTGAAACACTCTTTCACACAGGCGGATCTTGCTGCGGGAGGTGGTTTTTCTCCATTCTATAGAACTCACTCATGTGGCTTCTGAAGAGCGTAATATTTAATTTGCCATTGCCTTCAGAGAGTGTGTATGGGATGACGGCCGTATGTGAATGGGACTTGTGGGGGGGTTACTCAGCATGTGCAGTCACACACAAATGACCATAATAGAACCTCTGATGTGGCATATCAGACCTCTCAGAAAAGCCTTTAGGATTTTAACTGGATGGCCTGCATGCACAGTCCACAGACCAAGCTATTTTTGTAAAAGTACTTTGAAGAGAGAAATTCTGAGATGATTAACTCTGGTTTTGTGTTTGTTTTACTAATCCTAAAGTTTGTTTATTTGGTAACGCTTTAAATTACAGCCCGCAAAGAACTATGTAAGTATGCTGAACTTACAGCGTACTTATAAAGAACGTACGTGTAGGTATAAAGGAACAATATGTTAAGTTCGGGTAATAAGGGGGTAATAAGACTGATAATTAACCTGCAAAGAACTATGTAAGTATAAAGCATTTACGGTGTACTTACTGTGTAATTATAAAGAACGTACGTGTAGGTATAAGGGAACAATATGTTACGTTCGGGTAATAAGGGGGTAATAAAACTGACAATTAACCCGCAAAGACCTATGTAAGTAAACTGAAGTTACACCGTAACTTTGTTGTAATTACAGTATACCTATTTAATACATCCATGTAGGTATAAGGGAATAGCATGCGATATTTGGGAAATAACGGGGGTAATAACCTGTGAAATTTTTTTTTTATACTGTAGCCTATCATTTATAACTAGGCTATTTAAAACTAAGGGCTACTATAATTAGGCTACATCGTATGGTACAGTGTACTTTATATGGCCTAAACAACAGTCTTATGTTGTGAATATGATTTAAAAAGACGATGTACTTTTCATAATTTTATATTAATGTTTTTTACAGGCCTAGATAGACTATTTCTTATAGCGTAGCTACATATTTAATATTAAAGGATACAAGAGGGTAATCAATAAGCTTTCATAAGGTAAGGAGACATGTGAATGATAAATTATAAACTCAACTCATTTCACTGGATGTCTAGTTTTGTTGTGAAATCTCCATCATGTATCCTTTAATATTAAATATGTAGCTACGCTATAAGAAATAGTCTATCTAGGCCTGTAAAAAACATTAATATAAAATTATGAAAAGTACATCGTCTTTTTAAATCATATTCACAACATAAGACTGTTGTTTAGGCCATATACAGTACACTGTACCATACGATGTAGCCTAATTATAGTAGCCCTTAGTTTTAAATAGCCTAGTTATAAATGATAGGCTACAGTATAATAAAAAAAAAAATTCACAGGTTATTACCCCCGTTATTTCCCAAATATCGCATGCTATTCCCTTATACCTACATGGATGTATTAAATAGGTATACTGTAATTACAACAAAGTTACGGTGTAACTTCAGTTTACTTACATAGGTCTTTGCGGGTTAATTGTCAGTTTTATTACCCCCTTATTACCCGAACGTAACATATTGTTCCCTTATACCTACACGTACGTTCTTTATAATTACACAGTAAGTACACCGTAAATTCTTTATACTTACATAGTTCTTTGCAGGTTAATTATCAGTCTTATTACCCCCTTATTACCCGAACTTAACATATTGTTCCCTTATACCTACACGTACGTTCTTTATAAGTACGCTGTAAGTTCAGCATACTTACACAGTTCTTTGCGGGCTGTAATTTAAAGCGTTACCGTTTATTTTATTAATCCTAATGCTGTGTTGCAGACAATTCTTTCACATCCTTCTTGAAAATAATCACCGGAAAGTAAAAGACAGAAATCATTTAGTGTGGTGGCCTGTTACTGTATATACAGTGGAAATCAAAATGGGAGCAACCTATAATATCTTAAATTTCAAGGTCACTGCTTAGTCCTATTTTAAGTTATCATAACAAGAGCATAAACAGGCAGGTTCTGAAGCACAGTATCAAAAAACTTAAATAAAGAAATCTGATCAAAATTAGAGAACACTTTCAGATACCTCCAAGTTATTGGTGTAAATCTGGCACCTGGTGCTAAAAAAGTTGGAAAGAAGTTGTCCATTTCTTGAATTTCTGTGATCTCTTGAATATTGCAGCTTGAATGTTGCAGCTACGATGACACTATTCATTCAAGTCCCACAAAACGTCCGGTCATCCATGTAAAACAAATGCACGAGAAGATAGGATAATGCAGAGACTCTCAATGGGGAATCGGTTCAGCACTGCAGCTGGAATTGCTTACCAGTTTAGCATTGAACAGTGTAAGGATCAGTCTTGGCATGTTAAAGAGAAGTCGGACTGAGAGTACACTTTGCAGTGTCCAAGCCTGTCATCAGCAGAAAGAATCAAAAGTCTAAACTCATCTTTACGGAGGAGCATGTTGTGTAGAGACAGGAGGACTGGTCCAAAGTTCACTTTAGTAATGAGAGCAAGTTTAATTGGTTTCACCTTATTTTAATGATCCCGTTGACTATAAGTAACTCTAATTAGAGTGTTAGTAGAGTATTAGTAGACTGGTAAGGTTAGGGTTAGAATAAGTTGACTTGTACTTGCAAAGTTACTTATAGTCAGTAGAATGTCTGTCATCACAATAGTTAGCGGATATTAAGCAGACAGTCTACTAATACTCTAATGACAGTTAGTTAACATGTAGACGCAACATTACTTATTGTCAACAGAATGCTCAAAAAGGACCATTGAAATAAAGTGTTACTGTTTAATTTATTTGGGTCTGATGGGAAACATTATGTTCAGCCTCAAACTGGAAAAAGACTATCCCTAAGTCTAAAGAAGTCAGTGAAAGGTGGAGGAGGAAGTGTTATGGTTTGGGGGATGTTTACTGCAGTGGGAGTTGGGCCTCTTATACAGATACATGAATGCAAATGTTCATCAGAACCTCCTTCAGCAACATGCAGTTCCTTCTCTGCAAGCATCTCCCAGTCAACCTGTGATTTTTATGCAAGACAATGCCCCTGGTAAACTGCAAAACAAATAAAGCAGTTGCTTGAAGCAAAGAACACTGAAATAATGAAATGGCTGAGCCAGAGTCCTCTGGAATCTCTGGAAAATCCTTGGTGACAAAGTTATGGCTAAGAAACTTGCTACAGTGGAAGAAGAGTGGACCAAGATCACATCAGCGTCAAAGTCATTTAAAGCAGAGTCCTCTATACCTCCTTCTAATTTCTGACAGCTGTAACCCTCAAAGATTTCAGTTGTAATCTTTTGTGCTACAGTGGTCATTGTTCTCCAATTTTGATCACTGTGTTTTGCACAAAGTAATGTTTTTGTCAAACATGTTAGTAGAACAGTGGTATACCTTCAGCTGATATTCCTTACATTTTGAGCAATAAAGATTAACAATATTTCTGTAATTACAACTCTCGGAGGGATTGGAATGGTAATGTACATGACAATGTTAATGTATTTGGTCTTGGCGGAATAAATCTGCTCTCTGCTGCTGCGGCAGAGCAAGTAACAAGACTTGGTACTGCCAAAACATCCACAACATGCTGCTGTAAGCATGTAAGAAATACTGCTGCTGCACATATAACATATATAATTAACCCCCATCGCATATATGAATCACCTCATAGCAGATCTATACAGGTGGAGCTGGGGAAGGTGGAGGGTTTCTGAAGAATGCTGCAAACTCCTACATCTAGCACTAGTCATATATTTGAATGTTAAGCAGTGGGTTCATTGGCTACTGATACAGGAGAGAACCAATCGGCTGTGCCATGTGATTATGATGTCATGTTATCAGATTTAGTTAGACCCATCAGACTGCATTCTAGAGTTTCATGTCAGAACAGAAAAAAAAAAAAGTTTTTGTGATATCTGTACAATTAGTCCAATTCTTGTATTTTAGATTGATTCATAAAATACCATGCTCTTAGTGTGGCTTCACAGCACATATGTGTGTGATATCTAAATGTTCAATCATATGTATCTTTTTGCTTTTGTTTATGTGTGAAGTATACAGTCAGAGATAGGAAATATTGAAGGGTGTTATTTTTCAGCTCAGTGTGATATTCTTGCTTTCTCCATGTGTCCTGCTGAGCCTAACCTGAGGTGTGACTGTTTTTGGAGGAGTCTGGCAGATATTGGGCTGAGACAGTGTCTGAGACTCATGCCGGGCCGGGTGCTGGTAGGGAAGCTGCATTCACTCACCCCACAGCGGAGAGAGACAAACAGCCCAGCACAAGCAACTCATCATTCACACATCCCATAATCCATCACTGCACTGTGTTTAGGAGGACGAGAGGACTGTGTTTTAGTCCTCTAATACCTGGATATGCACACACACACACATACTCAAAGAAACGCACACATAAACACACACCCACTCGCTTACAATGCGGAGTCAGCAGCAATAGAAAGCAGTAAGCTGAAAAGATATTCAAACTCCACAGTAATTACAGTGAATATACCTGACTGTGGGCTTTTCAAGTAATCTGAGGTTTATTTCTTCTTTTTAACTTTTATAATATTTCCAAGAAGTGGTTATCTTTACTTTTAAGCAGTTTTCTTTTCTCGTATGTGCAGACTTGTGTGCAAACTGAATATAAACTTGGGTGGAAAGTATGAAATATTTTTAAGAAATCTTTTCTGGCTGTGATAACATCCATCAGTTTTGCATATAATAAATATTCTGAAGCATTGTGACACTTAAAATGCTAATCAAACACTAATCTATTTAGTATTTTGTTCTACAATAATTAATGCAAATGAGTTGATGTTCAATGAGTTCTGAACGCAAGTTATTTGAACTCACGTAAATATCAGCAGTCTGTTTTCTTTGTCAAAACAAACCTGTTGTCTTTGTCACAACAAAACGGTGTCTCTCAAGAACATTATGACTGTTTCAAAACCATGACGACAGGAACATGTAAAAAAAAAGACCTTTTAATGATTAAAAACCTCGGCACAGATTGCACATGGTGAGAGAATCTGCAGGGAGTCGAGAAGATGAAAAACAATTAAAAGTCAGATGAAGATAAATACTGAACAGAACAGTCTGGAAAACCTCACAGGTATTGAAATATTTGTTTAGTGAGATTCATTAGAAGAGGAATTTACACTAGGTTTTTTTATCTAGTTTGTCAATTAAACATAACAAATTGGGTGAGTGAAGCACAACTAAGGTCGCCTGAAGGAAACTGGAGGAGAATGAAGAAAAGCCTTCTGACATAGTAATATAACATAAAGGGACTACATGAACAAGAATGAAATTTGAAGGGACAGTTTACCTAAAAAACGAACAGCGTGTAATAATTGACTCACCTTCATTTTTTCACTTTTATTCTGTGAGACAAAAAAAGGAGAATTTGAAGAGTATCTTCATCGCTCTTTTCCATCCAAGTAGGGACTGAACCTTTCAGGACATAAAAGCATGATAAAACTATTATAAAAGTGGTCCATATGCAACTTTTTGTTTTTATTATATTACAAATATAGTTCAACTTCTGAGCTCATATAATAGGCTAAGTTTGGGTGAATAACAGACCATTTTAGTCATTATTCAACAAACCACTGCAACCAGATCATTTAATGAGAGAATTAAACTTACTAGATTAGTTTGATTTGTATATGAATCATTCTGACATAAGACTGGTTTAATAAATTGAATCATTTTTAGATGACTTATTCCATGATTACTTAAACTTAAATTTAGTCCTGTTCATCACAAACCAATTATATGATTTTTAAAGTATAGCGCATGAGTCATCTGAACTTTAAGTCATAGTTTGGAATGACAGAAGGGTATGGAAGCCTTGGATTTGCTAGATATAATCGCACAATTCTTAAAAAAAAAAAAAACGTCAGAATTGACTTTTTTTCTCAGAACTATGTAATATAAACTCACAATTGTAAGTTTTAATTTAGAATTGAAGAATTGGAAAATATAAACTCGCAATTCTGACTTTTTTTCTCTGTATTGCGTGATCTAAACTTGCAATTGCGAGAAATAAAGTCAAAATTGCAAGATATAAACCCAAAATTCAGATTTTTTTTTTTGTCAGAACTGCGTGATATAAACTCACAATTGAGTTTTAAAGTCAGGATTGCGAGATATAGTCAGAATTGCAGGATGTAAACTCGCAATTACAAGAAATAAAGTAAGAATTGTGAAATATAAACTAGCCATTCTGACTTTTTTTCTCCAAATTACGTGATATAAACTTGCAATTGCAAGAAATAAAAAAATTGGCAGATATAAACCCACAATTCTGGCTTTTTTTCTCAGAACTGTGTGATATAAACTCGCAATTGCAAGAAATAAAGTCAAAATTGCAAGATATAAACCCACAATTCTGACTTTTTATCAGAACTGCATCATATAAACTTGCAATTACGAGAAATAAAGTCAGAATTGGAAAATATAAACTTGCAATTCTGACTTTTTTTCTCCAAATTGTGTGATATAAACTCGCAATTGCAAGAAATAAAGTAAAAAATTGCAACATATAAACCTACAATTCTGACTTTTTTCTCAGAACTGCGTGATATAAACTCACAATTGCATGTTTTAAAGTCAGAATTGCAAAATATAAAGTCAGAATTGCAGGATGTAAACCCGTAATTGCGAGAAATAAAGTCAGAACTGCAGATATGAACTTGCAATTCTGACTTTTTTCTCAGAACTGCGTGATATAAACTCGCAATTGCAAGAAATAAAGTAAAAATTGCAACATATAAACCTACAATTCTGACTTTTTATCAGAACTGCATCATATAAACGAGAAATAAAATCAGAATTGGAAAATACAAACTCACAATTCTGACTTTTTTTTCTTTGAAATGCATGATAAAAATGTGCAATTATGGAAAATAAAGTGAAAATTGCGAGAAATAAACCTGCAATTCAAACTTTTTTTTCTCAGAACTGTGTGATATAAACTCACAATTGCAAGTTTTCAAGTCAGAATTGTGAGATATTAAATCAGAATTGTGTGATTTAAACTCACAATTGTGAGAAATAAAGTCAGAATTGTGAGATATTCACCCACAATTCTGACTTTATTTCTCGTAATTGCGAGAATGTCTGCATGATCTTTTTAACTATAAATAACACCCACACTAGGGCTCCCAGGGTATTTGTTTATGGTATCAGAAGACCTTTTACTTTGACAGTGTTAGTATTTATAGTCTCATTGATCCTCAGGCTCACAGAGTCTCATATTTGAAGATTCATAACGTTGAAAAAGCCCCGCAACTTGTGACAAAGGATTCTCACCATGGATTTATGAGGACTGGCCTGTCTCTAAGGGTCTAGTGATCAGGCAGGACCAGGGTTTGGTCCAGGGCAAGACTGATTTAGTGAGGGAGAAGGAGATGTTGGCCCCAGGCCTCCTGGTCTCTCATGTCCACTGATCCAGGATAACTATGAGGATTTATGTGCACAGCCGCCTGACTAGTGCAGCTCAGTGTAATAATGAGATCACCTTCAGGGGCCAGAGCTAGCACTCTTCTCTTTACACACATCTTTCTTTCTATGTGTTTGGCTTGAGCGGTCCTCGAAATAGATTCTCGAACTCTTGACAAATTAGCATGTTTATTGCCTAAAGCCAATCGTCTGATACGCACTCGCTTTTTTAGCACTCGCTAGTTTATGCATCTCTGTGTTTATTCCTCATTTTATCAATAAGGAAAGTCATAGTGGCTGAGTTTCTTTCAAATTAATAAATATGCTCGGTTTTTATGAGAGGAAATATAAACTGTAATTTGATAAATTGTGATTTATTGAATTTGCCTGGTCCTTGTATAATAATGTTGTAGATGCCTGCAATGCGGTGACACTTTCTTAAGTATCTTTATCAATTTTCATTTGTGTACAATAATTGGGCTGCATTGATCTGAGACAGTTAACATAGCTAAGTGTTTTCCAATGTAAACCCCTCACTTTGTCGCATCCTGCTGCATAAAGTGTTATTTACAGCTGTGAGCTTAGACAATGTAGCCTGAGGAGAAAGTTTTAATTCACTGTGCATTTTAATCATGGCAGCAAAATTAGTCAAAGTAAAAATCAATGCTTCCTTTTTTGGTAAGAGAAAATATGCCGTACATATTTATATACAGCTTTTTTTTTTTTTTTTTTTTTTTCGTAAACATTCATAAAGATACATAACACTGCACCAACATATTTACATCTCTGCTTTTCAAGTTTCTGGGCTCTCTGAAAAAAAAAGCCAATTTATTGTAAAAAGAGCAGAAAAGCTTTATTTAAAATCTGATGAATCAATGTGCGTTCATTTAAGTTATCACTGAGGCATAATTTTTGGATTCAAACAGGGACGATTATCAGTTAATACTGATTTAAGTTTCAGTCTGTTTCTAACATAAAGTTCTCAAATGACTTTTGAAGATGTGAGATATAACACACAAGTTGTATTAATGTTATGTTATAAAAATGTACTTTAAAGTACATTTTAAACCATCTTCTGTCGTGTTTTACACGTGAACCTATTTTTACTAACTAAAGCACATTTCAAAAAGTAGTTCATTAAAATATGTAATTACAAGATATAACTTTCAATATACTGTAAAGGGTTGTAAATATAATAAAGATTACTGGAGTAGGTTTTACAAGAAAATACTATTTCAGTTTTTGCATAGTTAATTCACTGTTACTTGCTATTTCTGATTGAAATTTGTTTCTACACCATGTTTTTAAGGTGTATTTTGTTAACATTAGTTAATGTATTAACTAACATGAAATAACAATAAACAATACATTTATTATGCTATTTATTAATCTATGTCAATGTAAGTTATTAAAAAATACAGTTGTTCATTGTTTTTTCACGTTGGTGCACAGTGCATTAAATAAAATGATTTTAATAATGCAAATGTTGAAATTAACATTAACTAAGATTAATAAATGCTGTAGACATATTGTTTATTCGTAGTTCATAACTAAAGTAGTTAACTAAAATTATTTATATATATATATATATATATATATTAGGGCTGTCAAACGATTAATCGTGATTAATCGCATCCAAAATAAAAGTTTATGTTTACATACCATATGTGTGTTTACTTTGTACATTTATTATGTACATAAAAATACATACACATACATATATATATTAAAGCAAAATATTTATACGTATATATATTTATACCTGTATACAATTTAGATTATAAATAAATATAAATATTTTAGATATAAATCTAAAATATTTTTCCTTAATATATACATGCATGTGTGTCTATTTATGTATACATAATAAATATACACAGTACACAAATATACAGTATGTAAACATAAACTTTTATTTTGGATGCGATTAATCGCGATTAATCGTTTGACAGCCCTTATATATATATATATATATATATATATATATATATATATATATAACTAATGTTAAAATAATTAACATTATAGTAAAGTAGTACCAAAAAATATATTTTAGTTTATGAAAAAAAATACAGTACATTAGACAGTGCTTTTTAACCATATTTCAAAGACAATATAAATATCAAATTACATATAAAGTCCCACATTAGTGAGCCAAAAAGCACTCTAAAGTTCATATAAATTTAACCTATAATACATTTTACATTTTTAAATATTTATTTAATTTAGACTGGTATATATATATTTTATATTTTTAGCATTTCTGTACTAAGTACTCTTTTTAAAAGTATGCTAAAGTGTACTTCTTTTTATGTCTTGAAAGACATGGTGTCTATGAACTGTCCTTGAATGTAAAAGAGCATTTCTGATTTCAACAATTCACCTTTTGTGTTCCACAGAAACAAAACAACAGCACAGAGGTTTAGAACAGCATGACAAAAACTTTCAGTTTGTTTGGATGAACTATCCCTTTAATCACAGCTCTCACTGTGCTCCCCCAGCTTTTTACAGGTGCAAAGACCTATCTTTTATATGAAATGTAGCACAAGGTCTGCACTCTAAAAATCTTTTTATTTATTTAATTAAGCAGGAGATAAAAAAAAAAAAAAAAACGCTTCGTCAGTGTCAGTGAACTATCCCTTTAAATCCAAGCCCTGGAAGCTCATCTAAAAACACCCAATTATAGTATCAAAGTCTGTCACTCAAAATGACGGCTCACGTTGTCATATCTGGGTGCCTGGTGGTTGTGAGTGCCTCTCATAACTAGCAAAACTAGCACCATGCTTTTGTGATATCTGGCACAGCTGGACCATCTCTCTCACTGTCATATTGCTCAACTATACGCTTACAGTGTGCTATCTCTTGTGCCACCTTGCTGGCTCCACATGAAGAGAGACAGATAAAGAGGGAGGTGGGGAGTGAGGAACGGTGTGAATTTAATTTTATGGTTTATTAATAAAGATGTATCACTTTCTCTGTGCCCACACACCTCTGTTGAGTAGCTGCACCTCCCTCTTCTGCTATCTGGATCTCTCTTTATTAGGAAGACACAAAGCCCTGCTTGCAGGGGATCCAAAGATAGACGTCTGTGTGACAAGCAGTCAACTCTCATTCTGGAGTACGGTAGAGGCTGGTCATTAGCATATGCTGTATAATTGAATCAGCAAATTAGAAACCGCATTCACTGATGTGCCTTCCAAAGTGCTTTCGATGGCTATCTTGTTATTTTGCAAATGATACATTGAAGGCTTGATTAGCCAAAATTAACAAGCAAACTACGTGGTCTACGAGGTTGCTTTTCATCAACAAACATGCGTATACAATAGAAAATGAGAACAGCCGGCATGGTATAATTAAATGAAGTCTAAAGGGAACTTAATCTGTATTTAATCTTAATTACTAGTTGGCTCTCTAATGCTCCAAGCCACAGTAGTACTGTCAAGTGTATAGCCACAATTATGTAGGACTGGTTATTGATTAGATGTACGAGAGCGTTGGCAGGCTTAAATAAATATGCAGGAGAACAATTCATATTTCTATAAAAATCCTTCCTTCCTTTGTCTGACTTTATGGCTCTGAGAATTCACTGTTAGGGCAGGAATGCAAATTTGATCAGATTTCAATCTTTCAAAATGTAAATGACTTTCTATTTGTAGAAACTGCCACTACAGGGTCAGATAAGTACGGAAAAACTCATTTTTGTGTAAACAATAAGAGCTGTGTGGCCGCATTGTTACTGAAACATATTGCTTATGCCAGATATAGGAAATTCTTGGGGTCACGGCTTACCTTTTGAAACTTGGCACTGATAAATGGTCCTGCATTATTTTCCCATTCTTTTAAACTGCCTAGCTACACAAGATCAGGTTTGATGGTCCTTAAATTAGGAATTGCTGGAAAACTGTAAAGCACTGCAGGAAAAGTGACATCAGCTGCATTGGTAGGGTTGCAGATGTGAAGACCTCATGCATTTCATTATTTCACATCACACTAAACCAAGCTTAGTCGCTATTTTTCTATGCATGTAAATGTAAACAATGTCTCAGGAACGAGATGAAAATCTTGCTGTGTGGCGCGTCTCCTTTGGGGCCCACACTGAGTTAATCCAACGTTGCCCCCAAGTGTTCATTGAAAGCAATGCCATCAGGGGCCCAAACACTGGAGCTGTACAATAATTTATCGCTACCTGCTCGCAGAGAATTGAGTGCAGGTGCCGCACACTCTGTTATTGCGTCACATTCAATTTGTGCCGAGCCGAGCGCATTAATGGAGTCACAAGGCTGCAAAGACAATCCACTGTGAGCTCCATATTGCCACATTCAGGGCAGTGTAAATTTATACGGTCAGGAAGAAATAAAGGAAAAAAAATAGTGATTTAAATTCTAACATAGACCATATCCTTATCAAAAATATTGCATTATCCACTAATTTTGTGATTGGACCTAATTATAAAGCAATTAGGCCTGTTGTAAAATAGGCCTGACTCAACAGACCTAATTGCTTTATAATTAGGTTTATTTTGTCAACATAAATATATATAGCTGAACTTAAAAGTTTGCATACACCTTGAAGAATATTCAAAATGTACAATGTTTTATTTAGTACTGACCTGAATAAGATATTTCACATAAAATACATTTACATATAGTCCACAAGAGAAAATAATAGTTGAATTTATAAAAAATGACCCTGTTCAAAAGCTTACATACACTTGATTCTTAATACTGTGTTGTTACCTGAATGATCCACAGCTGTGTTTTTTTCTTTGTTTAGTGAAGTTCCATGTTGTTAACCGTGTTGTCCGAACAGTTAAACTGCCTGCTGTTCTTCAGAAAAATCCCTCAAGTCACACAAATTCTTTGGTTTTTCAGCATTTTTGTGTATTTGAACCTTTTCCAACAATGACTGTATGATTTTGAGATCAATCTTTTCACACTGAGGACAACTGAGGGACTCATATGCAACTATTACAGAAGGTTCAATAGCTCACTGGTTCAAAAATGCTGAAAAAACAAAGAATTTGTGAGACCTGAAGGATTTTGTCACGCAATAACAGAGGACAGTTGAACTGTTCAGGACAAACAAGGGACTCATGAACAACTATCACAAAAAAAAGAAGAAAAAAAAAAAAGAAAAAAAAAAAGCAGCTGTGGATCATTCATGTAACAATACAGTATTATGAAACAAGTGTATGTAAACTTACAGGGTAATTACAGGGTAATTTTTATAAATTCAACTATTTTATCTGTGGACTAAACGTCTTTTATGTGAAATATCTTATTCAGGTCAGTACTAAATAAAAAATAACATCCTTCTTATTTTGGTAAAATAATTAACATTTTGCAGATTCTGACTTCAACTGCATATAACACACACACACACATACATATATATCTATATATATATCTATATATATATATATATATATATATATATCTATATATATATATATATATATATATATATATATATCTATATATATATATAGCTATATATATATATATATATATATATATATATATATATATGAACCTATTATTATTGGTAATGTTGTTTTATCACTTTGTGATAAAACAACATTAGCACAGGTATATTTGTAGCAATAGGCAAAAATACACTGTATGTGTCAAAATTAGCGATTTTTCTTTTACGCCAAAAAGAATAAGTAAAGATCATGTTCCATGAAGATATTTTGTAAATTTCCTATATAATAGGAAATATATAACATATAGGCCTACCTAATATATAATTTTTTTTTATTAGTAATATGCATTGATAATGACTTTATTTGGAAAACTTTAAAGGAGATTTTTTCAGTATTTAGATTTTTTTTTTTTTTTTTTTTTTTGCACCCTCAGATTCCAGATTTTTAAATAGTTGTATCGCAGCCAAATATTATCCTATCCTAACCATACATCAGTGGAAATTATTTATTCCAAAAATGCACCCGTATGACTGGTTTTGTGGTCCAGGATCACATATATTATTAAATATCATACTGATAAACAAGTGAAGCGACAGACAGCGAAGTAGCCTAATTGAAAATTTCTCTTGGTATTGTTTGTGTTAATATACATAAAATTATTTTTAAAAGTGTTTTGAACGGCATTTGTATATTGTGTGCTGACAAGGCTATTTAGCAAAATAGTTCATGAAATATTTTGGGGAGAAATATTAGCCTATCCTAGTATATTTATGATATAGGTTATTTTCCTAATTATGTAGCCTAATTATGTACTAAATCACACGTTAGAAAATACAAATATTTTAACGATATAACAGTGATATAAAATTGTGTCCGTTTAACTTCTGACACATCCTGATGTGATGACGACAAGCTCGCATTTTGCTCGATTGCTCAGCGTTTCGTAGGACACAAATTGGAAACGCTGTCATTAAGTTTGTCTCCTTCGGCTCTCCGTAGATCACCGACATATTGTTTGTGAGGAGCAAATTCTGGAACACAAGGAGAGTGTTAAGATTACAGCGTTGATATAACCAGTAATCAAAGCGTATATCAGTAAAGAAAGCACGATGGGTAAGTATCCAACCTATACTGTTTTTTGACGCGTTAGTTTTGTTATTTGCGGTATTTGGGGAACAAATCTGTAGCTGAAAACCCGAGAGAAGCTACATCATGTCAGTTAAAGCATGAGTGTAAAGGGCCAGTTAGCTTAGCATTGCTGTACTCGACATATGTGTTTACGAGTAAACCTGAGAACAGATATTTGAAGCTAAAACGCCTTTATAACAGGCACTTGTGGGATTTATTAGGAGTTGACTGAGATGGAAAGAGGTTTTGAGTCTGTGCCGGTGTAAACGCTTGGTCATGTTCAGTCAGGGGTTGTGAAATCGTCTCATGTTTGAGTGTACACAGTTAATAAAGAGGAAATGCTCTGACGTTACACGTTGAAAAACCTAGTGAACTGTCATTGTTCACATAAACGATGGCTATGAAGGCTGTTTAGGTAGACACCTGACTGGATTTAACAATTACTTGCCTCCAATGTCAGTGAGTTCACCAGTCAGCTGTAACATGTGACCAACGCTGATAGCTGATAGTTTCTGTTTTAAATCCATTTATCAGATGTTAACTATACCGAATGGAGTTGGCCTGTTTTTTGTACCCCCTTGGTTATGTTGGCAGGAGCAATAAAAACCTCGCTCGTTATACAAGTCTGTTAAATATTACTTGGACCCTCAGCTTTAGAGAATACTTGTGAATGAGCTGTTGGAAGGAAGGAAGAGGTTGGGACAGGAACTGTACAGACAGGACGTTCAGATAGGGTGTCAGAATCTGACTGCTGCTGACTTGGTTTTTCTGGTCTTATAGGCTAGTATTTCAATGAATCACCACAATGGAAATTAATGTGATATCTCACAGCTTTTCCATGACAATTTGGTTTTCACAGACTGTGGCATTTCAGTTTGCAATTTGAGCAGGTCAGTTTAGACTACGAGTTGGGCTTCTCATCGCTTTCCATTGTGCAAATTTGATACGGAAAAGATCCTTTTTTTTTTTTTACTTTTGGCTCAATGCTAGGAAGTTTTTTTGGGGGGAATTTTTATTTGCTTTTCCAGAAAGTTATATTTGTTGTTTTTGAACCATGGAACCCTGATTCTAATGAATAAAGTTGCTGCAAAGCCAACATTTTGATTTTTAGTTTCTTAAATTTAAATTTCAATACCACAACAAAAACTACTAGCTTGTCTAATAGAAAGTTTAACATTATACACTACCAGTCAAATTTTTAGGTTTTAAGATTTTTAAATGTTTTTCTGCTCACCAAGCATTTATGTGATCCAAAGTACAGCAAAAGCAATAAAACTTTGAACTATTTTTACTATTTAAAATAACTGTTTTCTATTTTAATACATTTTATATGTAATTTATTCCTGAATTTTTGGCATCATTACTCTAGTCACATGATCCTTCAAAAATCATTCTAATGTTCTGATTTGCTGCTCAAGAAACATGATGATGATGAAGAAACCATTAGAACAGTAGAATTTTTGTCCGTTTTTTTTTTTTTTTTTTGGTGAATGGAACGATCAGAAGAACAGCGTTTATCTGAAATAGAAATCTTTTGTAACATTATACATGTCTTTATCATATTTATATTTATTTTTGATACATTTTTAAGCATCCTTAAGTGTTAATTTTTACAACCCCCCCCCACAACAATTATACATACCCAAGCTTGTGAATGGTATAGTGTATAACTTTACAAAAGCTTTTTATTTCAAATAAATGCTTAAAAATTTACTCAATTGTTTTAAATATTGATAATAATAATACATTTTTCTTGAACAGCAAATCAGCATATTAGAATGATTTCTGAAGGATCATGTGACACTGAAGACTGCAATAATGATGTTGAAAATGTAGTTTGATCACAGGAATAAATTACATTTTAGAATCTATTCAAATAACGAAGTTATTTTAAACCGTAAAAATAGTTCACGATATTATTTCTTTTGCTGTATTTTGTATCAAATAAATGCAGGCTTGGTGAGCAGAAGAGAATTTATTTAAGAACATTAAAAATCTTACTGTTCTAAAACTTTTGACTGGTAGTTTATAAGACAGAAATAAGAACATATAAGCAAATTACAAACAGAACAGATACAATACAATGGAACGTATAACAATAGTATTCAGGTGAAAAATACTACAGAAATTGAATCACAAATAAATGTAAAAACACTACATAGTACTGTGTAAATTAATTATAGTATGATTCTTATTCAAGCTAGTTGTTTATTCAGGAGCAGCGGGTGGTTTTGCAGGTTGAACTTTGGATAGTCTACGCCCTGATCCCGTCTGCTGTTTGTCCCCAGTGCACTGTCTTTAAGCCATAGCAAATACACTTCTTTAAAATAGTTCTGCGACAGGGGCCCAGCCCACACTGCTATTTGTGAGGCCCATGTGATGGGCAACTATGTAATGGAGCGCTTGAGTCGGGTTGAGCCACAGCTAGCTTGTCATCCCTTCTAAATTTGTAGAACAGAGTCACTATGATGCTCTTTCACTTTTAAAGGAATAGTTCATCCAAAAATGAACATCCTACTCATCCTCATGACCATTTTTTTTGTTCCCTTGGAGACATTAACCTAATGTAATGAAAGTGAAAAAGGGCTGTTAAACTCCAGAATAAAGAAGAACAGAAGCAGTATGCATTTGGTTCTTGTGAGAAGCAGAATGTCAGTAATCTTGACATTTCTAAATGATTTATTTTTCTAATGATTTGGTCTGTTTCATCTTTCAAATGTGATTGATTGAGTTCTCAAGTTTAGAATATAGTCTTGATTTTGTGTCCTCTTGAAAGCTCAAATTTCCACTTCTTGTTTATTTTAGTAATGGAAAAGAGCAACCAGTTCTTCTTCTTTTTTAAATGAATAAATGAAATTGTAATAATATTGTAATAATATTTCTCAATATTACTGATTTCACTGTTTTTTTTTTTTGAGTAAATAAATGCAGCATTGGTGAGCATATGAGATTGTCAGTGTACACTACCAGTCAAAAGTTTTTGAACAGTTTAATGTTTTTTTTTTTTTTTTAAAGAAATCTTTTCTGCTCACCAAGCATGCATTTATATGATCCAAAATACAGCAAAAGCAGTAATATTGTTAAATATTTTATAGTGCTGTCAAACGAATAATTGCGATTAATCGCATCCAAAATGCATACTGTATGTCTGTGTACTGTGTATATTTATTGTGTATATTTAAATAAACACACATGTATGTGTATATTAAGGAAAAATATTTTAGATTTATATCTAAATATTTATATTTATTTATAATCTAAATTGTATACAGGTGTGTGTGTATATATATATATATATATATATATGTGTATATGTATATATGTTTTTTAGTTTTTTTTTTAATGTATACATGTATGTGTGTATTTATATGTACATAATAAATATACAGAGTAAACACACATATATATTATGTAAACAAACTTATTTTGGATTCGATTAATTGCGATTAATCGTTTGACAGCCCTAATATTTTACTATTAAAAAATGACTGCTTTCTATTTGAATATATTTTACAATTTAACTTATTTCTTTGATCAGCTACATTTTCAGCATCATTACTCAAGTTTTCAGTGTCACATGATCCTTCAGAAATCATTCTAATATGCTGATTTGCAAGAAACATTTATATTCAACATTTCAACATTTATTATCAATATTTAAAACAGTTGAGTAATTTTTTTTCAGGAATCTTTGATGAATAGAAAGATCCAAAGGTCAGCATTTTTCTGAAATAAAAAGCTTTTGTAACCTTATACTCTATACCATTGAAATGCTTGGAGTCAATATCATTGTATTTTTTTTTTTTTTTTTTTTTTGGGGGGGGGGGGGGGGGGTGGAAAGAAATTATGGAAATAAATACTTTTATTTAATAATGATGTTTTAAATTTAACAATAGATTTCTATTTCAGATAAACATTGTTTTTCTGAAGTTTCTATTCCATCACATTTCTATCAAAGAAACCTGAAAAAATTATACTCTGCTGTTTTCAACAATAATAATAATAATAAATGTTTTTTGAGCAGCAACTTAGAATGATTTCTGAAGGATCATGTGACACTGAAGACTGGAGTAATGATGCTAAAAATTCAGCTTTGAAATCACAGGAATAAAGTACTTTTTAAAATATTTTCAAATAGAATTTACTTTAAATATATATATATATATAATTACTGTTCTTGCTGTTCTTTGGATCAAATAAATGCAGGCTTAGTGAGCAGAAGAGACTTTTTCTTAAAAAAAAAAAAAAAAAACATTAAAAAACTTGATTTAGTACTTCTCATAATGGGTTTGGAACAACAGTAAATTGTCAAATGTCATTCTTGGGTGAACTATTCCTTTAGGCCATGGCCTATATTGCTCATGAGCAGCTAAATTAGAATGCAGCCTTCCGTTAGGAAGAAGGCCTCACCCATCTCACCCAAAAACTCACCCATTAGGAAGCCTGATTTCATACAGCAGTCAAGCTGAAACTTGTGGAAGTTCTCTGCTCCAGAACTGCAGATCTTTACTGGCTGAAGGTTATGGAGGCCTTTACATGGTGCCAATGCTGATTTGGGGTTATTTTCCTCCTTTGAGACGCTGTACAATAAGATCATACAGAAAGGATGGGAGCGGATCCAAGATCAGAAACTGTACCCTCAGGCGCTTTGTTTGTTAGTGCCCTGATGTGCATTCGGTAGCATTAGCCAGTCATCATTCGTAGCCTCGTCTGCTCTCAGTGCCGCACAAATGCTGAGACAGGCTGCTTTAGCTGCTTGCTCATGCAAACGGCGTTTAGACACCCTCACTAAAAGTGGTTTTGCTCACTGACTCCGGGTGGCTCTGTTCAAGTGTGTTGTGCTCAGCACAAACAGACCAAAGTGAGTAATGAAGGTGGAGATAGCTGCTGAGATTGCTAAACAATTTCTCCAACGTTCATTGTTATGTTTTGAAGGGAAGGGTTTAATAAGCTGTGCACTTCCACATTCATTTTCGTCTCGTTACTGACGACATGTGCGCTCTTGCAGATGGCACACCAATTGAAATTGTCACTGCTGTTTTGTTTTTTCTGAAGATGCTCAAATACATGAGTGTATGTGCCCACCATGGACAGTATGTGGACTCGTAGTTTCCTAACTAGCAACTCATTGACAGAAATATGTACTTTGCCATTTTTATTGACTGTGTGAAATAGAGGCTGACCAATATTGGGTTTTAAAGATACTGACTGCTAGGTTGGATCATGCTGGCCGATACGGATTAATTAGGGTTGGGTATTGTTTTAATTGATCAATTCCGATTCTTATCGATTCCTAATTCCGATTCTGTCAAATATTTTATTCTTTTTTTTGCCTATGGTTTTACCAAAAAATACCACGGGAAAAAACAACTATACTAATCTAAATTTCAAACATTAAATTGTCAAAGGCAAGTAATGAAATGGGAACAAAAAACTGAACAAATGTCAGGTACAGAAATTAAAATCAAAAGTTTAAAAACACTGCATAGTTTTCTTTTCATAAATAAAATATTGATTAATCCTCATTAAATTTACGAAAGATATTCAGTAAGTTAATTATTTTCTTTTGTTCTTTGATTAATGGCCCGGAACAACCTTTTCTGCAGTGGAAATATCACGTAACTGTTCGAAATTACATATTTCCCCCAAATAAAGGATTATGTTCCCTTTCATCCCTGTTTTAGTAGTGCCAATTTAATGGGATAACACCCAAAAAAACCCCAAAGATATCACTACTAAAAAATGCCACCAAATGTTTCAGTAGTGACAATTTTAGATACTTGGTTGTTATTAACAAAGATGTTAATCAGCAGATGGTTAGCTAAGACAGTTCTGAACAGTTGAGCACATATAAACTAAATGTTATGGAATAATTCCCAAAAAAGTGTGCTTAATTGCAGAAAAAATGTGTTCAGTAGTGACGTTCCTTAAAGTTACACACAGATATTTCAGACTTTTCAACACATTTACCTCAAAATGATGGGATCTACTTACACATTGTAGCTATGAATATTTCCTGATCATAAATGTAGGGGTGTAAGTTTAAAATCAGTCTCAACCAATAGACCAAAACATACACTGTTTTGGTAGTGACATGACACTACCATGACACTTCATTTACATGAAGTTTAATAATTAACAAAGAAAATACAAAATAAATATATATATTTTTGAACTTTAACGTTTAAAAAAAAATCAAAAATATACTTTTAATAACAATAAAATAAATAAATAAATGATTTCAATGTAAGATTCATAAATTGAAATTTAGGGATTAGGGTTCAGGACAGCCACGTTCCAATTGAAAGTACCCAATAAATGATGATTTTGTATAAGCTTACTTGCTTGCCTTTTATTAGCGAGACCCAAAATGGTAATCTTGCATATTATTTAGCATAGTATATGCAGCGATAGGGTGGTTAGGAGGTTGATTTTCATGGTTTATATAATCTCTAATTCATCCCATTCTGCAGAGCCTTCAGGAAGTCCTGCGAAGGATAATTTCAGGATGAACCGCTACAAGAACAAAGCCCTCAACCTGGAGGAGATGCGTCGGAGAAGGGAGGAGGAAGGCATTCAGCTGAGGAAACAGAAACGAGAGCAACAGGTGACTGTCCACTTGCGTTTTCTTTTTTCCTGTTTCATTCTTTTCATGTTCATATAATGAACCCCATTTAGTTTAATGTTTCTGTTTTATTGTGCAAAGTTCA
The DNA here is from genome assembly GCA_033026305.1 of Cirrhinus molitorella. Lineage (NCBI taxonomy): Eukaryota > Metazoa > Chordata > Actinopteri > Cypriniformes > Cyprinidae > Cirrhinus > Cirrhinus molitorella. The sequence continues at coordinate 12,045,046 of CM065131.1, forward strand.
TCAGTGCATTTTAATCCAGAGAAAAAAATGTTTTGACTTATACTACCATGCAAAACTTTGGGGTTTGTAATATTGTGAAATATTATTACAGTTTATACATTTTCTATATAAGTGTATTTTAAATGGTAACTTATTCTTATAATGCAAAGCTGAATTTCGCCAGTCTTCAGCCACACATGGTCCTTAGAAATCATTCTAATATGTGCTTTGCTGTTCAAGAAACATTTCTTATTGATGCTGAAAACTGCTTTTTTCAGGATTCTTTGATTATTAAAAAAGTTCAAAAACAGCATTTATTTGGTTCAACAATATTTTGTAACATTATCCCATACGTCCTTTTCTCATTGACTATCCTGTTACAGAAGTTAAACGGTCTGTGAATGCTGTTTTAATGTTAACTTTAACTGTCACATCAATTGATGCAATTTGCACCATTGATTCTTTCCTTTTCTCTTGGCAGCTGTTTAAGAGGAGAAATGTGGAGCTGCTGGGTGAAGAAGGGGGAATGTTTGACAGTCCACTTATGGATTCCTATGTCTCCTCCTCCACAGCACCAGTGAGTTCAAGCACAAATGCACAGTTTGCTTTCTCCCATTATGTCACTTACAGGGTGAGGTAACTCTGGGACTGTTGTTAGTAGTGCATTATGACCCCTTAATTCAATAAGCACTATTGATTTGAACTTCTCAGAGGTGTAAACCAGGGCCGAAAACAAATTACAGTCATTGATCTATACCAAGTTTGTTTTGTGTGTTTTTTAGGATGGAGTAATTACAAGAGACATGGTTGAAATGCTCTTCTCAGAAGATCATGAACTACAACTGGTCACAACACAGAGGTTCAGAAAACTACTTTCCAAAGGTATCTGACACAAACAAATGTCTGGAGTTGCTTAGAAGCATGTCTGAGTGTTAATAATTAAAAATTTGTGTCATTCAGAACCAAACCCACCTATTGACGAGGTGATAAGCACACCGGGAGTCGTGAATAGATTCGTTGAGTTCCTTCAGAAGAGTACAAATTGCACATTACAGGTGAGATGTGATGAAATAAAGCTAAATTAGTTTCTCCATCATTTTCAAGTCAGATCCTTGAACATGCTGCTTTTTTCCTTTTCAGTTTGAGGCTGCTTGGGCACTGACCAACATTGCATCTGGAACATCTCAGCAGACAAAGTTTGTGATCGAGGCTGGTGCCGTACCTGTCTTTATCGAGCTTCTGAACTCAGAGTTTGAAGACGTGCAGGAGCAGGTACAAGTTATAAAGCTGCAAGGGATAAGTCATCTTATTTTGTTTGTGCTGAATGAGTATAAATCCCATGTGGGTATGTTAATGAATCTTCATGTCACAGGCTGTTTGGGCTTTGGGGAACATTGCGGGAGACAGCGCCGTGTGCAGAGATTATGTGCTGAACTGTAATATCCTTCCTCCTCTACTAATGTGAGTGTTCGTTTTTTCTGTTTATCTGACATGGCAATGAATTTAGCATCGTCTGCGGAAGAAACAAACAATTTTTGCTTAAGATAAGGATTGATTGTTTATTTAATGATGCTTTTTTCCCCCCAGGCTGCTGACCAAATCAACTCGTCTCACAATGACCAGGAATGCTGTGTGGGCCTTGTCCAACCTCTGCAGAGGCAAAAGTCCACCTCCAGACTTTGAGAAGGTCTGCACAGCTTTTCTGTCCCTTGACAACAGTCTTATTTTCCTTATGGATGGTTCACCCAAAAATTAAAATTACCCCTTGAATTAACCTCAAACCATCTTAGGTGTATATGGCTGTATTCTTTCGGATGAATACAGTCTGAGTTATATATAAAAAATGTCCTGGCTCTTCCAAGCTTTATTTTGTGACATTTGAATTAGACACTTTGACATTGACAGAGATGCGACGCATGAATAGGAAAAATGTACAAGATGGAAGTGAACTACTTTTAATGTAATCGCCACATTTTTATAATGCTGTTTCATGCAAGAGAGTCGAGTGCAACAGTAAAACGAGTCCATGTTTACGTAGTAAAAACTATGGAAAAGCAGCGCCTTTGAATAAAAGAATTACTACTGTATGCCTAATAGGCTGCAAGCTGCTGTTCATTGTTTTTGCAAAACATTTATAGTTTATAATAGTCTACTGGTGTTATACCTTCAGTCGTTTTGAATTTGGATTGCCTTGACCTTTTTTTTTTTTTTTTTTTATTATTTCTGAACATGTAATATGTATAAGACAAGTTTGTTCAAGATGTGTGTGTAAAAAAAAAAAAAAAAAAAATATGATCAAGAAAAAAATCTAGATTAATTTTTTTTGCCACATCACCCAGCCCTACCCGGACATTTTTTGTTATAACTTCATCTGAAAGTAGAAAGTCATAAACCTATGGTTGCTTGAAGCTGAATAATGTGGAAATTTTCATTTTTGGGTCAACTATTGCTTTAAGTAGGTGCTTTCCATGCAAATGTGATATTAGGCATCTGTACCCATTTAATTGATCAAAAGATACAGTAAATACATTTATAACTTTTAATAACTTCATATTCACTAAATAGTTGCATTTTTTACAAATGTTGAAATGGAAAACAGTGATTTTAAATTGTAGTAATTCTCAATATTACAGATTTTACTGTATTTCAAATAAACAGTAAAACAGTAGTGTATATTTGAGTAATATCTCATATATGATATATCAATACATAATGTATATTGAAAGGTGTCTTTTTCTTTTGTAGGTGTCTCCATGCCTGCCTGTGCTGTCCCGTCTTTTGTTCAGCAGTGATTCAGACCTGCTGGCTGATGCCTGTTGGGCTTTGTCCTATCTCTCTGATGGGCCCAATGAGAAGATTCAGGCAGTTATTGATTCAGGTGTCTGCAGGAGGCTGGTGGAGCTGCTAATGTAAGTCAGCTGTTATGACTACATTGTCAGTTCTATGTCATATTGAAACTGCTGCACGTTTAAGTTCCATTATGACACATTTAAAATTGAAACTGAATATTCAGCAGGACATAACAAAGGGCGTGGACATGACTAAATCCACCAGATTTGACTGTTTTAACGAAAAGGGAAATATCACAGACTTCTTTTGGGAAACTCAAACATAGAATTTTTTTTTAAATACTTGAAACTTGAAACAAAATGAGTCATGGTTCATTAATTTTAGATGTTAATCCTCTGGCAGCAATACAGAAAATATCTTAGGTTACATGCCATATTTAATTTAAATTGGATGAAAATTAGCATGTGAGGGATAGACTTACAGTCTTTACATTGGCATGCACTGTATGTTAAACAACAGTACAAACTATTGAATGCGCTGGACTTCTATTCCTCACAGTCTTGTTTTCATTCCTGTCAAAAATTGAATATGGCACTAAGGTCTATATCAGGAGGCCTTCAAATATTGTGTTGGACAACAGGGACCTTTTCAGTCATAAACAAGTACTGGTCTTGATAGATGGCCTGTTTCCTCTTTTCTTGCAGGCACACTGATTACAAGGTGGCCTCTCCTGCTCTGAGGGCCGTTGGAAACATTGTTACAGGAGATGACATTCAGACACAGGTGTGTTTGTGTGTGAGCAGTGTTTATTCGTCTTCATGTATGAACCAGGGAAGGTTTCCAACAGGAGATGGATGGTTTCCTTATGCTCCTATTCTCTCTGCCCTAGGTGGTGTTGAACTGCTCAGCTCTCCCCTGCCTCCTGCACCTGCTCAGTAGCGCCAAGGAATCCATCAGGAAGGAGGCGTGCTGGACCATCTCCAACATCACAGCGGGAAACAGAGCGCAGATTCAGGTACACCCTGACCCACACTCCACATCTGCTGCACAGAGGCACACTCGCAGGGCTCAGCTTGTTTATCATGTGCAGCAGGGTTACGGCTGCACCCTTAAATCTTCAAAAGAGCGATCTTGTTTGTACTGTCTACTTGGGATTTATTTTGGGATTCAAGGATGACTTTAATCCTCTGTTCTTTTTCTCACCCGTCATCATCATCTTCTGCAGGCCGTAATAGATGCAAACATCTTCCCAGTCTTGATAGATATCCTACAGAAAGCAGAATTCCGCACCAGGAAGGAGGCGGCATGGGCGATCACTAATGCCACGTCAGGTGGCACACCCGAGCAGATCAGGTAAGCTCGGAACGTGCATTTTTAAACATCTCATCTTAAGTATTCAGACATCTGAAAACTTGTCGCCAAGACTGGCATACCATTTGTCATTGCTTGAATCAGGTCACTGATATGGAGTTCATTTTTGGCAAGCTACATGCCAAAACATGCTGATCAAATAACAAGACAGGAAGTGATATCATGGAGAGGACCATTGCAGACCCTTATAACTGTGTGTCAAGGTCAAAAATTCACCTAAAATATAAAGATAATTTGACTTCATGACAAGTTCAGACTGTAAAATGTCATATGGTGTGACTTCATAGAGAATGACAAAAAAATACTTTTTATATTGGAAATATATTTAAAAAAATAAATTAATAAATAAAAATAATTAAGATTAACTCTGTTCAAGGAAAATATGTTGTTTCTTGATGGTTACACAACATGACATTTTAGAGTAATTTAAAGATTTGATAAATCGTATAAATGTTTTTTAAAACTGAATGAAAAAACTAAGAATAAGAATGTCTTTTAAAGGGGTCATAAACTGAGAAATCAAAATTCCCTTAATCTTTTAATATATGAGGACATTGTACTATATAAACATTCTGTAAGTTTCAGAACTCAAAACTTTCTCATTAGTCTAAAAACAACTTGTATTGAAGCCTGCCAAAATGACAGGTTGTGGAATGTGCCACTTTATGATGTAATAGTGTGGCTAAACACCGCCTCAACAGAAGATCAATGCCTGCTTCTACAGTACTGCATGTTTAGCCCCGCCTACAGTCACGCATTTAGTGTAAATAACGAGAGAGGCAAGCGTAAGTCTCTGCAGAAACCAAACGTTCTTCGCATTGCCTTCCTTCTGATCCCAGCATTAGGAAAGAGTGGATGAACTTTATTTTTAAGTTCCATTTCTTTTTAAGTTGTCATTTCTTTTTTTGATCAGATCAGAGTGAAAATCAACCCATGTTTTTGTAAATGTGAACTGATTAATCAACAAGATAATGCATTTTAAAAATCTAAACAATTAAGACAGTAAAATATATTTATATATTATTAATATAAAAATTATTGATAATTGTTTAATGTATATTTATGTATTTATTTATTTATATATATATATATATATATATATATATATATATATATATATATATATATATATATATATATATATATATATATATATATATTTATATTTTTTGGACTGATCCATTTTCTTAAAATTGGTTTAAAAGCTGAAATGCTATCATTTTATAAAATGTTGTTTTTGTGAAAACCTGTATCTGAACTGTCAGTCATGTTTTTACAGTTATTTCACAGTTTGTGTTTCCATAGATGTTGTCATACCCTATTTATATGCTATTATTTGTGCAGTTCTTAAGTCTTAAATTTGAGCTTGAAATGCCTTTTTTATTACAGATTTGACCTTTTCTTTATTGTTTACCCTCTTATTTGTTATAATGGCCTTGAAGAAAAAATCTGTAGTCATTTGAAATTAGAGGCAAGCATTTAATCATAATTAAAAAATAGATGCTACCTGCATGTAGCATGAGCAATTATGTGTGCAAATGTGTCTGAATATCTGAATTCTGTGTGTCTGAATTATGCTACATAAAACAACTGAAAAAAAAAACTAATAAATAAACAGTAGGTGGGCTGAATGAACATGTAAATTCACTCTCTGACAGTAAATGTCGCTTAATTTTCAGACATGCATTCTTATAAACCGTATAAACCACACCAATTCAGTATTTAGAAATTCTGGTACAGTATTTTCTTTGCTGGCGTGTTGATGCTCTCATCTTTGTGTCCACCTCAAGCATGTCCCATCTCTGGCTTCTGTTTACAGGCTGTAATATTTCTATTACAAACTCAGGACAATTATTTCAGTGCAGTTTTGTGCAAGTCTGGAAAAGAGATGGGACAAAATAAAACAAAAAATCAGTTGCGTGTTTGAAGCAATAAAAAAATGTCTGGAACTTATTGATTTCCAGTTGACTGGTGCATCTCTAATTTTAACTCTCGTTATATATATATGTCAGACAGCCTCTTTGTCTATGTGAGTGATTCATGGTCAGTGAGCAACAATGTGCACATAACCTGCTGATTATTAATTTGTCTGGCTTTTTGAGATGGAGACAGGTTGGAGAACAGTGATCCACACTCATAATCGAATTGGAGATGGCCTCAGAAATAAATTCTCAAGATAGTTGTTTAGCATGAGAGTCATTTAAAGTGCTCCCACAATCTTCATCTGACCAAGTTGGGTCTTCACAGAAGGCTATTAGCATGGCATAGCACAAGCGCTAATATTGGAGAAGTTGTCTTTATCACCAGGGAGCACTTGCGATATGTTTATCCAGATTGAATTGCAGTGTGGTTTTCATGCTGTCTAGTGTGATCACACAGTCTGGAAGTAGCAGTGTGCTTAAAGTGTTTATTACTTACAGCAAATGGCATCAGTTTGTATCAGACATGCACTTATGGTATTTTGGCACAGCCAAAACAGTGCTTCATTAAATGCATCAACCTATAATGTGTACTTACAGAGTGCTTCCTTTGGCATAAGCGTAGCAAAAACTTACCATCTAAGATCACGTTATAATCATATTTATAATGTACGAGACATGTTTTTAACTGGAGTGTTACATAAGTTTGGTATTATGACTTGACATTATTAATAAGCTTTACTTTTGGATTGCGTCCAAGAAATTTTACTTAATCCTTTATTTAAAATGTTTCTTACTCTACTTTTAGACTGAAAGAGTTCAGAAAATATATATATTTTGCTTTTCATTTATTTTTATTTTTTTTTTACATTGCTGAAATGTTTTCTAGAACAAGAAAAGAAAATTGGGGTCAGCTGCTAGCCTGATGTTGTTGATGTTCACTTGCTGACCTTGGGATGTTTGGCTCCTGTTCATGGCATCGTGTGTCTAAATCTGAAATGCAGATTCTGTTTCGCACAGTGATTTGATGGGCATAGCTTGCCAAATATAAATTCCCTCTTCTTCACTTATTTGTATTGTGGGAAATTAAATTATGATGTTTATTTTCTGAGAAATTAAGTACTGAAGGACAAATATTATCCCAGCCGTACTGGTGCATGTCTAGTTTTACAAATTGATTCATTCCACAAATTACACAAAGCAGCAGAAGAGGGAATACATAATATTATGTGCCAAAAATAAATCCGTAATTGGACTTTATTTTCAAGGGCTTTATTCCAAGCACAGTGTTATTTGGCTTGTATTTTCTATCGAATTGAGACCGAATATGGTGACACACATGCTGTTGCTTATTTCCTTACCCGTTTCTTTTCTGTAGGTATCTGGTGAATTTGGGCTGCATTAAACCTCTCTGTGATCTGTTGACTGTGATGGACTCCAAGATTGTGCTGGTGGCTCTAAATGGTCTGGAGAACATTCTCAGACTGGGCGAGCAGGAGGCCAAACAGAATGGCAGCGGCCTCAACCCTTACTGCAGCCTCATAGAAGAAGCCTACGGTAACATTATTTCCACCAAACCACCATTTACATCAGTATTATGCTACAGTTTCATCTGTTTTTTTTTAGTAGGGCTGCCCTCGTCTAAAGATTTTTCTGGTTGACTAGTAGTCGTTCATTTTAAGCATTAGTCAACTAATCACAAGTTTATTTAAATCATCATAATGAGCCTTTAATTGCCTACATAGCCTAATAAGTGCTCAAGCACATGCATAAAGCTTGCCACAGTACACCGGCAGAATTAATGATTATGAATGTTTCAGGGAAAAATGGTAAGGAGGCTACTATAACATTTTAATAATTTGATAAACTAGTGCTTTGTTTTCATCTTAAGAGATGAAGTCAGTGAAACTGACAGTACACTCTGCAGTACTGGATGTGCCTATATGCAGGTTTCATATGGATTACATAATCTGAGAATTATTTGTTTTCCATTTGAATTGATTTATTTGAAAGTAGACATTTTGCTCTCTATAGGTATATTTTTCATGTCTGTAAGGCAAGTATATACGTTTTTTTTTCTGACACGCTCAAGTTCACAGAGACTAAGACAACACAAAGCGACCCTGTTTTGTTTTACAAAAGCACAACATTTCGTTGTTATTGTGAGTGCACGCAAACGTCTTTATAGTCTTTATAGATTCAAAAGATATTACTCTTTTCTGTATGACTCAAAAATTAGTATTTTAAGAGCAAGTGACCACACCTGCGCCTCCATCTCTGCACAGACACTTGAATAGCGCATTGAGCTGCAATGAAGTAGCAACTTTACTTGCATATTTCAGATGAAAAGGCATATTTAAGGTCAATGAATAATAGGTGAGCATTTGGATGTCCTGGCCTATTTACTATATTACCACATGCTCGACTTCCTGTGACTAGGCGACTAATACAATTTTGGTCGACTAGTGGTTAATCGAATATTACAGGGCAGCCCTAATTTTCAGAGACATTTATTTAAAAAAAATGATACAAAACAAATTATTTGGCATTTCCAAAGCACTGTTTTTGGAATTAGCAGCCCAAAATTAGTAAGAAACCTAAATTAGAGACTACTTTTTATTAGTACCTATAAAGCACATGATAATTCCTTAATCTATATGATCATAGTCTAGACTCTAGATCCTTTTAACCTACATTATAGCAGGGGTGTTTTCTCAGAGGAGGCAATGCTTCCTCAAAAAACTGGATGAGAACATTTGTAGTAACAAAAATAATACATGCAAATATTACAAAATATATCATTAAATGCATAAATCACTCGTTTTTCTAAAGAAACATTGTCCAACAGCGACACCAGCAGGTAAAGTTAAAGCAGGAGTCTGCCGCTCTCTCGCCTCCCATGAGCCCATTGAGTTTGAACAGACTCCCTAAAGCATGCAGTGGGTTTGGTGGGGGGTAATTGAGAATGAATGGGGGAGTAGTCGCGTTAGAGGAGGCAATGGTTCAAATTAAATAGGAACTCAACACGGACCAAATATTTCTAAACGAACCAAAAAACAGGAAGTAATGACAAGATGTGACGCTATGTAACATGATTTCACTAAGGGAACGATGTATCCAAAACAAAATGAGCAGAGGGCAAATGTGCAGCAACGAGGAAAGTTTTTTTTTTATGACCTTTTTTTTAAGTTCACAGGTGGTGAAAATAAAATCATACAGCCGACACGCAACAATGTGTGTGCTTATTCGCTTTAAGTCGAACACACCTTTTCCTTTTGTTTGGAGCGTTTGGTGAGTTCTGTCACAAAATATGTCATTCAACCCGACCAATTAGGTTGTAAACGTATCACTAAGCCTTTAGGTTCGGTATCTTTAGGTTTGCTGTCAAAAATGCAAGTGTGAACGCTAAGCGGACCAGAACCAATTTTTTTTCTTTTTGATCTGGACAAAATGAACCAAACGAACCAAACAAGTGTGAACACACCCAAAATGTCATTAATAGGAAGACTAATTAAAAAAGAATTAAACCGCTCACACACTTAGATATAACCACTTTGTTACATTAAAATGATACTTAAAATGGCATTAAACCATGATCTGTGAGTGTTTTTGGTGTTTTTCAGCTTATTGAAAATCAAGGTAAATCTCTGTCTGTGACCAATATTTACCAAACTTCAATGACTGATGATCCAAAAAATTCAAAAATAGTCAAATGTTAGCTATTAAAAAGAACAGCTGAACATGAGTTCACAAATAAAATATATTGTTTAAATTGTTACTGCCTTTTGGAACAAATGTAAAACGCTTAAATACTAACTTGATGAGATCCATATTTGACTTAATAAATAGAATATTGATTAAATTGTTAATGTAAGAAATAATATAAAATACAAAATAGATGTTTATTTTTTTTCCTGAAGGTGTAAGTTATATTTAACCAAAGACATCTTTGTAAACTCTCTCTCTCTCTCTCTCTCTCTCTCTCTCTCTCTCTCTCTCTCTCTCTCTCTCTCTCTCTCTCTCTCTCTCTCTCTCTCTCTCTCTCTCTCTCTCTCCTTCTCTCTCTCTCTCTCTCTCTCTCTCTCTCTCTCTCTCTCTCTCTTTCTCTCTCTCTCCTTCTCTCTCAATTCAATTCAATTCAATTCAAATGAGCTTTATTGGCATGACTGTGGAATTTCACAATGTTGCCAAAGCAATAAACAGTGGACAAGTTATACAGGTATATAGAAAGAAGGGAAAAAACCCCCAACAAAAAACAGCTTATTCATGGCTATATTGTACATATATTATCCCATACAGTATAACATGCATATAATAAATAAATACAAATTAAAAAACAAACAATAAAAACAACAAATATAGGGCAAAATATTTACAGAGAGCAGTAATAAAGAAAAGGGTATTTAGCCTTTGTCCCTCATAATATGGCAGGAGGATACATACTGTGCTGCTAAGAGAATACACTTTTCTTTCTCTCCCAAAATATAACATAGTTTGTCTATGTGGCTCGCTTGCTGGAATTCAGGTACAATTTGAGCTATTTGGGTGAAATAAGTTTCTCTGATGTTTTTGTATTTGCTGCACTCCGTGAGGAAGTGCAGTTCATCCTCTATGAGTCCATCTGTGCAGTGTGAGCATAGTCTGAGCTCTCTGGCTCTCCAGCTTTGCTTGTGACGGCCCGTCTCCACACACAGACTGTGCTCACTCAAACGATACTTTGTCAGGAGCTTTCTCTGACGATAGTCTTTAATTTTGGTTAAGTAAGGTGCCAATTGATAGCCAGTTTTTAGTTTGTAGAAGTACTTCAATTTGTTAATTTGTGCTACTTTGATCTGCCAATCATGGATGTATTCTTCCTGGGTTATTTTACCAATATCTTGAACTTTTGCATGTTTTTGCTGAATTGTTGATTTGAGTTGATGTTTTGCTAATAAATAGTGCAAGGGGTCATTCTCTGGGTGTTTTTTCCTGTAAATGTAGGCACTGTGATGGTAGCTATCTTTGGGTGTGTCTGATAGGTGGAACCAGAACTTCGCTGCTCTCTTTTGTATTTCAGATAGCAGAGGGAATCTGCCCCAGTTCTGCCCTGCAGCCGAGACTTGGGGCATTTCTATGAATTCCTAAGATGTTTTTGCAGAATTCAAGATGGAAAATTTCAGCAGGGTTTTTGTCCCATGATTCATAATTAAGTTTAAATTTGGGACCCCAGATTTCACAGCCATAGAGAAGAATAGGTTTGATGATGCTATCAAAGATTTTCAGCCACAGTTTAATGGGTGGGTTGAATTTGAACAGTGGTTTTCTTATACTGTAAAAAACTCTGCGTGCCTTATCTGTCAGATCTTTTATTGCAGTATTGAACTGTCCAGAGGCTGAGATTGTCAGACCCAAATAATTATAACAGGTGACATGATTAAGAATTGTTCCCCCAATTGAAAATTCATATTTTTTGTCAGCAAGGCGGGGCTTTTTCTGAAAGATCATAATTTTAGACTTCTCCATGTTTATTGGTAAGGCCCAATCGTTACTGTACTTTCCCAAAATGGAGAGGCTTTGGTGCAGTCCCTCTTCATGAGGTGACAGCAACAGAAGGTCATCGGCATACAGGAGGCATTTGATTTCTCTGCCCTCGAGGGTCAGACCAGGACAAGAGGACTTATCAAGTTCTAATGCCAGTTCTCTCTCTCTCTCTCTCTTTCTCTCCTTCTCTCCTTCTCTCTACCAGGGTTGGACAAAATCGAGTTCTTGCAGAGTCATGAAAATCAGGAGATCTACCAGAAAGCCTTTGACCTCATCGAGCACTACTTTGGAGTAGAGGAAGAGGATGCCAGTCTGGCACCGCAGGTGGATGAGAATCAGCAGCAGTTTCTTTTCCCGCAGCAGGAGGCCCCCATGGAGGGCTTCCAGCTATAACCAGCCTTCAGACTTTTCCCGGCTGCCCCTTTACCTTTACACTCATCCCTACACCCCATACCGGTACTAAAACATACGTCGGCAACCACTGATATCTGAGTAAACCAAATTTCAACCCATGACCGAGAATGATTCATTTAGACACTGAGGTGTGTTTTATGCAGGGGAACATATCTACTGCCCCCTTACACATGAGAGAGCTGGATTTTAGTTTCTTTCATTTTCCCCCCCTCAGCGATGCAGCTAAAAAAAAAATCATCCCCCCTCAGGTAGAAATCGTGGCGCTGTGTCCTTTTTGGTTAAGGGGAGGTATGCTATAGTTCCCCTTTCACTGAAAGATGAGAGAATTGTTTTCTCATTTATTTAAAATCCGAAACTCTTTGTTCCTGGTTTGCGTTTATAAATTCCTTTTTTTTGTTCATTATTCATATCCTGGATATTAAAGCCTGGTTGTGTTTGATATAACCATGCTTTATAAATATCTGCAAAGGCTTTCTGAAGCCGTTTCGTTTCTCTTAGTATTAGTATTGATCATTTCAGACCATGCTGGGTGTGGAGTTTATGTAGAGTCTATTTGACGTGATGGTGGTGGGTGGTGTTGAAATAATCCAGGTATTTTAGTAAAAGAGTAACCTAACATAAGTCATTACTGTTAAGAGACAATGACTGGGGCCTAAAGAGCCCATTTAGTAAAGATAATGCCCAGTTTCCTTTTTTTTTGTTTTTTTTTCTTAACCAGTCAGAGGTGAAATATCTAGTTGTAGGATGTTCGTGGTGTGCAGTGTTATGAATAACTCTTCTTTTGATCAAAAGGCTTTAACTTTGAAACGCGATCTGCGGGAATACGCACTTATCTGAGGGCCGGAGTGATGCACGTGATGGAATCTTTTATTCTGCTCTGTTTTTCTCGTCATTACTGAGAGCATAGGAAATCTGGGTGGTTTGTTTGGCGCAGCCCTCAGTATGTGCATGTTGGGGTTTTGCATGGTGTTCTGTTGGTATCAGCAATCATTTTGTATCCCTTGCCAGATCTTCATTCAACAATTAGCTCACGCTCATTAGATGAAGTAGTTCCGGTTTCTGTAGTTTTTGCCGGCGCTGTAGGTATGGCAAGGAATACTTATTTAAATAATAATATGTATGGGCAAAAAAATCTATATAGATATTATGTTCTATTTGCACACACCTTGCACACATGCATACAAGACCAGCATACACTTCATAAACATGTACACAGCATAAAACTGAGGGGAAATGACTTCCATAATCTCCAAGTATGTTCAAAATTGATTTGTTCCGCCTTTTGGCACTTTTTGAGTTGATGCACTAAAAGTTAAACACACCTGGGTTTGATGTTGGACTGCTATGGATTTCAGACGGAGGGAACGAAAAGTTTATTAACCCCTCGCAATGTATGAAACTTACTGTGGTTTACTTTAAAACTGTGAGTAAACTTTTCACGTCATTATGGAAGCATTTTTCCTCTACCTCCATAATACACTGACCGAAGGGTGCTTCTCCGAGTGAATGCTAGGGGTCTTTTGATTTAGGACGGCCTGTGTCTATGAAAACATAGTGGATATGATGACTGACGGATGATGTGAAAGGAAATAATCAGCATCTGTTCTTAATAGAGCAGCATCCTGTGTTATAGAAGTCTTTTCTTTCTATAAATGTCAATCTGATGCGATTCCTGATCAGAACTGATAACCGAAAAGGAGGTTTCCATACTACTTCGAAATTGAGACTTGAATTTAACTCTTTGAGAATACCTCTCCACGATCTGATGTACTTTAACAACAGTATCAACAGGGTTTTACTTTAAATCGGTTCAAATCCTAGTTCTGATGACGTTTGCTGCATTTACAGGAAGTCTATTTCAGAATGAGGATGCTGTAGTCATCCAGATCACATCAGAGAAATAGGAAAAATAAGACTTGAGATCATGGGGGGGACGTAAACTATGCTTATAAAAATGTATCTAATGGTCTACAAGACCACTGGGTGGGTTCATACGTTGATCAAAAAAGAAAAAAAAAAGAAAAAAAGAAGCAAAGAAATTATCTCTTAATGGAAATGCACTCCTATTCACTAAAGTGCCAATCAGACCAACAAAGACAAGAGGCTGATGCGTATCAATCTGTCTTTGATTTTGTTTTTCCTTTTTTATTTACTTGAATGTGCACATATGTTGTGCAAATATTGCTGCTCTATTTTCTTATCTTACAAATTAGAGGTTACATTGTCTGCCAGTTTCATTAGAGATGTGATGGTCTGCTATTTGTACACCAAATTGGTAATCTCAAAGGTATAAAGATAAAAATGCATAATTTATTGTGCTGGATTGATTAATACTTTTAACCAAGGCCAATGCAATGTTGAAATACTGTCTCAGTGTGTACTGTTTGCTTAGCTTGTGTTCCTTTTGGACTTAGTTCTGTTGGCATAGTGAGAAGGATGCAAATGATTGAAGGAGAAACTCTGTAAGTTCTTTTCTTGCCCTCGTTGAGTATTTTTGTGTGTGTTTGTGTCGTTCATGAGCGCACTAGCTGACCATGTAGACCCAACTCTGTTGTTTCACGTCTAATTTCCCTGTATGACTAACCGTAGCACAATTACAGCAAATCCAAATCAGTTCAGGCCTCTTTCGCAGATGTTTTGTTCTCATTTAATGACATTCGCTTTAAGAAGCCAAATTATTATTTTTTTTTTCTTTAAACGAAACAAAACTGGGTGTCATATGATCCGTGTATCTCTGTGAACTACATTTAAACCAGAAAATTAACGGTTATATTGTTATATTGGCACAATTTAAAGTTGCAGTGCTTGCACTGCTCTTTACTCGTTAAAATAACTTCTGAGAAGTGCAGAAAACAGTGAAATATTTACAAAAGGCCACAAATAAGTGAAATTGGGTCTTTATGGTCTTCCGTCCTAGATCTTGTAGATGTTGACATTTGGAGACTTTTTGTCTCTTCCAAACCTGGAGCCGATGCATATGGCTGTGTCTAGTAATGCTGACTCACCTGTGTTTACAATGCTACATGTTTAAGTACTTTTCATACACAATATTAAGACTTGCCCAGGTGGATGTTGTATCCTGGTTTGGTAATTTCTTTCCTTTTAAATGTATTTATATTTAAAATCTTTTTTTTTTTCCTTTCCTCCTCTGCCTACAATTGCCCATACTGTGACTGACTTGACTTTACCGACGATATGAATGAGTGACGGACACACAAACTGAACATGTCACACAAACATATACATGAACAATTCTGAACAAATGTTTGAGTTTTTTTTTTTTTTCTTCTTTTCCTTTTTGTCCAGATACAAATAAAATGATAAAACACCTCCTGGTTTGTAAACGTATTTCTGTTAAGTCAATGTAAGGGTGATGAATACAGCTGTTCAACAAGGAAGAATGTTTATAACACAAGCGCTGCTAAAAAAAAATAAAAAAATAAATAAATAAATAAATATATATTAGTCTGACTTCCATAAAACTTTGCATGCTTGTTTAAAATCATCTGTCACATCTGCTCACCTAGATTCGTGAAGTTTTGAGTTTTTGTTTAGGATTTATAGGCTTTTGGGTATATCTGGACATGACCCTTTTCTTAAATGACCCTGTTGTAACTAACCAAAGTGTAAAGGTGTTTTTTTTTTTTTTTTTTTAATTATTGATCTAGAGCAGTGTTTCTCAACCCTGGTCCTGGGGCCCCCCAGCACTGCACATTTTGTATGTCATCTTTATCTGATCATGTATGTCACTGATATCTTTATAGCATTTTTTCCCTGTTACAGTGCCACAGAGTAGCCAAAGCTCTTATATACTTGTTCCAAGTATTTTTCCATTCAAGAGTTATAGGTGTTTTAGTAAAAGCGGCTCCGCCCTTATGAATATTTTCCAGCTTATTGCGACGTTGAGATTAAAGTTCGTTTTTGTTTTTTATAATTGTTGATATTCATTCTCCAGAGCAGGGGTTCCCAACCTTTTTTTTTTACTCCGCAGCCCCTCCTTCTCTGGTCAATTTTGCAAGGCCCCCCATGCCTGACATTTCCTCTTATACAGTACTTCCATAGTAAAGAGAAAAGTGTTTATTTTGAAAACCCTTTTTATTAACAAAACCATTTGTTTTGCATAATTAATTCTTCTACTGCATATTATTAAAAAAAAACCTCAAAATTCAAACAAACTTTAAATTAAAGCTAAACTTTATAACCATAAAAAGAAAAACTCTGCTCAATTCTAACTTTTAAAAATAAGAAAAGTTAAAGTTAACGCTTCTGATTTCTTTACTTAAGACATTTTCAGAGTAACTACTTTTTCTTAAGTGATAGTTTGTGAATCAATAGCGGACTTACGCCTATAATGTACGACTCTGATATACGGGAGTGTCCTACATCAGGCACGTGCACGTTTGTTGTTAGAACTACTCTAATTATCTTGTAGTTTGCGTGCAGCGATTGGAAGTTTTGAGTCGCCGTTTGGTCTGTAATTATCAGTGCGATGAGGCTTGCTGCACTCAGTCTGAAGAAATCAATCACAGAACACGAGAGGTCGCATTTTGATCATTTTGATTTAACAATAATAATAAAAAATAAATGGGTATGATATGTAACGCGCTGAGTCAGGTTTAAGTGATAGCTCGCCTAACTGAAGTTGCAGCAGAAATCAGTCAAAACGCACACAGGTCGCGTTCCACATCTCAAGCTTTATTCTCCTGGGAACAGCGTTATTTATTAAAAGAAGACAACTTAAAAGAGCAAGAGAAACGAAAAGTAAAACCGTCGGACACGCACATATGTGGAGCTCATGGCTTATACGGCAGACTGTTCACAGAATGGCGCTTTCTCTTAAAGGAGCCACAACATATTTCCCTCGTTACGGATTGTATTAAATTAAATTAATAAATTAATTTTAAGCTATCTCGAAGCCCCCCTGGATGGTCTTTGAGGCCCCCTAGTGGGCGGCGGCCCACAGGTTGGGAACCACTGCTCCAGAGAATCTTTCTGCACTGTTCTGATCGGGTGAAAAACCTAGGACTAGTTCGGCAAAAAGTAGGTTTTTCACAAAATCCAAAATACCGCTAAAAGTTCCCAAGGTTACGACTGAATCTGAGGCATATGATTTGTCCATTGTGAGCCAAGGATGTCAACAAGATTACATTCCTGAGCCTGCGACTAAAGCCTGCTACACACTGTGCGATTTCAGCCGTTTGATAAGATCATTGCACATCACACTGTGCGACGTGGTTCTAATAATCATGGGTACAACGTGTATGTAGACAGTGCGATGATGACACCTACTGAGTCTTAGGCTGCGACCCACGTTAGCACAACATCATACAGCAAGATGAATTGCACTTTGTTTTCATGTGTTTTCAAAAGAGACCAACTTGGGATGACACTTTTGCACAGGGAGCTTGAGGTAAATAACTTCCGTTAACTTACGCTGTATATGTCACATGTCACGTTTGTCAATACGTCATTTCATGCTGCATTTTCATTGGCTGGTCAGTAGACGTAGGTCGTAGCAGCGAACACATTGCGAGACGATCACTCTGAATTTCTGACACTGCCAGAAAATTATCGTAGGCTATCTTTGGTCTCAAGACCATGAGAACGGCCGTCTTTGAACCTCTCTCACTGTACGACACAAGACCACCGAAATCGCCACGATTGTTTCACGATGGCAATCTTTCGTCTGGGACGGCCAAAAATCGTGCCGTGTGTCCCCGGCTTAACGGTTTAGGAGTTATGAGCGATTTCATACTTTTGATCGCTGTAGTGCCACCCTCAGGCCGATTGGGGCGAGTGAGCCTTGGTGACATTGTAAATGGTGTGTGTACTACCATCCCTCCAAATTTTTATTTTTGGGTGAACTATGCCTTTAAGACGGCAAGATGTAATCTAGTCCAAAATACATTGCTGGCTATTGCTGGAATGCTATTTTGAAAAGGTTTATTACTACATTTTAACCTATTTTTAATGGCTTTATTGGTCTAATGATTTACAAAAAAATAAAAAATTTGATAGATAGATAATAGTACTATAATACTACTTTCTTCTGAGACACCATGTAAGGGCATCTGATGAGCTTCTTGAGCTTGTAAGTCCTGAGTTGAATAAGATTCATGTTCTATTAATTTTTTTTAACACCTTTTCCATGTTGAATATGGAATGTGATCATGTCTTCAGAAGAGCATGTCCAAAATGGTAAGTTTTGTAGGGGTTCATGTTATGCAGTGTTTAGTTACATAAAGTGGTGCAACCATTGAACCGGCATCAGGGTCATGGGCGCCCAAGGCTCAATAATGCACATGGGGAGTGAAGGCATGGTTTGATCACTTGGAAAAGCAACTGTAGCTTAAATTGCTGAAAAAGGTAATGCTGACCATGATAGAAAGCTGTCAGTATCAAAGCACAGTGCATCAAAGTTTAGATAATACTATTATAACATTTTATTACAATATAGTCTCTTTTTCATATTTATCGATTCCTGTACATGTGATGATTTACAATACACAAAAAAGAAATGCATGACCACGATATGGCTGACAAATTATGCCACAACATAAATTAATTCACACAACTACAGACAAAAATATACATATAAACATGTCTAACGTCATTTTAAGACCAGGCTTGGCATCCATGGAACTCATCTGCCATACAGCTCAACTTCTTATTTTCATTTTCCCTGAGTAGAAATTGAGCTTGTGTTTCAACTCTTCATTTATGAGTTTTTTTCCATCCAGGTCCTCTAGAAGAGCAAGCACCATGTTCTTTGCCCTCTGTTCTCGTTTCTTCACATTCCTCATGTCTCGCTCCAGACTCTCCACTCTAGCCAAGGCTTCACTGAGTCTGGCTTTTAGATCAGTGGGATTTGCAGGCAATGCATAGGAGTGGTCCTACAAGAAAGGATGATGAAAATGTTCTTATCACATTACTCAAAGTCATAGCTGTTTGGTGCATAATTATACAAATACTCACTACATTAGGCAGAGGTTTAGTCTCGTGTAACTGCTGAGAACAGTCCACTGGTGGGCTCTCTACAGCTTTCCTTGATGTTCTTGTTTTCCTGGGTGCCACTGGCTAAAGTTGGAAAAAAAAAGTGTGTGTATATATTATATATATATATATATATATATATATATATATATATATATATATATATATATCTATCTAGGTCTAATCATGAATGATGATCTGTATTAAGTATTAATACAAACCAGTACAGTATTAAGAATCAAGTGTATGCAAACTTTTGAATGGGGTCATTTTTATAAATTCAACTATTATTTTTTCTTGTGGAATATGTGTAAATGTCTTTTATGTGAAATATCTTATTCAGGTCAGTAATAAACAAAAATGAAAATGATCCCTTTTATTTTTGGTCAAATAATTAACATTTTGCAGATTCTACAAGCTGTATGTAAACTTTTGACCTCAACTGTAATTTAATGGCAGACCTACTTTTTGTAGATGAGCTGGGAAATTGAAGACAGATGGTTTAGCTCTGTCTCGAATCCTGACAATTTGACCTGTCCTGTCCACATCCTGTGGTTTGAAGTGCTCACTGCATAGCACAGAGCAGTCACTGGCAGAAAAACCTTTCCTTCTTGTAGCTAGTTCCCACTGCCTCCGCAATGCTTTCTCCCTAGGAAACCTTCAAAGTGTGAGAAAAGTTAGATAGCCAGCTAACAACAGATTCACAAATTGTCAGTCACTCACCTGGAACAAGTTGCTTGTCATAAAAATCAGTTTTAAAGAAAAGTGCCAAAAATAGATTTTAAAAAATCTTGATTATGGGTCATTTGTTTTTTTAATTTACACTAGAGGAACTCCAAGTTCCAAGAGGCTGATTGTACAATTCTTACCTAACACAGGTCCATACAGTAAATAACTTTCATTGAGTCAGTATTCAGTACAGCTATGAAAACATTTTTATTTTAAAAATTATTAGACATTTTAAAGTTTTCAGTCACTTGAATGAAACAAAAGCCTTTTAGCTGTTCCTAAAAGGCTGGGATCTATGAATAGTATTTCGTATTTGTAGTATTTATTTTTTTCCCTCCAAATGTTTCTCTAATATACAGTTGAAGTCAAAAATTACATACACCTTGCAGAATCTGCAAAATGTTAATTTACCAAAATAAGAGGGATCATACTAAATGCATATTTTTTTTTATTTAGTACTGACCTGAATGAGGTATTTCACAGAAAAGATGTTTACATATAGTACACAAGAGAAAATAATAGTTTAAATAACCCTGTTCAAAAGTTTACATACACTTGATTCTTATTACTGTGTTGTTACCTGAATGATCTCCAGCTGTGCTTTTTTTTTTAGTGATGACTGAGTCCCTTGTTTGTCCTGAACAGTTAAACTGCTCGCTGTTCTTCAGAAAAATCCTTTAGGTCCCACAAATTCTTTGGATTTCAGCATTTTTGAACCCTTTCCAGCAATGACTGTGATTTTTGAGATCCATCTTTTCACACTGAGGACAACTGAAGGACTCGCATGCAATGGGCTCAAACACTCACTGATGCTCCAGAAGGTAACATTAAAAAAAACAAAAAAACTTTTCGAATTTGAACTTTTGTTTTCTGGGAAACATGCAAGTATCAACTGTAGCTTCTGAAGGGTAGTACTAGATGGAGAAAAAAAAAAATGTAAGCGCAATAAGAAAAATGTACACACCTTCATTCTGTTCAAAAGTTTTCACCCTCCAGCTCTTAATGCGTTGTGTTTCAGTAAGCATTTGAACCTTCTGTAATAGCTGTATACAAGTCCCTCAGTTGTCTTCAGTGTGAAAAGATGGATCTCAAAAGGGTTCAAATACACAAAAATGCTGAAAAGCCAAAGAATTTGTGGGACCTGAAGGACTTTTCTGAAGAACAGCGGGCAGTTTAACTGTTCAGGACAAACAAGGGACATTTTGCAGATTCTGCAAGGTGTATGTAAACTTTTGACCTCAACGGTATTAATAATACATATATATGGAGTTAATAACTTTAATCTGTAATTAAAGACAGATGACAGCAATCCAGTACATTTTCTAAATTACGAATATCCTTTAATGTAATTATTATTCGTCATATCAGACAAATGCACAATTTAGTGAAAGATTCAGGTAACGTTACACAGCTACGTAGCTTGGTGGCGCTCCTCAAAATAGTGAGATGGGTTGTAAAAATCGAGACGTGTCGAGTTGATTGGACCACTACAATAAATCCATATATAAACTATAGTACAGAATACGACTTTATAAGAACTTCACCCCTAAGATTTCCTATACAGTCTCAGCTTTCATAGTTAGCGACTGATATCGTTAGCAATTAATAGTCTGGCTCTGCTAACATAATGTTAAAATGACCAACCAGAATGAACTGCTCAGTCTTACTTGTGAAAAGTAATTCCCCGGTATTTGCTTTGGATTGTGCGGCGATTTTTACAGCCCCAAGCAGCACACGAATCAGGCATATTTTCTCCAGATCACCTTCTGACAAAGAGCTGCCCGGTCCAATATGGCGGCAACGCAGACCCACGATGAAAGGCGCTTTCGATACTTTAAGCTTCGAAACATTTTGTTCGAATCTTTTGTTCTGAATCAGTGTTCCTAAACGTGTGCTTTCAGAAAACGAGGCTTTTGTTTTCGAAACATTTCAAATATGTAAATTCGTGTTTAGACGTAATTTTCTTTGCGCCTTTAAAACCATTTTTCCTAACGGGTTTAACGAGTTACGGGTATTTCGAGCGCTTCGAAACCGTGAATCATATGCGGATGAATTGGTTCAATTGATTCAAAGCTTCGAAAAGCTTCGGTTTCCCCATAACTAGAGCCAAATTCAGCGTTATCTTTTTTTTTTAGAAATATTAATTGAAAGCTAACATAAAAACAAAACAACGAAATAATAACAATAACAGTAATAATAATACACCGGAAGTTGTATTAAAGGTTCGACCAATCATCTTCGATTGTTTCCCTGGCATTTCCTGTGTCAGTTGGAAGCACAGAAGCAAGCAGCAGTGGGAAGGGTAAAGAGTGGTGACAAACATCAGAAGTGGTTTCTTGGACCAAACTAAATCACTGGTATTAATTTAAACGTTATTATCTGACAGCACAGATGCTTTCAATGTGTTTGTTTTTTAAAACCGTAAAACGGTAGAACGCGTCGAGTCAGTTAGCAGATGTTTAACTGAGCGTTTGGTTAGCCATGACTGCTAAACTAGTCGAGCGAGATGTTACACAGCTACAGCTCTTGGTTATACTTCTATGTTGATCTAACGTTACAGTTATAAACCAAATATTTGGTTTAAAGTAACACGCTTTCTTTGTTTTGGACGTCTGTCAGTTGTTGTTGAAATTTTATGATTGACAAGTGACTGAATGTCCTAACTGTGATCTGAAGTCGGTGTTTAGTGATTAGCGTGTCATTATAATGTTTATGTAGTGAGTTAACCAGTCGTCTTCGTTTGTCTCTTACGCAGCAGATTCGCTGTAAATGTGCAAGTGAAACGAAACCGAAACTGCTCCAGCTATTAGTTGCAATATGATGTCATGTAGTCGTTTACCTGTGTGTTATTGTTTCTTTTAGTATTTGATCATAGATTAGAAATGCAGAGGAGTGAGATGGAGGATCCAGTAGCTGAGAGCAGTGCAGATGATACAGAGGAAAGCACTGCTGCATCTGAGATGACCAACAGTCCTAAAGAAACTGTAACGCAGTCGGATGGCACTCCAACCAACAAATCTCAGGCAGAGGAAGGCTGTACGTTTATAAAACACTAGTGTGTCCGCTCGTTCATTGCATTTCTTCTCACTCATCTTCTATGTTTCTTGTGTTCAGTGGCAGAGGCTGGAGCACGTTCTGCTTCCTGTGACATGGCTGAGGAACTGAGCAGACAGCTGGAGGACATCCTCAGCACCTACTGTCATGAGGATGGTGGTGTTGGTGGCGAGGATGCGGCGGTGACCAACGGGCAGCCTGACGGCGTGGAAGTGAACGGGCTGTCTGAGAAGGAGGATGGCAAGAAGGAGGAGGCCAAAGTGAATGGCGCTAGATGCACGGCGAAGGAACAGAAAAAGCTGCAGGAGAAAAAGAAAGGAAAGGGACTGGGTAAGTCAATGTATTTGCATGAACGTGCAACACATGCTCTTACATTATATGGTATGGTTGAACAGTGACAGGACACTGATATGTTATACAGTGCACAGCATAAATAAGTACACCCCCTCTGAAACTTAAAAAAGTTACTTTTTACTTGGAAGACCATGTTAGGGTTCTTTAAAGATATAATGTTCCCTCAAGTCCTGATCAGTTGCCAAAGAAGAATGTTAAAATTATTCTGGAATATACAATTTTCTTATTAAAGTGATAAAATGTTGTGTTGCAAAAATGAGTACACCCTCCTGAAAATGACTAAATATGATTAAATAAAACTAAATAAAAATATTTAGTGTAAGGTAACGCCACGTTTTGATCAACATGTATGTATAGATAATAGATCATTCATTTCTTGACAAATAAGTGTTATATAGCCTACTGAATTATAGTCAGATGTAATGCTGACAACAATAAAACAATTCGAGAGAGAACTGTCAGGAGATGTATTTCTTAGCATAAAATAGGACAGTGGTACAAGAGGAATACTGAATTATTGTTTTAAGTGTGAAAATATAGCAAAAGTAACACAGAAGGTCTTTACTGTAAGATTTTATTTAGTTTATTTCGTTTTTGCTAGAAAAAGAGCAAGAGAAACACCAAGATAGTGTCTCAGAGCTGGCAAAAGCCAGAAAAGAGTGACACTTCATGTCACAGAATAAGATGCAGCCTGCGGAAGTGACATGCATGTCTCTGTGCCAAGAAGGGTGAAGTGTAATTGGAGTTATGGAGGACATATTAAGTACTAAAATGTTATACTTTGTTGATCTAGGGTGTATTCATTTCTGCAATGAGTCATTTAAACAAAATTGGCCAAGTTGTTTATTTTACAGATACTAATGGCATGTTTCTGTGTTTTTATTAAAAACGTTTAATACATTTCAAATTTGCTGTTATTACATTAATATTAGTGAACATTAAAAAAATGCATATTTTATATTTAATTATATTTAATTATATTTAATATGTACTTATTTATGCTGTGTACTGTATGTTCTAAAAGGTCTCTGCTTCAAATGATTGCTGTTCTTTGAACTTTCTTTTCAGTGAAGAATCCTGAAAAAATTTTCTTGTTTCCACTCAAATATTAAACAAAACAAGAGTTTTCAACATTGAAAATAAAATGTTTCTTGAGCAACAAATAAGTATATTAGAATGTTTTCTGAATGATCATATGACACTGAAAACTAGAGTTATGATGCTGAAAATTTAGCTTTACGTCACAGGAATGTGTTGCATTTTGCAATATATTAAATAGACAGCAATAATTTTAAATTGTAATAATAATTTACAATTTAGCAGTTTTTACAGCCTTTTTAGATAAAAATAAATTTGGTCACATTGTTGCTTTGTAAAATATGTGCATGAAAGGTCTCTGTGTGGAGCGCTGGCTATTGTCTGACTCCTTGTGCAAACAAAAAATCTCACTGGATTATTACAATTAACGGCAAAATCAATGTTTGGAAATTTAAACTGATATTTCCTACTGATGCACTACAGCAAAAGATAGAAATAACTGACTTAAAACATTTATTAGCTGGCAAAAATACTAGCATTCTAATAATTTTGGCCACCACTGTATATTAAATGATTAGGTGAGATGTGTTTTGTTATTTGTCCTTGCTAACATCCATATGGTACCGTAATGTCTTAAATTTTATAGCCGTAATATGGCATCCTTTAGAAAAGGACAGTTATATAATTTTCTTTGTGACTCTGTACAATTCAAACTGAACCCACACACTTGATCTGAATGCACTTGGGTGTTTAGAATGTGTTCTCTACTTCCATTTACAATGGAATATTGTGAGATATAATAACGCCAAAAATGTCAGTTCATCCAGTAATGTGTATTTAAAACAAGAGGTTATGCTTTAGTGTTGTTAATCCATTATTATGTATTATACAGTATTCTTGGAGCTGGGCTGAAAATATTGATTACCTGATTTCAATATTCATTTTAACAAAACAATATAGATTCCTAAATTCCAAGATAATTTTTGTAGTCTTTGCTGTTTTCGGTTGGTGCGTAAATAAAGATTTACCAAAAATTACTCATACCTTACCTTCCAAAATAGGTTTTTTGACAGTGACTGTTCAAATGTTTATATTTCAACAGTTGACATTTTCAACTTTTTCAACATTAAAGTAAAATATAACTGTATAATCAGACATTTTTAACTGGCTATTCAAATGTAAAATCTGTTTTTATTTGAGTGTTGATTTATAATATCTAAAATTAATAGCAGCTGAATTAGAGCAGTAGAAGGTGCTTTTGGAGTAGCAGGAATAGCTGTTTCCCCGGTAACAACTGTACACAAAGAAGCACTGCATTCAGAAACTGTACTTTGTCAGGCATTATAGGTAAGATTAAATGAAAATGGCATCTCAACTTTTCTCACAGCAGGTTTCCTTCAAAGATACATTCATATAAAAACACCCACGTCACATTTTGACTTTGAAACATGCAGTACTCAAAGCCTTTTGGAAAAACTGTTTGTGGTGGTCAGTTTTCATATTAATAAATCAATGTATAGGAAACACTGAATCACAATCTGAATCAAATTGAACTGAGAGCTTGTGAACCAAATCAAATTGTGAAATGTCAATAACCAGCCCTATTCTTAACCTAAAATCTGTGTTCTTGTGTGTTTTAGGCAAGGAAATCACCCTTTTAATGCAGACCTTCAACACATTGAGCACTCCAGAGGAGAAGCTGGGTGGTCTCTGTAAGAAGTATGCTGAGCTGGTAAGACATGACAGTGATCTAAAGATCTCAACATCTCAGGTCATGTGTTGTATAAAGAAAAAAAAATCATTCTTAAAGAGAGAGAGAGAGAATGGGGAAAAAAGTAAATTGTGCCTTTTTTGGTTGCAGAAAACCTTTCCTAACAAAATAAATGGCAACAATAAAAAAAAAATTACTCATTGTAAGTTGATTGCAGGAAGAACTGGTTTCATGTAGTGCTAGAGAAGTTCCCGGTGTGTCCTGACTGAGATTAGGTGACGTGTTTAAGGGTTAATAGCGCTATTGCTGCCTACAGCCTTTGATGGACAGTGTATTGCCATTTCAGCTTTAGCTTGTCTACATGAATACAATACCAGAAAATGCATGGGGGTTTCAGCCCACATTTCAATATCAAGAGCCTTATTCATTTATACATTTGTGATGCGAGCTGGGAAAACCCGTTGGATGTCGCACTGGGACATTTTCAAGAAATTCGAAAAATAGGCTGAATGTAATTTTTTTTTTTTGTCAAAATTAGGTTTTCATTCAATTTTTATTCTCTAACATCTTGTCTATCAACTCTGAAAATACCTTGGCAAAATTCACTTGTTTAGTGCAGAAAAATAGTGACTTATTGCAGCAAGCAATGTTAGGAATGCGCTGCTGCAGAGGTGCTTTCTCTTAACACTACAAAAACAGTTAACCTATCAAAATAAACCATGTAACATATATAATAAAGGTGTATCAATGCACATTTCCCATCAGTCTTGTGTAAACTACAGCACGCAATGTTTACAAACAAAGCAGTCTAGCTGCTTACTTAAATGATCTTACTTGTCTCAATCCGCTCAGTCTTGGTGATGTCAGTGCCCTAAACAATGTTATAATGGACTCTTTCACATCCAGAGATGAAGGATGGGATGATGAAGTTACTAAAGAGGAATAGTCCGATGACAGTCTGTTAAATGCACCATTTTCATATCGCTATGCATTATTTTCATTTAGTTCAAATGGTGACGGCATGAACTAAAACTACAAGTTTAGAAAACAAAATTACAAGTTACAACCCCAAAATGTGTCTGGTTATGTATTAAGTCCAGAGTAGAATAGGAAAAGGATTGGAGAGCCTGTACACTGTAATCAGTGATGTTTTATGAACAGATATACATTTAATGTTTGAATGTTTGCAAATGTTCTGTGTCTCTTCAGGTCATTTTGTATCTTTTACATCATGTACAGTGACTAAAATATGTATTTTACCAAAGTAAAGTGACTTAACACTCTTGTCCTGCTTTGTTTTGTTCAGCTAGAGGAGCACCGTAATGCTCAGAAACAGATGCGGGCTCTGCAGAAGAAGCAGACGCAGCTGATCCAGGAGAAGGACCACTTAAGAAACGAGCACAGTAAAGCCATTCTGGCACGCAGCAAGCTGGAGAGTCTCTGTCGAGAACTGCAGAGGCACAACCGCACACTTAAGGTACACTAACTTGATATAAATGCAAATAACATGATTTCCGTTATTTACGCTCAGAGGGTTTAGCGTAATCCACCGTGTGTGTGGTGCCTGCCTCATGCAAAATTAAATTTCAGAGGTGATCGGAGACCTGCCTCAGCAGTTTCCCTTCCCTGCTGCTCAAAGTATTGTTTCATCAGTCTGTTCCAACTCCACTTTTCACATAACCCGAGGCTTGTTGCATTATGTGTTCCATAATGAGATAAATGGATTGATGTTTGCTGTGCTTGCCAGGAGGATGGTGTGCAACGTGCCCGATTGGAGGAGGAGAAAAGGAAGGAAGTGACCTCACATTTCCAGGTGACTCTGAACGACATCCAAGCTCAGATGGAGCAGCACAATGAGCGTAATGCAAACTTAAGGCAGGAGAACATGGAGCTGGCTGACAAACTGAAGAAGCTTATTGAGCAGTATGAGCTCAGAGAAGAGGTGAGATATATAGAAATGTTTTATATAATGCAATGACTTTTGTTGTTTTGGAGCTGTTGTACCTAAGAAAGTTGTTTTCTGTCTCAGCATATTGACAAGGTGTTCAAGCAGAAAGATCTGCAACAGCAGTTGGTAGATGCAAAGCTTCATCAGGCACAGGGACTGCTGAAGGACTCAGAGAATAGGCATCAGAAGGAGAAAGACTTTGTGAGTTTTACACCCTTAATGCTGTACTGCAACATGCAGTCAGCTGAAGTTACAGAAACAAACAGACTTCCATTATATATCCATCCGGTGTGGTTATATCCTTTGGGCAAGAGCTGCCAGTTTCTAATTAAGATTAATATGGTTTGTCATTTCTTTCTTTCACAGCTCCTGAAAGAGGCAGCTGAGTCCCAGAGGATGTATGAACTCATGAAACAGCAGGAAGTCCATCTGAAACAGCAGGTGAGAAACATGGGATAAATTTAAGCATCTATAAAACAGCTCCACTTAGACCTTTTTTCCAAAAAATTAATACTTTCTTTTAGCAAGGATGCATTTAATTGATCAAAAGTAACAGTAAAGATATTTATAGTGTTTAAAATATTCAAAATAAATGGTGTTCTTTAGAAATTTCTATTTATCAAGTAATTCAGGAAAAAAAATCACAAAAATATTAAGCAGCAAAACTCATTGAGCATTGATAATAATCTTTCTTGAGCAGCAGATTAGTATATTTGAGTGATTTCTGTAGGATCATGTCACACTGAAGTCTGGAGTAATTCTTCTTGAAAATTAATTCTCATATTACTGTTTTACTGTATTTTTTTTTGTCAAATAAATGCAGCCTTTGTAAGCAAAATACACTTTTTTTTTTTTTTTGTTTTTTTTTTTTTTTCTTTTTTTCAAAGAATATTAAGAAATCTTACCAACCTCAAACTTTTGAAAAGTAGTGCGTATCACTTGGCATTAGGACCAAAAGAGTAATTTTATTTCACGGTAATGTATATCACAATATAGTTATTTTTGCTTTAAAAAAGGTCTTTATGATATCAACTTTTTTTTATTTACTAGCCTAAATTGAAAAAAAAAAAAGCTCACTGAAGACAAGTAAACAGTCAGCAATTAAATCAGAAACTACAAGCAATAGGACAAAAAAACAACAGTAGAACAAATAAATAAGAAATGCTACATACATTGTATAAAGTAATCAAATGTATAAAAGCACTGCATATTCTTCACTGTGTAAATTAAATGCGTATTTCTTCTCATTAAAGTTACCAAAGGGATTTAGTTGAGCAGTGAGAGATTTTCTCTCTTTTGTTGTTTGATTAACATGACTGCTGTCACTTTAAGAGCTGCTCTGATCCAATATACGGTTACACATGTTTTCTTTCTTTGTTTGCTTTCACATAAGACCTAAATTACTGTGTTTACTATAATACTTGCAAAGATACTTGGTATTTAACTGAAACCTAACTGAAATTAGTTCAGTCCTGATTGCATTTCAAAAACTTAAAATTGCTTGTTTTTAAACCGCGATGTATAAAAATGCACGCAAATTATTTTTCGTGACCACATAGCACAGCAACGTCAAGTGAACGTGTAACAGTGATAAAATCTTTACTGGTTAACCGTGTCTATCAGTATATCATCCACCTTTAATTGGCATCGCATTGCATAGATTTACAGTGAATCTGGGATCTACCCGAAACTCCCTAGCAATGTGATGATGGTTTTTTACAGTCAAGTGGCATTTAAAAACTTGTTATTGTTACATGTGTTTAACTTAAGTAAATATGAGACTAAAATGTCTTTATTTCTTTTTTACAGCTCTCACTGTACACAGAGAAGTTTGAAGAGTTTCAAAATACACTTTCCAAAAGCAACGAGGTGTTCACAACATTCAAACAAGAGATGGAGAAGGTAAATGACTGTTTGCTAATTATTAGATGCTGTGGACTTCAGGTCCCAACAAAGAAACTCTTTAGTCTTTAAGGTCTGTACTGATGCATAGAATATAGGTCATCTTGGGCGTGTTACATATTTCACAATGCGAAACATAAATCTCATAAGGCCTGTATATGAAGGTGATTTAATCTGTTTTTGTATTGTGCCACAGATGACAAAGAAGATTAAGAAGCTGGAGAAGGAGACGACCATGTACAGGTCACGATGGGAAAGTAGTAACAAAGCCCTGCTGGAAATGGCAGAGGAGGTGATTACTGTACTCAAATCTTTGCAAATTCCAGTGTTCGTACAAGGTGGTTAAAGTGCTTGAAGTACTTGAATTTGACTTGAAATTTAAGGCCTTGAAAACCCATGAAAATAGCAATATTCCTGAAGAGGTATTTGAAAAATGGCTGAATTATAGACAATGTATCTATGAGTTAATGTCTAGCAAGCTAAGCCAGCAGTAGTACTGACAATGTTGTGTAAACTTGGTTAAAGATGAGAAAAGAGGAACAGATGAATCAAATCAGTTGAGTCATTTACGATGGAATCACTCTGATTTCAAGCGATTTACTAGCAAAAACCAGATCAAATTAAAAGAGCCATTAATTTTCAGATTTTGACCATGTTTGTAATGATTTAGAAAGCATGTAGTGATGGGTGAAACAGCTTTTTGAAACTCTGAATCAGTTAAACCAGTCACAAAGTGATTCACTGTTTCGAAGCACTCCAATCAGATCGTGTATCGCAAATCATTTGTTTCAGATTGGAACTTCAATTTGCGTTTCACAAACCATTTAATTTAGATTTAGACTTTTTGTATCACAAATCATTTGATTCATATCGGGACTTTGAAACGCGTAATGCGAATCATTGGATTCACATGGTAATGGGTTCATGAATCATTTTGCAAATTGAGTAATTCAAATCAAATGATTCGAGATGTAATTTGAAGTCCCGATGCGCAATATGAAGTTCTGATCTAAAACAAATAATTTGTGATGTGCGATCCGATTGGAGCGCTTAGAAACAGTGAATCATTTTGTGACCTTTGGTTTAACTGATTCAGAGTTTTGAAAATGATTGACGATACGCATCTGAGTCTGATCTGAAATGATGGTTCGTGAATCATTATTCAGATCTGCTTCAGAACATGGATTGCAAATTCTTTGATTTAGATTGGAACTTCAGTTTCGCAAATCTTTTGCTTTGAAATTCGGGACTTAAACTGTTGGTCGCAGAATGATTCACTGTTTTGAAGCTTTCCAATTATTTGTTTCAGATTGGAACTTTGTGTATCAACAATCATTTGATTCATATCAGGACTTCTTAGCACGTATCACAAATCTTTTAGTTTAGATCGGTACAGGGTTGTGAATCATTTCATGAATTGAATGATTAAAATGAATGATCCAAAAAATAAATGGATAAAAAAAAACATACTAATAAAAATGGCGAAGCACATGAAGCACATGCAAAGTAGCGTTACTAGAGTATTCCAAATTATACTACACATTTACTGTAGTAAAACCACGGATAATTTTCTTAGGGGATTTGTATTTGTGTATACTTTTACTTTTTGTTTTTATAACTGTACTGCCTTAATGGTTTGATGTTTTCTACTATTTCAGAACAAATCAGAAAAAAAGATTTGTAAAATCGCTCCGAAATTCTGATTTGAAACAAACTAATTGCAATAGGTGCTCCGAAGTTCTGAATTCAAAGCAAAAGATTTGCCATTCTGCTTCAAAGCTATGATCTAAATCAAATGATCCAAGCTCTGAAGCCAATCTGAATAATGATTTGCGAACTATCATTTTACATCAGGAGTTGGAGCATAGAGCGCAAATCATTTGATTAATTTCAAGACTACGGAACGCGTATTGCAAATCACTTGATTTAGATCGGAACAGATTTGTGAATCATTTCATGAATTAAATGATTCAAATCAAATGATTTGTGATACGTAATGTTCCGATCTTGGTCAACTGATTTGCACTCCACTCTTCAAGTCCTGATCTGAAATGATGGTTCGTAAATCATTATTCAGCTCTGCTTCAGAGCGTGGATCACAAATAATTTGATTTAGATCGGAGCATTTTCGCAAATCCTTGTGCTTTGAAATTGGGACTTTGTTGTGCGAAAGCTCGTAGTGATGGGTGAAACTGAGCTATTTTGGAACCATGAATCAGTTAAACCATTGGTCGCAAAATGATTCACTGTTTTGAAGCACTCAGATCAGAACTTAGTGTATCGCAAATTATTTGATTCATATCGGGACTTTTGTTTCTTTTGTTTTTATAACTGTACTGCCTAATGGTTTGACGTTTGCTAATATTTCAGAACAAATCAGAAAAAAAGATTTGCGTAATCGATCAGAAATCGAGATTTGAAACAATGATTTGCAATAGGTGCTCTGAAGTCCCGATCTAAATAAAATGATTCACCCTCCTAAGTTCCAAATTCAAAACAACAGATTCACAAACTCGCTTCAAATTTCTGATCTAAATCAAATGATTCACAATCCACGCTCTGAAGCCGATCTGTTTAATGATTCACGAACCATCAGGAGTTGGACCGTGTATCGCAAATCTTTTGCTTTAGAACGGAACTTTGCATATCGCAAATTATTGATTCATATCGAGACTACGGAACGCCTATTGCGAATCATTTGATTTAGATCGGAACAGATTCGTGAATCATTTCACGATTTAAATAATTTAAAGCAAATCAATTGCGATACGTAACGTTCGTATTTCGGTCAAATGATTTGCACTCCACTCTCCTGATCTGAAACGACGGTTCACAAATCATTATTCAGATTTGCTTCAGAGCATGGATAGGGAATCTATTGTTTCTATTCTTTTTTAGAATTTGAAAGAGAAGACATTGTTTGATAAGTGAGATCTGATTGAAGTCCTTGAAAGTCAAGTAGGGCTTGACTTTCATTTAGCAGTATCTGTACGAACGCTGAAATTCTGTTGTCTGTTGTATTAGACACCATCTTAAAATCTGAAATATCTTTTCCCCTGTAGAAAACACTACGAGACAAGGAATTCGAAAGCCTGCAGGTGAAGGTGCAGCGACTGGAAAAGCTCTGTCGCGCGTTACAGATAGAACGCAACGAGCTGAGTAAGAAGGTTCAGGGCGTCCCCACAGGCGTTGAGAGTAAGCCAGAAACAGAGGCGGGGTCCCCATCAGAAGCCACAGACTCGGAGGAGGGCAGCCCCGTCCATCAGAACAACCCAGAGACTCCACAAACCTCCTGCAGCCCGGCGTGCCACTGCGCTCCAGATCTAGAGGCCGAGTCTCACAGAGAGGTTTGCTCAGCCCAGGATTGAGTCTTGCTGTTTCTAGGCGGCCAGGACACACACACAATCCTTCCCGCCTCTACCAGACCCCCGACCCTCCGTCGGCAGTCAGCATCTGTTGTTTTCTGCAACGGAACCGCTGACTTGGCTGCTATTGGGGGGTTTCATTGTGTCAGGGAAGATTGTGCCTTCAACATGATTCCTATGCTGTGTTTATACTCTTTGGTTTTTATGTGGCTTGCTTAATCCCACCCTATTCCAGAGAAAACTCCATATTTGCATTTAGAGGGGCACTTATGTTGCTGCTGTGTTGGAATGCTCAGTGTTTGTCCACTAAATGCTTGTCTTTAGTAAAGAAATGGGTGAAAAAGTCTCTGCCGTGAAACAGCAGTAAGGTGATGCTATTTCTTTAGGTGTTTTTATTTAATTTCTCGCCTTAAGTTGTGGTATCAGGTCAAATCTGCTTGTACACTTAACATCTTCCGTTTAATCGTAGTTTGCACCAAACGAAGAATGTATGATTTGTTCATCTTCACTACTCAGAGTTTAGAATTGTAGGCGTACAGTTAAGACTAACGTTTTTTGAGTTTAAGGTTTGTGTAATCTAAACCTAGATTTTCTTTTATGCTTTTGCACAACACTTGAATTTGTCACATGTATCTTTTTAACTGAAGTTTACACCACTAGCTTCTTTGTTAATATATTCAGCATCGTAGATACATTCCTTTAACATTCCATTCACTTCTAATTCGGAATGTGCACTTAAATGATGTCATGACCAATGAGGCGTTCCCATTCAGTGTGTGATTAAGTTGTTTCAGATACTGGTCACATGACTGTTTGTGGTTTACTAAATGTGTTCAATATTTAAAAAGTAAAAAAGCCCAGTTGCATTAAATTAAATGGGAAGATTCAAGTACACTATGCAATTCTAGCTCTGTTCATGTCATCTCGGTGTCGAGCATGTGAGCAAAGCACACATGCTGAGAAATGAATGTACGTTCCACACAAAGTGACTTAGTTTTGTGATGTCAGTAAATTTCAGT
The DNA here is from genome assembly GCA_033026305.1 of Cirrhinus molitorella. NCBI lineage: Eukaryota > Metazoa > Chordata > Actinopteri > Cypriniformes > Cyprinidae > Cirrhinus > Cirrhinus molitorella. Next base: position 12,079,152 of record CM065131.1, read on the forward strand.
GCACTTCAGTGCATTTTTTCCCTCCTCCAATACTTTTGACAACTTATTTTTTGTGCCCTGCTCAGTGGAGTACATAAATATTGGTAAAGTGTTAAAGTCATCAGTTGGCCATGTAAACCCTACCATATTTCATTGCAGTCAGTCAAGGTTTCTGCACAAGTTTAGATTTTGTTTTGAAATGTTTGTCAACTGGTATGTGTGTAAAAATCATACTTTTATTTGCTGGTCATTCAAATTGGTCATTCCCATTGTATAAGAAGGTACCAAAGATCTTTGTTGGTTATTTTTCCCCCCACACCCTGTATACATTAATTTGCGAATTAAAATACTAAGAAAATTAAAATGTGATTTTTGTATTCATTGCTAATTGACAGATATCACACAGATTGATAACATCAACCGTTAACTTCACCTGGGTGGTTGAAAAACAAAAATTTGAACTTAAATGTGTTATGTTTTCAAATACTGCATTTTTTTTCTGCTCACCAAGCCTGCATTTATTTGATCCAAAGTACAGCAAAACAGTAAAATTGTGAAATGTTTTAACTATGCAAAATAACTGTTTTCTAATATATATATATATATGTGATTTCAAAGACTTTAATGTTTCAGATAAATTAAAAAGATCTTTTTATTCAACAAAGAATCCTAAAAACAAATTGCTCAACTGTTTTAAATATTGTTAATAGTAGTAAATGTTTTTTGAACAGCAAAGCAGCAAATTAGAATGATTTCTGAAGGATCATCATGTAACACAGAAGACTGAAGTAATGACGCTAAAAATGTATCTTTGGTCACACAAATGAATTTTAAAATATATTAAAATAGAAAACACTTATTTTAAATGGTAAAAATATTTTAAAATAACAATACAAATAAAATAAAAATAACACTTTGTGAGCAGACAATTTTACATTAAAAAACATTAATTAAAAATCCTACGGTTCAGAAACTTTTGACTTAGTGTACGTATTATTGTTATTATTATTAATAAAAAATAAAGTAAAAACAAACGTTTATATTATGTAAATTAAGTATCAATTTATGTTTAGCGTTATTTATTTTATTAGTAACAATCATCATGCGTAAGTATAAGTTTGTACTATTGAGTTAACAGAATATGTTCGAGACAAATAATTATAATAGAACAAAACCATAAACCTTTCATTAACTGACCATTCTAATAAAACCAAGTTAATCATGTTGGTTATGATCTCAGTTGTAAAACTAAAAATGTCAAAATGATCATGTTTTTGGCGCTATTAAAGACCGGAACGTTAGATGTTTATTGTTCAACGCGGAGCTGTTTTTGGCTGTACAGGAAGTGAAATCCGTCTTTTCCGTTTTGTAATCCGGCGCAGTTGAGCACGCGTAACGCGTACTGTTTTTTCATCGGCAGGTTTAAATATAATTTCGGTTATATTCTGTCGATACAACCCCGGAGATAATGGTAAGCCTAAATCTATGTATTGTTTGAGCTATTAAATGAATCCCAGGCACACCGGAAGTCTGTTAACCAGTGGTTTGTATTAGCTAACAGATGCTAAGTTGCAATTTCGGCTAAATATTAGATCTTTCATATGATTGTAAAATGGCATTAGCGTTCGTGACTGCATTATGACACTATGAGCGATAACAGTTACAGTAATGCATACAGTTTTGTGTAACTACAGTGACAGACATAAACCCTTTTTCTGTCTATTAAATGAACATTAACAAACTCATGCTTTATATTTCGCTTAGAAACCCATTCTTCTCCAGGGCCATGAGAGGGCCATCACTCAGATCAAATACAACAGAGAAGGAGATCTCTTGTTTTCAGTAGCCAAGGATCCAGTAAGTGATAAACATCAGTGGAAAACATCCCAGTTTTGGCAGTGCATCTTTGGGCTTATGTTTTACATGTATGTCGTCATTGTAGGTTGCGAATGTGTGGTACTCTGTCAATGGAGAAAGGCTCGGCACTTATAATGGACACACAGGTGCTGTCTGGTGTGTTGATGTTGACTGTATCCTTTCCAAAAAGAATGTGATCTACTGGAGCAATGCTAGATCTGTCTCATTAAAATCACTTGGGTATAGAGGAATATTTCATCTGCACTGTTCTTAACTGTGAGTCTTTTGTTTTTGGAAAAGTTTTTCTTAACATGTTTCAAAGGGGACACTAAAAACGTGTTGACTGGATCTGCTGATAACAGCTGCAGGCTCTGGGACTGTGAGACAGGTTGGTAGTACATCAAATACACAACAACATAGATACATTTTTTTTTTTTTATTCAAAATAAAATTGCAATTAGCTTCACTTTAAATGTTGTTAAGAATGTTAGCCTTAGTTACATATTGTTTTATAGTAGTAGTAATAATAATAATAATAATAAAGTATTATTTTCTCAATAATTTTAGCTTTTTATTTTTTGCAATCTCAACAGTCACACCACCTGCATATTGTTTTTAAAATATTAATATTTAAAATGTAAATTACAGAGGCCTTTTATTATTATCAAACTGTAAACTATTCTTAATTTTCTCAATTTTACCCTTTTATTGACTTTTATTTATTTTTTACCATTTACAGTCAGTCACACACCTTGCATATTGTTTTAAAAATATTAATATTTTAAATGTAAATTACAGAGGCCTATAACTATTATCATCATCATCAAACTGTAAACTATTCTTAATTTCCTCAATAATTTCAGCCTTTTGTTTAATTTTATGTATTTATTTATTACAATTTCCAGTCACACCACCTGCATATTATTTTTAAAATATTAATATCTAAAATTCAATATCTAAATCAAAGAGGCCTATTATTATAATTATGATGATCAAACTTTCTTGATAATTTCAGCTTTATATTTATTTATTTTTATGGTTTCCAGTCAGTCATGCCACCTGCATATTTTAAAAATAATAATATCTGAAATGTAAATTACAAAGGCCAATAATAATACTACTACTACTAATATTATTATTATTATTATTATTATCATCATCATCAAACTGTGAACTATTCTAAATGTACTCAATTTTATCTATTTATTTATTTTGATTTATTATTATTATTTTTTTTACAATTTCCAATCCGTTACAATCATATTGTTTTTAAAATATTAATATCTTAAATGTAAAGAGGCCTATTATTATTATTATCAAGCTATAAACTATTCTTAATTTTCTCAATAATTTCAGCCTTTTATTTATTTTTTACAATTTCCAATCAGTCATGCCACCTGCATATTGTTTTTTAAATATTCATATTTAAAAATATTAATATAATTCTATACCTACACATTACAATTTCATATAAAAATGTAATATAAAAAATCATTTTAATTCGGAAAAAGGAATGTTGATTAAAGAAAAGGTAAGGTTTTTGGTAACAGTAAGGTGTCATTCATTAATATTAGTTAAGGTATAAACTAACATGAACAATGAAATGTTAGTTCACAGTGCATAAACTAATGTTAACAAACACAACTTGTCATTTTCATAATGCATTAGTAAATGCTGAAATTAACTAAGATTACTAAATGCTGTAGAAGTATTGTTCATTCTTAGTTCATGTTAACTAATGAACCTTATTTTAAAGTGTTACCAGATTTTTTTGTATGAATGCTTTGTCAAGCAGCCAAACACACACCTTTAGTCTTCTTGAATGATGATTCTGTGTTGACTTCCTCAGGAAAGCAGCTGGCTCTGCTGGAGACAAGCTCGGCTGTAAGAACGTGCGGCTTTGACTTCAGTGGGAACATCATCATGTTTTCCACAGACAAGCAGATGGGCTACCAGTGCTTTCTCAACTATTTCGACCTGCGAGACCCTCAACAAATTGGTTAGTATTTGAACACTCGTGATTAAAGCAATACTGGTGATGCTTCCTATCAAAAGTATTTAATATTTTGTATCTCTTCCACAGAGGACAACCAGCCATATGTGTCTGTGCCCTGCAGTGAATCAAAGATCACCAGTGCTGTGTGGGGTCCGCTGGGAGAGTTTGTGATTGCCGGCCATGAAAATGGAGAAATTAACCAGTTCAGTGCTAAGGTCTGTGCCTTTGGCTTCTCTTACACTACCATTCATAAATTTGTGGTTTTTAATATAAATTATTTTGTCATGGTTTCTAATACAGTGTCTCACAAAAGTGAGTACACCCTTCACATTTCAGCAACCATTTTATCTTCTCAAGGGATAATACTATAGAAATAAAACTTGGATATATTTTAGAGTAGTCAATGTGCAGCTTGTATAGCGATATACATTTACTGACCCTGAAAATAACTCAACATATAGCCATTATTGTCAAAATAGCTAGCCACAAAAGTGAGTACACCCTAAGTGAACTTGTCAAAACTGTGTCCAAAGTGTCAATATTTTGTGCTAGCACCATTGCTATCTAGCACTGCTTTAATCATCCTGGGCATGAAATTCACCAGAGTGGCAGTTTTTTGCTCAGATCCATAATGACATCATGGGTTGCTGGATGTTAGACACATGGTGCTTCTCCACCTTACACATTTGGAGACATACTTGGCCACTCCATCACCTTCAGCTTCCTCAGTTGTCATCTTGGTGGTGTGTTTGGGGTTGTTATCATGTTGGAAAACTGCTGTTCGGCCCAGTTTCTGAAGGGATGGCATCATGTTCTGCTTTATAATGTACAGTACATAATGGAATTCATGTTTCCTTCAATAAACTCCCCAGTACCAGCAGAATCCATGCCAAACAAGTTTATCTTAGTCTCATCAGCCCATAGGACATGGTTCCAGTAATTCATGCGCTTGGATAGTTTGTCTTCAGCAAACTGTTTGCGGGCTTTCTTTTGAGCCAGCTTCAGAAGAGGCTTCCTTCTAGGAAGACGCCCATGCAAACCGACTTGTTGCAGCATGTGGTGTATGGTCTGAGCACTGGCAAGCTGACCTTCTACTTCTGAAACCTCCAAAGCAATGCTGGCCACACTCATGCATCTGTTTTTGAAGCCAGATTCTGCACCTGACGCACAGAACAAGTACTCAACTTTGTTGATCAGCACTTGCAAGGCCTATTTCGAATGGAAACACATCTTGGAAAACCTCTGTATGACCCTTGCCACTGTACTGTAACTCAGTTTCAGGGTGTTACTGAACCTCTAATAGCCTATGCCATTTTTGTGGAGAGCAACGATTCTAATTCTCAAATCCTTAGAGAGTTCTTTGCCATGAGATGCCATGTTAAACATCCAGTGGTCAGTATGAGAGAATATACTCAAAGCACCAAATTTTAACTGCTCTAATACAAGATGGACATTTGTATGGTCCTGTCAAGCAGACAAAAACATAAACATGACAAAAAAAGAACATGCATGGTTAAACAGCATGCTGCTATGGGCAGCCGTGGCCTAATGGTTAGGGAGTCTGACTTGTAACCGAAAGGTTGCAAGTTCGAGTCCCAGATCCGGCAGGGATTGTCGGTGGGGGGAGTGATTTGATCAGCGCTCTCTCCACCCTGAGGTGAGACTGAGGTGAGACCCTTGAGCAAGGCACCGATCCCCCAACTTTTGTTGCCAGCTAAATTGACAATAATGCCTTTGTTGAGTTATTTTCAGAGGACAGTAAATCTATACTGCTATACAAGCTGCACACTGATTAATCTAAAATATATCCAAGTTTCATTTCTGTAGTATTGTCCATTACTAAAATGGTTGCTGAAATGTGAGGGGTGTATTCACTTAGATACTGAGATACTGTAAATGTTTCTTGAGCAGCAAATCAGCATATTAAAATGATTTCTGAAGGATCATGTGGCATTTAAAAGACTAGAGTAATGAGTTTTGCATCACTGATTACATTTTTTTTGATCAAATAAATGCAGCCTTGGTGAATCTTCAAAAACATTATAAATCATTCTAAATTCTTCAGTCAGGGGAGATTCTGAAGAAGGCGAAGGAACACACCAAACAGATCAACGACATCCAGTCGTCTGTGGATCTCACGATGGTCATCAGTGCCTCCAAAGACTGTACGGCCAAGGTTTGTGTTGATAACTGAATGGTAAACTGTCAGCAACGATGCTGGGTTAGTCTGTCTCACATGTTACTTGCTTCATTGTGCAGCTGTTTGACTCCACAAACCTTGAACACATCAAAACCTTCAAGACAGAGCGACCTGTTAACTCGGCTGCTATCTCACCAATCATGGACCATGTAAGTCTCTAAAATCTAAGGTAGTGTCTCCCATGCTTCAGTTCATGTGTTTACCTGCCAGAAAATCCTTTTCTACATTGGCAATAGCTGAGATGTCATGTGTTGCTCAGGTGGTGATGGGAGGTGGTCAGGAGGCCATGGAAGTCACAACCACCTCTACTAGGATCGGCAAATTCGAGGCCAGGTTAGTGCTGTTACGACTCTGATTCTGCATGGAAAATAGAGGCATTTTGCTGAAATTTTACAATAAGGTGTTAACATTGGTTAATGTATTAACTAACATAAATGAAAAATGAACGTTACATTTATTACACTATTTATTCATCTTTGTTAGTTCATATTACTTCACAGTGCATTAACTAATGTTAACAAACACAACTTGTGATTGTAATGCATTAGTAAATGCAGAAATTAACATTAACTAAGATTAATTAATGCTGTAGAAGTATTGTTCATTCTTAGATCATGTAAACTAATGAACCTTATTGTAAAGTGTTACCGTAACCTTATCCAGTATTGCCACACTCTTCTAGGTTTTTCCATGCGGCTTATGAAGAGGAGTTTGGCCGTGTGAAGGGACATTTCGGCCCCATCAACTGTGTGGCCTTCCACCCGGATGGAAAAAGGTTAGTTCTTGCATTTATATTTATCAGTCATACAAAATTTTACAATATTTATCCTTTATGATTTTAACAATTTCACTCTTTTTGCACCCACAGTTACAGCAGTGGAGGAGAAGATGGTTATGTCAGAATTCATTACTTCGATCCCTCGTATTTTGATTTTGAGCTTGAGGTGTAATAACCAGTGACCGTTGACGTTTCTAACATCCAGGAGAGATCACCATTTGAACATAGCAGTAACACCGGATTGACTGCACAAGACTGAATATGGACATTGTTTTATAGGGTCACCTTCATACAAACATTGCATTTAAAGCATTTGATGCAGTGTGTATTTAATGAAAGGAACATTCTGAATAAAATGGGATTGACATATAAAGTGGCCTGTTTTGTTACTGCTTGTCTTTTTACAAATTGGTGCCAGCACTGTAGAAATACTGAAATAGATGTTTTCATGTTTTTTTTTTTCTAGAATTAATTTAGGTTAAAGGGATTGTTGACCCAAAAATGTAAATTGTCATTAATTGCTTACACTTATGTCGTTTCAAACCTGTAAGATCTTTGTTCAGAACACAAATTAAGATCTGAGAGCTTTCTGACCCTGTAATACTACCAGAAATGTAGTAAGAACGTTGTTAGAATCGTCAATGTGACGACAGTGGTTCAACCTTTAATTTTAAATGCTCTTGTGCATGTGTCAAAGACTGACAGAAAAGATAAATTGAATAAAGGCATTCTTTTTGTGTTCTTTGCACACAAAAAGTACTCTTGTAGCTTCATAAAAGTAAGGTTGAACCACTGATGTCACATGGACTATTTTATTGAGGTACGTACTACATTTCATTTGCTGTATATACAGGGACAGAAAGCGTTTGAATGTCATCAGAAATGTCTTAATTTGTGTTCTGAAGATGACGGTCCTACGGGTTTGGAACGACATGAGGGTGAGTAATGACAGATTTTCATTTTCAAAAATTACCCTAACTAACCCTTTGTGTTTATTGATTCTTAAACACATTTAAGGGATAGTTCATACAAAAATAAAAACGCTGTCATAAACTGAATTTTAGAAAAAAAAAATATATATTTAAAATACTTTTGTTTCTTAAAAGATAGTCATGTATATAGAAACTTTTCCTGCAAATTTATATTTGAATAGGTATTTGACAGACAAAAAGTTAATGAGTCGGGGGTCAGTATCAAAGTTGCTACGATGTAAGATGCTACTTTACCAAACACCTGCATGTTCTTGAGCTCGCTTGGAAGGACACATGGTTACGTGCTGTTTTGTTTGTTTTGTGTGTTTTTTTTACTGTAAGGACGATCAGCTGTCCCTCAAGTCTCCCTCTAGCGCTGTCTTAGGTTATCTTACATAATAGACACTTTTTTTTTTGCTCTGGCCACATCTGCAGTTCCTATGTTTTCTTTGGAAAAAAGTTGTTCATAATGATTACAAACTTAAGGAGTCATTAGTTTGAATATACATTGAAATATACTATCATAACATCTTAGTTGATAATTCAATATTTTTGACTAGCGTCCCATGTTTCGGTTATGACAGTAATGTAGCGACCACATCACATACAGCATTTTAACCCACAAACTAGAAATTTGCGTAACTGTACTAAACTTTAGTTTATTTCCCCTAAATAAAGGATTAACGTTATGTGTTCCCTTTCGTCACTAACGAAACAATTTTTCGGTCGTGAGTGTAATAGTGACAGTTTTAAAGCCTAACTCAAAGATGCTAACGAGCACATGGTTAGCTAGCCCAGTTCTTAACAGTACACGAACTAAATGTTTAATTATAGAAAAATGGCGTTTGATAGTGACTTTCATTTAAGTTACACAGACATTTCATACTTCGGAACACATTTACCTCAAAATGATGGGACCTATCTACTCACCTTGTAGCTATAAGACACACAAACAAAATGTGTTAAAACCAGTCTCAAAACTAAACCATACACTGTTTCGGTGCTGACATGAAAATCCGTTATTTTTTTATTTTATTTTTTTACTCGGCTGGGGTTAGGGTTAAAATGTGTGTTTTTTTTATTTTATTTTTTTGGTTGTGGGATAGCAGTTTGGATCAATACACAAAAATACTATTTAAGACAATTTTGACCAAATAAATGTAACATGCTATTTGTGTGCACATTTTATAATATACACACACACACAAAAAGAATTCAATATTATACATATCACATTATTTTAGTATAGTAGGAATTAAAATGAAATGCTGTTAAGCCTACTGTACTAACCAGTGTGAATTAATAGACTTAGTGTAAAGCGTTACCAGCGTTTGATTGAATGGTTTCATTTGCCAATATACTACCTAATTTGGCCACTGATAGTCACATACTTACAAAGTTGCTTTTAGACAAGCTGTGAACATGAGGAATCAGCGTTTGTGCAAGATTAATGACACCCACAAAATGTCAGAATTTCTCTTTATTTACCAAAGTCATTGTTATAATAAGGACATTTCACAACCACTGAACTCTGGAACTCCAAACGGCTATATCCGGTCAGCCGTGTGACTGACGTGCTAGCGTAACCACAACAGAAAAGAATCTGGAATCTAACAGCAATACAGCAAGCCTTTGCCATGCCCCACCAGACGGGGAAAGTTCAATACAGAGCCATCTAGACAGACACCTTAATAAAAACAAACATTTAACGCTTAAAAACGAGGTACGCAAAAAGACACTGTACGCAAAACAGCATCCGCAGAGAAACCAAATAAGAGCGGCCAATAAGTGTCAATCCATGATTTAAAACAAACTTGAGGTGAGAGCTTCCCATGATGGGAGAGAAAAAGATATGTGCTATCTCTGGTCCTGTTTGAGGTGCTATTGCCGGTAAACAGTAACATAAGGATTAACGGTGGGAGGCAAACAAACATGGTTTCAAAAGTACAAGAGAGAGAAGGAGGAAAAAGGAAGAAAAAAAAAAAGAAAAAAGGAACATCTGCCATTTCACACTTGTAAATGTAAAAACTTTTATACCGCTTCATTAGATTACAAATAGTAAAACGAGTCTTACAAAATAATTTACAGTCCTTAGCTCAGGACTAGAGCTAACATCTAGCATGTGTATGAAGGTTTGACATTTGAGGGGATGAGGGTGTATGACAAGTTCATGCATCCATGAGGACATGTCCTTAGACTGTTTTTAATTCTTCTTTTGGCCTGCAAATAAAATAGAAAAGGAGTTTTAGAAACATTCAAGAAAATCAAGGATTAATAGGTGCAAATATTAAAAAGCAAACAGCAATATACATTATCGTTAAAAGGTATGGGGTTTTTGAGATTTTGCATTTTGAAAAATCTGATGCTCACCAAGATACATTTAATTAAACTGGGGAAAAAAGTAGTAATTTACTTTATTCCTATTATGGCAAAGCTGAATTTGCAGCATCATTACTCAAGTCTTCAGTGTCACATCATCCTTCAGAAATTATGATGAAAATTCTGGACTTAAGGACTTTAAAGTACTTTTAATTTTCAAGGACTTCAATCAGAGATCTCACTTATCAAACAATGTATTCTTTCAAATTCTAAAGATAAATAGCTAAATTAAAATATTCAAAATAAAAGGCAAAAAGTGAAGCACATGCAAAGTATTACTAAATTATTATGAAGTATACCACACTTTTTTTGCTTTTTAAATTTACAAGCGATTTAAATGAATGGCTCTTTTAATTTGATCTGGTTTTTGCCATTGAATCACTTGAAAGGAATGATCGAAGTCACAAGTTTGAATCAATCGGAGCAACTACAGCATAAATTAGTAAATTTAGCTTATCCATTCCTCTTTTCCTGCCTTCAGCCATGTTTACACAACACAGTCAGTACTACTACTGGCTTAGGTTGCTAGTTTTATAACATTAATCAAAATAAGCGAATGTATGTTTTTTGAAATTACATGAATTTTGTGTAAAAAAGATGTGCTTGACAAAATTAAACACTCATTTCCTAAATACACTGGCTTTCAGTAATTCAAGAACTTGAGTACCACTTCAGGAATACTGACATTTTTTAAAGGGTTTTTCCAGGCCTTAAATAAAAAATAAAAAAAAAAGTCAAGTACTTTGAGCACTTTAAGCACCTTGTATGAACCCTGTTGATAATGTTGAAAGCAAATCTGCTGCTTAATACTTGTGGAAACCATGATATTTTACATAATTCTTTGAATAGAACAGTGTAAAAAATAAATATATTTTTAAAATATAATTTTTTTTTAACTGTCACTTTTGATCAATTTAATTCATGCTTCAAAATATTCATTTTGGAAAAAAAAAAAAAAAAAAAAAAAAAAAAAGAACTGAACTGGTACTTAATACAAGTTCAAATTCTTAGATTTTCTTTTTAAATTAATAAAGAACCCACTGAAACCCAAGCACATTTCATACCCCTATTGAAAAAATAAATACACTAAAATGTATTTGAAATACATTTGGTGGCAAGTACACTAAAAACACATTTACATATTTATGTACTTAAAAATACCATGCAATTGCATTTTTTGTATACTGAAAGTCTGACAAATAAGAACTAATTTTGTGCTTAATGCACTTTAAATGGTGCAAAAGTAGTGCTGAAGTCCAACTAAATATATACTGAAGTCTATTTGATTGTGCTAAAGTGGAACTATTGCAAGTATAATTCAGGTAAACTTTAAATAACTTGAATTTAAAGATACTATACAGGAGATCATACAATCTTTAAGTGATACTGAAACACTTTAGCCTTAATACCAAGAAATTTTCAATGTGAAAAGTAGTACTGCAAATAAAGTTAAATTATAATTTCAATGAGTAAGTCCTGAGCGATATTTACTGACAATCTTAATCAATTTAAAATACTCTATACTTAATAGGAAATAAATGCATTTTAAATACGATTTATTTTTTACTAGGGAACCCATGAAGAGAAAGATTACTTACCCCTTTGTGTCCATTTTTTCCTCTGAAGCCTTCTCTTCCTCTTTAACATCTGGTATCAAATGGGAGGGACAATGTGTCAATCTCACTCCTCTTATCTATAACAGTGCTTTTATACAATACGTGAACACAACCAGCAGAAACTCACTTCAAGGCAACCTAATGAGCCTAAAATAAAAGAAACCAGCTGTACCTGTTGGCTCACCTTTCTTCTCTTCTCCATCCTTCTCTTCTTCAGTCTTCACTCGCTTAGGCTTCTTGTAATTGGCTGCATTTCTTCGGCCGCCCTGTCCTTCGTCTTCTGAGTCTGAGAACTCCTCGTCGCAGGCTATCCGCTTGTCATGAGCACGGACTAAAGACAAGAAAAACCACCATGAACTCAGATCAGGCCCACAATGACCAATCAATGAGTTTTCCTGTTTGGGAGTTTGTGATAAGGTGCCAACAAGTAAATAAAGGTGACACTCACTGGAGATGCGCTTGTCAGGGTCATCCTCCTCATCTCCGCTGTCTTCCTGAACAGCATCCTCTGGAATCGCTTGCATCTGAACTCCTGGAGCGTGAGGCAGCATCCGCAGATTCTCAAACAGACGCTGTCTGTTTAGAAAAAAGAGAGGAGACAGATACAAAACACTTAGAGGAGAGAAATAGCAAACCAGTTCAACTTACACCCACAGCATTTTAGACTAAAACTGGTTGTTCATCCCACTTACTTAATCTTTTCCAGGTAGTCATTTGTATTCTGATTGGTCATGTTGGAGGGGCTGATGTGAAGCTTGAAATCAGGTCCGAAATACTCAAAGTAATCATTGTACGGGAGCTCTGATGGACAAAAGAACGAGTTAAATGGTGTTCACCATGGTAAGAACAAAACGTGACATTCTAAAAAAAAATCAAAGTGTCTAACCGTTGGGAATGGTGCTGTCCAACGCTACAGCTGTCTCATAGGTCCAGCAGCGGGCCACGTTCCTGATGGTGTAGCCTCCACCACCCAGCATGAGCAGGGGCAGGTTAAAGCTCTTCATGTACTCCACGCACTTAGCATGACCTGAGAAACCCACAAGGGTTTGGTTAGACAAATACCAGTCACTTTAGAGATGCATGTGTGGTTTGATTCTGTTTGATACCTTTGATGGTGAGGTTAAAGCAGCCCAATCGATCTCCAGAAAGAGAGTCAGCGCCACACTGGAGCACCACAGCACTGGGCTGGTACATCTCCATCACTTTGGCCATGATCTGCAGGATATTGAGAAACATGAGATTTCCCTGCAATTTAGGATATGCACATTTTGACTTTATACCTGGGAAGGTTTACAGACTTACAGGTTTAAATATGGCTTCATAGGATTCGTCATCTATACCATCCCTGAGTGGGTAATTCACTGCGTAGTATTTTCCCTTCCCTGCACCAATATCCTGCAAAAAAAAACAAAGGGGAAAGAGGCACATTTAGCTTCATACTCCTTTTTAAACCAAACAAGTATTTAACTTCCAAGTTACTTCCAACTTACTCTGAGGTCTCCTGTACCGGGGAAATATTCTCCATACTTGTGGAAGGACACAGTCATGACGCGGTCTGTTGTGTAGAAAGCTTCCTCAACTCCATCCCCGTGATGAATGTCAATGTCGATGTAAAGCACTCTTTGATGGTACCTAGAAAGATTTGTGAGGCCTTTGGTTAGAGTTGTCTTTTTTTTTTTTACTTTTGTCTTAGTTTTAGATTAGATGAAATAGACATTACTGGTCAAAAGTTTAAAAAATTACAACTTAAATTGTTTTTATAATGAAACTACCTATTAAAAAGCTCTTGCTACTTAATATTTTGTGGAAACCACGATCAGGGTTCATACAGATACTGTAAAATGAAATTCTAGGACCTGCAAGCACTACTTTTTTTGATTTTAAGGACTTCAATCAGAGATCTCGCTTATCAAACAATGTCTTATCTTTCAAATTAAAAATAAATAAATAAAAATAAACTAATAATACACGCCAAGTCTAAAATAAATTATTTACGAACCTGCTCTGAAAGTCCTAATCTAAATCACATGATTTGCAATCTGCATTCCGAAGCACAAATTGCAAATCATTTATTCACGGAATGATTTATAAACCCAATCCGAAGTCTTGATCTGAATAAAAATAATTCACAATATCAATCCATTTGGACTGTTTTGAAAGAGTGAATCATTTTTTAAAAGCAATGGTTGTGAATGGAAGTGAGTGATTCAGAGTTTTGAAAAGCTCCGCTTCACCCATAACTACACATGCTTTTTAAAAATCACTCGAAAGTGGCTCTTTTAATTTGATCTGTTTTTTTGCTTGTGAATTGCTTATAATGAATGATCAAAGTCACAAGTTTGAATCAAGAATCAATCGGAGCGGTTCCAGCGTAAATGACTTAATTGCTTCAGTTCCTGTTCCTCTTTTTGAGACTACAGCCATGTTTATGCAATACTGTTACTACAGGCTTAGCTCGCTAGTTTACGCTAACAGTAACCAAGCAGAAAATAGTATGATTTTTTTTTTTTTTTTAAATTAAACACTTATTTCATAGATACACTGCATTTCAATAATTCAAGCACTTTTCAAGTACCTCTTCAGGAATGTTGATATTCTCAAGAGTTTTCCAGGTCTTAAATTTAAAAAAAAAAAAAAAAAAAAAAAAAAAAAGTCTAATTCAAGTACTTCAAGCACTTTAAGCACCTTGTATGAACCCTGATGTACAATTAAAATTTAGTTTTATTTGTATGTTTGTAGTGAACTTTATTCATATTATTCTATTCTATTGTTTCATAAAAATATTAAGTAGCAAAAACCGTTTTCAACAGTGAGCAGAAAATCAGCATATTAGCATGATTTCTGAATGAACATGTGACACTAAAGACTGGAGTAAAGATGCTGAAAAATCAGCTTTTCATCACAGAATAAATTTAATTTCAACATACGTGTTTTACTGTATTTTTGATCAAATAAACAGCACTGGTGAACCTTTTCAAAAACATCTTTGTTATCCTAAATTTTTGACAGTAGTGTGTAAATAAGTGAATTATATATTTATTTATTAAAAAAAAAATAATAATAATAATAATAATAATAATAATAATAATAATAATATAATATAATATAATATAATATATATAAAAATCACACCAAAAAAAAAATATATATAAAATAAACTATAAAACTATTGTTTACACAATGTTTGTGTAGTGCATATATTACACATACGCAGTACACACACACACAGTGTAACTTTTTCTTTATGATTAATCATGATTAATCAATTTGACATCACTAATTAGCTGTAGTTTTAAGTAAAGGGCATACTTGAGCAGCTCCAGAATGGCGAGTACAATGTCGTTGACATAGCAAAATCCAGATGCCTCAGATTTCTTGGCGTGATGAAGGCCTCCTGCCCAGTTAATGGCGATGTCTGTCTGCTGTTTGTTGAGTTTCACAGCTCCAGCTGAAAATTATTAGAACATATGGTTATGGAGGGAAAAAAAAAAAAAAAACACACGTCAAACTCTGAGAAGATACTATAAACTAAAAAAGACAAAAACAAACACTTACCAACAGATCCACCTGTTGAGAGCTGACAGAACTCAAACAAGCCATCAAAGACAGGACAGTCCTCCCCTACGTTAACTGCAGAGACAATAAAACATGTTCACTGTACATCCAAGACATGGAAACAATTCCAAAGTAAAGAATTTTAGTTCAATTTGACTTCAGTCTTATTTAAGACCCCACATTTGGACATCTCAAGCATAGGAGGGGGCAGCAACTTACATCTCTGCATCTGCTTGCTGTACTCAGACATGTTGTCTGGGCGGATGGAACGGAGGAACTTGATGTAATCATCACTGTGATACTTGGTCATTTCTTCAGCGTTGGCTTTATGAGGCCGCTAAACATGCAAACAAGTAAACAAATCAGCTTAACCAAAAAATATATTCATGAATTAATGGGGATATAACGATATTACCAATAACTTTAAAGGTCTTTAGAGTTGTTTAGGTCCATTATGGTTTGGCACAGCATCTATCAAACAAACTAAAACCAAAAGCACAATATGGCTTAATCCCTTCATCAAGTCTGTTTCCGCTCCCTATTTCAAAGCAAATCACGCACTTCGTTCAGGCGATGAGCTTGTGATCTGGTGTTTTCCGCGCTTCAGAATGGCTCAGTTTACAGTAAATGCAATAAACTCGTTTATTGCACGCGCTGAGAGTTTAGTGCACGTTTAGGAACGCAACGCCCACCAGTTATGCTTCATTTTCAGGGCAGATGACTACGGAATTTCACTACATTTGTAGCGAGACGTTTTAGTAAGAGCGTTTTCATTGACGCTGGAGTTTTCCATCAAAATAAAAGTTCTACATTAGTTTCAGTCAAAATAAAAGCTTTAAAGTGCAGTATAAATTGCTGACAACTAGCTGTTTAAATGGGTAACGTCACTGCAGTCCAAATTCAAAATATCTGTTTCAAGTGTAGAAATTAGAAAGCATCGTAATTCTCAACTGTAAAATTAATCTTCGTTTATTATACAGTGC
Organism: Cirrhinus molitorella; assembly: GCA_033026305.1. Classification (NCBI taxonomy): domain Eukaryota; kingdom Metazoa; phylum Chordata; class Actinopteri; order Cypriniformes; family Cyprinidae; genus Cirrhinus; species Cirrhinus molitorella. The sequence continues at coordinate 12,095,466 of CM065131.1, forward strand.
AATTGTTTTACTATCACAGTCACAGGAAAAATAAAATAAATGTATATTTTATTATTATATTCTAATTTGTTTGGCTTCCTAAAACACCATTGTGAATGTAATTTAGACAGACAGTATACCACAAATTAAAAAAAAAAAAGGGTGGAGTCCCCTTTAAAGTTCAGGTACATGTCAATTCACTGACTTAAGTTTTCTTAGTTAAGAACATGGGTTGGAGCTCTTAATTTTGAACTCAAAGTGGATCACATAGAATAATTTAACCTTAACAAAAGTTTTATTTTCTTCCAAGTCTGGACTTCATCTCGTGATATTATCGTACCCGTGAGATTTTGATTGTTACATCCCTATTAATTCATTGAACATTTTAACTATTTAAAACAACAACTCTGATTAACTTTACTTACATAAATTTCCATTTTCCTGTACAGCCCATAGTTGAGCAGGAGGTTGTGAGTCATGCGGATTCTGTGGGGTTTCATGGGATGGCCCTGGCCATAGTAGTAGTTCCCAACATCCCCTGGGAAGCAAGGAAGGAAGGAAAGATAGATAGACAAATGAATAGTCATTATAAATAAATAAAATGAAAATAAAGTTGATTGAAACAAATATAAAATTATATAAAATTATATATAAACGAAAGATACCAAAAAATTATATAAGTATATTACTAGACTCTTGAAGATGAGCTATCAAAATAAGTTAATACATTTCATGAAAATGTTTTTTTTTAACGCTGAGTTTTGGAACAATCAATTTTTGCAGGCCTTGAACTAGGCAACGCCAGGTGTTATTCAAGTTGATCATTAATATATCAAATACATCAACGTAATATTCATACGTGACTATAAGGGCAGATAAGAGCAAAAAGCAGGGGGAAACAAACACAAAATAGCTCTCGTTAGAAAGTAGAGCATCATTCAGACACGCTCGGAGTGATACTGCTGCTAGCAGTGAAGACATGAATAAAAGCAGCAAGCTCAATTCATCTGAACTCTTGCGGTCTATAATGTGAAGCTAATTTTATCGACGCTATATGTTGGAGACAAAGAATACGTGAGGTAAAGTGTACGCAGACATGCTGCACTTGCAAAAAAAAAGTGTGTGAATTGGGCTGATGTTAACTGCACGCTGGGGTTTTGATGCTAGCAGTGAATAAGAAGAACAACAGGATGAAGAGCAACTAGCACGCTAAGCTAACACTAGCATTAGCGCCGTGCGGCTAACAATTAGGCTGCACTCATGAACTTAAGCGTTATGCAGAATTTATCCAAAGCAGACGCCGCGTTTCATTTCCCAGGCAATACCAGCTCGATATTTCACGGGTAAAAATGCAATTCTTACCATCATAATAATAGCAAACTTTCTTCTTTGTTCCTTGAGAACTCAGCGCCATTTTACCCTCCAATTACAGCCTGCGCCTGCCGGGCTTTCTGCGCACTGAGGAACTTCAATAGCAACTTGTCTCCGGTAGCTTTGAGCCAATCACAGTTCAGCTTCCATCACGGTGGGCGTTGCTCTTACGTGTCTCCGCCAATCATTTCTATTGCTGTCTTAATCAAGTATTTAGGTCCGGTTCCATTTACTCCACAGCTGTTTAAACGTCCGCTAATATACATATTCTTACCTTGTTATTAACTCATAAACGACAGAAATTAAGAATGTAAAATTTCCAAAACTTTTTTTCTCAACTGTGAAAACTGATAGAAATTATATAAAGCTACCAGCCGTGCTCTGTACTCTGTTACTGTTTTCAAATGACATCATGAACTTTTTTGATCTACTTCAAATGTTGACTATACTATATGTTAGAAGAAAGAGGATCAGATGAGAAAAAAATGTGAATTTGTACATTTGAAAATGTTTGAAAGACAAAAGTATTCAAAAGACAAATAAATACATGGTTAAATAACCTACAGAGTGATAATTCAAATAATAATAATAATAATAAAAACATATGTTCTGCAGTAGCTGATGCAATGTTAAAACACTTCTTAAACCTGAAATGATTTTTGTAAATCAGTGGTCAAATGCTGTGTCGCCACCTAATGACTGATCTGTGTGTGCATGTTCACAAAACTTGAAGACTTTCTGAATGTAAAGATGAAAAAAAAAAAAAAAACAGAAATAGTGAGAATCAGTAAATTATGAATAATTTATTGCTATTGTATAAATAATATGTAATCATGTAATGCATAAAAAGGTAACTGTAGTCTGATTATGAGTATTTTAAAATATAATTTAATCTGATTACAAGTACTTGATTTTGTAATTTTATTACATAATCCAGATTACAACCCAGTTCTGTTTTATATATTTTTTTTGACCTAATTTGTTTATAGATTTGAACAAGATTATTGTTTTTAATATATTATTGTGAATATCCAAAGCTTAATGCTATGACACTCAGTAGAACTGTTTTAGAACGAAAATGTAGAAGAAAAGAATTAGGAAGAAAAACAATCATATAGTCCATAAAAAAGTAACTGTGATCTTGTTTATTAGCATTTTGAAAAGCAGAATAATATAATTACAAGTACAGATGTTTTGGAATCTGATTACATATTCGAAATTTAATTTAATCAATTACTATCCAGCAAAGTGGGTTGATTAATTACAAATTGTAGTCCAAAACTAATTTCGAATTGCATGACAGAAATTGTAGTTAGTAATGTAATCTATTAGATGAGTATTTTTGTTAATATTATGACTGCTTTAAGATGACTTTGACCACATTTATCCCATAGATTTAAATGTAGATTAATAGATTATTTTGTACCACACTGATATAAAAGCATGAAGAAAATATCCCTCTATGGGAATGATTGTGAATATTTAGGATTAATATCATTTTCCATAATTTGTTTTCTACATATGACTTTTGACCTTTATTTAGGGTTTAATCATTTATAACTGTCCCATTAGGCTAAATTATTTTTGGCAAATTGTCTGAAAGTTCTAAAAAAGTTTCAAAAACATAAAATATCTTTATAAACATTCAATTTCTACTTGTGCTCGCTATATTTGATTTAGAACTCACATGTGAAAATGTCTAAAACCTAAATAAATAAATAAAAAAAATAGAAAAAGATGTTTCACATAAAAAACGTTTACATATAGTCCACAAGAGAAAATAATAGTTGGATTTATAAAAATGATGCAGTTCAAAAGTTTATATACACTTAATTATTAATTCACTGTTGTTACCTAAATGATCCACAGCTGTATATTTTTGTTTGTTTGTTTGTTTTAGTGATTTTGTTTATAAGTCCCTTGTTTGTCCTGAACAGTTAAACTGCCTGCTGTTCTTCAGAAAAATCCTTCAGGGCCCACAAATTCGATGTTTTTTCAGGATTTTTGTGTATTTTAACCCTTTCCAACAATGACTGTATGATTTTGCCATCTTTTCGCACAACTGCCAACTGAGGAACTCACATGCAACTATTACAGAAGGTTCAAACACTCACTGATGCTTCAGAAGAAAACATGCATTAAGAGGGTAAATCTACCTTATTTTGTCTTCTGGGAAACATGTAACTATCTGTTGTCGCTTCTGAAGGGCTATGCAAAATGAAAAAAATATGATATTTAGGCAAAATAAGAAAAATATACACATCTTCATTCTGTTCAAAAGTTTACAGCCCTGGCTCTTAATACATTGTGTTTCCTTCTGAAGCATCAGTGAGTGTTTGAACCTTCTGTAATAGTTGCATATGAGTCCCTCAGTTGTGCTCAGTGTGAAAAGGTGGCAAAATCATACAGTCATTGTTGGAAAGGGTTCGAATACACAAAAATGTTGAAAAACTAAACATTTTGTGGGCCCTGAAGGATTTTTCTGAAGAACAGCGAGCAACTCAGTTGTTCCGGACAAACAAGAGACACATGAACAACTATCACTATAAAAAAAAAAAAAAAAAAACACAGCTGTGGATCATTTAGGCAACAACAGTATTAAGAATCAAGCGTATGTAAACTTCGGAACAGGGTAATTTTTATAAATTCAACTATTATTTTCTCTTGTGGTCTATCTGTAAACATATGTTATGTGAAATATCATATTTAAGTTAGTACTAAATAAAAAAAAAGGTAGGTATGATCTCTCTAATTTTGGCAAAATAATAATTATTTTACAGATTCTGCAAGGTGTATGTAAACTTTTAACCGCAAATGTATTCATCACCTCTATTGCTTTGATTCTACTTGGTCCTCAATTACTTATTTTATTATTACAACCTTATTTTCTTATGCACTCCTATCACTATCTTCAATACCTTCTGAAAAAAGTACAGATACAAATATTTATTTATTATATTTATTGTATTTATACATTTATGCATGACGCATTTTATAAAAGTTCATAAAAAAATAAATAGAAAAAACATTTGGGTGTGCAATTATATTTTTTGTAACTTGAATTTATATATATTTTCTTATCTAAAATGTGCTCATTTTAGAGCCTTGAGAGCATGTGATCTAACATTTGCTAATGTCTCCTTTGCTACAAAAATGGGTAGCACTTGGCAAAATAATTTTAAATTTTACAAGATGAAGGGGATGTCATATGATATCATTAAAATTAAAATTTGTTGATTGAAAATTAATATTGTATTTTATATGCAATTGTATTAGCGTTTTTTATAAATGACGATGTCCCATAGAGGTATACAGTTAATTATTTGTTATCAACAACATAAAGTTGATTAAACATTACATTACACCAGGGTTTTCTAAACTGGGGTTTGTGAAGCAACTGCAGGGCCTCATGATTTGATGGAAATACTTATACTTAATTAAATTAAATGTAAAAAAAAATAAAATCTGTCCAATCTGTAGTTACATTTTCAAAACTCTAAACACAATTAGCACAACATCCGTCTGTTGTGACCATACCATAAACATAATTAGTGTTGTTTTCACACAATATGCAGTCAATTACCATGTTTCCAAATGCAAACATTTTCTTTTCATACAAGCTTACCCAAAACCAAAATCATGGTTCTTTTTAGTCTTATTTGCAAATGATTAAACACAGCATGCCAAAAATGAAGACCTAATGTTCCAAACTTTAAATACAGTATAAAGCCTCTATTTCTGCAACAACAGCAGCTCAAAATGAATGAAAATATCTCTCTATAAAATATTGTAACAGCTGATATGCATATTTAAGTAACAGTTCAATGAAATATTTAGAAATAGCTGATTCCAGTCTCAGTTGGAGGAATAGTCAGGTGTTGAAGCTATTTCTATCAACATAGAGTAAAAAAGTCCTCTTTGAATTGGATTTGTGAATGCAGAACACAAAGAATCAGAGAAAGACAAAAATGCCTGGGAGAGGGGGAGAAATAGTTGTAGTTGGATTAGAAAGAAGAAGAGGTAGGGGAGAGGAGTAAGAATGTGTGTTGGACAGTGTTGGGGGTAACGCATTACAAGTAGCGCAAGTTACGTTATAATATTACTTTTTTCAAGTAACTGGAAAAGTAACGCATTACTTTTTTAATTTCCAAGCAAATATCTAAGTTACTTTTTTTTTTATTAACCAATGACTTTGCTGCTGACCTTTGTTGATCCAGTTCAACCATACCCCGCAAAAATACTTTTCTTACTTTCTTATTTGTTTTTTATCTTGATTTCAGCCAAAATATAAAACAATTCTTAAATCCAGAAGGATTTTCTAGACAAGTAAATAATTATTTTCTTGTTTTCAGAAAAAACAACCCCAGAGTTTTTACTTAGAACAAGCAAAATAATCTGCCAATGGGGTAAGCAGAAAAAAAAAAAAAAACTTATTTCAGAAAACAAGATTATTTTGCTTACCCCTCTGGGAGATTATTTTGCTTCTCAGAAAAAAACAAGACAATAATTTTTACTTGTCTAGAAAATCTGTTTTGATTTAATATTTTTTAGATATTTTGGCTAGAAACAAGACAAAAAAATCTAAGTAAGAAAAGCATTTTTTACAGTGTACTAATTTAGATTACCATTTGTGCTTTTGTTCTCATTGCTGAAGAGTGTTGAACTTTCTTTTCCTACAGTTCTACTGTACAGACGTGAATTTAACTTTTCTTTAGCCTTAGCCTTATTTACTTAATTTCATTTTGGTGTGAAAGGGCTTTTACATTTGCTAAGAATTAAACTTTTATATTAAAAACAACAAGAAAGCCCTGCCCAGATTTAAAAAGTAAAGCAAAAGTAATGTAACGCATTACTGTCCATAAAAAGTACTTTTTAGGGAGTAACACAATATTGCAATGCATTACTTTTAAAAGTAACTTTCCCCAACACTGGTGTTGGACTATGCATTTTTATGTTTGTTTTTTCCTCTAACACATGTGAAACCTATAAAAGCTTATTTCATAACTGTGGGTAACTGTGACTTTTTTATCTCGCAATTCCAACTTCTATTCTTGGAATTGTGAGTTTACATCTTGCAATTCAGACTTTATCAGAATTGTGAAACAAAACAAAAAAAGTCACAGTTACCCTTTACCCTTTATATTCTGTGGCAAAATTGTAACCAAAGACCATGTATGCTGGAATTTTTGTTGATCACTGGCATCAGCTACCATGGGGGCACCATCCATATCCAACCCCCACCCAATGGAAAGCAATTTCAATCATGGTTCCAACTGAAATATCTTTTTCTATTGTACATTCTGTAAAGTAATGACTCGAATCAGTCAGATGGTATGTTGCCAAGAAAGAACACTTTCAACACTTCAAATGTAAATGTAAAATGGCTTTAAAATGTAAAATGTAAATGCTTAAAATGTAAAATGGGTTTTGCTGAAGGCAAACTGAAGACTAAAAACAAACAAAAAAAAACAAAAAAACAATGAATTTTATATCTAGTATATGCAGGTAGAATTGAATGCAGTTTTTGTAAAGCCATCAGCTGTTAGTATTTTGACAATCACTGTGCTATGATTGACTATATGTTTCTGTTGGATAGAAACTAGTGCTAAAGTTTTGACCAAATGACTCAGTTTTGAAAAAGGTTTGCTGTGTTTTTATAGAGTTAGTATATGTAGAAGAAGGTATTAAGCATTTTGAAATGTAGAGTTTGAATTTATTTAACAAAATGTGCTTTTGGACAGAAAATTAACTATTTGGCTAATTGTGTGATGTAGGTGTGTTGCTGTGTTAAGAGTTTAGAAAAAGTACTTTAAGTATTGGTAAACGCTTGTTAGCAAGTGAAAACAACTGTAAAAAAAAAAAAAACCCAAAAAAACAAAACAATGGGTTTTATATTGCCTATTATATGCAGGTAAAACTGAAACATGACAAGTAATGCAGTTTTTGTACAGTCATCAACTATTAGTATTTTGACAATCACTGATTGACTATATGTTTCTGTTGGATAGAAACTAGTGCCACAGTTTTGACCGAATAAAGTTTGCTGTGTTTTTATACAGTTAGTATATGTAGAAAAAGGAATTAAGCATTTTGAAAGGTAGAGTCTGAATTATTTAACAAAATGTGGTTTTGGACAAAAAATTTACTATTTGGTTAATTGTGTGATGTAGGTGTGTTGCTGTGTTAAGAGTTTAGAAAAAATACTTTAAGTATTGGTAAATGCTTGTTAGCAATTGAAAAAAAAAAACAACTGTAAAAGTGAAATTAGAGTCCAGATGTGTTTTCAGTCAGTGCAATGACTATCAAATGTCAGTATGTGACCTGTTTTATTCAAAAAACAGGGATCTATCAAAGTCTGATCATGTTTGTGAAAGTAAATCATGTCATGAACAAAGGGGATTACTAAGGACTTCGGAAAAAAGACTTGATGTTGCTCATCAGGCTAGAAATGGTTACAAAATTCTCTAAAAATCTCTAAGAAGTTTGGACGCCACAAAAAATCAAGTGGAGGAAATTTAAGACCACTGTTAGCATCCTGAGATGTGGTCGACCAACAAAGATCACTCCAAAGCAGAACGTGTAATAGTCTGCAAGGTTGCAAAAGTTCCCAGGGTAACTTCCAAGTAACTTCTAAGCAACTAAAAATCTTTCTCACATTGGCTAATGTTAATGTTCATGAGTCCACCATCAGGAGAACACTGAGCAACCAATGGTGCACATGGCAGAGTTGCAAGAAGAAAGCCACTGTTTTCCAAAAAGAAAACTGCTTGCTAAAGATCATGTGATCGAGCCAGAGGACTATTGGAGAATGGTTTAATGGATGGATGAAACCAAAATTGAACTTATCGTTTTAAATGAGAAGCTACTATTTTCAGAGAAAAGAACACACTGTATTCCAGCTATGGAATCCCATCCCATCTGTGAAACATGGTGGTGACAGTACCATGGCTTGGGCCTGTTTTGCCGCATCTTGGCCAGGACAGCCTGCCATCATTGATGGAACAATGAATTCCAAACTATACTAGCAAATTCTAAAGGAAAATGTCAGGACACTAGGACACAAGGAATGGGCTAAATCTCATACATGTTATTGTGCAGGACTGATCAGCATTTACAAGAAACTTTACCTTCAGTTACTGCAGCAAAAGGGGGTCACACCAGATACCGAAAGCAAAGATTCACATACTTTTGCAGTGCACAGATATATAACACTTGATCATTTTTCTCAATAAATAAATGACAAAGCAAATATTTTTCTCTCACTTGTTTAATTGGGTTTTCTTCGTCCACTTTCCTGACCTATATGAAAATTTTGATGGTGTTTTGGGTCATATTTATGCAGAAATATAGAAAATTGTAGGGGAAAGTGGGGTAAGTTGTGCCAGTTTTTACTTTAAAGTGACTTTAAAGTGAGGCCATGACAGTAATGCCTTCAAATTAAGGATGTACATATATTTCAGGATGTGGTACATCCCTGAGAACAATAACTTTGGATCTGAAATAAATTGTTTCAGAAATATAGCTTTTGGGAAAAAAGTGGTCTCGTGCACAACTTGCCCCTGGTGTGGGGTAAATTGTGCCTTTGGGGGAATACGTTGGGGTAAATTGTGCCAGTGATTTCTGAAGCAAAACAGAACATTTTAATGTTATGAACTGTAATGCTACATGAAAGCAAGACAAATTCAATACAAAATTACTCATTTAAGGTTTATTTAGATGTTGTCATCCTATTAAACAGTTGGAATAAGTCATATTTTGTAAGTACACAATATATGATATTTATGAATCATTTCATGCAAAAAGGCTTTGGCAATAAATGCCTGTTGACATACATAGAATGCTGTCTGTCAGTTATCTAACATATAAGAATAAAGTGACTAGGCTAATTTCTAAACATCCTATTGTGACTTAGGCCACTTAAAAACTTAATAAAACGTATCTCTAATAACAGTGCAAACTCAAAACTGAAATCAGTGTTAGCTAAATTAAACAAATGGCAGGTAGGCCTAAGTCAAACACTGATGAGGCATGCCCATCTCCTCACTTCTCCAGATTATCCCCTGTGAGTATGTAGGCATGATGGGTTTTGGTCTAAAATTAAGAATGTCACATAGTTTAAGTGCTAAAATGTAAGAGTACAATGTACAATTACAAATTAATAATATGTTGAAAATAATCATAAGTGAGGGGGAACTTAACCCAGGCCCTTTGGCACAAATCACCCCAGAACCACAAGTTTGAAAAACTAGCATGATCCATCAGTTAAGAGCTAACATCATGCTAACTGTATAGACTCATTGTGTAGCCTGCTAAAGCACTAAAACATGTGTGAAATGTTTTCAAACCTGTCTATAATTTTTCAGACACTACAATCAAAAAACCTTAATCATAGAAATTTTACTTTGAAAGGAAAAAAAACTGTTTTTTGAGCTAAAATGTGTTACCTCTCATGCCATGTGTAAAATGGATGGCTTTTCAAAATGATGTGGTCATATGACTAATTTCTTCTATGGTTTTCCAGAAACAAGGGGTGGAACTACTTCCCCCCTGGCACAAATCACCCCACTCTCCACTAAAGGGTTCACAAACTTTCAAGCTGTACTGTATATATGAAGAGTTCAGATGCAAAAGCCTCTAAATCCATCTGACGTCTGACGGTACTTCTGATTGGGCTGAAGCTGGGATTTTAGCAAGCTTGAAGTAAAAGTACTTGATGGACGTATAATATGTGTCGAGAGCATTCACTCAGTATCATTATCTCATTTCATATATTTTTATATATATATTCAGTATAAGCAAGTGAATTTGAAATAATGATACCTTTTTCTCATTTTACTTATATAGCTAGTGCTTTTCAAGGTATTCAGACACAAAGTATCAATATAACAAACACATAAAGATAACAAAAGTAATATAATATAATATAATATAGTAATAAGAGTAACAGACAAATCAGTACACTCTTAGATATGATTTTCATTTATATAATCCAATTATTTTAGAGTAAAAGGTGGAAGATAAAGAGTAGATTAAGAAAGTGTCAAAAGTAAGGAGAGAGGGTTGTATTTTTTGATACAGTGTTTAAATAAGACCATCTGCACAAAAAGCATCATCAACAGTGTGATAAGCATTTATCAGTAATGGTGCCTCAACACAGATATGACAGGAGTGTTTGTTAGAACAGAGATGCAATAAAACACCCTTTTCAGAAACCCCTTTTCAGAAAGTGAAATAAATATTTCTAAACATTTCAACTTTGTCCATAGGCCACCTGTGTGCTGCTCACGTGAAACTACAAAACTTTGCAAATGTGATTGTAATACTTCAATTCAACACATGATGGCGCCATATGTTTACATTTGATCCTCAGCGACAAATCTGTTGCCATGACCATCCAGACAGACGAAAAATAAGACGAATACGATAATACGTTTTTTACTGAAAATGTGATGGTCATTCATCCAGAGACGGGTAAAGAGAAAAAAAAAACGCACAGTAAGCAATTACTCATTAATTTACACGTCTATTTTTGAAAATGAATCGGTCCATCATGAGATGCCTCAGATACAGCTCCTTTCTTACAATGATTCACAAGCTAATTATTAAGCGAAAAATTGCAATTTAAATCATTCAGCTGATTTGGACATCATTAATTTGAAAGAAGAAAAAAAATCATTTGCTGCCAAGCAAAATCGTCTGAGCTTCAATGAACCGTGAATGAAATGTGAAGCAAAAGCATGTATTGAAATACAAGAGACTATTGATTATTTAATTAGGTATTTTACTAGTCTAGTAAATTGGGTGCTTTGGTCATTTCTGAGGGGAACTATGCTTTTTATTCGGTACCCAGTCTTATATTAAGGTATTTTTATTTGAAGTGAGGTACATTTCATTGATTACTGTATGTAAACACTGCCACATTAGTCATTAGGTTTCAGTGTGACTTGTTGCAATATATCTATATGTTGTAAAGTATGAATAGCATGTTTTCTGTTTTCCCAAGTGGGTTAATTGTAGGTAAAGTAGGCAAACTGGCTTATGAGTGACTTGTGACTAATCATGAATATGTTCTGATAAGGGCTTTAGCCACTGTGAAGAAGGACAAACACAAAGTGGGCATCTGTAGGTAACCAACATTTATTTACCATTATCAACTTTACAATAAAACCAGTAACATCTTTAAACATTAGCAAAATAAAGAACAAAATTGGTCAAATGTATTTACAGAGACCAAAAAGCAGATCAAGGCTCACATTTAACACATAACAACTCTGCTTCTTTTAAAACTTCAAATGTGAACATAGCAAGCTCAAATGTGTTTTTATTCTGTTTTGTTTTTTTTTTTAAAGCCAAGATGAAAATTAAAATGCGATTTCAAACAAACGAGACAAAGCCTTCTGGATATTTAAAATGGTTCTCTATACACCACAAAATACTTAAATTTGGGTTAAAATATAGGAATGTAGAAAGTTGGCAAGTCTTTTTCGATTTCCTTTTTTTTTTTTTTTTTTAACAGTCATTAAATGTGGTGATGTTGATCTTGCACAATTCATCAGTATAGTCGCATCTATTCGGTGGTGGGCTTGAAAGATGCTCCTCTCCTTGATCCCATCCTCAACTCACTCTTGCGTTGACATCCCGCTTCCAAGAGGTTTCGGCCTTCGCTCGGAATTCCAGATCTTTGAGCCATTATCAGGGAAGTGAACTAGTGAATCTAGTCTGTCATTTGTTATTAATCTTGAAGAAAGTGGCACGAGGAGTCTTTTTTTTCACATACATGTGTATATATACATATACATATATCCATGTATATATACATATGTATACATATACACATATATATAAATATATATTTTTTCTTGGAAAAACAGTTCACAAAGTCCTTTGTGAAGTACAATCACTCCTTCTGTTCGGATGGTGCAGGTGTTGAGCTGGTCTCCTCTGTTGGTTTTGTAGGCTCTGCAGCAGGTGCAGCAGCCTCTTCCTTGGGGGCAGCAGGTTCCTCAGCCTTGGCGGCGGGTTCCTCGGCCTTGGGGGTCTCGGCAGGGGCGGGTGTCTCCTCGGCCTTGGCCTCCTCTTCCTTCTTCTCCTCAGCGGCTGCCCCGTTCTCCTCTGGCTTCTCTTCGGCGGCCGGAGCGGCGTCGGCGGCCGCCTCTTCCTTCACTTCGGCGCTCTTCTTGTTCTTCTTCAACGAGATGCCCTTGAATTTGAAGGAGTTCTTCAGGGAGAACTTCTTCTTCTTCTTCTTGGGGGTCTCCTTGGTGGCCTCGCCCTCAGGTTTAGCAGCCTCTCCCTCAGTGGCGGGTGCGGGTTCGATGGCATCACCGGCTCCAGCCTCAGATTCCTTGGCTGCCTCCGCAGAACCGTTGGTGGTGGCGGCGTCTCCCTCTGCCTTGACGTCACCGTTGGTCTTAACGTGGCCGTTCTCCTGAGAAAGGAAAATGAAAGTGTCAGTTTAATAATGCAACACAAACCAATATGGATGAATATTTACTACGGGGCTACTATATATGTGCCAGGGCATTCCTTGAATCGTCGACGGACACATCAGTGACTCGTCACGTAAATAATGCATGTCTTCGAGGTGACGCCTTGCAGTAACGCACAGCACCGAGCGAGGGCGATAGAGCCGCACACAAGTCACACAATGCGAAGCGAGACGGCAGCTTTGGAACAAAAGACTGAGATCGAACGAATTTCATTGAGCTTCATTCACTATTTATTCATCGACGACGGGATAACCACAAACGTCGTTTTGAAAAGGTAACACAAAATATGAGTACACTCTTTGATAAGAATGGGTTTTAGTAAGATAAAACCTCAAAAGCTTGACCAACTGTGGACTCTCGCCTCAGTGTCTAGACTTTAAAGCCCGAGCGTCTGCAAATCAAACCTCGTTCCACAGAAAAAAATAAATAAAGCAGAATCTCATACAATCTCACGAAATCAAATATTTGGAATGTAAAGAGAAATAAAACACGAAATAATAAACGAACGAAAGACATAAAAATGTATCCAGTTGAATTTATGAAATACTATTAAAAAAAAATAGAATGAACAACGAGAAAATGATTTAAAAACGAAATATTACGCTCCGAAAAAACTATTCCAACCACATTTTCCAAATTGATCGCAACCCCCTGCTGTTAACCCATGCATAGTGAATACGTGCAGCATCCTCCTACACGGGCATTAAATGGAGATCGCATGGCAACAACACCGACCGTCTCTAAGCGCTAGAGACGGACTTTATAGACAAAAATAAATCATCAACATGTAGGAAAAAAATCATCTGAGCAGCCTAACGTAATTTGCGTAATGCCTCTTGAATGAAATCGTTCGGTTTTCCCGCGTGCCACAAGACGTAAAATCATAAATAAGACAATGAATAAATGATTAACTGATATTTCTTTCTTTTTCACCACAAATCACCGCCTTTTCTCTTTTCCATCACACTCGGAGTGATGGTTAAATCGCCGACGGTGGTTTTGCAACTCTCGCTGAAGCACTTGTTGGTCAGATGTGGGTGTGTCGCAGATGGGAGATGAATTACCTGTCCGTTAGTCTTGACGGCAGCCGGGTCAGCATCGGCGGCTTTCCCCTCCACAGCCACTCCTCCCTTTGATGCCTGGGATCCCATTATGCTTAATGTGGTTTTAAAGTAAATGAAAAAGAACTCAAATTCAGGTAAGGTGGGGAAAAAATTAATCCAGACCAACGGGCGTAACGTGCATCCAAAGGCGCGAGGAAAGTAGATTTTTTTTCCTTTATAAGGAAAACTTGAGATCATCCACTCTTGTCTTCCACCCGTGAGCGTCGAGGGCGACCTACTACTACCAGTTCTAGTGTACAGCGCTTCAAGATAACCCAAAGCCCCGCCCATGGGCGTGCCTCGGTAACGCGAACCAATCGGTAACGCGGCCCCGCCCACTATTTAGCCGTCCATGTTCCACCTCTTTTGATTTCGCATTAGGTCTATAGAAATAAAAAATGGCATCAAACTGGAAAGAAGATGAGATGGAACCAACAGGGTGACTTGTTGAATTCTCTGACTACTGAGAGCAATGGGGTTTCAGTTTAATTGAACCCATTGAACTACACTCTGAAACGAAAGCATTTAGGGCTGGTGAATGTGCCTGTAGTTTATTATACTGGACTGTGACTGTCTTCAAGACGACCCTGCCATTTAATGATTGACATCTGTGCATACTTTCACTTACTTCTCTGATAAACAACCTGCATGATTTATTATACTGTTCATGGTCAGTAGTGAATACATGTTTACTATAGAACTGAATTAACTGTTAGATAACACTGTATGCAATTTTTTTTCTTTTTCTATTAATTTGTTATCACAGATTGTGTATAATGGTAATTCAAACACAATATTTAGGTTATACCTGTGATAGTAATACATGTATAGTAATACACCAATTTTAAATTAGAAATCAATGCATGTGAAACATATATATATATATATATATATATATATATATATTGCTATGTTTACATGTATTAAAATAAATATATACATTTAAAATAAATAAATAAATAAATAAATGTCATACTGACCCCAAACCTTGGTGTCATTTATTTTATGTTATTTATTAACCAATTATTTTATTTCATTTTATTAACCAAAATTCTTTAAAACATGAAAAATGTTAATAATAATAATTAAAAAATTAAATAATAATAATAATAAATGTCTTTCTGACCTCAAACCTTAGCTTTTATTTTATTTCATTTTATTTACCGAAAATGTTTAAAACATGAATAAAGTTTATATAATAATGTTAAATAAAAAATACACAAATAAATGTTTAACTGACCCCATACTATGCAGAAATGTAATTATTTTTTTTATTTCATTTTTAACCAAAATTCTTTAAAACACAAATAATGTTAATAAATACATTTAAGTAAAATAAATAGATGTCTTACTGATCCCAGCATTTATTTTATTTAACCAATTATTTTATTTTATTAAGCAAAATTCTTTAAAACGTGAAAAATGTTAAAACTAATAATAATAATGCTAAAGAATAAGTAAATAAATATCTTTCTGACCCCAAACCTTGGTACCATTTTATTTTATTTTATTTTATTCACCTAGAATCTTTAAAACATGAATAAAGTTAATATAATAATGTTAAATCAATAAATGTCTTACTGTCCCCAAACTTTGGTAGCAATTATTTTATTTTATTTTTAACCAAAATTCTTTAAAACATGAATATTGTTAATACAATAATGTTTAATAAAAATAAATAAATGGAAGCATTATTTTATTATATATATATATATATATATATTTTTTTTTTTACAATGAATTACATAAATGTGAATAAACAACAGCAAGTGTGTGATTTACAAGTGCTACACATCGAATATATCCTGCACCAAATAATGTTTTCGTGTCACATTAATAAGTAACGCATGAGTTTGCACCAAAGTACCATAAAGTTTGATTGGACTCGTGACCTTTGGCTTTAAGAAAAGATATGAGAAGAGACATCTCCTCCCTTTTAAAAGCTGATAACCCGATTTATTGTATGATTCTGTCTTTGTGCGATTTTATGGTTATTTCATTTTATGATCTGCATTTAGCTTAAAAACAAATCTGTGACCCATTTTGAGGCTGCGATCTATCAGTTGAGAAACACAGTTTTATCAGTTCTCACTGTGTATATTGATAATCAGATCTTCTAAAAGTGCCACCAAGGATTCCCTGAGATGTATTATACAAAATATAAATCTTTATCTCATTCTCTTCACGTACCCCTCTTGTTTTTTCTCTTCGGCCTTGTAAATGACAAAGTCTAAACTGTTTGTGGAGGAATGCGAGGCATGCAAACGCTCATGAAGAATGTTTCACCGCATCTGCATCTCGCCACTTTCTCAGAATGTCCAGAACCTCAGGGAGGGGGACCGGGGCAGAATACGTTTTTTGTGCGCGTCAGATGAGAGAATGTAATGAATAAGCTCATATATTGAAACAGTCTCCTCTTTTTCTCCAGAGTGAGAGTTGGGGGGTTGGGTGTGATGGAGTGAAGAGAAGGAGGGGGGAGTTTTCTTGTGCCCGGAGCTTTTGTGATGTGGTTCATTTTCTTGATGACGGGTCAGGACACATCACCTCATCATCCATGCGTCAGACTCTCGCTTTCCCCTTTCCTAATGGCTGAAAGGCCTTTATTGTTGCCAGATCATTCGAAAAGTTGGAGGGAAGAGTGAACGGCCGGCGTTATCCACAGTGGGGCCTGCAGTTCACACTTTAGACACAGCAGAGACTCTTCTTTGGCCCTGGTGTTTCGATCCCTGTGGAGATGCGTGGCCAGACAACAAATAGCTCCCGAAGGAGCAACATCTCACATATGAATGTCAATGGATGTGTTGATATGCCAATGATAGGCCCATCAGACCGGGCAGGGCAGGTGAGAACTGGTTCTCAGTCACCATTGAGATCTGTAACTGTTTTGACCACAGCAGGGAGCGAGAAGAGGAGGATGGTGATGGTGTGAATGTGGGGGTTGGTTGCCCTAAAGCATTATGGACTTAAACTGAAACTAGATGCTGACTTTACAGAGTCCAGTGCAGGGAACGCTGGGGGAAACTTGCCAAGGAAAGAATAAATGACGCATTCAAGTCTCATAGAATTGTTTCCAACCATAGCAGGGTTTTTGGGTAGGCTCAGTGGTTACCACTGTGACCTTTGGGTCAAGTGAGCAGAGTTCACATTCCTCTGAGTTTCCCAGATCCCCCTTGGTGCCTTTAACAGGCTTCTGAGCTGATGTGCTGCCCATCTCAGTGGCGATATCTCAATATTTGTCAGGCTTTTGTTCCATGTTTCATTTAAGAACTAAAACACAATCATGGCATGTTATTCCATACTGGTGTTACTTCTTTTCATTTATATGTAATATATATCAGAGCAGTACATAATATGAAACAGCAATTCATCTACATTCACAAATGTGGGGTCAGAAAGATTTTTGGAAAGTTACCAAGGCTGCATTTATTTGATAAAAAATACAGTAACACAGTAATATTGTGAATTATGATTACAACTGTTGTCTATTTGTTTTGTTTTTTTAACACAATACTTCAGAAACCATTCTAATATGCTGATTTAGTGCTCAAGAATCATTTACCATTATTATCGATATTGAAAACAGTTGTGCTGCTTAATATTTTTGTGGAAATTCTATTTTATTTATTTATTTTTTTAAAGAACTGCATACATATAAATAGTAATATTTTGTTATATTACAGATGTCTTTACTGTCACATTTGATCTATTTAATGCACCCTTGTAAATTAAAACTATTCATTTCTTAAATATAAATGACTAAATAAATGTCCTACTGACCCAAACCTTGGTAGCATTTTATTTTATATTTTATTATTTTATTTTATTTTTTATTTTCTTAACCAGTATTTTTATTAGATAATCTGTTGAATTAGAAATCAATGCTTGTCAAAAATTATTTTTGCTTGAAATGTTTACATTTATTAAAATAAATAAATAAATTTAAAATAAAGAATTAAATGTCTTGCTGACATTTATATATATATATATATATATATATATATATATATATATATATATAAATAAATATGTTACTGACCCCAAACCTTGGTAGCATTTTATTTTACAATTGTTATTTTTTATTTTATTTTATTTTATTAACCATTTTAAAACTTCGAAACATGAATAATCTATAAATAAATAAATAAATGTCTTGCTGACCCCAAACCTTGGTAGCGTTTATAATTTTTTATATTTAATTGAATTGAATTGAATTGAATTGAATTTAATTTAATTTAATTTAATTTAATTTAATTCAATTTAATTTAATTTACCAAAATAACTTTGAAACATGAATAATGTAAATCAATCAATCAATAAATGTCTTACTGACCCCAAACCTTGGTAGCATTTATTTTATTTTATTTTCCAAAATTCTTTAAAAGATGAATAATGTTACACGGAAATGTGATGTTCTTGACTGATGACAAAAAGTTGTTAGAGACTAAAGATCACGTGTGAGACACTTTAAACTCATTTCATAGAAATGAAACAAATTTGACCACAGTTTTTACTTATAAAGTTTCATTCTGAGATGTTACTGAAACATCTAAATGCCCTCTCAAACTTTGGAGTCATCAGACAACGAAGAACTGTAAAACTAGTCTAATAATGACAAGGCCTTTAGGAAAAAAGCAACTAAAAACTAGAAAAATAATTAGTTGATATTTAGTTGACCCTCTTTAAGCTAAAGGTGTTGTTTTCCTCTGCATCCAGGATTTGTAACATCTTATTTTAGATCTTGAAGAGTCTTGTGGAGAGAATCATTCCATCCACAGTGAGAGATGGACAGATAACGGAAAACATGTCTGTGTGTGCCACACAAGAAATGCTCTCAGGAGCATGTGAGCTGTAGCGTATGATAGATTCAGTCTGTGATAATTATATAGGTTATGTTATTTTGTATAAGACCAACGGCAAGACTTCATGACTCAGCAGAAGACACAGCGCTCAGGGTCTCCTCTGGGTGTGAGAGGCGAGAGCTTTGAGACAGAGTGCACTTTTAAACTTTAAACTCAGCTGTCTGGAAAAGAAGTCAGCACATGTTGTTGCTGCGGTGTCCTCTGAGCAAACTTCGCCCCTGATGGAAGTGAGAGCACGGGGGAGGACATCAAGGGGAGGTGCGTGACCCACTCCAAACTCACTCTATTTCTGATGCTTAATAGCATATCTCTCTCTCTAAGATACGGCCTTGGGGCAGTCGACTGGTTTCTGCTATACTCAACGTGGGGCATCTTATCTCTTCCTTGTTTTTTTCTTCACAACACTCAATGGCCCTTTTTGTTTGGTTGCCCAGATTTCATGCCTGAACACAGAGTGAGATTTATATCCTCAAAAGGCCCTATTGTTCTCCATTCAGAAGGCAACTGATGAGCATCACAAGCTGGGATGAGGGGAGGGAGAGAGAGAGAGAGAGGGAGTCAGAAGAGAGATGTAACATTGTATTGCTTAATAAATTGATGTATCACAAATTACTCACTCAATACAGTTTCACACATCGACAACTTTACGCAAACATCCCTTTTTCGTTTTCCTATTAACCAAAAGATTTGACTAAACACTTTTGCCAGCTGTGTAAATTTCTGTGTTGCAAAAGAATGGTGCCATTCTGCAGTAGTAATTATTTTCTGGTTTTCTTGAGTTTCCACACCAGAGGTGACTTTTAGCTCATTAAACGTACTCTGCTATTATCCAAAACATGACTGCTGCTTTAATCTGGCCGCCGTTATCGATCAGTAAGACGAGATAAGAATCTCCGGAGACAATGGGAGCATATGGCATCGCTTTTTAAGAGACAGATGTTCAACTCGGCCAAAGATGAAGGCAAGAAAATAATCTTGACATTAGCTTTGAGCCTTAGTGTGCTGGAGGGTCAAAAGGCCAGGAGGTCACTCAGCTCTGGGACGTTTTCTTAGATGTTTCGTATAAGGCCTGACGAGCATGTCACAATAATAAACTATCTGGTCTGGAAACAAAGTTTAGAGAGCCCTACGTATTGCTCCTTACGCTCCAGGTCTTGATGCAGTTAAAATGTCTTTTTTTAGTTTATCACAAAGAGTTTTGTAATCAATGGCAATGCACTCTGTTTGAAAATGCAGAAGTGGACAAGACAGTTGAACCAAAAATGAAAATTTTGACATCTTTTACCCTCATGACATTGCAAAAAAAAGCATTTACAGTGAAAGTCAGTAAAGTTTAATGTTGTTTTAGACTCTATGGATTGTAACTGAAAAACATTCTTCAAAATGGTTTTGTATTTAACAGAGCAAAATTATACAGGTTTGGAACTTTAGTGTGCTCCTCACACAAAGCTGATTTTCAACTACCTTTATATAACTTTTCTGAGCTTAAAGGAACATGCCGCTATTTTTGAAAATAGGTTAATTTTCTAACTCCCCTAGAGTTAAACAGATGAGCTTTACTGCGTTTGAATCCATTCAGCCGATCTCCGGGTCTGGCTGTAGCACTTTTAGCATAGCTTAGCATAGATAATTGAATCTGATTAGACGGTTGGCATCTCGCTAAAAAAAATGACCAAAGAGTTTTGATATTTTTCCTATTTAAAACTTGACTCTTCTGTAGTTACACTGTGTACTAAGACCGACGGAAAATAAAAAGTTGCAATTTTCTAGGCCGATATGGTTAGGAACTATACTCTCATTCCGGTGTAATAATCAAAGAGCTTTGCTGCCATACCATGGGTGCAGCAGGCGCAATGATATTATGCAGAGCTTGAAAATAGGCTAACCACCGTCAACATAACCAACATGACCGCCTGCTTGCACAGGGAGAGTGCTGGTCACGATGGAAGTTACCTAGCTGGGGACTATTTTCAGGCATTGCTTAATATCATTACGCCCGAATTATAGTTCCTATCCATATCAGCCTAGAAAATCACACCTTTTCGTTTTCCGTCGGTCTTAGTACACGATGTAACTACAGAAGAGTCAAGTTTTAAATAGGAAAAATATTGAAACTCTTAGTTAGCTATTTTCAAGCTCTGCGTAATATCATTGCGCCTGCTGCACCCATGGTATGGCAGCAAAGTTCCTTGATTATTACGCCGGAATGAGAGTATAGTTCCTAACCATATCGGCCTAGAAAATCACAACTTTTTATTTTCCGTCGGTCTTAGTACACAATGTAACTACAGAAGTGTCAAATAATTTTTGAGCGAGATGCTAACGGTCTAATCAGATTCAATGATCTATGCTAAGCTATGCTAAAAGTGCTACCGCCAGACCCGGAGATCGGCTGAATGGATTAGAAAATGGTAAAACTCTACTGTTTAACTGTAGGGGAGTTGGAAAATGACCCTATTAAACAAACAAATAAATAAATAAATAAACAGCCTATTGTCATGCTTTTGTGTATGGAAAAGAGCAGCATGAACATTCTTTGAAATATCACTTTTACTTTGCATTTTAATTTAGTCAAATGAGCGACTTACAAATGAGGGCAATAGAATCAATCAAAACCAACAAAAGAGCAATAATATGTAAGTGCTGTGACAAATCTTGGTTAGTCTAATGCAGTACATGTAGCAAGGTTTTTCAAAATAAATAAATAAATAGAAAACAAGTAGATAAAAAAAAAGTCAAAAGGAAAAGAATGGAGAACGGTAGTGATAGAGGGTCATTTTTATCATTAATAAAAAGAAAAGAAGTAGATAGAACAGAAAAAGAACAGAGAACGCTAGTGATAGAGGGTAATTTTTATAATAAAAAGAAAAGAAGTAGATAGAACAGAAGAAGAAAAGAGAACGCTAGTGATAGAGGGTAATTTTTATAATAAAAAAGAAAAGAAGTAGATAGATCAGAAGAAGAAAAGAGAACGCTAGTGATAGAGGGTAATTTTTTAATAAAAAAAGAAAAGAAGTAGATTGAACAGAAAAAGAAAAGAGAACGCTAATGATAGAGGTGATTTTTATAATAAAAAAGAAAAGAAGTAGATAGAACAGAAAAAGAATAGAGAATGCTAGTGTTGGAAGATAAATTTTATTTTTTTAAAATAAAAAGAAAAGACAGAAATAGATAGAATAGAAAAAGAATAGAGAACATTGGTGTTGGATAATTTCTTTTTTAATAAAAAGGGAACAAGTAGAATAAAAAAATAGAAAACACTAGTGATAGAGGCTCATTTTTTAATAAATAAAAAGAAAAGAAGTAAACAGAATCGAAAAAGAATAGAGAATGCTAGTGTTGAGGATCAATTTAATTTTTTTATTTTTTATAAAAAGAAAACAAGTAGATAGAATAGAAATAAAAAGAAAACGCTGGTGATAGAGGGTCATTTTTTATAATAAATAAAAAGAAACAAGTAGGTAGAATAGATAAAAGAATAGAAAACGGTTAGTGTTGGAGGATCAATTTTATTTATTTATTTTAATAAAAAGAAAATATAAACACAATAGAAAACACTAGTGTTAGAAGGTCATTTTTAATAATAAATAGAAAAGAAGTAGATAGAATAGAAATAAAATAGAAAACGCTAGTGACAGAGGGTCATTTTTATAGTAAATAAAAAGAAAACAAGTAGATTTAAAATTCTATTTTATTTCTATTTTACTTGTTTTCTTTTGATTTGTTATAAAAATGACCCTCTAACACTAGCGTTTTCTATTTTATTTCTATTCGATCTACTTTTATATTCATTTATTATTCAAAATGATCTTCTAACACTAGTGTTTTCTATTTTATTTCTAATATACTTGTTTTCTTTTTATTAAAAAATAAAATTGATTCTCCAACACTAGCGTTTTCTATTCTTTTTCTATTCTACCTATTTCTGTTTCTTTTTATTTATTATAATATTTTTTTTATAAAAAGCAAACAAGTAGATAGAATAGAAATAAAATATTAAACGCAAGTTTTAGAGGGTAATTTTTATAACAAATAAAAATAAAACAAGTAGATAGAAAAAAATAAATAAAAACACCAGTGACAGGGGGTCATTTTTTATAATAAATAAAAAGAAAATAGGTAGACAGAACAGAAAACGATACTGTTTAACAATCGATCTTATTTTTTTTTTCTTTTTTATAAAAAGAAAAAAAGTAGATAGAATAGAAATAAAATAAAAAACGTTAGTGATAGAGGGTCAATTTTTATAATAAAAAAGGATAACATTAGTAGATAATATTGTTAGAGGATCAATTTTATTTTATTTTTTAAATAAAAAGAAAACAAATACCTAGAATAGAGAGTGCAAGTGTCACGTTTTGATCTAAAACAAGTAGATAAAATAGAAATAGAAGAGAAAGCGCTAGTGTTAGAGGGTCAAGTGTAGATGGAAGAGATGTGTTTTAATAAATAAATAAATAAATAAATTATTAGTGGGCTTTTTACTAACATAATAGCTGTTTATCAGTATTTCTAAATCACACATTAATTATTATTATTCTGCCTGACCAGATTTTACATCCCTTGAACCTACCTAGTACCCAAACATAACTACTACAACAACTACCTTACTTACTATCAGTATGCAGCAAATGAAGGGAAAACTCTTAGACAATAGTGAATATGTGCTTCCTAATTTAAAGTGTTTTGGTGAACTTTCCCATAAGCCAGGACTTCTGATCATCACCAACAGTAAAGTCCCTAAACAAGGGACTTTAATCCATCAAACATTCCCTTCAGTTCCAAGTCAGCTGGAAAGGACCAAGGTGATATTTCAGTGCACCAGCACTTGGCAACTAGTTCCGCATTGACACTGACCCTGGAAAACACCTGCCATCCCCACACATATAATGAGAAGTATTTGTGATGCTGCGATACACACCCCACCTGTGTTTGCTAACTTACTAGCACGTGGTAAAAGCCTAAGGTGCTTTCTGCGCTGTGACATTCACTGGGAATCCCTCAGATGAGTTCATTATTGCAACATTTACGCTCAGAGCGTGGCTTTCGCTTTCACTTGTGTCACATCACAGCCGTGTCAGTTTCTGCTTTTACTCTCCCTTTTTGTGTAACCTCCCCACGACGGGCTGCATCAGCAGTATCTGGGAAATTCCAGAGGGCAAATTCCAGCAAATATGCCAATTAGCCATTAAACAGAGTCAGATCAAATTTACACGGGCATTTCTGCCTCGGTAAGTAGCGAGCTATTCATTGAGCGGAAGGTCCTATATTACATTAGAGGCGACTGTTGACCATCTAATAGTGTTTACTTCGTATTTGCGTGCTCATTCCGCAAGCCCTTCTCCATAACCCAGTTGTTTAAGTCACAAACACAAGGTGGATTTGTGATTTAAATGTTGTTGTCTAGCACCTATCACACATTCTCCTGACCACTGATGAGCCACACAATGGCCCTCGTGTCCTTTTTGCATGAAGACACTGAAGCGTTCTGTCTTACTGCAATCTCCAAATGAGAAAAATGGTTTGTTTACCGCATGGAGGAGAGATACTGTGAATTGAATTACGACACTGCTCAAGCTGTCTGTGGATTGTGAACAGATGCATGTCTTTCGCATGCTGCTGCTCTCTGGCCCCCCCTTCACACCTGGTTTTCGGTGATTGGTTTGTAATCGGATTTTGCTGCATTAAAAGACAGGTCACAACGTATCGTGATCGAATCACTGAAACCACGTTCAGGTGGTCAGGGATGAATTCTGAACATGTTACACAAATACGATTTGATGGAGTTTTGCTATCTACATATAGCAAGATGTCATACAGAGGTTGTGCTGCTATTAATAATAATCTGACTGTTTTTTTTTTCAGGCTTACCAAGTTCTCTTTTTTTCACATTTTCCACTAATACATAGTTGTGTATTTTTATTTGTATAAGAATGTAGAGTGAAACACAATAGACAAGATATTTATGTACTTATATTTATAAAATATAGAAAATTATCCTTTAGTAGTCCTTTTGGTATGAGAATGCTTTTAATTATTCTTCAGTGTTTTTTTTTTAATTTTTCAAATTCTTAAATCATTTTTTAAAGTTATATTTCAGAATTCTTTATGTTCCCTAAATTCTAATGTTCGTCAATGTTTTTTTTTATTATTATTATTATTATTTATAAATAATTATTTAAAATTACCTGTCAATGGTTTTTATAATCAGTACATTATCATTTTGAGTTACCACCAATTTTTTTTGTTTATTATTAATATATATATTTTTATTTTATTAATATTTTTATTTATAAAATATAAATATTTAATGATTTTACATTTTTATAAACAATCATTTTAAATTACCTGTCAGTGTTTTTTATATTCAGTACATTTCTGAATATTATATGATTATATATATAGAAACATATATTACCTGTCAATGGCTTTTATATTCAGTTCATTATTATTTCATATATGTTTTAAATCTATATTATTTATTATTATATTTTATTTGTATTATATTTATTTTTAAATATTTAATATATGTATTTTTTTTATAAATGATGTTTTTAAATTACCTGTCAATATTTATTATTTTCAGTACATTATTACCATCAAAGTATATATATATATATATATATATATACACATATATTACCTGTCAGAGATTTTTATATTCAGTTAATTACTATTTAATATATGTTTTTAAATATATATTATTTATTATTATACATGCTTTTAATATTCAGGGAATATATATATTTTTTTTTATTATAAATAATCCTTTTAAAACAGCTGTCAATGGTTTTTATAATCAGTACATAATTATTTTAAGTTACCATCATGTTTTTTTGTATACATTTTATAAATATATATTTTATATTTATCCAATATAACATTTAAGATTTTTTAAATGTTATATATATATATATATGTGTGTGTGTGTGTGTGTGTGTGTGTGTGTATATTATTGTTGTTATTATTATATTATATTATTTGCTTTTTTAGTTTTAAGTTTTTATATTCTGGAAGTCTGTGAGACTGTAATATGTAGATGCAATGGAGCTAAAGAATATCATGTACTATCCAGATACAAAATGCATGGTAATGTCAGACGTAAAAAGGGACTTCTCCCTGTCTCTGTCTCAGAAACCTCACACCACTGGTTTCACCTACCACATAAAACCACTGTATTCAGAGTGTAATTCAGAGAACTGCGATTTTCCATGAGTATAGACCTGCCACGAATAGCCAGAGGCTAGAGATTGATACAAGGAGCACAATGCAGACACAGGTGAGTCAGGAGATAACATGCAGGCCAGCCAGAGTGTTCCAGCCACTGCCATTTTGATGGACAGTGGGCAGAATGGATTTATGGTGCATGGGCCAACCACCTTCCAAATCCCCTTCCTTAAAAAAAAAAAAAAATGAATCTCTGTCCATCTTTGCTCTATTACCATTCTCCTAAATCTAATGGCTTAGCTACTCTCCCTGATTTTCATTCTGTTTCTCCTCTCCGCTTCTCATCTTGCACTAGAACTGGAAGAGAGAAACGTGAGGACGTGGGCTAAATCTACTCACATGTATCTAAAGGTTATTTTTATTTTCCTGCGTGGGGCAGAGCTCCCCCCACACACACATTCACCCACACACACAAGCACATGAGGAAGTGAATGAGCCATTATAGGAAACACATCCGCATTCAGCAGACACATCTGATTGAAGACAGTTTGCATAACAAATTACTATTTCTGAGCTTTACAATTATAAGCAAAATTTACAGTGAAAACAATTAAAATCAATATTATTTAAATTATTATTTATTATACTTTAATGTTAGTGATTTAAACAAATCTCCTAACCCTAAATATTAACCACCCAAAACACCCTAGAAACACGCAATAATGCAATATCAACCACCCATGACATCCTAGTGATGCCTTAGCAACTAACACCCTAGTAATGCCCTAGTAACCACCCGAAACGAATGCCTTAGAAACTATCTAGAACATCTTCGAAACACCCCAAGTGTACCCTAATGATGACTTAGCAACTAAACACCCTATTAACACACTAGCAACCACCCAGAACACCCTAGCAATGCCTTAGATGCCTTCATATTCTATAAACACCCGAGTAATGCCCTAGCAACCACCCACAACACCCTTAGATGCCTTATTATCCTAGAAACACCCTAGTAACGCCCTAGCAACCACCCAGAATAACCTAGCAATGCCTTAGATGCTTTATTATCCTAGAAACACCCTAGTAATGCCCTAGCAACCACCCAGAATAACCTAGCAATGCCTTATTATCATAAAAACATTGCAGTAGTGCATCATCCTAGAAACACCATAGTAACACACTAGCAACCACCCAGAAAACCCTAGCAATGCCTTAGACACCTTAATATCCTATAAACACCTGAGTAATGCCCTAACAACCACCCAGAACACCCTAGTAATGCTCTAACAACCACACAGAACACCCTAGTAATGCCTTAGCGACTACCTAGAACATCTTAGAAACAACCTAGTAATGCCCTAGCAACCACCCAGAACACCCTAGTAATGCCTTAGGTGTTTATAGGATATTAAGGCATCTATGGCATTGCTAGAGTGTTCTGGGTGGTTGCTAGTGTGTTACTAGGGTGTTTAGTTGCTAAGTCATCATTAGGGTATACTTGGGTGTTTCGAAGATTATCCTAGAAACACCATAGTAATGCCCTAACAACCACCCGGAACACCCAAGCAATGCCTTAGATGCCTTAATATCCTATAAACACGAGTAATGCCCTAACAACCATCCAGAACACCCTAGTAATGCCTTAGATGCACTAATATCCTATAAAAACCCTTATAATGCTAGCTACCTTCCAGAATAACCTAGCAATGCCTTAGATGCCTTAATAGCCTGTAAACACCCAAGTAATGTCCTAGCAACCACCCAGAACACCCTAGCAATGCCTTAGATGCCTTAATATCCTATAAACACCCAAGTAATGCCCTAGCAACCACCCAGAACACCCTAGTAATGCCCTAGATGCACTAATATCCTATAAAAACCATAGTAACACACTAGCAACCACCCAGAACACCCTAGCAATACCTTAGATGCCTTAATATCCTATAAACACCCAAGTAATGCCCTAGCAACCACCCAGAACACCCTAGTAATGCCTTAGATGCCTTAATATACTATAAACACCTGAGTAATGCCATGACAACCACCCAGAACACCCTAGTAATGCCTTAGATGCCTTATTATCCTATAAACACCCAAGTAATACCCTAGCAACCTCCTAGAACACCCTAGTAATGCCTTAGATGCACTAATATCCTATAAAAACCCTAGTAATGCCTAGCTACCACCTGAATAACCTAGCAATGCCTTAGATGTCTTATTATTCTAGAAACACCCTAGTAACGCCCTAGCTACCACCCAGAACACCCTAGCAATGCATTAGATGCCTTAATATCCTAGATACACCCTAGTAATGTCCCAGCAACCACCCAGAACACTCTAGTTATGCCCTAGAAACCACCCAGAACACCCTAGCAATCCCGTAGATGCCTTAATATCCTATAAACACTCAAGTAATGCCATAGCAACCACCCAGAACACCCTAGCAATCCCGTAGATGCCTTAATATCCTATAAACACTCAAGTAATGCCATAGCAACCACCTAGAACACCCTAGTAATGCCTTAGCAACTACAGAACATACTAGAAACATCCTAGTAATGTCCTAGCAACCACCCAGAACACTCTAGTTATGCCCTAGAACCCACCCAGAACACCCTAGCAATCCTGTAGATGCATTGATATCCTATAAACACCCTAGTAATGTCCTAGCAACCACCCAGAGCAGCCTAGTAATGCCCCAGCAACTACAGAACATCCTAAAACACCCTTGCAACCACCCAGAACATCCTAGATGCCTTAATATCCTAGACACACCCTAGTAATGTCCTAGCAACCACTCAGAACACCCTAGCAATGCCTTAGATGCCTAAAACACCCTAGTAATGCCTTATCAACTATCCAGAACACAGAACCCACAGACACACCATTGTAATGTCTTAGCAAATCAGAACCAGAACATGCCAGTAATGACTTAGTAACTACCAAGAACACCCTAAGACCTTAAAACATTCAGACCACCCCATTGTAACATCAGCAGCAGGCACTCTCAGGCAGTCATTCTGGATACTTACACTGTCAAACAACAGTCACGTTTACTTACTGTTGATCACATATAAAATGATGATTTGTTTGTAAGACTATCTGGTTTGCAGTGCACAACTGATTCATTTTAAACACATCAACCTGTTGTTAAGTTTCGATTACTCTGTGTGTTTTTGGTATGCGCATTTGCGCGGCTCACACAAACAAGCCTGTTTACAGCTGTTGGCGTAGTAATAAGGTCAGTGGTGTGCTCACGTGTCAGAAAGGATTTGCACTAGTGCTTCACCATTTATCAGCGCTGTGAACACAGGATTGTGTAACCCAATTTGTGAATGTGTGATCTTACGTGTGGGCGTGTGTAGAGCACTAACACTTGTGCTAGCAGATATACAAGCTATGTACTCATTTTGTTATCACTGCATGAGACAAAATGACAGAATGAATAACCCTGTAACAGTTGTCAATAAAACAAAGGCGGCTTATTAGTCTTGTTTACTTCAAAATTTCATGTTTAATTCAATGTTACTTTGTAAATATTTGTGAAATGTACACACAATTTCTAAGTAAAAAGTGTTTCTACAGTAGTTTTCTTTAATATTAGTCGCATACAAAAACCAAACCAGCCTGTTCTCTCTAACCCTGGAGGTTGAGGACACCATTGACAGAAAAGAAGAAAGCACTCCCGCTGACCACATCGCACGGCGCTTCACTGCCTGCCACAGTTTGGCATTTTTAAGGGTGATGTCCAACATGAAAGCATGAGGGAGGGAGAGAGAGAGAGAACAGTGATGCCGAATAACACGATGGCACACTGACCCAGTAATGCTGCAGCTGCACTGCCAGTGGGCCTACTCTGCCCTACTGAACCGCACTGATTCTCCCCCCGTACTAAACCCGTGCACACATTCACACCCAGCTGTCGCTTATTTTGTCTGGTCATAATAACCCCCTATTAGATGCACAATGCTGAAGATAGTGTAAAGAGAAGACAGAGCTGTTCATGAGGCGAAAACAGTGCTGACACACTGCTCAGTTATGAAGGCAGATATGCGCGAGGAACACACAGCCTTCCTTTCCACCCGCAGCACAAAGAAACAAAATGGAGGGGCGACGTGCAGAAAAGCAAAGCATCTAAATGATGGAGCCGTGGCTTTTGAGCTCGAACGCTCTGATAGAGAATAGTGTGCTTTAGCGACCGTGCTGTGGACTTTCTGGACAGAGAGATAAGCTCGATTTTGGTTGACAGAGGCTAAATCTAATTAATGGCAAACGAACAGAGCAGTAACCCTCTCTTGTATGTGTGTGTGTGTGTAGGAGAGTGAGAGGACAGCGTTTGAAAGATTCTGGGGTGAAGAGCCTAGTCTCTCCTGCCAAGAGTAGTAATGAGGCAGTAGTGAGAGATACCTTCATCTCTGTTCTTGTCTTGTCGTTGTTCAGTATGGGTTATCGTGTCATTCTTACTTTTTTCATTACACTTTGAAATTTACTTTAATAGTTTAGCTAAAAATGAAATTTCTGTGAATACTTTGAGTGCAAAGATTACAAAAATAATAACTTTATTCAACAATTTTCTTCTCTTTTGTGTCAGGCTTCAGTCGCATGTTCTCAAGAGTGCCAAAAAGCAGGTTTTGTCTTCCTCTGGTTGTAAACAAGGCCCAGCACATCCAGGTTATACAGCAGAAAGCCAGCTATCCCTTTAAATTGCCTATAGTTGCTTGTAGACTAGTGTTTAAAGTTGAGGGTCATTGATCAAAGATACATTGAAAACAGTAATGTTGTGAAATATTATTTGAATTATATTATATAATATGTTTTCTGTTGTAATATATTTTATAATGTAATTTATTTCTGTGATGCAAAACTTAATTTTCAGCATCATTATTCCAGTCTTCAGTGTCACATGATCCTCCAGAAATCATTGCAATAGGCTGATTTGTTGCTCAAGATTTTGTTTTAAATCAATGTTGAAAACAGTTGTGCTGCTTAGTATTTCTGCTTTAATATCTCTCATATTTTAGCATTTTTTTTTTTTTTTTTATTAATGTTTATTAATGTCTTTACTGTCATTTTTGGTCAATTTAATACATCCTTGCTGAATAAAAGTATTCATTTTTATACTTTAATTTATAAAAATTATTTTGTCTTCTGGGATACTGTAAGTATCTTCTGTAGCTTTTGAAGGGCAGTACTAAATGAAAAAAAAATATGATATTCAGGCAAAATAAGAAAAATGTACACATTTTTATTCTGCTCAAAAGTTTACACCCCTGGCTCGAAT
This sequence comes from Cirrhinus molitorella, assembly GCA_033026305.1. Lineage (NCBI taxonomy): Eukaryota > Metazoa > Chordata > Actinopteri > Cypriniformes > Cyprinidae > Cirrhinus > Cirrhinus molitorella. The sequence goes on from CM065131.1 coordinate 12,126,718, forward strand.
TGCATTGTTTTTTCTTTCTGAAGCATCAGTGATCATTTGAACCTTCTGTAATAGTTGTATATGAGTCTCTCAGTTGTCCTCAGTGTGAAAAGATGGATCTCAAAACCATACAGTCATTGTTGGAAAGGGTTCAAATACACAAAATGCTGAAAAAAAAAAAAAATTGTGGGACCTGAAGGATTTTTATGAAGAATAGCGTGCAGTTTAACTGTTCAGGACAAACAAGGGACTCATGAACAACTATCACTAAAAAAACAAACAAAGAACAAAACATAACAAAACAAACAAACAAACAAGCAAAAAACAGCTGTAGATCATTCAGGTAACAACACAGTAATAAGAATTAAGTGTATGTAAACTTTTGAACTGGGTCATTACTGTGGACTACATGTAAACATCTTTTATGTGAAATATATTAATCAGGTCAGTACTGAAAAAACCAACAAACATGCATTTTGTATGATCCCTTTTATTTTGGTAAAATAATTAACATTTTGCAGATTCTGCAAGGTGTAAATAAACTTTTGACTTCACTAAAGTTGACAATATCTGTAGTATCTGTAGTCCCCAAAAATATATTTACAGATAGGAAAGGAACAGTACAGCCTTCGGCAACTTTAGTGAGTTTGAAAAGGTTAAGCCTGCGGGCAGCTGAAATTTCCAAAGAGATTTTTTCCCAATCTATCATACCCCTTTTCCACCATTATGGTGCCGAGGACTGATCCAGTGCCCAATTCAATGCATTTCCTATGCAAAGGCTGGAAAAACTGTCTCCACACTGGCACCATCTCAGACGGGTGAGACTGATGCAACACAAAACTAGATTGCTTTCATAACAAATGGATATGTGATGCATCTTCAGTCAACAGACATTTATATCCCTGTTTTTGTTGCATTAAAAAGCTACTCCAGCCACTTTATTAAAAATTTCTAAAACATACTCTCAGAAAAATGTGCAAAAATTGTGCCTTTAGGGTTAAGACAACTTGCTTTGGGACAACTCGGTTGCTTATTTACATTGATAGTAGTACCTTAGGTGTACATATTATTTCTCTAATGGTTCTGTGCCTACTTGCAAAAAACAGGAGAAAGGACTTTTACAGAAAGGTGTGTCGAAGCAGGTTGAAAATAATCTTTGCAGGACAATGGGTCTCCAGGAGCACTGGACGCACTGCAGCTGTTCTTAATAATAGGGCTGCCCTTGACTAAAGATTTTTCTGGTTGACTAGTAGTCATTTATTTTGAAGCATTAGGTGACTATTATTTGCATGTTTATTAATAAATCATATAAATCATAACAATGAGCCTTTAATTGCCTACATAGCCTAATAAGCGAGCACACTCGAGCACACACAAAAAAAGCTTGCCACAGTGTACCGGCAGATGTAATAATTATGAATGTGTCAGGGAAAAACAGCAAGGAGACTGCATTAACGTTTTAATAACTTATTAATAAACTAGTGCTTTCTTTGTTTTCAACTTAAGAGATGAAGTTGGCAACACTGACTTGTAATGTCCACAGTAGTGAAGTGCCTGTATGCATGTTTCATACGGATTACATAATCTGAGAATATTAGTTTTCTATTTGAAGTGGTTCATTTAAAAGTAGACATGTCACTCTCTATAGATCTATTTTTCATGTCTGTAAGGCAAGTATAGGCTACACAGATTTTTGAAGTTTCGCGCTCAAGTTCACAGAGACTGAGACAGGAGAAAGCGCATCCTGTTTGCTTTAATTATTTTACAAAAGCACAATGTTTCGTTGTTATTGTGAGTGCACATAAATAAACGTAGAGTCTTTACAGATTCGAAAGATGTATTACTTTTAGTATTTTAAGAGCAAGTGACCACACTAGCACCTCCATCTGTCAGCTGTTACTGTTCAGCTTCCACACTCTGCAAAGACACTTTTCTAGGTTAACACTGGATTTAGCGGCCATGTAAAGTTACTACTACTTACATATTTCAGATGAAATGCCATATTTAAGGTTGATGAATAATAGATGAGTGTTTGGATGCCCTGCCCGATGTACTATATTAACACATAGACCGTTCTGTTTGTCACAGCCTGCGTGACTTCGCCACTTCCTGTGGAGTTTTTTTTTTCAGCGACTAAGCGACTAATAAAGTTTTGGTTGACCAAGCCTCTTTATGCCGACTAACGGTTAGTCGACTATTAAGAGGCAGCCCTACTCAAAACTATGAGTTAGTTTTGTAAATAATAATTAGAAGGTGTTTTGCTTATGCAGGTTATGTAGTATCTGATTGTTCAGCTCTCAGTTCAGTGAAATAACAGGCCGTTTTCTGAGAGAGGTTCTATCAGGTGCTCCAACACAATTTTAGTTGCTAACTCTCGCTTTTCCCTGAGCACACATAGATAATTGCGTTTTCAAACTCCACTAATGGTCCTTTTCTATAAAGTGTGCAGTAAAGTTCCACATGAGCAGCATTCAGTTTTAGGATGAGCGGCACCAGCGCTCCCTTTGCCTCGTTTTTCTTTCCTCAAAGAAATGCAGAACAACCGAAGCAGTGAGAGCAGGCCATTATTCGCTCTTTTGTGCAGATAAAAACTATGTCAAAGGTTCTCTCTCTACTCAATGTGAATGGCAGCCGAAATAGGTCACCAACCAAAATTTGAGGGAGAGCAACCCTCATGGCAAAGCAACTCGAAAGATGAGCCAGGAGATGTCTGGAAAGCCGCCCCGTCCCTCCGCGTTGGAGGACATCACAGACCGTGGCTGCGTATTAACCCTGAAATGACACTGAAGCCTTTGGGATAGTTTCCTCTTACTTATCGCGTATGCTGCAAAAACAAAACAGCTGTTATCACTCGGTGTGGCGCGGTGCCACCACCAAAATAGTCCACGCAGAAGAGGAAGTGGCTACATGGAGGATCTGAGGAAGTGGCCCTGTCGGGGACTGTCACAACAGTTTGCTATTTTCATAATGGTTGTAGGCCCACTGTATCTGCGGATGCAAATGCTGCTTCAAAGTGACCGCATGCTGGCCACCTCTAAAATCTGGCCTCGTTAACCCCGCTCTTCACAGGGGTGCGAGACTGAGCGCCACAACCCAGTGTGTTTGCTAGCACAAGTTGCGGCAGATCACCAGTGACCTGGGCGAATTTGAGAATTGGATGTGTGCTTATGTGGCAAAGGGCGTTCTGGACGATCCGCACTTGGCAGGACTTAGTTTTGACCTCGCTAAAAGCCATGGTCATAGACTCATTGTCAATACAGTCCCCTAATTAGACAACAGCTCAATCCAAATGACTGTTTACCAAAGCTTATAGATTTAATTAAACGTTCAAGCCCTTTTCAATGACAATGATTGTGCGGAGCTGGTACAACAGTATGCTTTGTGAGACAGTCATTAAAACTCTCTTTATGGGATGGCGAGTGGGGGGAGATGCGAAAGCGGTTGTGCTCTCCGAGCCCTAAACAAGTCGGGCTTTGTGAAGCTGGCGTCTTTGAAGTAAGCGAGATGCACTGACAGTCCCGAGCAGGAAGGCTGCCGCGAGCTCATCCCTGTTTTGTCCCTCCCACAATCCTCTGCTCTTCAGATAAGATTGCTTGATGTCAGATATTGTCAAAACGCCCTGTCGGAATCTCACTGTCCCACTGGGGTTACTAATAACGTCTGTGGTTGCGTTCAGGCTCATCAAATCATAAAAAGGGGCTGGGTGCAGGCATGTTCAGAGTACAGGATGAGAAGCCCTATCAGCGTGCAGAAAAACACAGTAATATGTGCAGAGAAATTGCAAGAGTTGGGTCATGCTATGAAACTGGGGCTCGGAAGATGGTTTTTAGGTAAATTTAAACATTCATTCAAACAAATAACGTCACTAAGTGATAATACATTGCGTAGTGCCATCTCAAGTAAAATTAAAACACTGGGATATAATAAGGCTTCTGAAAAGAAACAGGGCTGACAGCTTTACAGTTTAATTTTAAATGACAAAGCTTGTGCTTAAGGCTATGAAACCACAAAAGACTTATTAGAAATAATATTTTATTCTGTCATTTCCTGAAATCTATTTTTCAGTTAACATTTGCTTACCAAATTACGGTAACGGTTGACATTTTAGGATCACAATTCTTACCCTGGAGGAGTTCACTCCCTGAAAGGATGGTGATGGCATAATAAAATTATTTTATTTTATTATTTTTGTTTGTTTAAAGTACTTCAGATAGGGATAAGCATGATGGTAACTGGGTTGACACTTATTAGTTATGCAAGTGAAATGTAATTATGTATAGTATACAGAGTAAATAAAAACAAATTTATTTTAGTTTTTTTTAGTTTTTATTTTTTTAAATTGGCATATTTATGTTTTTTTTTTCATATTTATCAGATTTTTTAATTGAAAGAAATTACAACTATAATGTTACAAAAGATAATCGAATAGATGCTGTACTTCAAACTTTCTATTCATCAAAATAAATAAATAAATAAAATAAAAATCACAGAACAAAAATATTAAACATTAAAATATTTTGACAAAAAAAGTAAGCAGTGCAAGTTTTTACTATTAAGAAGAAGACATGTTTCTTGAAAATTAGTATACCAGAATGATTTCTAAATGATAATGTGACACTGAAGACTGGAGTAATGATGCCAAAAATTCAGCTTTGACATCACAGGAATAAATTACATTTTACAAGTATATTAAAATATAAATATTTATTTTAAATTGTAAAAATATTTTACAATTTTCCTGTTTTTACTGCATTTTTGATCAAATAAATGCAGCCTTGGTGGGCAATCACATGAAAAAATAAAATAAAATAAAAAATCATACTGACCCAAACTTTTAAACAGTGGTGTAAGTTTAGAAAAATAAATAACAATATTTTTACACACATAAGACATTTATATATATAGAAGTATAGTAGTTTGTTAAGATATTCCTTTAATAAAGACACTGATTATACAGTAATCACGAAATTGTAGCTATAAAATGTAGAAGATAGTCCAAATGGAAACGGCACAGCAGGACATGAGTCTGAGATCAAAGAGACCCGCTACAGTATGTGTTGACACAGTGAGTCACTATATTCGTCTGTCTCTCTTGAAGAGAGAGAGAAAAAAAAAAACAGGACTGATGGACATTTAGTCTTGTCTCATTAGCACTCTATACAATTTAAAGTAGGTCATGTTTACTTTCGATAGGCTGATAAGAACATGAAAGCTCATGAATTTCTTCACTCCTAGCCATAAATAAGTGGCAATGACCATAAACCATTCAACAGCTCAACAAAAGGACTTGAATGACTAAATAGCTCTACTGCCTATTTGCATAATTAGCCATTGACAGAGCCTCATTGTGCAATTTCTCTGTTACAGTTTAAGTTCTGTGTTTGTATTTGCCTATCCGTTGGAGAGAATCTTTTTGGATTGCTTGATCAATATCTCTCTGCAAGAAAAGATTTCTTGCCTGAGTTTGTTTGTGATTCTCTGGTATTAAGCAATACTGTAACTGTATTGTCAATAAAATCCGCCTACTTGCACCGAATCAGCTGTGTATGGGAATATGTGTGTTCAGAACATAGAGTAAAACCCTTTGAAGGACTCTAGGGAATTTCTGGAATTCTCTTGGAATTCCAGGCATTTTAAGGGAGGAGTGAATGGTACCCAGAGGAAGATTTCATAGCACACGAGACATAACGGGGATCTCGTGTTTCACTATATGAACTTTATCTTGTTTCTCTTAAAATTCCTTTTAGAGAAAAAAAAATACACTGAAGTGGAACAATTGCTGACATAAAGAACAGCACAGTTAGTATGAACAGCACAGCTCTAACTATTTGGTCTCATACTGAAATCTCAGATTGCAGATTTGTACTTGATTGTATCTCTACAAATCTGCGCTCATTGTGAAACATTGTTGAGATCTGTAACTCTTTTGAAACTTGGCATGTGGGGTCATTGTGGTCTGCTTCTCTGGAGAAAAAGTTGAAAAGGAGGAGAAATTGTTTTGCTTTCCATTTAATCTCATTGATATATGGGCCAATTCTACAGAATTGGTGCAAAGTCAGATTTGGAAACATCTTTGGGGAAACAAATTGTGTATATATATGCAAAATGTATACTATCAAAGGTAGACAATAGTGTAGTTAATTCTCATATTGTATTTTCAGAGTTTTGGAATATTTGTCCTATATATAAAATATATAATTTAATTAGATGGGTTATATTGACTTATTAAGATTTTGTTTACTACCTTGTAAATCTATTTTTTGCTATTTTATTAAAAAGTTTTTAGAGGTAAATCAGTAATTACAATTGTAACAATATTTCAAGTGCCATTTATGAGATTTGTTGTATTTTGAATCCAAGTTTTTTTTTGTAAAAGGCAAAATGTTGATCATACTGATTTTAAAGTTAAAGATTTACTAGTTTGAATATACATTGAACCAATCATCATACCATATCATCACATAGTTGATAATTCAGAACACTTTATTTTTGACAAAACATCTAATGTTTCGATTGTGACTGCACATTTTCAAAAGTGACAGTAATGTTTAGTGACCACATCACATTACAGAATTTTAACTCACATACTAAAACACTACTAAAACACTACAAAATTTGCCTAACTGTACTAAAATGTTTATTTCCTCCAAATAAAGGATTATCTGTTACCTTTTGTCACTACCGAAACATGATGACGTGTCGGTTGTGACTGTTATGGTGCTGACAATGTTAGATACTTTTAAACGTAGCTCATAGATGCTAATCAGCACATGGTTAGCTAGCACACTTCTGAACATTTGTACACACATAAAAACTAAATGTTATGGAATAACTCCCAAAAAAGTTGCTTAAAGTCACACAGATTTTCAGACTTTTGAACACATTCACCTTAAAATGTTGGTACCTATGTAGCTATGAGAGAGGGTGACACAGGGATAATTCCTGATCATAAATATAGAGGTGTAGTTCAAATTAGGCTTAGCCAATGGACTAAAACATACACTGTTGTGTATGTGACGTGAAAATACGGGACACTTTTTTTTTTTCATAATTTAAAAAGAAAATATTATATATTAAAAAATCAAAAAGATATTTAAAAAAACGACAATGGGATAATATGCAAAAATGATTTCAATATCATTTTTATAAATTGAAAAGTAGGGGTTAGCGTTCGGGACAGCCACCTCCCAATTGAAAGTACTCAATAAATTATGATTTAATAAACAAGTAAAAACGTCCCTCAAAAGTTGGATATGTCATATTTAAAGGGTTATTCCACCCCGAAATAAAAATTTTGTCATTAATCACTTACCCTATAGTCTTTCCAAAACCGAAAAAGCTTTGTTCATCTTCGGAACACAATTTAAGATATTTTGGATGAAAACGCGAAGCTTTGTGGCTGTCTTATTGACTGACAAGTAAGTAACACTGTCAAGGCCCAGACAAAGTATAAAAGACATCAAAATAACCCATCTGCCATCAGTGGTTCAACCATAATTTTACAAAGCTATCAGAATACTTTTTGTATGCAAAGAAAACAAAAATAACAACTTTATTCAACAATTCCTCTCCATTTTGGAGAGTATTCCCTGGATGCAAACAGCGTATGCTATTCTCTGTCAGCCGCAGCACACGGATACGTTTTCTACATTTATTTACACTTTGATTTGAACGAAAACAGTGTGTTTGCATGACGCAGCTGCCAGACAACAGGGGATGCTCTCCAAAATGGTGCTACAGTGACACGGAGGAGATAAATTGTTGAATAAAGTTGTTATTTTTGTTTTCTTTGCATGCAGAAAGTATTCTCGTAACTTTGTAAAATGATGGTTGAACCACTGATGGCAGATGGGTTAGTCTGACGACATCTTTCATACTTTTCTGGGCCTTGACAGTGTTTACTTGGCAGTCAATGGGACAGCCACAAAGCTCCTGGTTTTCATTCAAAATATCTTAAATTGTTTTCCGAAGACGAACAAAGCTTTTACGGGTTTGGAAGGACATGGGGGTAAGTGATTAATGACAACATTTTTATTTTGGGGTGGAGTAATCCTTAATACATTTTAACATGATTTTTCTAAAATATTCCATTCTGGTAAGTGTTAAAATATTACTAACAACATAAAAGTTATTGTTACATTTACTTAACATTTAAGATTTTACAGCAAAAACACATGAACCACAATCTTAACAGAATGTTTTTTTGAATTACACTAAAAGGTATTTAACAAGTATAAACCATCTTTTAGACGGCTGAAAGCATTTAGTGGATTGTATACAACAGCAACGTTTTTAACATGTTGATCATTTATAGGCCTATTTGCGTGTCAAATATAACACAGCAAGCTTTAAAGAGTTAAACAACAACAATCAATAAAGCCCCCCAAAATAATTGAATGTAAAATCTCCTAAAGAGCAGCCCCCTCCCACATTCCCTCTCTCTCAGCAGTGTGTCTCTGCGGTGGGGTGGTGTCCATGGGAGACATGCGGGGGGCTTTGTCTGACTTCTCATTAGTCACGATCCCCCGCTCACAGAGCGGCCATTAGAGCCCCTTCACCCAGCACAGACTAATCACTCAGTCCAGTCACCGCTTATACACACTCACTTTCTCTCCCTGCGTCTCGTCGAAATCTCATCACTTCTCCACCACCTTCCTATCTCGCAGTCATCATCTCATTTGGCGGACAGTTATATAGGCTATTTACTCATCTGATTGACAATCGGCTATTATTCGGATGTCTGGTAATACCGAACACACTCTCTATTTTGTCCTTCATATCTCCTCTCTCCTTTTCACTCCGTACTCTCACCCTTGGGCATCCGTCCCTCCCCCTCCATGTGCCAGTTGGTGGTGGGGTGTGTGTGTGTGTGTGTGTGTGTGTGTGGAGAGGGAAGAGGGGAATGGCGGCGAGTGTTAGTGGGGTGTGTTGTTGATGGTAGTATTGAAGCGAGGCCAGGCAGTGGTCAGTGTGTGTGCTGAGTCAATAACACTGGTCCCTGTGTTCAATAGGAACAATAGGAGGGGTAAGTGTGTGTGTTTGTGTGTGTGTGTGTGTGTGTGTGTGTGAGGGATGGCGAGTGGGGGTAGGGATTGGGTAACAAGCCGACAGCTGGGATCGAGGTTTGGGTGTTGCAGACATACTAGCGCGCACACATTTCGGGTGTCTGTTTGTGGAGATAAAGAGGAACGTGTTTATAGAGAAACCTTTAATACCACAGAAATTACATGGTGGAAAATGAATCGATTCCTTGTTCCTCTATTGAATTATCTTCCCATCGCTGATGAGCGAGGGGTTTTGGCTGTTAAATGCCACCAGCCCAATGTGGCTGCCACACTGACGTACCCCACTGTCTGAGTTACAATGGGAAAGCCCAGACACGGCTGAGCTCACCCAATCAGGAACTGTCAAGTCAGTAAATGCTTATCGCCCATTGATGTCTCGGCCAATCACAGATGGTCCAGCTAGTAAATGCTGAGCAACCAAAGACGGCAGAGCTGCTGGGGGCAAGACTGCTTCACACACCCCCTACTGGAGCACATCTCACCTTTAAAGCATTGGTTTTACCATCACAAAATGGATCTTTGGCTTGAGGAAATCACAACTATAAAGTCTTTCTTAAATGATGCATACTTTCGGATGTGTGAATATCAATGTCAAAGGTTTAAATAAAGTGTACATACACCTTACAAATGTTAATTATTTTACCAAAATAAGAGGGATCAAACAAAATGCATGTACTTTTTTATTTAGTACTGACCTGAATAAGATATTTCACATAAAAGACATTTACATATATTCCCCTAGAGAAAATAATAGCTGAATTTCTAAAAATAACCCTGTTCAAAAGTTTGCATACACCTGATTCTTAACACTGTTGTTACCTTAAGGATCCACAGGTGTGTGTGTGTGTGTGTGTGTGTGTGTGTGTGTGTGTGTGTGTGTGTGTGTGTGTTGTTGTTTAGTGATAGCTGTTCATGAGACCCTTGTTTTTCCTGAACAGTTAAACTGCTCGCTGTTCTTCAGAAAAATCTTTTCTAGGTCTCACAAATTCTTTGGTTCAACATTTTTGTGTATTTGATCCCTTTCCCACTGAGGACAACTGAGGGACAACTATTACAGATGGTTCAAACACTAAATAAAATAAGAAAATGTACACATCTTCATTCTGTTCAAAAGTTTACACCCTGTCTCTTAATGCATCCTTCTGGAGCATCGGTGAGTGTTTGAACCTTCTGTAATAGTTGCATATGATGTCCTCAGTGGGAAAGGGTTCAAATACACAACAAATGCTGAAAAACCAAAGAATTTGCGGGACTTTTTCTGAAGAATAGCGAGCAGTTGAACTGTTCAGGACAAACAAGCGACTTATAAACAACCAAAAAAAAAAAAAAAGACTGTGGATAATTTGGGTAACAGAGTATTAAAAATCAAGTGTATGTAAACTTTTGAATGGGGTCATTTTTAGAATTTGTCTTTTAAGTTAAATATTTAACATGCATTTTATATGATCCCACTTATTTTGCTCAAATAAGTAACATTTTGCAGATTCTGCAAGGTCTATGTCAACTTTTGACTTCAACTACATGCACTGCAGGAGAATTGCCTTTTGTTTAATTGTTTATGAAAGTAATGAAAAATGTGTCATTTTGCACCAACAGTGTCATTTGTGTCACATCTCAAATGATGTATTGTGCTAACAGCATTTTGGGATGAAAATGACAGCAGTGGAAATGACATTTTTAACAGTTTTTGGAAAAAAATGCCCAACCCCTTAGTCTCGCTAAACAGCTAATTTGACGACTAACATTTCATGCATCATAAAACAGTCTAATGAATTATTACATGCGGTTAATTTGACAAAATCACATCTTAATTGGAAATGACAAAACATTCTGTTTTCTGTTCACAAGTAATATTTTCACATGTCTGATTTTTAATCTCAGTCATGCTATTTACTGACACATTGCCTTGGTAAAAAAGAAAAATGATGCCGGACAGACAATTCTATTTATTTATTTTTCCCTCAATTTATATTTAAAATATTTATTAGATGGATGTTCACAAAAAGATTGAGCCCAAAACAATAAAACCTGTACATAAGAGTGCAAAAATTATAAAATTATCTTGAAACGTCTCAATGTCGTAATATGCACAATGACTGTATAAAAATGTGACTTGAATAATATGATTATACTTCACTTTATTGAATAATAAAGTGATCTGCACACCCTTTTAAAATTTTGTATTTACAGAATATCCCTGGTTCAGACAGCCTCTGTGGCATAGTACCGATTACCAAAAATAATTTCATCTGGCGCCTCAAACTGTCAAAGCAAACAAAAAATGTTAATGCAGATGCTGTCAAGAGAGCCTAACTCTTTTGAGGATTTTTTTGTAAATCTAGTGATCATTTTAGCACCAACTGTACAGAAATATTTTAATATTACACAACAGAGAGCATTGTGATTCCCTCTATAAATACACCTCATGGTGGGAGACCTATGCTAATATACAGTAAGCCGCTAAATCTACACACTAGCCTCTAAGGAGCAAGAATGGACAGCTCTGACCTACATTAGCATCAGCGCTAGCATCTGAAAACAGTGTGGGCTGAGTAGGCGTTCATTTTTAACTGGAATGCTTCCCATGTCCCACATTTCCACCTCACTACTCCAAACATATCCGCCCAGGAATCCCCAGTGAACAGGATGTTTAAGATGAAACGGCCAGGTGAGACTCTGCTCCAGTGCCAAAGAGAATAAAAGCACAGCCAGTATTAGTTACTAGTGCTGCTGGCTAAGGCAAAAAATCTCTCTTGCCATTGCTCACACTCTCCCCCCACTATATCTTGTGCTACAGATATAAATGATACATCAAATTTTGTGGTTTATTCAGGAAAGGTGTGCTATTTTCTTAATGTTCAGAGTAAGTGAATGTATCTAAAATAGTCATATCTAGAGACTAGAATAGCATAAATACTTTTACATTCAGCACACATAGGACTTCAAAACCACACAGAAACAACTGGCAACCACGCACAATGCTCGAATTCTACATGGCTAAACATTTCCATTTAAACAAGAATCTAGTTTGCAATCATGTGCAATCACACGTGTTTTGTAAAATAATTCTGCTTATCTGTATAATAGCCACAGCGTTATTGCACAGATAAAGAATTGGACGTTATAGTTTCCATTTTCTCTCTGCAATCGCACACCACCCTGTCTCTCTTTCTTTCTGCCTTTCTCTTTCCTAATAGTCTAGAAGAGCCCACCCTGTGATGTGAGATACAAAGGCCTGATGAGACGTGTGATAAATAAAGACAGATGAATAAAAGACTGAATACCACATCTCTGTAACTTATTATAATGACCTTTTGATGCATATCGCACCGAAAAAGCATCAGCGTAACAGACAGAAATGGAGCTGGAGAAAATTGTGCTTCATAGCGTCTTATTTTAGCTCCCAATTCAATAACAGAATCATGCAAATGTTTCTGCTTACAAAAAAATGAATATTTGTGGGTGATTCTGAGCACTAGAGGATACGGCAGACTAGCCCAATCTGGCGTACAACACTGGGATCAGGGATGTGCCTGAATCCAAATACTGTGGTTGGAAAGGAAATGACGTACTACGGAACCCCTTAAGAGAATAAATACTAGATGGGAGGAAAAATATATATTTCAATGATTTCTCTCGCAATAATATTGTTGTGTAATTAAACTGTACATACATTGTGGCATCAGGGAGCTGCTATTACAGCCTAATCTCATTGTTTATATGTAGGTATTTATACGTAATGTTTAGAGACACAAAACATACATTTTGTATGTTTTTATTGATGCTAAAACGTACAATTTAGACGTATTTCAATGTTTAAAACGTACATATAGCTACGTTTTTTTAGCTAAAAAAACGTAAAATATTTACCTATAATTTATTTCATTAATGCATTCGTATCATCACCTTTTTATCCTTTAATTAATAAGGAAACGGCACGGCATGTCGTAATCGACAAATGTAGTGATGGGTAAAAGAACCATTGAGCGTTCGATTTTCCTGCTGTAAAACCTGTAGTTTCTTGATGCGGCAATATTTGAATTTGTAAAATGCACTTCAGCGCAAGTTTATTGCCATTGCTGCTGGACTCGCTGCTCGGGATGGAGATAAAGATTGCTGGATAAAGGCTTGAATTTGGGTCTGTCCCTTGCAATCGCATGGATTCTGAAGATCCGGATTACAGCGCACAAATAAAATTGTTTCATTTTGTAATGATGATGCGTGTTTGGTGTATTTTATGGTTCTAATGTTCGTCACGGCATGTCAATGAAAACGCCTTTTGTGTCCCACTACGGCAAACAAAGTTAATATTAGACGAATGGTTAAATAATGGCAGAAATGTTATTTATTTTAAGGATTTGAAGTGTAGTCTTGTTTAACATTATGTAGACCTGTTCTTGGTAACGAGCTGGCAGCAAAAATCACACAAAACTGAATAAAATATAATTATAATGTTATATTAAGTAAATGATTAAACTATTTAATAGTGCAATTGAAAACATTGGGCCATTGGTATGACAACTAAAAACAACAATAATAATAAAATTAATGCCGTGATTTTAATATTCATTATGATTCTTTTTTAGGTATCTTCAATATGTCAGCATTGTCCGGTAAACTGCTAAAAATACTTACTTATTTGTATGTTTAGATGGTGTAAATACATCAGTATTATATGTTTTAGTGTCTGGAAAAACTTAAGTAAATGTACGTTTTGTAGAACCACATTTTACGTAAAATACATAGGAATTATCTTGAGATCATGTTGGCTGTTAATACGAGGGGGATTGAAATAGCTTTTGAATTTGTGTTTGCATGCTTTTTATTTTAACTTTCAAAATTTGTGTACTCTATACTACGGAGCGGCAGTACTTACCACACATTTTACAAGATTAGATGTTTGTCAGTGGTGCTCAGGATCTGCTGTTAGTCATCTCTCCTTGCTCTGTTTGTTTGGTAAGTGAAATTTTATGTACTGTAATGTAACAGCTACTACTAGCAAGCGGCTAACTGTGGCTCCGTAGCAGTGTTCATTTTGACAGCAAATTTTAATTTAGTCTTAGTCATAGTCTTCTGACTAAAATGTTATTTAGTTTTAGTCATATTTTAATTATCTGAATTGTTTTTTGTTTTAGTCTAGTTTTAGTCGACTACATATCATAAGAATTTAGTCGACTAAATCTACAGTAGATGCCCTATTCGACCGCTCCAGATAGGTTGACACATCTGCCATTTTGGAACCGTCAACTTGATGTCATTTACCATAATAATCAATGAACATTTAAAGATATACAAGCGTATAACTTGCTGTTGTAGATGCACACAGTCATTGCGCTCAAGGTTCACAGACCGTTTCTAAAATGGCGGATGGCTTACGTATTGCGGCCCATAGAAACAGCCGCTAATGAGGCATCTAGGTATTTATATCTATGCTCCCAACTGTTTACGTTCACTCAAGACGTAACCGAGTGTGTTTACGTGAATACTCGTCAAAACAGACAATTCAACATAATTTTGTGTGTATTTCTCCGTTCATGAGACGCAAAAGAGTACTCCTGTGTATGAGAGGTGCTGCTGCGGTGTCTGCGCTCGTAAACCGGGTTCTCTTTTGTGTCATCAATTTTATCCATATGTCTGCTCTTTACTTACTCCCAGATTTTGACATTTTTGAACATTTTATGAGACGGGCAGCAAGTATGCTAGCTTATGTCTCGCTGGATAGACCAATAGGCTATGATACTGTTCAAATGAACGCATCTAATCTCCTGACCACGCAGCAGATTCGTTCTGAATGAATCTCTTTCCAAATCGCCCCTCCCTAATATTTTCATTTCATTTTTATCAGTAGATTTTTGTTATTCTAAACTAGTTTTTGTTTCGTTATCGTCTCACTTTCGCCTGTGAAAAAATGTCATTGACGAAATTGATGCCCAAAATTATTCGTCAAGAAAATTAACACTGCTCTGTAGAATGCGTTATTCGCTTTCCGTGCCTTTCCGAATACGGATTTACCATTCGGGCACATCACTAATTGGGACTGTGATCCAGCTCTTTAAAATGCAGAAAGTGTGCTTGACTGCAGTGTGTCTGGATGTATGCCCGGTTCTAGTGCTCTTGTCCATCATTTGATCATCATTTGATGAATTACTGCTGCCGTGGTCGATAGAAAATGTATGTAAATGTCTCAATACAATTCTGCGTGCAAACGGAGCCTTGTTGTGTTTTTCCCAGTTCCCTGAACCTTTCTAAATGCTGTTTTAACCTAGTGTTTCAGTCCATCTCTCCCGTATGGCAGGAAAACAGTGAGAAGGAGAGAGAGGAAGAGAAGAAAACAGAGGGACTGAGATGACAGATCGCCCAACACTGCACTCAGCTGTGCCAGCTCTCATAAATCATACATGGCTTTCAGACACGGCGCCATCTTATACTCTAATGATCAGCGCAGGCCTCTTTATTCACTCAACTCCTTCTCCCATGATTCCCTTCTTTAAATGTTTCACCGCTCTCAAAGCTCCAATGCATGCTGGAAGTACAGTATATTTCCGAATTTTTATGTGCTGGGTTTACGGCATTTCAATGAGCTTCAGGCATTAGATACTTTGTTTCTGAAGAGAGTCTTGTGAGGGTGATGTATTGTGCAGGTTTTTACGAATAGGAACTGACACATTTTAAATGATAGTGGGTCGATGTAACAAATGCTGTCCCGGAGAGATTTGACCTTGTCTGAGTTAACGTTACTCAGCGATTTGCTATGAAGTTTTACAAAACAGCAAGTGGATAGTAAGTAACCACCTAACAGCCTAACTAAAACAGTACATTTCACATTGGCAACACCACTCACGTTTTCTACATAAACGTAAAAATCGTATTGATTCTTATTTGCAGTTTCTCTGGTGTCTTTTCTCATTTGTAAAACCCTCTTTCCTTTTCGCCCAGCATGCACCTGCTTCTGTGCCCGCTGTGCTGATGGCGAATGGAGGGGTTTGAAAGCGACTCCATGCATTAAAGACACTAGCAGCTCACACGTGAGGGAGACAGACTTGAGGGGTTGTATTCTGCTGTTCTCTCTCCCACTCCACTGCCAGCTGCTCTTATGATGTGAAAGAGAATTTATAATCGGGCGGCTGAGGAGAAGAGAAGAGCGGAGAGAAGCGGGAGAGAGAGAGAGGGAGGGAGGGGAAGGAGTGGAGGAGAAAGTGTTGACCTAATTCTGTGCAAATGGCGGCTACTCTGCTGTGGTAGGCAGCTCTCTCTCCCTCTCTTTATCTCTCTCTCTCTTTTGTAAATTTAATGCCTGAAAGTAGACTTCAGAAGGCATGGAGCTTCTGCCTATGCTTTCTCTTGGGTCTTCTCCTAACAGTGTTGCTTGAAGGCTTTAAGCTTCTCTTCTGCTGTTACATTTCTGCATGCTAAGCGTGTGAGGACTCCATACAACACAAACACGAAAACACCCAATGTATGCCATAAAGTAGGCCACTGTTAAAATTTAAAAAAACAACTAGATGTGCACTTTTAAGAACGCTTGCATACTGGAAGAGAATTCAACGTGGAAAAAGAGTTAAACAATGCAACCCTAGGCACTTTGGTCAGAACAGATTGACAATGATAATTATACGGCAATATCTAAAATGAGGTCACAAATGCATATTTGAGTGGTCTCCAGGGGTTACAGAGGAAAAAGTTTGAATAATGAAGAAGATTACACAGTGGCTAGTAAAAATGAAGGTCAAGGCCTGAACTCTCAATACCAGGAGTCTTTGGAGCACAAAGCATTTGTAAACACACCGCAAAGAACCATTCACTTCCCACGGTCCCATTTCCACATATAAACCAATGGATTACTCTCATTCTGTAGACAGACAGACAGACAGACAGATAGACAGACAGACAGTAAAATAGATATACAGACAGATGAGTAGATACATACTGTACATACAGACAGACAAACAGAGAGACAGACAGATAGATAGATAGATAGATAGATAGACAGACAGACAGACAGACAGACAGACAGACAGACAGACAGACAGATAGATAGATAGATAGATAGATAGATAGATAGATAGATAGATAGATAGATGAGTAGATACATACATATATACATACATACAGACAGACATACAGAAAAAAACAGTAGACAGTAAAAAAGATATACAGACAGATGAGTAGATACATACTGTACATACAGACAGACAGACAGACAGACAGATAGATAGACAGACAGACAGACAGATGAGTAGATACATACATATATACATACAGACATACATACAGAAAAAAAACAGTAGACAGTAAAAAAGATATACAGACAGATGAGTAGATACATACTGTACGTACATACATACAGACAGACAGACAGACAGACAGACAAAAACAGTAGACAGTAGACAGTAAAAAAGATATACAGACAGATGAGTAGATACATACATATATACATACATACATACATACAGACAGACAGACAGACAGAC
Organism: Cirrhinus molitorella; assembly: GCA_033026305.1. Taxonomy (NCBI): domain Eukaryota; kingdom Metazoa; phylum Chordata; class Actinopteri; order Cypriniformes; family Cyprinidae; genus Cirrhinus; species Cirrhinus molitorella. The sequence goes on from CM065131.1 coordinate 12,144,233, forward strand.
AAAAACAGTAGACAGTAAAAAAGATATACAGACAGATGAGTAGATACATACTGTACAGACAGACAGACAGACAGACAGACAGATAGATAGATAGACAGACAGACAGACAGACAGACAGACAGACAGACAGACAGATGAGTAGATACATACATACATATATACATACAGACAGACAGACAGACAGACAGACAGACAGAAAAAAACAGTAGACAGTAGACAGTAAAAAAGATATACAGACAGATGAGTAGATACATACTGTACATACATACAGACAGACAGACAGACAGACAGACAGATAGATAGACAGACAGACAGACAGACAGACAGACAGACAGATGAGTAGATACATACATACATATATACATACATACATACAGACAGACAGACAGACAGACAGACAGAAAAAGACAGTAGACAGTAAAAAAGATATACAGACAGATGAGTAGATACATACTGTACAGACAGACAGATAGACAGAAAAAAGCAGTAGACAGTAGACAGTAAAAAAGATATACAGACAGATGAATAGATACATACTGTACATACACACATACAGATAGATAGATAGATAGATAGATAGATAGATAGACAGACAGACAGACAGATGAGTAGATACATAAATACATACATACATACATACATACATACAGACAGACAGACAGACACACACACACACACACACACACACACACACACACACACACACAGACAGGTAGATGTTTCCTGTCATCTATCATGTAAAGTGCTACTTCCGGCCCTTACATTAGTTGAATGGAGTAGACGTTACTATTTTGATGTGTACTCTGTGACCCTTGAAAGTGAGCAGCATGAGTTTAGCTGGTGTTGTGTGTAGGGTGTAGAGGTGAATATCTGCCTCATCTGTGTCCGCTCTCTCTGTGTGTTGACAGGTGCTGTCTAGGGGTAATTGGTTCCCATCAAAGTGCTACTCAGCACAGGGTCAAGCACTGGAAGAGGAGACACCACTTACCCCTCTGTCACAGTCTGTCACTGATACCACAACGGGACGAGTTTGGGACGCCAACAACACTTTCTGAAAAGACAATCAGGGATTCCCTTGGTTATTGAATTAAGTTGTACATACAACAGCAGACAGACTGACATATTGTTGGTATCATGCCCACCTGTAGCTCCTGCTTGCATGAATTTTATGAAGAACATGTAGTGGTGGTAGGCCTTGTAAAACTCTGTAAAACTCAAGTGTTGTTGAGGGTCGTCAAGGCATTGTTATGTAGGTTTTTGAGTGTTTTTAGCATGTTTCTATATGAATGTTGTGTTCTACCATTTTTTTTCCTGACAAAAATCAATTTTAAACGTATGTTGTAAGTGTAGCTTAAAGGAACACTCCACTTTTTTTTGAAAATGGGCTAATTTTCCAACTCCCCTAGAGTTAAACAGATTAGTTTTACCATTTTTTAATTAATTCAGCTGATCTCCGGGTCTGCCGTTAGCACTTTGAGCATAGGTTAACATAAATCATTGAATCTGATTAAACCATTAGCATCTCATTCAAAAATGATGAATATTCGATATTTTTGGAAGTTGGAAAATGAGCCTATTCTCAAAAAAAGTGGAGTGTTCCTTTGATTAAAAATATATTTTTGAAATATAAAAATAAATTTAAATTCAATCATGAATCATGTTATAGACAATTAAAATTGTAAATATGTAAATACATTTTTAAAAATATTTCTGTTTTGCTTGTTTTTTTTTTTTGTTTTGTTTTTTGAGAAATGAGATGTGAATAAATTTTCTTGGATTAAATATAAGGAGGGAAATATATATTTTTAAATGTTTTACAAATATTTGTAAATTTTATAAATATAAATGTATTTAAATATATTTTGAAACATATATATATATATATATTTTTTTTTTTCATTGAATGGTTAGGGTGTACTGTTTTTAGCATGCTGCTGTACTCTGGGTTATTGCTAGTATTTCTAGCAAGTTCTGGGCCTCTAAATGTGAGTCAAGACTTTTAATGTTGTTTAATGGGATTTTATTTTACTTATTTATTTATTGCCAGTTTGCTAAATGTAATACTTGATGTTATGTGTTTGTTCAAATCCCTAACTCTAGGTATGTGCTTTAATAATAGAGATGCTTGCCTTAGCAAACACCACAAATTACAAAAGCTCACTGCTACTAAAAGGCCAGTTGCGTTTTTACTGCAGATGGCCTCTTTGCATTCCTGAGTGACTCTGAAGCACTTGAGATTGAGAGAGTAGTGTCACCACAAATAAAGAAAAAGAAATAAACAAATAGGCCTATGTGATGAAGAGCTTTTCTCAGCCCATGTGTTTGTTATCAAGCACCAATTAGGCTCCTTATTGGGCTTTGTGATGCAAATCACACCGGATCAATAGACTTGTACTTACCCTATCAGAAACCCCCTGACGCCCATAATTACCGCCCCCGAGACCAATCAAACGTGGTCAGAACTCTCCTCTCCGCAAACATCCCATACACACACAATTGGAAAAACATTTACATTGAAGGCACTTAGCCGACACACTTATGCAGAGCGACACAGAAAAGTGCTTGTGCTTTACACGTAAGATGGCAATGAAAAACTGTTTAGATTCAGTGTCGTCAGCTCATGTCAAAACAGCTTTCGGCACAAAAGTAAGACAGCTGAGTGAGCATGCTGAGAAGTCTCCAACTCCAAACAAACACAGACAAATTGGAAATAAATCCAGCTGATCAGAAACAAACAGCGCCGACCAAAGATGGGGGTTTGGATTCCTGAGAGGCCTTTCAGCGGTGGGTGGTCACATCCCCTCAGTATGGGGTCAAAGTACCGTGATGAGTGACGGGCAACCTGTGTGGGGCAAATAAAAGGGGAGGATACAGGGAGATGGCCGCCATACGGCCACATTAGCAAAAGTAAGCATTGCTCCTAAATCAAAGCCACAGGGGGCTGATAGCAGGCCGTTCACCTGGAGGGTGATATGACAAACTGCTGCCTGACTTTCCCTGAAGGTATTTCTGCATTAGGGTTGGGGGTTATACAAACTGCCCACTCAAAGCAGTGTAAAAATGTCTACCTGATCTCTTGACTTACCTGTGGGAACTTTTTCGCAAGATACGTACCAAAGTAAAAAAGCGAGCACTTGTAATCATTTTCGTACACAGTTGTGATTACAGCATCATATGATTCGCTTTCCGGACATAACATGCTTCTTTCAAAAATAAAATAAAATAAAATAAAGTGTCCAAATGTCACAGGCTACTTTTATTTATTTAAGTAATCAAAAGTGACATATAAAATAAATTCTGTTTTTATAAAATCACGTGACACTGAAGACTGGAGTAATGATACTGAAAATTCAGCTTTGCATCACAGAAAAAAAAAAAATGTTTTGTTTTTGCTGTGTAACATTTTCTATTGTAATATTTCAAAATATGACTGTTTTTACTGTATTTTTAAAATAAAAAATAAATACAAAATAATAATAATAAAAAAAATAAATAAATAAAATAAAATTTTACTGGCTCCAAACTTTTAAAGGTAGTGCAAATGTCACAGAATTTTTATTATTATTATTATTATTATTATTATTATTATTTATTTATTTATTTATTTTTTTTTTTTTTCAGTCCACTAAGTGTTGCAGTATTTCTGAAGGACCATGTGACACTAAAGACATTTTCATTGTAATATTCTAAAATATTGCTGTTTTTACTGTATTTTTAATCACAGCAATACATAAGATACTTTAAAAAAATAATAAAGTGTCCAAAAGTAACAGGCAAAAATAAAAAAATACATTTTAAAATATATTAAAAACATTTTTTGTTTTGTTTTTGTTGTGTAACATTTTTATTGTAATATTTCAAAAATATTGTTTATATATTGTTTTTTTTTTTTACTGTATTTTTAAAATAAAAATAAATACAAAACAATAATAAAAATAAATAAAAAATAAAATAAAATAAAATAAAGTTTTACTGACTCCAAACATTTAAATGTAGTGCAAATGTCACTGAATTTGTATTATTATTATTTTTTTTTTTTCAGTCCACTAAGTGTTGCAATATTTCTGAAGGATCATGTGACACTAAAGACATCACAGAAATAAATTACATTTAAAAATATATTAAACACATATTGTGTCTGTGTGTGTGTGTGTGTGTGTGTGTGTGTGTGTGTGTGAGAGAGACATTTTCATTGTAATATTTAAAAATATTACTGTTTTTACTGTATTTTTAATCGCATAAATACATAAGATACTTCTTATAAAATAAATAAATAAAGTGTCCAAAAGTAACAGGCTACTTTTATTTATTAAATTGATCAAAAGTGACATATAAAATAAATTCAGATCTTTTAAACTTTCTATTTAATATTAAGCAGCTCAACTGTTTTCAATTTTGATAACAATAATAATATATGTTTCAGATTACCATATTACAATATTAGGATCATGTGACACTGAAGACTGGAGTAATGATGCTAAAAATTCAGCTTTGCCTCACACAATAAAAAAAAAAAAAAACATTTTAAAATATATTGAAAACATTTGATTTTTTATTTGATTTTTTTGTAATGTTGTGTAACATTTTTCATTGTAATATTTCAAAATATGACTGTTTTTATTGTATTTTTCAAATGAAAAAAATATACAAAATAATAAAAATAAAAAATAAAATAAAATAAATCAGCATATTAGAATGATTTCTGAAGGATTTTGTAACACTAAAGACGCTGAAAAATCACCTTTGCATCACAATTTTTTTGTATTGTAATATTTCAGAATATTACTGTTTTTACTGTATTTTTTAAATAAAATAAAATAAATAAATAAATACATGAGATACTTAATAAAATAAACGTTTAAAGGTAGTGTGAATGTCATTTTTTTTCCAGTCCACAAAGTGTTGCAATATTTCTTTTTTTTTTTTTTGTTCCTATTTGAATTCCTGTTGCTGTTCCTAAATAAATACCACTTGACCTGATGTTTAGTTAACAAATCTGATATATTTTTAAGTGTGGCTAATATTAATATAAACAGGTTTACATGATCAATGCCACACATTTGCTGATTTGATTATAAGTGACCAAGAAAGAACCCTAAATATTACTTATTTCTCTTGATAATATGTCTTTAATAATAATAATAATAATTATTATTATTATTATTATTATTACTACTACTATTCAATTGTGCTTTGGGTGAACCGCGTTCCAATCCCACCTTGTGGACCTCTCCTGATCCTGTTCCTCTCTCTTTCTCCCACTCACTTCCTGTCAGATTTCCACTGTCCTATTAAGAAAAATGCAAATAAATAAATCAGTGTTATTATTAGTAGTATTAAATTAATGTTGGTATAATAAAGTAAGCATTTTTTCCATGCCAATGAGCCAGAGAAAAGTAAATAGCTGTGGTTGAGTAGGACCTCATTAACTTCACAGCAACACACATGCAGTGTGTGTGTGTGTGTGTGTGTGTAAGAGAGTGTATTTTTGCTTCCACATGGCTCGTCTCTAAACGGCGCCTCACCTACACACACTTCCCAATAATGTGATCTGATGTGACAGCTGACACTGACAGCGGCAGGAAAGCGAGAGATTAGGATAGTGCAGGCGAAGAGAAGAGGAAAAAAGACTAAGATACACTGGGGAGGAAAGAGAGGAAGGAGGAGGGGGGTCAAAAAAGCTTCAGCATCATTCTCCCATCTGCCTGCCTGCATAAATATTTCATACACACACATGGCAAGAGCTGGTATAGGCTGACATGTGCTTACGTCAATATCTTCTTTTGTTTAGTTTTATAGCATCTATAGAACAAACCTGTGTGTAGTCTAGTTGTGTGCTACATTTCATTTAAATTGTACTCAGTATTTTAAGTCTAGATTACATAATGTGGAATTAGCAATGTGCTACACAATAATACACAAACTGTAGTTTGCATTTGCAGACAAGTTTGAGGAGCCATTTTGTCTGTGCTAACTCCTTTAATGTGGCTATTAGCATCATTTATTCAAAACACTTTTAAGTGTTAAGCTCACAGGTATGTTTACATGCACACCCATCCCTGATTTCCCCCTGCAGGCAGCGCTCTCCGGGCGGACTGGCGCGTGTAACGGCTGTGATTAGAATGTAATGAACAGTCTAGACAGTGTTCATCTGGATTAGGTGGCTCGCAGAGGTCACTTGAGCCTGTGTAGCATTAGCGGAGCCATGCTGTCCTGCTAGCTGTGCACAGAGATTTTTGGGACACAGGCCTGGACAGGGTGAAAAAGGAGGTCGGGGAGCCTCTAAATCTTGTGGTGGTGTAAGAAGAGGTTATTAAAATGTTTGTAGAGGGGGCTGACATTTAACAAAGGGGATGGAGGAGGTTGCAGCTGACATAGGGACTACAACTCCCAACTGCACTTTCCCTCAAAAACTACAAATGGTAGACATTTCAGCACATCTTTTGACAGTGAAATTTTTCTCTTCTTTATTATGGTGTCTTGCACATAATGTGGAAGAAAAAAAAAAAAGATAAATTGGTTACAAAAATAGGAGTTACTATGACTTAGTAAATCGTGGCACTGTTGCACAACTTTGTTCTCTTGTTGTAGTAAAATTGTGGCCTAGTTGTACTAATTGGTTTAAAGTTGGTAAAATGTCATTTGAATTCATTAGTTAATTCAAGTGGCCAAGTTGCACTAATTTATAAAACTGTGCTCTTATACTAACCATAGTTCAACCATAGTATTTGTAGTTCTGGCATGAAACTCTAGAATGCAGTCCGATGGGTCTAACTCAGTCTGACAACATGACATCATAATCACATGGCACAGCCGATTGGTTCTCTCCTGTGTCAGTAACTAATGAGCTCACTGCTCAAAATTCAAATATATGACTAGTGCTAGATGTAGCAGTTTGCAGCATGCTACAGAAACCCTCCACCTTCCCCAGCTCCACCTGTATAGATCTGCTGCGAGGTGATTCATTTATGCTATGGGGGTTAATTATATATGTTATATGTGCAGCAGCAGTATTTCTTACATGCTTACAGCAGCATGTTGTGGATGTATTGGCAGTAGCAAATCTCGGTACTTGCTCTGACGCAGCAGCAGTGTAGCAGATCTATTCCGCCAAGACCAAATACATTAACTTTGTCATGTACATTACCATGCCAATCCCTCCGAAAGTTGTCATGACAGAACTGTAGTTATACCAATTGTAATCAATATGCCAAAAACCTGGTTACACTTTTACTGTAATAAAAAAAAAATTGGTTCATTTTCATCAGGGTGGCCATGTTGCACTAATTCCTTCCCTCTAATTTGCCTTAATTTGGACGTAGAACTAATTTGTTAAACTGCGGCCATTTTGCATTAATTTATTTCTCTTTTTAGTAAAACTCAGTCTCTCATTTTGGTTAAACAATGACCACATTGTAATAAATCGCAAAAATGTGTCTACGTTGCACTAATTGGTTAGAATTTGTTTGAATGACATTTTAAATTCATTAGTTAAACCGTGGCCACATTGCACTAATTTGTTCTCTCATTTTAGTTAATCTGTGGCTATGTTTGCACAAATTCAGTATCTTCGATTTTCTGTTTTAGTTAATTCATGACCATATTGCACTAATTTGAATTTCCTGTTTTAGTTAAATCCTGGCCATGTTGCACTAATGAATTCCCTTGTTTAAGTTGACCACATTACATTATTTGTTTCTCATTTTAGTTAATCATGGCCACATTCACACAAATTCTGTCTCATTTTAGTCAAACTGTGACCACATTGCACTAATTTGGATTTCCTGTTTTAGTTAAATCCTGGCCATGTTGCACTAATTCATTCCCTAGTTTTAGTTAAATAATGGGTTTGACTAATTTGCACGTTTCACTAATTTATATGAATTTGCTTGGTGTTTAAATTGGCCACGTAGCATTCATTTATTTCTTGTTTTAGTTATACATGCCGCATTTGCACAAATTCAGTCTAGTTTTAGTTCAACCATGACCACACTGTATTAAATCGTTCTCTAATTTTAGTTAAAGCATGGTCATGTTGTACTAATTGGTTAGAATTTGTTTGAATGGCATTCAAATTAATTTGTTTAAATTGTGCACGTTTGCAGAAGTTCAGTATTTTATTTTGGTTAAACCATGGACATGTTGCACTAATTTGATTTCCTGTTTTAGTTAAACCGTGACCACACTGCACTAATTTAGATTTCCTGTTTTAGTTAAACCGTGATCATGTTGCACTAATTAATTCCCTTGTTTTAATTAAATCATGGCCAATTTTACTAATTTGCACATTGCATTAATTTATTTTAATTTGCTTGAACAGTGTTCAAAATTGGCCACTTGGCATTTATTTGTTTCTTGTTTTAGTAAATCATGGCCACATTTGCACAAATTCAGTTTAGTTTTAGCTAAACAATGACCCCATTGTAATAAATCGCTTTCTCATTTTAGTAAAAATGTGGCCACATTGGACTAATCGGTTACAATTTGTTGGAATAGTGTTCAAATTCATTAAACCATTCAAATTGGTCACATTGCATTCATTTGTTTCTCGTTTTAGTTAAACATGGCCACATTTGCACAAATTCAGTCTCGTTTTAGTTAAACCATGACCACACTGTATTAAATTGCTCTCTCATTTTAGTGGTCATGTTGCACTAATTTGATTTCCTGTTTTAGTTAAATCATGGCCAAGTTTTACTAATGTGCACATTGCACTATTTTGTTTGAATTTGATCAAACAACGTTCCAACTACTTCGTTAAATTGGCCATGTTGCATTCATTTGTTTCTTGTTTTAGTTAAACTAATTTGAACTAATTTGTTCTCTTATTTTAGTTAAACTGTGGCCATGTTTGGACAAATTCAGTATCTTGTTTGAGTTAAAACGTGACCACATTGCACTAATTTGATTTCCTGTTTGAGTTAAATCATGACCATGTTGCACTAATTCCTTCCCTTGTTTTAGCTAAATCATGGCCACGTTTTACTAATTTGCACGTTGCATTAATTTATTTTAATTGGTTTGAATGGCATTCAAACTGTTAGTTACATTTTGGCCACGTTGCATTAATTCGTTCCTCGTTTTGGCTAAACCAAGGCCACATTTGCACAAATTCTCAGTTTAGTTAAACCGTGATCACGTTGCACTAATTTGATTTTTTGTTTCAGTTAAATCATAGACATATTGCACTAATTAATTATCTTGTTTTTAAGTTAAATCATGGACGTGTTGCACTAATTCATTCTCTGACCATGATTTAACTAAAATCATCAAACAAATTATTATATTGTGAGAAAAAAATTCTTAATTTCTGCCCATGGTATTCTGTTATTCTGTAACAACATGAGCTGTGGACTGTAGCACGCATCTTATCTAAGACTTCACAATCTACAGCATTGACTGGGTGATCAATCGTGGCACATTGTGACATCCTCATTAACATGCAAATTTGATATGGTACCACACAAACCCAAGCACCATGTTAGGAATGCTTTGTCTGTGGGGGAAAAAAAAACACAAGTCAGAGTGTCTGGAGGGTGTCCTGACTAGGCAAAAACAGTGGCATTCTTTAAGACAAACTTCAAGTAATTTTTTTTTATCATAATGTAAAGAAAATGCTGAATAAAGTTGCTTTTTTATGCAGTCGGAATTCATACATTTTTAGTTGCAGTTTAAATGTCCCCACTTTTTGGGGTCACTGTATATGTACACACAGATGCAAACGTGCATTGTGAGAGAAGAACCCCAGTTGTGTTTGCTTTGAAAGTGACGGGGTGGATTCCGAATGACCTTTGACCTTTCTGGCACAGGAAGAGGAAGTGACCCATAGTGGTCACAAATGGGGGTTGGGTTGAATGTGTGCGAGCGGAAAGACAGAGACGGCGAGAGAGAGTGTGCTCCCATAATAAGCAGCGTCCGGCGTCGACGGGGCTAAGGCCCGGGGTACAAGGTACATTTACTAAAACAACATCCCAGCTAGAGAACAGCTGAACATCAGCCATTGATCACATAATATCGGTGTCATCTGTGTTTACCCATATTGCCCTTACACTCTCTTCAGACATAATACAAACGCAGATACGATTCCAGAGCCACAAAGCGTTGTCATGGAAAATTCTAGCTCAATCCCTGCACTGATTCTTGAGGAGATGAATAAAATATTGTAGAATGCAGTTACATGAAGAGCACTCAAGTGCTGTCTTCAAGTATGACAGCTCTGTGGTGACATCACAGAGAACGAGGCGTCTGATTGGCTAAGAGTGCTCTATCACTGCCATTTTTCATCAGCTTTTTCATCAGCTTGCATCACACACTTACCGAACCTCATTCCTACACACATGCAGATTGTTTTATCGCAGTCTTCTTTTATCATCCCACATCATCAGACTTTTAGTTAAGCTAATGCGCTAACCTAAATGATGTTTGTTTTCACTGCTTTTATGTGAGACTGTGTAACACACTGTTCCACACACACACATAAATATGTAAAGTAGCAAATTTAGACTCATACAGTACTACACGGCCCTCTCTTCTCATGCTGTGGGGGAGCGGACTGAGGGAGGGGTGGGGGCATGCAGAGCGATCTGAAACAGTCTGAAATATTCATGTTTATGTGCCTACCTCTCAGTGTGACAGAATGTGCACGTGGACCAGCGAGTGTGTATCTCCTTGGAGAGCCAGAGAAGGAATAATAACATTTGCTAAAGATACAGAGACATAAATAGTATTGGTGAATCTCATGTATGTATATATAAACCAGTGCGATATGGCTGTGATTTGGCCATAGGTAATCACAGCATGCGAATATACAGACATATTGCATAGCTTTGAGTGTGATATTGCATTTATACAACAGTTTAATGGCATGAGTGTGCAAATACATAAGGAACAACAACGGAGTGTCTTTAAAAAACCCTCTTTTGTGCAGAACTACTTCCTTCCGCCACAAATTAAAATCTCAGTTTGACAGTTTAACAGCTAAGCCTATAAGCCTCCGTTACTAATTCAAAAATGTCACTTTAGAACTAGTAATGAAGGAACGTTGAGTTGCTTCATTAAAAGCTTATTGTATTACTGTATGGAAAGCTCACTGTATTGAGTAAAACGTCAGTATTATGAGAGAGAGAGATGGACTGAGCAAGTGTGATTACCTGCATCTGATACAGCATTCATTCTTCAACTCAATCTCATATTCGAAATAAAACATTAGTTTGAATGTCTGCTGACGAAAGCGATATCTTTGTCATACTATCCTTTCATCTGTTAATGGCGATTTCCAATGACAGCATGGCTCAGTGCATTTGTTAGTTTGAATGTCTCATGATTAATCGCTATAGAGAACTCAGAGCCAGTGGCAATTCTACAAGATTTGGCGGAGGTAAGGCTGCTCTCAGTGGGTTCAGTCGCTGCATTTTCAACTAGACGTTATCTTTATTAACAAACCGCATATTTTTAATCCTTCATTAATCTTTATTAATGAAGGAACATTGAGTTGCTTCATCAAAAGCTTATTGTATTACTATATGGAAAGCTCACTGTATTGTGTAGAGTATTATGAGAGAGAGATGGACTGAGCAAGTGTGATTACCTGCATCTCATACATCATTCATTCTTCAGCTCAATCTCATATTCACAATAAAACCTTAGTTTGAATGTCTGCCGAGGAAAGCGATAACTTTGTCATACTATCCTTTCATCTGTTAAGGGCATCTGTTATTTTTATTGACAGCGCGGCTCAGTGCATTTGTTGGCTTTGTCTTAAAAAGGTATTATTATTGAAAGTAAAACATAACTTTCTTGTTTACAACCCTGTTTGAGTCTCTTTCAATATAAAAGTCTTTACTGCTGACTCATTTATAAAAACACTCTTGTCGCCATCTAATGGCGGAGTAATTAACTAAAATCACCATCACAAACACACACCTTTTCCCAATACTAAATACTAATATTATTTATATATTTAATAAACAACAGCCATCATAAAAAGTTGCTAGGCAATTCAGTCAAAAGTGCATTAAATTTACATAAAATATAGCATATGAGATTTTGCCCTTAACCTATGGCTAGTTAGGTTTAACCAAAACAAATTATATCTCATGTTTAACCACTATAGAAACATCAGAGCCAGTGGCAATTACACAAGATTTGGCTGAGGTAAGGCTGCTCTTAGGGAGTTCATGAGCGCTGAACAGTCGCTGTATTTTCAACTAGACATTATCTTTATTAACAAACCGCATATTTGAAGTCTAGACAAGTACATTCTTGCCTACTACATTCTGTGACACAAAAACTGTAATTATTTATAAAATTATAGTGGATTTGGGTGTCTGCCATGACACTCGCTGTGAGAAATATGTTACTGAAATGGCATGATACAAACAGTGAAATGGTTGGAGTTCTGATATCACTAGAATATCACTCTTTTCAGCCAATCAGATTCGAGGAGCAGAAAGAACTGTTGTGTACTGTTGTATATATTCATACTGTTTTATGCATATATATATATATAAAAAAAAAATCTTGTATTACAAAACTTCAAAATGTTTTGAATTTCTGAGAATCACCATTATGAATAAAAACTGGGGGTAATAAAAACTGAATTTCAGTATAAAGTGTGCTTAATTAACATTAAAATAGTGTCATAATATGCAAAACTTGATTTTATAAAATATAATTTGAAGAATTAGATTTTTTTTCCTTTTATAGTAATATGTGACCTGCACATGTGTGTATTCAGAGGAGTTTTGCCTGCTCAGACGAAAAGTTCTGTCGCTTTATGTACATACTAAAATAAGAAGTCTCCTTATGAATTAAACATGGAGCCAGCATGCCTGTGCTGTTCTGTCTCTGATTGGCCCCAGCGGATTGGCCAAGGGATTGGTTATTTACAGTTGGCTCCCAGGACGGGGTTTCGCTTAGATTAATTCGCAGAAAGGCATGATGGGGGTCCAGAGATTGTGGAGTCAACTTGTGTGTGCCTTCCCAGAACGGATGCCATTCACATCGGCCTCATTCTCTTCATCTGACTGCACCCATTCAGTCTGGAAATCATAGTCAGCTTCCTGCCCACACAATATGGAGGAGATGAGACCAGGGGAGGCTCATTCGGCACCCCTTGCACCCCCCAATGTTATTTGCATGACACGCAGACAAGCTTTAAAACAGCTGTCAGTCACTTGTATACTCCTATTGTTACTGTGACCCATTTTTCATCCTCTCCTATCCCATAATCTAGTGCTTTGAACCCTTCCGAGTCACGGTCACCCCTCCTGCACACCCCGAAGCGCTTACAAAAGGTAACTGGAGGCAACAGCAACTGCACTGGTTGCTATGCGGATGCCATGGCAACCAGTGCGGATTCCATATGGGGCTCACGTATCGAATGGCTGTAATGGATTGAACTTTGGGGGGCTGAGGGGAGAATGAGGCATTGGGAGCTGGTGTTCATCTTCTCCGCTTCGTCCAGACTGGAAGGATGGCGACGCTGTTTGGGGAGGGTCTGCGATATTTGCCCCAGTGGGTCACAGCGAAATGCCAGCTATTTTCAGCCTTTGAAGACCCACGTCATCGCCAGGCACAACAACCAATATTACAAGCGCTCAATTAACTGGTTCACGGATGAGATGCTACATCCAGTTAGTGTGATGCTAAGTCACAGAAATGATGCAGTTATGTTGCGTCTTCAACTGACTTTGTGAATAAGACTAGTGCTGTGCGATTTCTTTTATCCTAGTACAGATTATGTTTGCTTATGGACGATGTATGTTGAGGAGAAAGTTTTGATTTACTTTGCCCTGCTGAAAGCACATGTAAGTGAAGCCTGTTTCAACCACAGAAGAAATAAAATAAAATAAAATAAAAAGTTAATATCTGCAATTCATATCTTCATATCTACAACTCATTTTTGTGAGAACTGAGAGTTTAAAACACAATTCTTACCTTTCTAACGTTAATTTCTGGGTTTATATGTCACAATTATGAAAAAAGTGGGGGGAAAAGCCAGAAATGCTTGCTCTGAACTTAAAATTGTGAAATATAAACTCAAAATTTAGAGAAAAGAACATGTGACATGTAAACCTACAAATTGGTTTCTTTGTGAATAGTAGTGTTGTGGAATTTAATTTACTCTAGTACAGTATACGTTTGCTTATGGACAATGTATGTATTGAGTAGAAAGTTTTGATTTGCTTTGACTGTTGGAAGCACATGTAGGTATGGAAGACTGTTTCAGCCACAGAACTAAAAAAAGAATAATTAAAAATAATATTTTACAAATTAAAAAAAGCTGATTGTGATTTTATATTACAGTTCTGACCTTATTTCTCACAATTTCAACTTTATAACAAGTTAATATCCCACAGTTCAGACGTCGTGAGACAAATTGTGAGTTTATAACACAATTCTGAATTTATGTCTTACAACTTCGAGTTGAGTTTATTTCTCACAATTTTTCCGTTTTGAAATTCTGGGTTAAAAAAAAAACTAAAATTTTGAGATAAAAATGGCAAATTTAGAGAAAAAAAAGATTAAAAAAAAGGAATTACGAGAAATAAACTAAGAATTCTAAGAGGGGGAAAAAATGAATTACGAGATATATGATATATGAGATAAGATATATCTCGTAATTCAGAAAAAAACTGAATTACGAGACATAAACTAAAAATTCTAGAGAAAAAGAAACTTAATTACGGTATAGAAACTAAGCATTCTGTGAGAGAGGAAAACTGAATTACAAGATATAAACTAAGACTTCTGAGAGGGAAAAAACTGGATTACAAGATGTGAACTAAAAATTCTAGAGTGAAAAATGCTGAATTACGAGATATAAACTCAGCATTATGAGAAAGAAAAAAACTTAAATACAAAATATAAACTAAGAATTCTGAGGGAAAAAAAATATTATGAGATATAAAATAAGAATTCTGTGACAAAAGTAGAAATGCAATGTAAATTCAGAAATTTAAGAAAAAAAAATGTGAGAACTCAAAAATGTGAGAAAAGTCAGAATGGCAAGGTATAAACTAGAGAAAAGTCAGTATTGCAACATCATGCAAAGTCAATAATTTAAGAGACAAAAGTCAGAATTGAGAGATGCAAATTCAGATTTGCAAGAAATAATTTCACAATTGTGAGATCAAACAATCCAAATTGCGAATTCTATACTTGCAGAAATGGGCTTTCATGTGTACGTGGAATTGGATTTTGTATGTAATAACAAAACAACTGTTAACATATTGAATATTTTATAAAATATTTCATATTTTTAATAATTCAATTTTTTTTAAAATGACAATTATACTGAAATATTTCATTAATGTTAATGTTTAACTGTAATATGAGCATGTTTTAATATACTGAGTGTGACAATACAGTAATATTAAGTGTTTTTATACTTTGATATAATGCAGATATTTGCATGACTATATATATAAAACCTGGACCTAAAGCAAAATCACTGCCCCACAGAAACCTGCTGTGTGTATGTTTGTGAATGGGTGCCAAAAAGTTTCCACTAGTATGAAAAAGGCCCATTTTCACACTAGTGAAGTTAACCATTGTTTAAACATCCAGTGCGGAAAACAAGAGCTGATAAACCGTTGAATGAGTTAATGAAAATACTTACAGATTACTACATACTGTAAACAGTCAGATCAAATGGACAAAACAAGCAGGTCAAAGAGATGGGTCAGATGATGTGAGGAGGGTGAGTGTGAAAATGAGTGTGAGGCAGAGATGGAGGACGTGACAGAGGGACTGCAGGAGGTCTGTCGTCTCCCAGCATTCCTAAAGAGAATCTTGGCAGGGTGTGTGGGAGGACGGATCTGAGCCTGTCCTCCGGAGTGGGAAATGACAGTGGAAGATGTTACAAACTAGAGCCTTCAAGAGATACACATTCACACCAGCAGCAATCTATCAATCTAGGCAGAGTTGCAGGTGGCCAGAGCCAGTCTTGTTTTATCATCGTTTGAGAGTAAATAAAACTATACAGACAAAGCTATATGGCTTCAGGAGGAATATAACACACTAGTATGGTACCTTTATAGTGTATAGTGCTTAGAATTTTCTTTACTGAAATATCCTCTGCAATTTCTCCTGTCAGTTGATGTGATTCTATTTCTGGTAACACCAGATGTTGAGTTGTAGAAAAAGGACGTCCACAGAAAAAAAAAAAAAACCTTCTTCCTCCTCTGTTAAATTACCCACAAATGTTAGCCTTAAGATGGACCAGTCTCTGCTTTTGTCTCCGCTGGTCCATCCTTTTTTCCCGCCCTCTGTCCTTAGAGGAATGTATGGGAAAGAGGCAGGATGCCTTGCTTGAAGTGCCAAATCAGTTGACGTCTACGTCTCATTGGCTTTCAGGGGTTACTGGCATGGGAATATATTCTCCTTGAACTGCCAGACTAGTCATTTAGAGAGAAGGTTGCTAATTGCTGTGAACTGTCTTCATTAGTAAGTGGTAATGGGCTGATTTGTTGAATTGTTGCTGGAAACGTCACTATATATAATTCATATATAATCTTTTGGACAAATCAATGAATACATTACATTCAGAGAGGGGTTTTCGCAGTGATGCCATAGAGCAGGAATGTCCAATCCTACTCCTGGATGGCCAACATCCTACAGATTTTAGCTCCAACCAGCTCCAACACACTTGCCCAGATTTTTCTAGAAAGTCTAAAGACCTTGATTAGTTGGCTCAGGTGTGTTTAATTAGGGTAAACTAGAGTAAACTCTGCAGGACAGTGGCCCTCCAGGACCAGGTTTGGACACCCATGCCATCGAAGAAACAATGTGAGTTTCTTTTCATAGAGTGAAGAAATTTTTAATAGTCAAAAACAAAAGAATAACAGCTTACAGTGAGTGTTAGAGTTGAAAAGAGTTGATTCACTGAAAAGATCTGATTCATTTCAACAATTCATTAATAAACCAAACATGCAATCAAACATTATTTCATGATTAAAGGCCCATTCACACCAAGAACAATAACTGTAAAGGTAATTACATTTACTGAGGAAAAGGCAAGATCTCAGCAATAATTAGTAGGGTCTTTTAAAAATAATGTTTTAACAATCAGGTACAAAAAAAAAAAGTTTTAGCACTTAGCCCAGGTGTCACCAAACTCGGTCCTGGGGGGCCAATGTCCTGCAGAGTTTAGCTGTAACCTTAATCAAACACACCTGAACCAGCTAATCAATGCCTTAGTATATACTTGAAACTTCCAGGCAGGTGTGTTGAGGAAAGTTGGAACTAAACTCTGCAGGACACCAGCCTTCCAGTACTGAGTTTGATGACCCCTGACATAGCCAATCTCTATTAGCATGTAGCTATTCATTGTCAGCATGCGTAGCATAATAAAGTCCTGTTTGCTAACATGAGTCAAATGAGCCAACTCCCATGTCTATACGATGTTCAGATGCAGAAATATAGGACTTGCTAATTGTTTGATAGGGTACTCTCTTCGGTTGATAGGGAGTGGCTTGGCAGCTGCCAATGATGGTGCTCCAAAGGCTGCTTGCCACTATGAATGATACAATCCAAACCCCATGTCTCTATGACATTCAGATTTGAAGATATGCCTCTGTAGGTTTGGGTTGCTAGGGTGCTGTAAATGGTTGCTAAGGTGTGGCTTGACAGTTTCACAATGATCCTGAGAGACGGATTGGTTGCCTGAGTAAAATGAGCCCACCCCATGTCTCTATGACATTTGTAATCCACAGTTGTTCAATGCAAAATGAGGAAAAACGTATGCTCAGTTCTTTGATCATAGTATGTCTATGGGCCAATGTTGGGCAGCTCTTGCGCATTAAAGCTACAACTTATACACCACAGCGAGGTGTGTTCTCACACAGCTTACCAGCCTCTTCAAATGTGGTGACCCACATGTTTCTACTGCATCCTCGCTCGGAGCTATAACCTTAAATCTGGTCGCAATGTTAAGTCTATGGGATTTTTCGCAAAATTTTTGGCCGGATAAAAGTCATAGCACACCTTGTCAAAAGCACACATAGCACACAATTAAAACACGATTATAAGCCGCTTCATTTGTGGGTCTGTGACAAACAATGCAGGACAAGTTATGTGCCAACATGTGTACGGAAGAATAGTAATAATAATAAAAGACAATATTGCTTCCCAAGAGTTAGTTTCTATCATGACAACTCTCAGAAGATTTTAGCACAGTAATGGATATGAAAGTGTTAATGTATTTGATATGCTAGCTGCACAAAAAGCAATAACCTGTAGTAGATCTATACAGGTGGAGCTGGGGAGGTGGAGGGTTTCAGAGGAACTCTGAAAGCGCACTGTGAAATGCTCTAGTGAATGCTAGTCAGCCATTTAAATTTAAGGCAGCAAGCTCATTAGCTGCGTATGCAACATGAGCCAAGTAGTTTAACACTGTAAATATCATCAGTTTGCATTAACGACCCATCAGCCTGCGCCATCTAGAGTTTCATGACAGAACTTACTGCATTTTTGTCTTCAACGGTGGGTACTCCTGAAGTAATTTACTAAATGTCAATGTAATTTATGAAAAAACATACTCTGATGAAGCACACACTCAGCAGATGTGAGTGTCAGTATTTTTGCATCATGACAGCTGATCACTGCAATCTCTGAGGCTCTTAAATGGCACAACATCATCTTAAGACTCTTTGCTGAGGACAACAACCCCTAAGCTTGAGATGTCTCTCTTCGCCAAGTTGGTACAGCATTGCCCGCTGTAATCCACCTAGAGGTTGGTTCTGCCAAGATGGGCGCTTTAAATAATACCAGCCATAGTCCCATGCCCAACAAGTAGGTCTGTCTGGGATTACCCAAATGTTCCCTGCAGAATAAGGGTCCTTTCTGAATTCATAAATGACCAGCCTTTGGTTGATCAAAATCCCCTGGTGTTCTGGCTTGTGGTTGTCCAAAGTCCACAGACGTTAGGCCTCTGGCAGCTAAATATACATGAAAAATCTCCTGGACTGATGGGAATTATATAACCATTATTACTAAAACCCAACATGAAGTGCACTGACCCGCATGAGGCGTGATTAGCTTGGAAGAAAGGAAATTCGTTGGGTAATTTGACACAAAATGTGCTGTGTGTTTCCAAACTGATGCAATTTCAGGCCTTGCGTAGGAGGAAAAGGATTGCTTTCACATACATCCACTTCCTTTGGGAATGACAGTGTCACTTGGCGAGGATGGCAGCTGTCATGGTGAGCTTCACTGGGCACGAATGTCAAAGGACACTCCTCTTCTCTCCCTCTCTCTGGATTTCTCTCTCTCCTTCCCTCTTGTGCTTCAGCTGACCTCTAGCCTTGTCTTTCGATATTTTCTTTTCTCTTTCCCTCTATAATTGTGTGAGTCTTCTGTCAGTTGTTTTTGGTATTCTCCACCCCATCTCCTGCTTTCTGGGATGGGGAGGGTCATGGACTCTGTTTATCCTACTTAAACTTTCATTTCCCCAAAGAATGTTTCAGACACGCACGCATATGCACATACACACATGCAGATGCTCACACTGTCACACAGCAAGCTCAACTTTTGTCATGCACAGATCATTTAAAATCTTATGACATGCTGAGGCTAACAACTTTATCCTTCCAGATTTTAAAGAAGTTACATTATCGTTCAAAAAATATGGGTCAATAAGGTTTTATTTTTTACAGAAATGAATATATTTATTCAGCAAGAATGCATTAAATTGATCAAACGTGACAATGATGACATTTATGTTACAAAAGATTTGTTTCAAATAAATTACATTTTTAAATTATTTATAAAACAATCCTTAACAAAAAATTGAAATGTTTTTTTAAAATTGATAATAAGAAATGTTTCTTAAACAGAAAAATCAGTAGACTGGAAATATTTATTTGCCATCACTTTAAAGGGATAGTTTACGCAAAAATTAAAATTTTGTCATCAATTACTCACCTGACCTTTGTTAATCTTCAGAACACAAATTAAATTAAATCTGAGAGCTTTCTGACCCTGCATAGACAGCAACATAA
The DNA here is from genome assembly GCA_033026305.1 of Cirrhinus molitorella. Classification (NCBI taxonomy): domain Eukaryota; kingdom Metazoa; phylum Chordata; class Actinopteri; order Cypriniformes; family Cyprinidae; genus Cirrhinus; species Cirrhinus molitorella. Next base: position 12,164,236 of record CM065131.1, read on the forward strand.
CTGACAGAAAGGTAGTAAGGACATTGTTAATAAAGTCCATGTCAGTGGTTCAGCCGTAATGTTATGAAGCTACAATAAGCAGGAGACGGTGTTCTGGCGTAGAACGCCCACCTCTATTAGTTCATCGTCTGTATATTCTGGTTCAAATAGGTAAGGCTGAGCAAAAAATTGAACAGAAGGCCAGCTCCTGGGTCAGCAGCACCACACGTGTCGTGATACTCTTGTGAATAGGACTGCCCCCAAATAGTCGACTAAGCATTAGTCAATGTAATACAAAAAAAAATAATACATTTTTCGAATCTGTATACTCTACGTTTATTTGTGTGCACCTAGAATAACAGCGAAACGTGCGCTTTTGTAAAATAAAGCAAACAGGATGTGCTTTCTGCCGTCTCAGTCTCTGTGAACTCTGCACATCACTTCGAAACACTGTATTCTTGTCTTACTGACATGAAAAATATATATATAAAGAGTGAAATGTCTACTTTAAAATGAGCCACTTCAAATAGAAAACAAATATTCTCAGATTATGTAATCATAGGCGCTACTGCGGAGATGACGAGTCAGTGTTGCTGACTTCATCTCTTAAGTCGAAAACAAAGAAAACACTAGTTTATCAATAAATTATTAAAACGTTACTGCAGTCTCCTTGCTGTTTTTCCCTGACACATATATCATCATTATATCTGCCAGTGTCCATGTTTTAAGCTTTTTTGCATGCGCTTGAGTGCTTATCAGACTATATAGGCAACCAAAGGTGCATTATTATGATTTATATGGTTTATTAATAAACGTGCAACTAATAGTCAACCAGAAAAATGTTTAGTCGAGGGCACCGCTACTTGTGAATGCACATCGTAGACTGACACAGAAAAGAAGAAATTGTTAAATAAAGTTGTTACATTTTGTTGTCTTCGCGCACAAAAAGGATTCTCGTAACTTCATAAAAATTACGGTTGAACCACTGATGTCACATGGACTATTTTAACAATGTCCCTTCTACCTTTCAAGGCCTTGAACGTGTCAGTTGTGTTGCTGTCTACAGTATGTAGGGTCAAAAAGCTCTTGGATTTCATCAAAAATATCTTAATTTGTGTTCCGAAGATGAACGAAGATCTTACAGGTTTGGAACGACATGAGGGTGAGTAATTAAAGACAGAATTTAAATTTTGGGTGAACTAAACCTTTAAAATATATAAAACAGCTATTTTGATTTGCATTAGTATTTCACCAAATGACAGTTTTGCTGTATTTATAATCAAATAAATGAAGACATGAGAGCATAAGAGACTTCTTCCAAAAACATAAAAACAATTAATTGACTCCAAACTAATATATACACTACCGTTCAAAAGTTTGGGGTCAGTAAGACTTGCAATTTTTTTTTAATGAAGTCAAGGCTGCATTTATTTAATCAAAAATACAGAAAATAAACTGTAATATTACAAAATGTTATCACAATAGAAAATAATGTTTTTTTATTTTCATATACTTTAAAATATAATTTATTCCTGTGATGCAATGCTGATTTTTCATCAGCTGTTACTCAGTTTCCCAGGCTTAAGTGTCACATGATCTCTCAGAAATCATTCTGATATTCTGAATTATTAGTAGAATTTCAGTTTTGGAAACAGTTGTGCTGCCAATGTTTTTTTTTTTCTTTGTATTTTTTTCTTTCAAGAACAACATTTATTCAAACTATAAATCTTTTCTAGCAATGCAAATCTATTATGTCACTTTTTATTAATGTAACAATTTATTCATTTCTTTCAAAACAAACAAAAAAAAAAGAATGAATAAACATTTACTGACCCTTTTGAACGGTAGTGTATATATATATGGTAGCATATATATTGACAATAATAACTGTGCACTTCAAAAGTGAATATGTTTCTCATCAAATCTGACTGGAATATGTAAAGAAATTGACTGCAAACAACCTTAAAGGTTAATAAATGTGGTGAAAACTTGGTAGTTGTCACCAGCTAGATTTTAATGATCTCAGTCCAAAAAAGGTGGTGGAGGGCAGTGATTTGATGTAACTTTACCCTCTCAGCCTCTGGGTATCTTCTCTCAGACCCGTGACAGCTGTCCATTCTCTCCCATATGGCACATACATGTAATGCATCCTGCTGTCTGTCTCTGTCTCCAGCTGAGGTAGGACCTGTCCATGTCATGATGACAGTACACTGCCCTCATGTCCGCAATCCCATCATTCCTCACAACACACAATGGGAAGCAAATACTGAAATGCACTTCTACCTGACAAAATGAGTATGTTCAATCTTCTTGACATAGGAGCTGCTTTAAACAAAACACTTTCATTTAGGAAAAAACATTTCTTCAAAATATTCTCTTTTGTGTTCTGGAGAAGAAAGTCATAGCCTACAAGTTTTGGAATGCCATAAGGGTGAGAAAATAATGACAGAATTAAAATTTTAGTTGAACTTTCCCTTTATGGATGCATAATAGTACATGGGTGATTTATTTTCAATTTTCACTCAAATTGCTAATACATTTTAGAAATAATTACAAAAACATGGAAGTAACAAAGAAATAAAGCATTACATTAAACATGATCTTATTTATTTATTTACTTACTTATGTATTGTACAATGTACTCTAGTAATCTGTTTTATTTACCAGTATTTTTTTCCTTTCAACAGTGTACATATGTCAATAGGGTGTTTCCACAATTGTAACTGAAAACTTTCGCATGATGCTGCATCCATGCTAATAAGTGTAAGTCCATAACAATCACAAGACAAAAGAACCTTTAAATAGCTCAGCTGTTGAATTTACCTTAGTGCATGGTATAGAATTTATGTTATTCGATACAGGGGCCTGGCGGAGGAAAGTTAGGGTGAATGAGTGTGGCTGTCAGAGAAAGCAGATGTAGATAATGATAACGCAGATCCCTTTGCACCCGTCATTCTAGGGCTGCAGGGCTTTTTTCTCGGAGTAATCAGATCCTTAGATTGCGCTCAGCAGAGTGCTCATAAAACACACACACACACACACACACACACACACTTAAACACATAGGGCTCTTCACACACTCATTCACAGTCTTGTCAACACGTCTCATCGACTCAGATTTATCCTCAACATCACTCTGTATCCCTGCCAGTCACTTGCACACACCTCCAACGGACAGATGGATAAAGGAAAAAGGAAAGAAAGGAGGAAGGAAGCCTCATAAATATATCCGTCACCAGTAAAACCAGAGATGACACACTTTAGAAGGGAAATGATGTGTGTCATAAATGCTAGAAACAGGAATAATAGCACTTGGTCAACAGTCTATTAAGGTCAGGGTCACAGTAAGTCAATATTTGCTTACTTGTAAGTGGTGCTTTCTAAGGCAAGTATCATTATTACTTTTGCTCCAAAATAGAATAATCCCCTAACCTACGTATAAAACATTACTCATAATAATAATACTAATAGCTGTGCTATTAATACTTTAATGTTCCTCGGTAATGGGATGCCAGTGTGTTCTTGTCTCCTCTAGGCTATTTAACTAGCTCAACCAGAAGGTCATAAGCATCCTCAAAAAGGCTGTTCTACTTGATAGGCTTCATGAAAAGTGCAAAATAAACTCTTGCTTTTATGTAAAATTATCTAAACATCCTAAAACAAATCAAATGAAGTACAATTACATTATACACTACAACTACAAGTAATAATTCACTGAAAACGTATTGTCTGTCAGGATTTTTGGTGAAATTTAGAATTACATCACTTGCTTAACAATGGATCCTCTGAGGTGAATGGGTGCCATCAGAATGAGAGTCCAAACAGCTGATATGTGACCCTGGACCACAAAACCAGTCTTAAGTAGCATGGGTTTATTTGTAGCAATAGCCAAAAATACATTGTATGGGTCAAACTTATTGATTTTTCTTTTATGTCAAAAATCATTAGGATATTAAGTAAAGATCATGTTTCATGAAGATTTTTGTAAATTTCTTACCGTAAATATATCAAAACTTAATTTTTGATTAGTAATATGCATTGCTAAGAATCTGAAAGGCAACTTTAAAATCTCAATATTTCGATTTTTTTGCACCCTCAGATTTCTATTTAAATAGTTATATCTCAGCCAAATATTGTCCTAACAAAGGACTAACTAAAATATCAATGGAACGTTTATTTATTCTGCTTTCAGATGATGTATAAATCTCAATTTCAAAAAATTGGTGGTTTTGTGGCCCTGGGTCACATATGTTGGCTGTGAGAGGACAACAGGAGATGGACTTTTTCAATTGCTAAATAAAAAAAAAATGCTAAATGGAAAAATTCTCCAAATATCCAAGACATCTTAGATGGCCTGAGGGTGCATACATTTCCAATTGAAATATTTATATTCCTTTAAGGCCTATTCACAGCAACACAAATGTTCAGAATGAAAATGCAGTCCGATTTTTTAATATAAGTGTAAAAACAGCAGATTGGTTGAATGAAATTCCAAAATCTCTCTCTGACGAAAAAATAAATAATTAAATAAATAAAATCTGTCACACTGATGGCATGGGAATGTTCATGTTGGTCTGAACAAGTGAAAAACAGCTGTTCATTCAAATTTTTCTTAATTTTCAAATATTCATCCTGGTATTTTCTTTTAGAGAATATACATGAGATAATTTTTAAATGCACTCTCTTTTTTTAAATACATTTTTAAATTAAATTTTGTTAAGGATTTTTTATTTTTAGAAAAAGAAACTATTTTATATTCTCTGAAAACAATTCTTTATACAATTTAGCAGTTGAGGTCAAAAGTTTACATACACCTTGCAAAATCTGCAAAATGTTCATTATTTGAACTAAAATAAGAGGGATCATACAAAATTTATGTTATTTTTTTTAATTTAGTACTGACCTAAATAAGATATTTCACATAAAAGACATTAGTCCACAAAAAATATTTTTTTATAAAAATAAAAAAAATAAATACAATAAAATAAAAATAAAATAAAAATAAATAAAATGTATGAAAACTACTCTGTTTAAAAATGTTCCATACACTTGGTTCTTAATACTGTGTTGTTACCTGAATGATCCACAGCTGTGTGTGTTTTTCTTTAGTAATAGTTGTTCATGAGTCCCCTGTTTGTCCTGAACAGTTAAACTGCTTTCTGTTCTTCAATGGTTGGGTTTTTACCATTTTTGGGTATTTGAACTAGGGCTGTCAAACGACTAATCACGATTAATCGCATCCAAAATAAAAGTTTAGGTTTACATACTATATGTGTGTTTACTTTGTATATTTATTATGTACATATAAATACATACACATACATGTATATATTAAAACAAAATATTTATACGTATATATATATTTATACCTGTATACAATTTAGATTATAAATAAATATAAATATTTTAGATATAAATCTAAAATATTTTTCCTTAATATATACATGCATGTGTGTGTATTTATATATACATAATAAATATACACAGTACACAAATATACAGTATGTAAACATAAACTTTTATTTTGGATGCGATTAATCGCGATTAATCGTTTGACAGCACTAATTTGAACCCTTATATATATATATATATATTTTTTTTTTTCTATTTAATACTGCCCTTCAGAAACTACAAAAGATACTTAAACGTTTCCCAGAAGACAAAATAAGTTATGTTTACCCTGATCTTCAAATTCAAAAAGTTTTCACCCCCCAGCACTTAATGTATCGTTTTTTTCATCTAAAGGATCAGTAAGTGTTTGAACCCTCTGTAATAGTTGCATATGAGTCCCTCAGTTGTCCTCGGTGTGAAAAGATGAATCTCAAAATCATACAGTTATTATTGGAAAGGCATAAACTAGCACCAAAATTCATATTCTGTCTAAACTTTCAGAAGGGTTACAGGTGGTTTATTTTTTTGAATACATGGACAATAGTGCAGATTCAGTGTGCCTCTCTGGTCCAGGCCTGGACTTGAATCACAGGCACAATTGTTCAAGCTTTGGTTCCTGCATTGGTTCTTGTTTGTTTGTCTGCACTGGTGCATTGTGATTAGGTGAATTGGAGGGCGGCAGCCAAAATGCCATCTGTAAAAAGCGTCCGCTGCCTGCCTGAATGAATGAATGGCATGCATCCATGTCATGTGTCATTAGTTCTGCACAAACAAGCTCTGTCTTGCACAATGCAAACATATGCATGCAGAAAAACATAATTAGCCTGTGCGATGTCACATCCGTGGCCATTAGAACTTTACTGTGCATGTGAACAACGTAGCTTGCGTACAACACATGATCAGTGGTTGACACGTCATATAGATATTTGAGTTATGATTCTGTGGCAGAAAATAACCATTTAAACACATAAATGACATTCACAGCCATATTTGCGACTAGAGCTCAGTGGAGGTTTCTGGGTGTTTTCCTTTTTTCTTTGGGGCCGCTGTGTTCAGTGCGAGACCTTGTACTATGCTGTTGATACAGCTCAGCTGAATTCCATGAATGAAAAAAACTGAAAGTATGTCAACTAAATGTCAATCCATTCCTCAGACTGCACTCTCCACTGTTCTTTTGTTCATTTATTCATTCATTCAATCAGTCAGTCATTCAGTGGCCCTTGCTTTGGAACAGGTCCGGCATAATGTAAAAAGGAAACTGAAAGAAAAAAAAAAATCGGGGATTTCTACACTCACTTTCACTTGACACCTTGAGCAAATAAAGGGATGCCTCCACTTAAGTGTTCCCTATACTTAGCAAATGAGATAGCACCATCGCAACTACTCACAATGAATAATCACCTCGACGTCCCCAGGGCCCAGCTGCGAATCTAACAGGAAGTGATGCATTTCCGAACAGGAAGGCGGCTTCCCCTCTAAATAGCTCTTTAGCGTCTCACTCTTTCATTCATAAATCTGACACAGACATAATGAAGAAGGGTTCACTCATTAATCTTCTTCGGAGACAGCGATCGAGATAGCAAATGAGTCACTGGAAGAAACAAAAGAGATTTTCATTTCTGATTGAGTCTTTGACGTATTGTGCTCCAGTGGTGAATACAGGTCTTTTGTTCCTAAAACATGACATTTTTTCCTTTGAGGAATGAGAAGAAAACAATGATTTAAAGGGATAGTTCAGCCAAAAATGAAAATTCTATCGTTTACTCTCCTTCAAATCTCGCGTACAAATTAAGATATTTATTATGAAATCCAAGAGCTTTCTGAAATAGTCCATGGGACATCAGTGGTTCAACTGTAATGTTATGAAGCTACGAGAATACTTTGTGTGTGCAGGAAAACAAAAATAATGATTTCTTCTTTGAACAATGTCCTTACCAGTGTTGGGGGTAACGCATTACAAGTAATGCAAATTACGTAATCAGATTACTTTTTTTAAGTAATTAGTAAAGTAATGCATTACTTTTTTTTTTTTTTTTTAAAGTAATGCCAGTTACTTTTTGTTTCCTTTATGTATTCAATCCCATTTTATTAACAAATGTCTTTGCTGCTGACCTTGTTAATCCAGCTGAATCATACTAATAAGCAAAACATTTGTGCTTAATTTTTCTTATTGCTGAAGAGTGCAGAACTTCCTTTTTTGCTTACAGTTCTAGTGTACAGACATGAATTTACTTTTCCTTAAGCCTTAGGCTTATTCATTTCACTTTTTGGTGTGAAAGGGCTTTTACATTTGCTAAAAATCAAACTTTTATATTAAAAACAAACAAGCAAACCCTGCCCAGATTTAAAAAGTAAAGCAAAAGTGATGTAACGCATTACTTTCCATAAAAAGTAACGTAACATAACATAATGCAATGCAACGCAACGCAACGCAATTTGTTTCTTTTTTAGGGAGTAATGCAATATTGTAATGCATTACTTTTGAAACTAACTTTCCCAAACACTGGTCCTTACTATGTTTCTGTGTCAGAAATCTCTTGTATTTATAAAAAAAAAATCTTAATTTGTGTTCTGAAGAAGGTTTTATGGGCATGGAAAAACATGAGGGTAAGTAATGAATGACATAATTATATCTTGAACTATCCCTTTTAGGGGATTTTAAGTAATTTATTCAGTTGTAGGCTTATATTTTGTTTAATTTAATCATATGGCTATTTAACTTATACTGTTTAGATAGTTCAATCTAATTGTAAGTGACTTACAATGAATTTAAAGTCTAAAAAACCCATGATGATTTCAATATTTCAGTATTTAATATTTTCAAGAGTTTATTTTATTTTCTTTCTTTTTTTTATGTAATGTCTAAAAGCGTGTGGAAATGCCATCTAAGCAGCCATGACCTGCACTCTACATGATGATGCGGAAGTTTCAGCAAATGATAAATGGATTTCCAGCACTGAAAATCGCTTGCAGTAGCTCTAATCAGTAGTAAACAAATTATTTTGTATCCCTTTACAGATATGATCAGGTGTTCCTCAATCTTGGCTAAACTTTCAATGGTGTTATGGAAAAAGTGATGCTGACTGGTTGGTTCTTGTCACATGATCTGTGGTGCACCTGCATCATTCATTTCGCTGTGGAGTAGATGCACCTAATCGAGCACATCGCTGCATATGGAAAGCCAAGAAGGTCAAAAATTGTGCAGATTTTGCAACCTGGTGCCATGACGAAAACGTACCTCTGGGAACTTTATCGCAAGATGCGAAATACGTACCGCCATGTATGTTTTGTAACGTATTCGATGTGAAATGTCCACTGAGTGGCACTAAAAGAGTGTTCAGATTTTTTCCCTGGAACAGATGAATGTACATGTGGTACGTTTTATGTGACTTTTTGTATGTGTCACCACAGTTCTGTCTTGAAAGTCCGCTGAGTGGCGCTATAACTCTAATTCTCCGTGACGTTTTAAAATAATGTACCACTTGCACTACACCTAAACCTACCAGATAGTATGAAAAAACACAAATGTGATAAAAAACGCACTCGCAAGCATGCCGTTTTAGCTTGTTTTTAATCTACAATCTTTTAGCTCTTTCATCATGAGTCATGTTTTTCACAGGATTTGTACCCAAGGATTCCGCATCCTAAGTCCAATTCTGTGCTGGCTGAGCTACCAAGCAAGCTTTTTACGTGCGGAAAGCGAAACGTGGAGCTACAATAGTAACTGTATATGAAAATGATTACAAGTGCTTGCTGTTTTACCACCTCAAATGTTAGTTTCTGTGGGAAACTGCAGTGATATGTACTTATTGGTACGTATTTTGCATCTTGCGGAAAAGTTCCCAGAGGTAAGTTTTCGTCACCTGACCAAATATGAATTTTGATGCGTTGTTGTCGCATAGCATACTTTTTTTGTTTATGTGTTATTTGCACGTATATAACACGTCACACACGCAATGATTTTTCACCCATAAACAACACGACGTGTTAACATTTGAGGGTTTTTGACCTTAATGGCTTTCCATAGCAGTGCATGTTGAGACCATGTTGCGTCTACATTTGAAATGACGAATTTGAGCACACAAAAGACACAATATGTGAACGACCCCTTATTTAGCAAGGATGCATTAAAATCAAGTGCCAGTGAAAAAAAAATTATACCAGTACAAAACATCTCAATTTAAAATAAATGCTGTTATTTCTTTAGATAACTGTCTATTCAACTTTCTATTCAAAGAAAAATGTATCACGGCTTCCACAAAAATATTAAGCAGCACAACTGTTTTCAACATTGATAATAATAGTACATGTTTACTAAACAGCAAATCTGCATATTAGAATGATTTCTGAAAGATCATGTGACACTGAAGACTGGAGTAATGACATTTGTAACATTGTACACATTCTGAATCAAGCATGTTTTGCTATTGAAACAAGACTATTTATCTTGATGTTCAACTAACCATCACTGTTTGTAAAATTCCTCAAATTTTTTTCCCATATCTTTTTTTTTCTGTAAAAACATGACAAGGATGCTGATTTGCGAACATAATGAGCTGTAGAACTGGAGCAGTTAAGAGAGGACAGAGTTAAACTCAAGCGTGTCTTTGACCTCGGCAAAGACCCAGAACATCCTGACCCTCTATCAACCTCTCTCTCTCATACACACACACACACATGCACACGCTCGAAGTGGGAAGTGGAATATAGCGGATGTGAGTAGAGAGAAAGGAAAGCAAGGGAGCAGGGTCAGGAATGTGGCAGCATGGGAGTCTGGGAAAGGGGGAGGCGGCTTCGAAGCACTTCCTGTGTTAGGAGGGAAGAATCCATCAACTATGAGACAGGAATCAGGGTCAGTGAGATAATAAACATACATGTATATACATACACACACACGCATACCAGCACACACATCTGCCTCGGCCTTGAATGGCTGGAAATTCCAGGACGAGTGTCATTTTAAAACTAGAAGGCACAGAGACACAGAGGTGCTTATTGTGAGAATTCAGTTCTTAGAAAGTCAGATCTGATCGCACACACTCCTGTTTCACTTGTGAATTTTGTCTTATATTTGAACACTTCAAATGAACTCTGATGCCCTGAACTGGGAAGGTGGTTTTTGAGTTTAGTCTGAGTGCAGTCTGCAGTGTGTTTTATTTATAATGTGTATTTGGGTTTGCAAAGCACTCCAGTTTAATTTTATTGTCAGATTCACATTGTTGTAGATGCTGTTTGATTGCTACAGATTCCGATATAGATAATGATACTCAACTACACAGACATCTCACTCAAAGAGGATCCACTTATTCTAAAGTTATGGAGATTTCAGTTACATTACCTTTATATTTATGCAACAGGGACCACACAGTGAATAATATTTATAATATATTATCATTTATTTTATGAAAAACACTAAAAAAATAATTATTATAACATACACAAATACATAAAGCAAGTAAACCAATAAACAAAAAAGCAAGCTAAATAAATTTGGCAGATGCTGTTATTCAAAGCGATTTATAATAGAGATTAAACAGACATATTAAAAATAAAAGAAGTGATTCATATTTTCTTATACTGAATTTATTATTATTATTATTATTATTATTATTATTTGTGGGGCTTGCCAAAGGCAAAAGCCTCACTATTACTATGCCGTGTGCTTATTATAATTATTATTATTCTTTCGTACAAATTTCGGTGCGTAACTAATCCCGCAGCTTTTGTCACAGATCCACGTGTGTCAAATCAGGTGTCAAATCGTGCGGCCTATACGGGAATGGTGTGCTATGACTTTTATAAGCGATCGGGCGTACGATGATCGTCGACTTTGACGGATCGTAGCGCCGAGCGAGAATTTCGTAGAAACATGTAAATCACCACATTTGGAGAACTTGGCAAACTGTGCGAGAACATGGGGTATAAGTTGTACCCCTGGGGCGCTAGAGACCCCCAAATTTGCCTATGGGAGCTACTATGGTGAGGGAAGCCCCATGAAATATATATATAGATTTTTTTAGTTTTACTCAGACAACCAATCAGACTCTCAGGATCACTGCGAAGCAGTCAAGCCACGCCCTAGCAACCATTTAGGGCACCCTAGCAACCCATAGACCCCCATTATAAAATGCCCAGATGGATATGTTTGGATCACAGTGTCATAGAGACATGGGGGTGGGCTAGTCTGAATTGGGGCAGCAAACAGCCAATCATGGATCACCATAGACACTTCCTAGCCACACCCTAGCAACAGATCCCATAGACTGCCATTAAATGGCTCAGATGGATATCTTTGGATCACAGTGTCATAGAGACATGCGGGTGGGGTTGTTTGAATTGGGGCAGCAAACAGCCAATCATGGCTCACCATAAAACGTCGTAGCCATGCCCTAGCAACCACTGTCAAGCACCCTAGCAACCCAAACCCACACAGGCATATCTTCAGATCTGAATGTGACATGGGAGTTGGTTTATATCATTCATAATGACAAGCAGCCTTTGGAGTATCATCATTGGCCACTCCCTAGCAACCAAACAGAGTACCCTAGCAACCATTCAGCAAGACCTATATCTTTGCATCAGAACATCGTAGAGACATGGGAGTTGCTTCTTTTGACTCATGCTAGCAAATAGGACTCCCAACATCCTACACATGCTAGCCATGACTAGCTACATGCTAATAGTGATTAGCTAAGTGTTTAAATGTGCAATAAAATATAGGTAAATGCTAAAATAATTAAAATAAGCCAAAAATGAGCTAGCATCATGCTATCAACATGCTATATTGTGCTAGCATCGCCTAGCTAAGTGCTAAAAACATTCTAGGATCGTCTACTTAACTGCTAAGACATGCTAATCTTGATAGCATGTTGCTAGCATCATGCTAATCATGTTAGCATCTTGTTAAAAACATGCTAACACCATGCTAGTCATGCTAACTTCATGTGAACAACATGCTAATCGTGCTAGCATGTTGCTAGCATCATGCTAATCATGCTAGCTTCATATTAAATGCATGCTAATCGTGCTAGCATGTTGCTAGCATCATGCTAATCATGTTAGCATCTTGTTAAAACATGCTAGCATTATGCTAACACTATGCTAGTAATGCTAGCTTCATGTTAACAACATGCTAGTCGTGCTAGCATGTTGCTAGCATCATGTTAACACCCAGAACACCTTAACAACACTCTAGCAGCTGCCTAACCCACAACCGAGTGCCGAGTTTTGCCACTGCAAGCCCAACTCACATTTTCTTCAGGAAATGTACATTCTAGTTATTATTATTATCATTATTATTATTATTATTACTATTATTAGTAGTAGTAGTAGTAGTAGAAGTAACCATTTATTATATGAAAAACATGAAAACAATTATTATTATAAAATAAACAAATCTATCTACAAAAATAAGTAATAAATAAACAAACAAAATACATGTAGCAGATGTTGTTATCCAGAGTGACTAGGCATATAAATTAGGTTAAATAGGCATATTAAAAAACAGAACAAAGAAAATTACATGTGATTTACATTTATTTAATACTCAATTTATTATTAGTAGTAGTAGTAGTAGTAGTAGTAGTAGTAGTAGTAGCAGTAGTAGTATTAACTATTTATTATATAAAAAACAACAAAAAAAATTAAATAAACATAAATTAAACAAATTAACCAAGTAATTTATATTTTTTTATACTCAATGTATTATTAGTAACAGAAGTATAATTATACTACTTACAATCTTAAATTACATGGGCATATTATAAATGAAAGAAATAAAAAGAATATAGAAACATTAAATATAAGATTACGAATAAATAATAATATTCTAATACTCAGTTTATTGGTAGTAGTAGTATTAAAACAAAAGTAATAATAATTATAATAATACACTTATAATTAATATAATATTATATATATAGTGTTTCCAAATAGTCTGAATGGAAATGAACCTTTACAATTCAAATTCATTGAAATGAGACCTGATTCCAATGATTAAATTCAGTAAACTCTTTTTTTCCCTTTGACTTTTAGTTGGGTTTGGTTCTTTTAAAGTCTTTAACGTTGTCAAGACTGTCTCTTTGACATCATACATGACAGATGCTATAAACCAGAGGACAGATTTCCAGTGCGCAATATATCTTCCCAAGCATTCAAAGCCCTGGATGTTTGAGAGTGACCCCTGTGGTTCATGTCGCTCCTCTCTACAGCTACTCATCTGTGTTTTCGGTCTCGCTTCAGGGAAGTCCTCCACTACTTTTGGCTCAGCTGCAGGAGCCTTTGGGAATACCCAAATACCCACAATCCCTGACCAGCCAGACCAGCATCGCCAGCTGCCAGACTGCCTCATGTAACACATTCAAACACACACATCTCTGCCAGCCTGAGACAGACTGAAACAGAAAGAAACGCAGAATGTGACAGCGGAAGTTCCGGTAAAATTGACCCTTAGTAGTTTGTTCATTCTGCAAGCATGAACAAAGCTAATGGTGATGTCTGTCTTAGTAAACTTTGCTAATTAAAGATGTAGTTCTTCAGAACAGCTACAATGCTGAGTAGGTGTAATTCAGGAAGTGGAACGTTAATGAGATCTTTTTATGAGCTTTTAACCCCCAGCTGAGATCTGACTATGGTACGGTACACTGTAAAAAAAATAAAATGAAAATAATAATAATGATAATAAAAAAAATTTTAAACACCGGTAAAACATCTGAAACGAATCAATACGGAAAATTTATAATATTAATACAGTATACTGATCCCTATTTTTACACATTTTTAAAGTGTACAGCATTTTGAAAAAAGGACCACCTGAGAAAAGCATGAATTTCTATTCTAGTGTAATTAAAATAAAATAAAACTAAAAATATAATTAAAAAACAAATAAAAAAAGTTAAGTTAAAACTGGAATAAAATAAAATAAAATAAAATAAAATAAAATAAAATAAAATAAAATAAAATAAAATAAAATAAATAAAATAAAAGTATTTCACTTAAATAACACCTCCTGAAAAGACTACCTGAAAACAGCATGAATTTATATGCTGGTTTAATTTAAATAAATAAATAAATATAATTTAATAATAAAAAATAAATAAATAAATAAAATGTAAATTAAATTAAAGAAAAAAAATATATAAAATAAAAAATAAATAAAATAAAATAACAGTATTTCACTAAAATAACATCCTCTAACAAGGCCACCTGAGAAAAGCATAAATGTATATACTGATTTAAATAAAATAAAATAAAATAAAAAGCTAATTATAATAAAAAAATAAAATAAAATAAAAAGTAAAGTATAATAAAATAAAATAAATTCACCAAAATAATTAAAATTAAAACTGGAATAAAATAAAATAAAATAAAATAAAATAAATGAATTTCTATGCTGGTTTAATTAAATTAAAGTAAAATAATAAATTAAAAAGTAAAGTAAAATAATAAAGTAAAACATTATTTTACTTTATTATTTTATTTTTATTTACAAAATAAAAAGTAAAGTAAAATAAAAAAAATATAAACTCACCAAAATAATTGAAAAAAAAAAAAATAAATAAATAAAATAAAGTATAAATAAAATAATACAATAAAATAAATGAATTTCTATGCTGGTTTAATTAAAATAAAATAAAATAATAAATTAAAAAGTAAAGTAAAGTAAAAAACAAAATAAAATGTTAAGCAAAATAAAATAACAAAAAATATATAAAAATAAAATAATAGTATTTCACTAAAATAACACTCTCTGAAAAGACCGCCTGAGAACAGCATGAATCTCTATGCTGGTTCAATAAAGAAAAGAAAAGAAAAGAAAAGAAAAAAGAACTTTAAGATAAAAATTAAAATGAAAAATTATAAACTAACTCCATTTTTTTTTTAAAAGACCACCTAAGAACAGCACTTCTATGCTGGTTCAAGCTGGTCTATGCTGGTAAGTGCAAGTTTGGTATTTCTCCAGTCAGTATTGGTCTTTCTTGATCAAGGAACTCTGCTGTTCAAGCGACCAGCGTCCAAACTACAATATATGCTGGTGACTAGCATTAACCTAGCACTAGCATAACACCAACCGGTCACACATTTCAGTATATCCAACTCTTTACAGTGTAATTTTACTAGGCAGATTGATACAGCAGCAATGAGCTGCAGAATTTATATCACAGCAATTATATCTCAGCGATATATTTTCAGTCTATAATCTTCATTCCCCTCAGAGGAGAACGAAGGCCTCCGTCTATCACTCGCTAACACGAAGCAGACATCTCGCGCTGACCAGTCCAGGAGAAAATTGGGTTTCTCGATTATAGATCAAAGTTTAGTGAATAAAGGCGATTTAATTTGGTTAATGCTGTTGCAAGTCATATTGAATAGGAGCCTTATTCTGGTCCATTAAGCTGCTTGTGGCGTGCCTGTGGACAGCTGTAACCTTGCATAAATGCCCTCGAAAACTACGCAACAGAGCAGCCAGAAGAGTTCAGAATATTCATTATATCACAGTTGTGACAATTTACTGCTTCCTGCTGGGTGCGACTATTAATAGTTTAATGAAAAGGACAGAGGCATTTTAACAAACATACCTACAGGAGAAGAAAGGTCATGGAGAGGGGCTCAAGAGATGTGATGATATAATGCATGTGTGTACCATCAAATCTAGGATCAGTAAATAATACCACCCTAGACCACACACAGCACATAACATACACACACACACACACACATACGTATGGTGATTATAAATACAGAACATATGTTATATTCAGTTGTGCTCATACCTTCCCTTCTCCTCTTGCAGAATGTGTAACATATTTAGACATACACAGACCAAAAAAAACAGAAGAAGAATGGTTAAATTGGTTCTGTTTGTTTATTTATCAAGAGTAATGGTTTTAATAAGCTGCATAAAAGTAAAAAAATAAATAAAATGGTGATTTGTCAAAAAACAAACAAACAAAACAAAACACCAAGGCACTCGAAATTATAATCAAAAATAAATAGCCTTTATTCTTACATAGCTTTACATTAAAAACAACTCACAAGTGCACAGACGCTTTTTAAAGGCTTTTAATTTTTCATTATATTTTCGAGTGCCTTGGCGTTATGAGTTTTTTGACAAATTAAGAAATCCCACAGCCAAAAAGCACAGATTTATGGACTTTATACCCCAGTAGCATTTTTATTTTATTTATTTATTTTGCATATTTTTGATGTATAAAATGGTAATTGTTGGACAAGTTTAAGACTTAAAGTTGAAGTTACAATATTTATGTATTAATTTATTTATAAATAAAGAAATAAATGTACGTATTATTTTCAAGTGCAAGTATTTGTTTTTTCGAGTGCCTCAAAAAAAGGTTTATTTATTTATTTTCAAGTGCCTTGGCATTATGACTTTTTTGATAAATTAAGAAAGCTGTCAAGTTTTATTTATTTATTTATTTTCGAGTGCCTCAAAAAATGAATAAACAAATTATTTGTAATAAATCAGTGAATAAATAAATGCAATGTAATGTATGTATTATTTTCAAGTGGTTTGTTTATTTATTGTTTATTTTTAAATAACTAAATAAATTTATTTCTTTATTTTCAAGTGCCTTGGCATTATGACTTTTTAATTAAGAAAGTTGAAGTTACAAGTTTTATTGATTGATTGATTTATTTCTTAAATAAACACATTTATTACCGAGTACCATGGCGTTATGAGGTTTTTGATAAATAAATAAATAAATAAATAGATGTATTCATTTATTTTTGAATGACTTGCCGTTTTAACAAATATATATATATAAAAAAATAATAAAGTTGAAGTTACAATATTTATTTATTTCACAGTCTTTAATAAGCTGCATAACTCTGGAAATCAGTTTCAGCCAGAGAGCAAAAAAAAAAGAAATAATAAAAGAAATAAATGTTAATTTTTAGATAAACTTTAAAATAACAAATAAAGCCATATTGTGACATACAAAGTAACACTGTAAAAGATTAATTTGCATTAAAAATCAATGTTTTCAGATATACAGTCAAACTTATTGGAAATAAAATTGCAGTAAAATTAGTTAACTGTAAATTCATATTATGATGTAAAAAGCCACAAAAGGTACAAATGTTACATGTGAGATCACAACTGTAAAACACATTCTGAGATATTAAATATTTATAAATGTTTTTGAAATAAGTCTTTTATGTTCACCAAAGTTGTGTTTATTTGTTCAAAAAGACAGTAAAAATACAAATGTTGTAAAATATTTTTCTAAATTTAAAAGAACTGTTTTTGGCTTTAATATCATTTAAAATGTAATTTATTCCTGTGACGCAAAGCTGAATTTTCAGCATCATTACTCCAGTCTTCAGAGTCATATGATCCTTCAGAATCAGTCTAATATGCTTATTTGCCACTCAAGAAAAATTATTATCATCACCAATGTTGAAAACAGTTGAGCTACTTTTTAATGGATAGAAAGAGCCATATTTTGTCAATTGTATGCATTATCGCTGAACAAAAGTATTGATTTCTTTAAAAAAATATATACATGTATCCCACCATTTTAAGTCTCAAGTATCAAATATAAAGTCAAATTATGAAAAAATAAAGTGTTGTCCACAAGACAAAATACAATGTGAAGTGACTCTTTTTCAGGTACTCTCTGGTACCTTCTTTTAGATGTTAAAGGATTAGTTCACTTTCAGGACAAAAATGTACAGATAATGTACTCACCTCCTTGTCATCCAAGATGTTCACGTCTTTCTTTCTTTCTTTATTGTCATAAAGAAATTATGTTTTTTGAGGAAAACATTTCAGGATTTCTCTCCATATAATGGATATGTATGGTGCCCCCAAGTTTAAACTTCCATAAGGCAGTTTAAATACAGCTTCAAAGGGCTCTGAACAATCCCAGCCGATGAAGAAGGGTCTTATCTAGCGAACGTCATTTTTGAAACAAATTGACAATTTATATACTTTTAACCTCAAATGCTTGTCTTGTCTCGTCTCTGCGATGCGCATGCGTAGTCTGTGAGATCAGGGTCAATTTCTTCCCCAACTTCAAAATCATCCTACATCGCTGCAGAAATAGCAATCTAGTGTTTACAAAGTGAACATACAAAGAAGATCAAACGTCCTTTACAAAAAAAGGTAAAACATCGTTGTAGGACGATTTTGAAGTTGAAGACGAAAACAAGATGGGAGTTTTTTTAACATACCCTAACTGTATTGACCCGGATCACACAGACTATGCACATGCATTACAGAGACGAGACAAGACAAGCATTTGAGGATAAAAAGTATATAAATGGTCAATTTGTTTTGAAAATAACCGATCAGTTCGCTAGATAAGACCCTTTTCGTCGGGTGGGATCGTTTAGAGCCCTTTGAAGCTGGATTTAAACTGCATTTTGGAAGTTCAAACTTGGGGGCACCATAGAAGTTCATTATATGGAGAGAAATCCTGAAATGTTTTCCTTAAAAAACATAATTTCTTTACGACTGAAGAAAGAAAGACATGAGCATCTTGGATGACAAGGGGGTGAGTACATTATCTGAAAATTTTTGTTCTGAAAGTGAACTAATCCTTTAATATAGTGCGTTTCCTCCTCCAGAATCAATGACTGCTTGTAGTCCTTTGTGAGAGTTGTGTACAAGCATGAAACCAAATACTCAAGACTGGGGGGGATCAATTGTGAAAGTTGAAGAACTGGTCATTGAAAAGCTCATATTGTTTGAGCACTAGACTGCATGTCTACGGTGGTTACAGCCCTGGGTCCCTGAAGTGTCCTGAATGGCAGCGCTGGATCTAAACATTATTGAGCAACTGCATAGAAGAATTAAAATGTGCAGAGCATGCTGGAAATCTAAGCAATCTGAGCTTTACTGCTTAAAGCAAAACCAGAGATCAATGAGCTAGGTCCAGCACCAAAATCTACAAAAAGTCATTGATGACACATATGAACGAATGTGTGGTGGAATTGACTTTAATATACATTACAAAAAGAGCTTCATCATGATACTACTGCATAAAAAAAGAGATTCTTTTAAGGTATGTAAGTTTATGAACACATCTGTACAGGCTCTATGCATAACCACAGGTGCAGTGTATTTGAGGACACACACAGTATCAGCTGGGTTTCTGTCCTTGTCTCTCGTCTGGACGTAAACGCACACACGCGCATGTGGCGATTAGATTCAGAGACAGTGTCAGAGACCCTGAGTTTGATAAATGAGGAACACAGTTCTCAGTTCCTGTAGGGTAAACAGGATAGAAAACTACCAGGTTCAGCCCTCTCAGCTGGGGAATAGTCAGGGTCATCTACAGCCTGACCTCACACACACACACACACACACACACACACACACACACACAACACACACACACACAACAGGCCTCTCACATCTGCAAATGTTAAAT
Organism: Cirrhinus molitorella; assembly: GCA_033026305.1. Classification (NCBI taxonomy): domain Eukaryota; kingdom Metazoa; phylum Chordata; class Actinopteri; order Cypriniformes; family Cyprinidae; genus Cirrhinus; species Cirrhinus molitorella. The sequence continues at coordinate 12,184,005 of CM065131.1, forward strand.
AATGTCTGACAGGCCTTCATCTGCACATATAATATGCTTCTTAAGTGCACGAGTGAATTATTGAAGGTTTTATTTTTAATGTTTGATCTGCTGCGTATGCTTGGTGCTGAGACTTCTCTCTCTTTCTCCGTTTCTCGCTCTCTCTCTCTTTTCCTTTCACTATCTCTTTTACAGAACAGGATTGGGTTTCCTAATTACATTTCATCAGAACGGTTCCTCTGGCCACTCAAATAGCGCAGGACTTTTTTTTCTTTCGCACCTTTTGAACGACACTTTTGAACACTTGAGTCTTACTTTTAAATGTCTGACTGTCATTGCGTTAGACAGAAATGATCACTGCGACATTTGCAAACGAAAGGTACTTTTTCTCAGAATGAACTCAACATTTCCGAGAATTAGCTTCACTTTTCTGACCTAGCTATCATCTTTCTATCCTAAGCTAGTTATATATATATTTGTATATACAATATTTTATTTTTTATGTATTATTATTATTTTAGATAAACAAAACACACTATATACACAATACAGTACACAATAATGTATGCGGTTTAGGATCAGTAAGATTTTTTATGTTTTTTAAAGAAGTCTTTTCTGCTTAAAGCTGTAGAAAAAAAAAAATTGTGAAATATTATTACAATTTAAATTAAAACTTTTCTATTTTAATATACTTTAAAATATAATTTATTCCTGTAGAGTAAAGCTGAATTATCAGCATTACTCCAGTCTTTAGTGTCATATGATCCTTCAGAAATCATTCTAGTATAATAATTTATTATCAATGTTGAAAAGTTTTTTTTTTTTTTTTTTTTTGGGAACCTGTTATACTTATTTTGTGATTATTTGATGAATTAAAACAATAAATATAAATAATAATAAATAAAATAATTATTTTGTAATTATATACACTACCGTTCAAAGCTTTGGGGTCTTTTTTCTTTTTTTTTTTTTAAGAAATTAATACTTTTATTGAGAAAGGATGTGTTAAATTTATATTTAAAAAAAAGTGATAGAAAAAACATATTATTACAAAAGATTTCTTTTTTTTTCTTTTTTTAAAATGTTTTCTTTTTAACTTTTTATTCATCAAAGAATCCTGAAAAAAACTATCACAGGCGCTTAAAAAATAAGGATCAACTGTTTCCAGCACTGACTTCTGAAGGGTCATGTGACACTAAACAGTGAACACTAAGTAATAAAAATTCAGCTTTGATCACAGAAATAAATTATATTTCAAAGTATATTAAAATAGAAAACTTTGCAATAATATTTTGGTTTTACATTTTTTCCCTGTATTTTTGATCAAATAACTAAAAAATCTTACTGATCAAAATGTGTGTGTGTGTGTGTGTTTATATACACACTGTTTTTAACATTAATATATAAACTATTTTTTGAGCTTCAAATTAGAATGATTTTTGAAGACTCGTGTGACACTAAACAGTGAACACTAGAGTAATAAGGCTGAAATATACTTTAAACTATAGTTTAAAGTATATTAAAATAGAATATTAAAATAGAAAACTGTTATTTTAAATCATAATATTTCACAATTTTACAGTTTTTTCTTTTTTTGATCAAACAAATGCAGCTGAAAAAAAAAACAATTGTACAGATCAAAATATGTGTGTGTGTGTATACACTGGTTTTAACATTAATATATTAATTATTTTTTGAGCATCAAATTAGAATTAGAATGATTTCTGAAGGATCATGTGACACTGAACAGTGAACACTACAGTAATAAGGCTGAAAATTCAGCTTTGATCACAGAAATTATATTTTAAAGTACAATAAAAATAGAAGACTTATTTTAAATCGCAATAATATTTCACAATTTTACTTTTTTTCTGTTTTGGATCAAACAAATGCAGCTGAAAACACTTAAAAAAAAATACTGAAAGTAAACTTCTGAACTGTAGTGTACAATATAAGCAACATTTACAAATGCCCAAATTGCACAATATGTAAATAACCTTTGGAATCTGCTCTTGTATATATAATACAAACACATATACAGTATACAATATACATATACAGTAGTAGCTCCTGTCAGTTTGCTGCTGTGTTCTAAAAGCCAGCGTGAAACATTATTTTCCGGCTGTGCATGATTCCCAAGATCTCAGACACTGGCCTTTTGTTAGACATAAGACACATGCACACTCACTGCATGTACAGTATGTTTCTATGTGTGTGTGTGTGTGTGTGTGTGTGTGTGTGTACAATGAAAGTGATAAGTGATAGTGGCACAGGAAGAAGAAAGCAAATGCTTTTCAGTGTGTTGTAGAGTGTCTTTGTTTATACAAGGAAAGAAATGGAAAACTTTCCCTAATCTGTGTGTGTGTGTGTGTGTGTGTGTGTGTGTGTGTGTGTGTGTGTGTGTGTGTGTGTGTGTGTGTGTGTGTGTGTGCGCGTGTGTGTGTGTGTGTGTGTTAGACAGACTTGGACAGATGGGGCCAGTGCAGCTGCTGGCTGGTCAGCGCAGGACATAATGAAACAAAAGAGAACCTGTAGTTACAAGCAAACCAAGCATGCAGCCATTTAATGTCTTCAGATGCAAACATCTGAACGATGCTGATGTCCTCACCCATGTCTCCTCTGCACAACCACAGTTATGCTGTCCTCTCCACATTACACCACCCAAGCTCACCACTCATTCCTCAACTAAACAAACAGCCCAAATTATCTATAAAGTCCACAGTAAAACATGACAACACACATAAGGTCATAAACACAGAAGCTACTGGAGCGATATATGTGGATGTGCATGTGTGTGTGTGTGTGTGTGTGTTGGCACAGCAAGTGATTAGTTTACAGTGGCTGGAGCACAGAGGAGAAGGTCATCCATCATTCCCCAGACAAAAGTGTCAAGCCCGCTGCACAACAAGAGAAAGAGAGAGTGAGGGAGATAAAGAATTATGAAACATAAGGACAGACAGATGGAAATGTAAATGATGGATGTTGAGAAAACGAGAGACGGAGAGATATTCCTGAGTTAGCAAAGAAATACATATGAATGAGGAAAGACTAGAGGAGGAAAGATGGAGGGAAAGCAGAGAGAAGGAATACACTCAGCTGGGCCTCGGAGGATATGAGCGAGAGAGGGCCGAACGAATAATTTAAACGATAATGACGTGAAGTTGGGTGAGGTACAGGGAAAATTGGAGAGAGGGAAGTAAAAAAAAATATGGAATGAGTGTTTTTTTATTTTTTCAACTTCAGGCACTTTAATGTCCCAGGGGTGGATTTTTATTAAAACTAACAGATTTCAGCTTTTTTTTCTTTTTGTTTTATGGAAGTCACATTAAAACTGTCTTGGAAAGTTTTGCTATGCTTTTATTAATTTATTTCTGTATTCGAAATGCCTTTTAAAATATAGATTTTTTTGTTTTACCATAGTTCCAGATCTAGAAGTTTAATCTAAAAACATGAAAATAAAATAAAATAAATAGTGTTGGCTTTGTGATGAACAAAAATAATTCCAATAATAATAATAATAAAATGAAAACTAAAATTAAAACTAAATAAAACAATCAGATTAAAATACATTTATAATTTAATACATTTTTAAAACTAATATATTCTAAATAATATAGTGAAACAAAAAATGTCATATGTGTCATAATTTTCACAACAAGCAACATTTTTGCCGCAGTAAAGATTTATTGAGTTAGTTACTTCTTTATTTACAGATGTTTAATCTAAAAAATATGAACATCCAAATAAAGTAAAATAAAATAAAATATTTTACTATAAATTATAGTTATTTTGAATATTGTTGGCTTTGCGATAAATTGCTTCTGTTCATCTATTATAAGTCATTTTGGATAAAAACTAAACGTCAAAAATAATTTCAATACTACTACTACTACTACAACTAATAATACTAATGAAAAATAAATAATAAAATAAAATATTTAGATAAAAATACAAATCATTACATTTTTAAATTTATTATAATCTAAATAATATAGATGAAATACACACAATTTGTCATCATTTCTACAGCAACCAACAATTTTTCCCCATTAAAGTTGTATTTAGTTAGTTAGTTACTTACTTACAGACATTTAAAAATAAAATAAAATATTGTCTATGTGATGAACTGCTTCTTTTTATCTATTATAAGTCATTTTGGATAAAACATAAATGCATAAAATGAAATAAAGCAATTTCAAAAATAATTCCAATACTACTACTACAAATGAAAAATAAAATAAACTAAATGAATAATGTAAAATTAAATAAAGCAATTCAAATAATAATAATAATAATAGAAAAAATAAAACAAAATTAAATAATTAGATAAAAATATAAATCATTACATTTTTAAAACTATTATAATCTAAATAATATAGTGAAATACACAAAATATTTATAACCATATTCATTCTTTGTATTATTTATGACATAATTTCTATAGCAACCAACAACTTTGCCCCAATAAATGTATTTATTTACCTACTTATTTATTTTTACAGATATTGTATATACTGTATAAACCAAATAGATATATAAATCAGTAAAAAGCTTGAGATAAAATATGAGAGATTTTGTGTCATTTCAGATTTGAGCAGTAATTTTGTGAAACTACGCATAAAGTGTATATAAGTATTATTTCTGAGTAATCTAGCCTAAATCGGAAAACTCCCTGAAATACAAATATTTTTTTCTCTGTGGACTAACATGCACAGAATAATTATTCACCTCAAGAGCAGTAATTTATGCTAACACAGTAAATAAGGTCCATTTTGGTTACGTGCAGATTTTAATTGTGTGTAGTTAGGATACATCAAATTCTGTGAAATTAGCCTTAGCAGGACAATTGAGTCCAAATGAGTTCCAAAAATATTTTAAATGTCATTTCCACCACAGAATACTATTAAACACATTTGTAACGCATATTTGAGATGTGACTGAAATGACATTGTGGTGTAAAATGTTTATGGCGGAGACAGAAATCACAGAATTCCACTGTTGGACATTGAAAAGTATGTTCTAAGGGATTTTATTTTATAAACGTCCACAGGGTTGAGTGTCCATCCTGAAATAAACACTCGGATAAAAGGGGAAAAAAAGAGGGGGAGTTGATTGGAGGAAGGCTGGGCTGGCCAGCAGCGGGTGGTCGGATAGAGGGGGCATTAACCCGGCAGAGCCGGTCTGCCAACCAAACCCTCCATCACAGCTGTCCTGCCTGGCACCGTGCCACACAGAGAGGAGGAGACAGAAACAAGGGAAAGAGGGTGAAAACGAGAGAACAAGAAGAACAGGAGTGGGAGAAACATTATGCTATTGTTGGTCATTGTGTCACGGGGGGCAAGGCACAGGAGAAAGAACAGCAGCTAATCTTTCCAAGCATATGGACGCTAGCAGGACAGACAGAGGGACACAGTTCGAATAAAAGAGAGTGTGATAGAGAAAGACAGAGATGAGAGACAGAAAACAACAGACAGCTTCAAATCTGGGCAGCTGGTCAGTGAGTCTGGGGTGAATATGTTTACTCAAATACAAAATGGGCTTTTAGGGCGATGACAATAGGGCAGGAGTCTAGCCATGAAACACTCTGGGATAATCCGTATTGACTGAACGCTACCAGAGAAACCTAACTGAGTGGCACAAGGCGCTTAAACGTTTAATGGGTGATCTTATTACACACACACAAAAAGGCCGGAAGGGTGGATGTTGGGGGTCTTTGATGGGACCCTAAACACGTGTCAAAACATCACTGTTATTATTTTCTCATACTTGAATTACACCCTACAACTATTAAAAATCTCAATTAATTGAAATAATGCTGAAATAAAATACAAATATAAATATTTGTATTTTACTCCCTTTCGTGATGCAATGTACTTGCGTTCTTGAGTACTGAAATTGAAATTCGGCAGTTGATGATGACGTAGTACAAAAACACATGTATTACGTCATCATCAACTGCAGAACTTCAATTTCAATACTCAAAAACGCAAGTACAGAGGACACATGAAAGTACCTGGATGTGTTCTTGATGCAGACTTGAGAGAATAGAATCGTTCAGCCTGGTCTCAATGTTTATATGCAGGTATTAGTATGTAACGTTTTCAAGCACACAACCTCCATTTTTGTATGTTTTTATTGATGCTGAAATGCACATTTTGGACATATTTCAATGTTTAAAATGTAAAAATTTTATTTTATATTTTTATATTTTTAGTTAAAAAATATATATATATATATTTAAGATATTTGTATTAATGCATTTTTATAATTGTATTAATACGCAATTTAGATTTTTAGACCCCTTACTCTAAGCCCAAAACCTAAACATAACCATTTTATAGTGAATATAAAAAGAAATAAAACAGAATTTGCCGAAATATTTACGAAAAATTACCATTTTAGTAACAATGTAGCAATTAAAATATATTAAATATATTAATATACTGTATATCTAAACCTAACTTTAACTATTTCTGTACAGTACAGGGCTGCCCTTGACTAAAGATTTTTCTGGTCGACTAGTAGTCGTTCATTTTAAGCATTAGTTAACTATTAGTTGCACGTTTATTAATAAACCAATAATGAGTCTTTAATTGCCTATATAGCCCAATGAACGCTTAAACATGAACAAAAAAAAAGCTTGCCACAGCTAGGAGACTGCTTAACGATTTATAATTTATTGATTAACCAGTGCTTTCTTTGTTTTTAGGCTTAAAGGAACACTCCGCTTTTTTTGAAAATAGGCTCATTTTCCAACTCCCCTAGAGTTAAACACATGAGTTTTTTTAATCCATTTAGCCGATCTCCGGTGGCACTTTTAGCATAGTTTAGCATAAATCATTGAATCAGATTAGACCATTAGCATCTCGTTCAAAATTAACCAAAGATTTTCAATATTTTTCCCATTTAAAACTTGACTATACGTCAGTATTGTACAGTGAAGTGCTGTAAATGCGTCAGTATTTGTCTGTGAAAATGTAAGTAAATTTATGTTTTATAGAGCCACATTTTACGTAAAATACTAACAAATTCTCATGAGTTCACGCTGAACCAGAAGTCCATTTCATTTATTTAACATATTTAGTATTGAGGGCATCCAAGTTATATGACATATCTGAACTTTTTATTTATTTATTTTTTTTTAAATAACACAGTAGTTACTGTCCCTAGTAATTAGTTACTTTTATAATGATGTACTCAGTTTCTAACTCAGTTACTATTTGTGAGAAGTAACTAGTAACTATAACTAATTACTTTTTCAAAGTAACATGCCCATCACTGTTCACAGGAACACAAGTCCAGTCTTTGCATTCTTGGAACTGTCTATCACTAGAACTAGAATCTGCATAGAAACACCCTGACAACAACCCACAACACCCTAGCAACCTTATAGCAACATAGAGGGCAACACCAAAACAATGCCCCGGCAACCACCCGCAACTCATTAGACATCGAACAGTATAGACCTGACAACCACCAACATCCCCCTAGAAACCACATACAGTAGCAGAATCCTGGCAACCCCCTAGCAACTGCATAGTAACTTCTTGGCAACCATCCACAAGATAACTGCATAGCAGCGCCCATACATCTGATCTCCTACACCTCCACCACAATGCAATGAATCACTTGCACTGCTTAGAGCTCTTGACTTTTCCCTTAAAGGATGATTAATATGCGTCTGGAGTAAGAAAGGCATACACACGCGTGCCCACCGTGACCCGTCTCACTCCCTGTTGTTTGTCTGTTGTCACTGTTTGTTTGTCTCTTTTACTCCTTTAGTTTTCGCAAACCAAAGCCCCATCTGCTGGATCATCAACACGCTTGAGTATTTTAATTCACATCTTCAGATACCATCTGCCCAACACCCTCTTCCCCTCACACACACACACACAGAACATGATCTCAGCCCAGCGAGCATCACCTGTCTCCTCTGTTTAGGGTTGGATACTTGTTACACTCTAACATCTGCCATTCTCTAGACTGCAGCTCTCAATGCAGCCCTCTGACGTCAAACCATCAGCCCAGAATTTAGGAGAAACTTCTTTAGGAACTTTTTCATTAGCACTGTGCATTACTTTTTTTTCAGCCAGCTGTGCCACAAACGTTTTTGTCTCTTTGCTTCTGGCTCTGTCTAGATTTGCTTGTTGATATTTTAGTAAAAGACCAGCTTATTTTACACCCCACAACAAATTAAAGCCACTTATCATGTTAACTTCTTTTCTTTGTTTCTTTGTTTGTTTGTTTGTTTCTTTTTTTTTCTTTCTTTACAATATTGATATCAGTGTTGTTTTAGTATTATTTCTATACTGTTATAGATTTCATACATTTCATGAATGAGTTTTTTTATTATTATTTTAGAATATTATGTATTTATTTACTTATTTCAGTGTTTGTTAATTTTAATTTTTATATTTTAGTATTTTGTTGGTACTTCAATAAATTGATTTCAGTTCTGTTGTTTATTTAGTAGTTTTTTAATCTAAAAACTAGTAAATATTTAATAATTTAACATTTTAAAAGTTTATTTTAATTATCTATAATAACCACAAATCACACAATTTGCATCTAAATTTACATCTAAAAAAAAATGCAAGTTTTAGGGTCTCCAAGTTGACCAGACTATTTTATGCACTATTTAACTATTTATTTATTTATTTACTTATACATACATACATACATACATACATACTTTTTTTATTTAGTTTATTTCAGTTTTAGTTTAATTAAAACAAATTCTCTATTAATAATTTTAGTATTTCAAAGAAATTTATTTCAATTCGCAAAATATTTATAATTTAACAATTTATTTTACCTATACTAACCACATATCACATCATTTGCACACCACAAAAAAATTCTCCAAGTTGACCACAATATTTTATATGTAAATTTGCTGGTCGCTTATTTATTTATTTACTTACTTTTCTTTAGTTTATTTCGATTGTATTATTATTTTTTTATTTTATTTTATTTATTTTTTTGTTTAAATTTTCATCTAATATTTGTATATCAATTAGCAAAAAAAATTATAATTTAATGTTTTATTTTATTTAACTGTAAAACCACAAATCACAACATTTTCCTCCCAGATTTTTGGGTCTCCAGGTTGACCAGCCTATTTTTATGCAAACTAATTATTTATTTGTTTGCTTGTTTTTTTTATTTTTAACATTTTATTTATTTATTTTAATTTTAGCTAATTCCCAAAGGGGAGCTGTTTCCAAAGGGCAGTACTAAATGGAAAAAAAATACATTTCAACAAAATAAAAATGTGGACATCTTCATCCTGTTCAAAAGTTTTCACCCCCTGGTTCTTAATGCATCGTTTGAACCTTTTTTAATAGTTGTGTTTGAATCCCTCAATTGTCCTCAGTGTGAAAAGATGGATCTCAAAATCATACAGTCACTGCTGGAAAGGGTTCAAATATGCAAAATATGCTGGAGAACTGAAGAATCTGCAGGACCTGGAGGATTTTTCAGAAGAACAGTCCTCAGTTTAACTGTTCACAAGAAACAAGGGGCTTATGAACAACCATCACTAAACAAAAACAAAAACTTATTTTGCAAACTGCAAGAAGGATGCCTTCTCCCAACTGCCGTTTTGAGATCTCTCCACAGGTGTTCTATGAAATTCAGATCTGGACCAGATTGCTGGCCATTTCAGAACTTTCCAGCGCTTTGTTTGTAACCATTTCTGAGTGCTTTTTGAAGCGTGTTTTGGGTCATTGTCCTGCTGGAAGACCCATGACCTCTGGTGGAGACGCAGCTTTCTGACACTGGCCACTATGTTGCACCCCAAAATCCTTTGGTAATCACCCAAAAACATATTTGAACCTCCACCATGTTTGACTGTAAGGACTGTGTTCTTTTCTTTGAAGGCCTCATTTTTTTTCTGCAAACAGTGCCATGATGTCCTTTACCACAAAGCTCCACTTTTGTGTCATCTGTCCACAGTACTTTCTCCCAGAAGGACTGTGGTTTTGTCACATAAGTTTTGACAAACTCCAGTCTTGCTTTTTATGGCATTGTGTCAGCAGTGGTGTCCTACCATAGTGTCCCTTTTCATTCAGATGGCGATGGATAGTGCGAGCTGACACTGTTGTACCCTGTGTCTGCAGATCAGCTTGAATTTGTTTGGAAGTTAATCTGGGTTGTTTATCCACCATTCGAACAATACTTCATTGTAATTTTTCATTAATTTTGGGGAGGGAGGTTAGCTACAGTGCCAAGGGCTGTAAACATCTTGATGATATTGCGCACAATAGACACAGGAACATTAAGACCTCTGGAGATGGACTTGTAACCTTAAGATTGTCCATGTTTTTCCATAATTTTTTCTCTCAAATCCACAGACAATTTTCTATAATGTACAATCGCTGCATGCTTGATAAATCTACTTTTCAGTCATTATCTTCAACAAGTATGAAAATAATAGGAAAACAAAGCCAAATCCCAGACATTTGAGGCAATTTAGAAATCCCGACCAAGACATGTCCAGGAAAACAGGACATATGGTCAACCTAATAACCCATAAAACACAAACCCAGAGTTAACCTGGTTAAAATGTCAAACAAATGGGATAATGTCCCAAAGGAAAAACCGACTGGGATGGAATTTCGACCTGTCGATTAGCGTAGCATGCTAGCTCTGCTACAGAGCAGCTTTCATAGACTTAATTAGCCATCTCTGCCCAGCCACCACCCTCAGGTACCATAATCATATCAGCCTGACAGGATTTCATTAAGAATCAATCTACTGGAGAACAAGGGACAAAAACACCCTAAACCACCTCCAGCGAGCTCTCGCGGCCGCTGTCTGGAGTGGCTGGCACTAGCAGTGCCGCAGACACTGCAACCCTCCACTGACTGCCTGTCAGAGCGGATACAAGGATATAAAAGTTGGTCGTCTGTATTTTTTGGAGGCGAGTAGAAGGCGACGTGGCTTTATGCGGTGCGACGTGCGGCTATTACTGCCGATTTTATAGCAGTCATTACGCCACGCTCTCTCTCGCGCTCAGTCCTGGCTAATAATGAGAGTGATTACGGTCCAGCTACACACTCCATTCGGATCTCATAACTGCTGAAGTCCCTGATTATACAGAGCAACATAAAATGAGAGAGAAAAGAGGGGCATTTTTGAGGATGAGCTCTTGTGAATGTAACCTGAGGCTCAGGGCCTGAAGCCCTGGCTATTGTAGAGGAGATAATATACACACACACACACACACACACACACATGTCTCTTAGCCATCTGGAGCACGAGCTGTGACCCAGCTTTCACTCAGCAAGGAGGCCACTACACACACAGTCAAAAATGCACATATGTGCCACTACTTTCTTTGCTTTTCTTTCTTGTTTTCTGTTTCCCTCTCTTCCTTTTTCAATTTCCTTTCCCATCTATCACGCTCCTTCATTTGCCCGCCCCGCTCCCCGTCTCCTCCCCTCTCACAGATAGAGCGATCAGGACCCGAGGCGGGGAGACGGAGAAGGGGCCGGGGAGACAGAGGGATGGAGAAGGTGATCTTGCGTATCGCTTACATCTGGGAGCGGAACAATGACAGCTGCTGATGTCAAACAGGTGCTGAGCTTCAGGCCTGCAGGGAGGAGGAGGGTGTGTTCGCAACCCACACGCTCCAATGCTCACACACACACACACACACACACACACACACACACACACACACACTCACATACAAGTCAAATGTTTGCCACTTCCAAAATTAGAGGAAAAAATCCAGCTGGGAAAACCAATTTATGCTGTGGCCCAATAGAGAGTTAAGCTGGAGAAAGACAACGATGAGAAAGTTGTTTGGGATTGTAGCTTTAATCAGGAACTAAGCTGACTAAATCAGGTCTGCAATGGTTCAGCGACAAAGTGTAATTTAACAGCGATGGGGAAAGTGTGTTTTTGAGGGATTGACACTAAATTGGTGTATTGAGGATCCAGAGGAAAAGTTTTATTGCTTGAAGTTTTCTCTTTCATAGCTAAAGTGAATTAATGGGGTTCTCGGTTGTGTTTTGTTTATGTAACAACCTGTCTCAGAGGTTTCTTTAAAAAAAAAAAATTGTTGACATGCAGTACCGTAAGTGTATGAGTTATGAAACTAATGTGGATGTCAGAAAATGTTTTTTTTGTAAGTTTTTAATTCATTTAAAAAGGCAAAACAAAGAAAGAAAGATTAAAAAGTTTAAAAAGTAGTCTAACTTTGTTAAAAAAATAAATAAAAGAGGAAATCTCTGACATCTCTGTTCTCTGTTCAAAATAAACTTTTACAATATTTTTTTTTTTACTTTTTAAATTAATTATTTTTTTTACTGTAAAGCAAACTAAAAACAGGTAAAATTACTGAAAATAACTGGTTTTGGAAGTTAATTTATTTAAAAATGTAAAAAAAAAAAAATGATACAGTCAGAACATTAGTAAAGTAAAAACTAATTAAAATATTTGATTATAAAATATTGGAACATAATAAATGAACAAATAAAGAAATACAACTGATAGAAAACAAGAAAGAAAAAGTAATCTAACTTTGTTTAAAAAATAAAAGAAATCTCTGACATTTAATGTTACACAGTTTAAATAAATGAACTTTTACTGTAAACTAAAAATTATACAATTAAAAAATATTTTTTTTTTACTGTAAAGCAAACAAAAAATGGGTAAAATGACTAAAAATAACTGAATTAAATTTGGTTTAGGATTGTTTTAAATTAATTTAAAAAAAGAAAAACATATTAATGTAGTCAAAACATTATTAAATAAAAACAACGAAAAAATATTTGACTAAAAAATATTTAAAAATACAAAAATGACCATATAAACAAACAGAAGCAATAGAAAAAAAAATTAAAAGAAGAAATCATTCAATGTTAAAAGTTTTAAAACACTTTTACTGTAAAAAAAAAAAAAAGAAAATTAAAAATGTAAAAAAAACAAGTCAATAACAAATTAATATTTTTGTTTAAAGTATAAAAAATTGAAAATCTTGAAATGTATAATTAATGTTAAACATCTTTTTATGTTTTATGTTTTAAGTTTTAAAGAAATCTCTGACATAGAAATCTCAAACACATACTGTGTTTATATTTTACTATAAAAACAAACTATTAAAAATAATAATAAAAAAGGAAAAAAATAGCTTGAAAAAAATAGTATCTCTAAACATTCTATTTAAAGTCCTCAAAAAACCTATGACTTTTACTGTTAATAGTGTTTTAAAATAAAGTCAAATAAATTAAAAAAAGACTTTGGACTTGAATTTCACTGTAGTGTGACATTTTGTCTCAGGAGTAAAATCTGTGAATTAGCACATTTACATGTATTTATTTAGCAGCTAATTTTCAGCTAACGCATCCATTTAACCTTACTGCTCTCTAGAAAAAACAATTGTGATATTACAGAGACATAAATGATTTTCCCTCCTGCAGGACGAACCTTGAGCAGTGCAGCTGACACATACTTTCTTTACTGCCCAGCTATTATTTAGAAAACAGCGAAGCCTGCAGTGACTGTAACAACTGAGCCGCATGCCAAAACACAATTTCTGTCTCCCGTTCAAATATGTCTGTCAGCTCTGCCAAATGAGTGAAAGTCACAGTTGTTTATGCTGCAGTTGTTGTACATGGAGATGCGAGTGTGATATTCAGGTTACTACAAGAGAAGTGCTGAATGAATCTGAGAACATTCACACACACATGCTATTGCTTGTCTGGCAGATCAGATAACACCGTCGTAATAGTTCCAGTCTAGCGGGAGTGTAACGTTAATGCAGTCACAGTTCATCAGGGTCGTTTGCCTCGTACAATTAACACTGCTTATAAAACTCCACTCGTTCACACCTTGCTTTACCAGCACTGTGAGCACAGGAACCTAATTGGATGTTCTGATTTGCACCTCTAAAGCCCTACAAGCATTCCATTCCTGTCTAATCACTCTGAATTATTCAGGGATTTTAGGTGCTTCATCAATGTTTCAGAGCTCACTACAACTTGTTGAGCCTCGTTTAAATCTAACACTGTCACCACTTTCTCCAGATATATCTTCCCCCAGGGCCAAAATGCAGAGCTGCATTGCAGTGAGGACAAACTTTAGACAATGCTACGGTGCCAAGCTGTAACAGTAACCCTGGTGAAACAGAGAATACACAGCAGGAGAATCACAGGATATCTAGCGCTCGCAAATACACACACCAAGAGAACCTTGTTGAAGCTGATCGCATTTTCTTCACTCTACAACGCAACCTGTGAAAGCAAGCAGACCATAATTCAATTGTCAGACTGTAATTCAGCAGATGCTGTGCAGTGCTCTGTGTATTGCACTAATACATTCAAAAGGGATGGTGTGCATACTGATGGAAAAAATGTTTTTAGCTATAGTCTAATCACCAAACGTCCTAAAGGAATACTTCTCCAAAAATTTAAATTGCCTGAAAATGTATTCACCCTCAGGCCATACAATATGTAGATTAGTTTGATTCTTTATCTGAACAGATTTGACAAAATTCAGCATTACATCACTTCCTCACTAATACAAGTGAAGGGGTGCTGCCAGAACAAGAGTCCAAAGAGCTGATAAAAACATCACAATAATCCACAACAGGGTTTCTGCAGATATGAACAAGTGTACTTTAAAGGGGGGGGTACAGTGGTGTTTCGTATATTCAGAGTTGTTTACAGTGTTAAAGAGTTGGATTCTCATGCTAAACATGGCCAAAGTTTTAAAAAATAATTTGGACAAATGACAAAGAATTTCTTTGCTGAAAATTTTACTTCCGGGTTGGTACAAGTTTCAGCAGTTTTTTTTTTTTTTTCGATTGTGGCATTAATGACGTAATCGGTGGTGGAACTCCTTATATGAGCATTTCTCCGGAAAGAATGTCTCTAAAGAAGTGTGGTTATGGTTGTAAGGCAAAGATAACTTTGCACAGCTTCCCGAAGAACCGAGCGTTACGTGAACAGTAGATGCAGTTCCTTTTTCCGGGGCAGCAATGGAGTTTAGCAAGTATGTGTTTGTTGATGAATGTTTCATATACGAGGACCAGTTCGACGCTGGATTTGCACATTGTTTGATACTGAAAGATGGAGCGGTCCCAGCTATAAAAGATCCCGGTCATGATTCACAACTGCAGATGGTAAGTGAAATGACATCAAATGTCTGTTTTATTGGCAATCCTAACGCAAGTGATCGTCGAACATAGCTCCGCCCACGGCGCGCCTCCAGAAATTTGGCCTTTTCCGGAGAAAATCTGAAAGCTGTATTTTTCTTTTATAAATATAAGAAATCTAAAGACTTTTTGGAGATATTAAGGATACATTACTACTCTATAGGTACTCAGGATTAACATGAGATTAGGTGAAACTGTGTATGTTATGTACCCTTTAAGACTTTTTAAGACCTTTTTAATACCACCTTATATGAAATGTAAGACCTAAAAGGAAATGGAAATACTTATATTGTATACATACATGTAATAGTTAATGTGCTTAATGTAAAAAGAAAACAAAATGTCATCGCTGTCATAAATTATATTTATTACTACGATATACAGTGAACTTTTCATATCAGCAGACAATATTTCACACAAAATATCCCCATAAAAGTACATCACCGAGATTTTATTCTGAAGCAATATTTGCATCTAGCAGCTTTTACATACTTAAATCTGCATATTTTTGTTTACTTTTATAAAGGCCTATTTTTTACACTTTTGAAATGTATGCATCACCTTTCATGTCAAATTATTACAACTTATCAATAAATTTTATAGGGCTGTTACCAGTCAGATTACATAATTTACACTGCAAAATTAAAACTGCAATAAATTATGTTATGAGATTAATGTTTTAAATGCATTTATGAATATACAAATACTTTTACTAAACTACCAGTAGGAGGCGCAAATCACTTAATGAGCGAATCATTTCAACTGATTCGTTCAAAACGCTGAATCATTCAGTAAAGCCCGCCGTGTTGCTTGGAGATATGTGCTACTGTGATCTTTTTTGTAACTATTTTCGGTAATGAAATGGAACAAAACAGTAAATATTGTGTTTAAAATGCAAGTAACTTAATAACTACTTGACTAATTACTTGTTTACTGAAAATCAATGTAACATTTGCAATCGTGATAATATTCAGCAAAGCTCAGTTGGTGTGTTACTGAACTACATAATGTTAGAAATAAACTACACATTTAGAATTTTTAACTCAGTGAGTTTCTTCTGATTTTTTTTCTCTCATTTGTTTTTAAGTCAAAATAGTTTTTAAGACAGGCAACGCAATTTTGACAACAGAAATACACTATCCTTCATCAAACGCTGTTTATGTTGAATGTATTGAAATAAGAAGAATCATTCTTGCGTTTCAGTGCTTCGCTGGTTATTTTTATTTATTTTCTTTAGTCAATCTTCAGTCTGTCCAATGACTGTAAAAAGATATTTTAGTGGTAATATGACCAAAATAATTTAAGACCCATTGAATCTAATTTTAAGACATTTTAAAACTTATATTTGGAAAACGTTTTTTTAAAACATTTGAAGACTTAAGGACCCGTGGACACCCTGTACAAGTAATCCAGACCTCTCAATAAATTTAATCGACCTGACCAAAGCTTTTGACAGCATTCACCATGGGACCCTCTGGAAGATCACCCGAGAATACGGGATCCCTGCAAACAAGCCTTTACGGGCCCACTTAAGGCTAGCCTAAGGGCCCCCAGCAGGCTACCAGCACAGGGCCTCTGAGACTTTGCTCATTGGAAAAACGTTGGTCCCTTAGCATTGGCCCTGCATCCTGCATGGGCAGCCCTTGCTTAGTCCCCAGAAAGCCCTTACTAGGCCCACACAGGGCCCGCACTATTAATCTACAACAATACATCTGTTTCACTTTAAATAATTTTCAGCACCTATAACTTAGGTCTTTGGGAAAAGCAGTTATTTATTATACATCTGAAATGGATGCAGTCACCACATAACTAATGTCTGTATTGTCAAAAATGTACAGTAGTCAAAGGGATTTATTAAATACAAAACAGAAAACATTAAATTCAGGTTAACACAGCTACATATAACCAAAAATGTGAAAACACAAAAGTACTAAAAACACAACCAACAGCTATTTATGCTAACATCTTAATACGTTCCAACAACGATGCCTGACACACATCCTGAAGATAACGTATTGAGATCGGATGACCACTGGCACAAATCGAGTGTCGAATGCAGTTTGCCGGACATGTCCTTGGACAGCTGCCAACCAGGCTACCACAAACAGCCATACTTTGGAACCCACAACCAGAGAAACAGAAGCAAAGATGCCCCAAGATCACAAAGGACATTCATTAAAGACCTCAAAGCTGTCAACCTTTCCTGGGATGAAGCCGAAACTGTTGTATCTGATCAAACACAATGGAGATTGCTTGTCGTCCAATGCGTCAAACGGCGTGGGAGGATCTACTTCTAAGTAAGTCTAAGTAACTTCAAACCATCACTTCTGGTCAAAGTGTGAGTTCATAATCCAAAATAATGCCTCTTCCAGTGAAAAAGTCCATCTCCTGTTGTCCACTTGTCAAAATTCACAACATATTTGTACAGAACTGTTTTGGACTATTTTAAGAACGGTGCCTGATGTGTTCATATTTCTCTTCTGATACACACAAGACAACTGATTATATTCAAGTCATATTATGGATAGAGGACTAGTATTTTAGCCATAAGCACTGGTTTGAATTTACAATTATTGATGGATACTTGTGGATTATTGGTGTTTTATCAGCTGTTTGGACTCTCATTCTGACGGCACCCATTCACTGCAGAAGATCCATTGGTGAGCAAGTGATGTAGTGGTACATTTCTTGAAATTTGCAAAACAAACTCATCCACATCATAGATGGCCTGTGGGTGAAAAATTTTATTTTTGGGTAAAATTAAATAAATAGAAAATAATATGATTGGACAGCCATAGTTTACTAAAACCATAGCTTACCACTCTTCATTATATTTAAAACAGGAGAGAGTCGAGAGACTGGAGCTTTATTCAAGTACACAAATATTTCTCTAGTAGCTGGATTCATAAGACGGCTTTTCAGAAATATTGGCGAAGGTTGTCACATTTCTTTTGGGACAAGCTTTAAAATTGTATAAATTTCTACAGTGTATTAATTATAGTGTTTGCCAAAAATGGTTTAAAATGTATTTACGCCAGTGTTGCCAAGTTTTGTTGTTTTCCCAAAGAACTGAGCTACTTCTACAGTTGCCACAGACTGTTTTTTTTTTTTTCTTTGTGGGTTAAAGCGTTATTTTAACAGAGAAGACAACAGCAAAAGCATGCTTGGGCTAGTTTTGATTGGCAATTGGGCTGGTTTTGTTTCGTAGACCTGGCAACCATGATTTATACTTTTAGAACAGTAATTGTTGTTAAAAAAAGGTCACACTACAGTTTTCTTAGAATTCATACATTGCCTAAACGATGAATAAATAAGCTTTCCATTGATGTATGGTCTGTTAGGATAGGACACTATTTGGCCAAGATACAACTATTTGAAAATAATGTGCAAAAAAAAAAAAATAAATAAAATAAAATATATATATATATATATATATATATATATAATATTTTATTTATATAAATAAAATATATATTTAGAGTAAAATATTTAGAATATAATCGCCTTTAAAGTTGTCCAAATGAAGTGTATTACTAATCAAAAATAAAATTTTGGTATATTTACAGGAGAAACTTTACAAAATATCTTCATGGAACATGATCTTTACTTAGAATACTAATAATTTGTGGCATAAAAGAAAAAGCGATAATTTTGTCCCATACACTGTATTTTTGGCTATTGTTACTATTTATGACTGGTTTTGTGGATCAGGGTCACATTTTTGTAGACAAGACTTTATACTGTTCAGAAATTTTGGGATCAGTGCTTTTTTTGGGAAAGAAATTAATTCTTTTATTTAGCAAGGACAAATTAAATTGATCAAAAGTGACAGTAAGACATTTATAATGTTACAAAATTCTTATTTAAAATAAATACTGTTCTTTTAAATATCGTATTCATCAAATTAGCACAAAAAGTCATACCGACTGCTTTTGTTATATTTGGGTGAACTATTCCTTTAAAGTTGTCCTTGGGTTAATATATGGTTGAGTTGAGAGCCCATAGCTGGACTGAATGACCATGAGGTAAACTGACCACAGAAAGCACATAGTCAAACCCTACAACTGCATACAGACACAAGCCAAACAATACAACACCCATTCCACGAGTGCTAGTGGTCACACACAACACCTCCTCCCTGACTCATGAGACTTCACATCTAAACACCCAGGTCAAACATTCTCTGCATGTTTTAAGAATATAAGGAAAAGCATGTTTACGATGAATTTAGGAACGTCCATAAATATCAGACCTCAAGCATGTCGGGGAGGTGAATTCTAGGCCTCTGAGGCATGTGGGCGAGGTCTACGCCGGCTAAGATATCTCTTCTTCTCCCCTTGTCTCCTGCTCATCTCTGGTGTGTTTTGTTGCACGACCACAGGGACAGTGCTGCTTCCCTGACGGGGCTGGGAAAAATGTCAGGAATCTGCTCCGCACCGCGATAACCCTCCAAACTGTTTACGTTTGGAAAGACAAGAGAAAAACAGACAGAAGTGGCAGCGGGGGGAGAAGAGGAAGGAGGGAGGCACAGGATGGAGGAATCAGAGGCTTTGGGTGTGATTGCGTTCCAGGGCCTGACACAAGTAGCACTACATTAAGCATAGAAAACACGGGAAACATTCACTGCATACCAAGATATCAAGTGGACGAGCATGTGACAGTCTGCTGGTCGTGTTCCAGTAAATGTACCCATAGTTCGTATGGACATAAATATTTTGCTTAAGGCGCTAATACTAATGCAAACCCATGAACGTGCGCCCTTCACAGGAATGTCATATTACAGAGCTGAATGCACTTATTAGTGGTGTTTGCCAAGGAAACATCACTATTACTCTTGCATAAACTTTGAACGCATCCTGCTTTGGACTATAATAGTGCACCACAGTGCCACTGGACCATAAGTCTAACATTATCTATATTTCCATCCAAAGTTGCAAATATAACTTAAGCGCAAAACTGGAATATCACGGACAAAATGGAATAAATATGCTCATGTTTTATCTTGCGTTTGGAGGTGGATGCCTGCTGTTTGGGAGTGCAGTCATGTAAGACAGTCCTGGGAGGTTATTTACCGAACCACTTTGACAACAGACTTTGGCTCAGGCATTTTAGAATGACCAAAACAACATTTCAGATGCTCTGCAACAAGATCGGTTTGCTGGTTAGTGCAGTTATGCCATCCCATCAGCCTCAGACCCACACCCACAGACCGTTGGCTGAACATCTGGTGCATACTGAATGCAAAATTGAAAGCGCTTCAGGAGTTTCGAAGTTGTCACCAGATAGGCTAAATTATACAGGATTTCCAGGAGAGGTGTGTCGCATTTTTAATGTTCCACCTGAAAACAAAGATGCCGTGATGCCAACCTCATGGAAAGCTACTGTGTTTACAACTGTGACAATGAGCGCTTATCAGGACTAACTAAACGCTGGATTTTTTAAAAGTATGTGAAATATGTAAAATTCAGAGTATAAAAGAGTTTTTACACACCGGTCTGTTATTGTGGGGACATTTCCACGCCCCTAAACATGACATGGCACA
Source organism: Cirrhinus molitorella (assembly GCA_033026305.1). Taxonomy (NCBI): domain Eukaryota; kingdom Metazoa; phylum Chordata; class Actinopteri; order Cypriniformes; family Cyprinidae; genus Cirrhinus; species Cirrhinus molitorella. The sequence continues at coordinate 12,204,692 of CM065131.1, forward strand.
AAGCGTAACATGATTGGTTGTTTTACCTGTCAGTTTTATGGTCTCACATCAAAGAATTTATCTGGTAAATGTGTTTCCATCATAGTTTATGCCCATAATTTCTTATCGGATAAAAATTGTATCTGACTCAGTTGAGCACGTATGTTAAATAGGTATTAAAATTGTATTAAAATAGGTGGATGGAAACATAACTATTGTCAAACTGATCCCAGTTTGCACAGATCCTCAAAAATGACTAAAATTGCTGTCGTATGCATGCCAGGCCAGTAGTTGGCGCATTTATAATCATTTTCGTACTAAGTTGATTACAGCTCCATATGTTTTGCTTTCCGGATGGACATAACAAGCTTGCTCGGTAGCTCAGCCGGCATGAAATTGATGCCGGCTGAGACTTAGGATGCAGAATCCTTGGGTACGAATCCTGTGAAAAAAAATGATTTTACAATGAAAGAGCTTAAAAATGAGAGATCGAAAAACAAGCTAAAACTGCATGCTTAGGATTGCGTTTTTACATCATATTAGCTTTTGTTCATACTATCTGGAAGGTTTAGGTTTATTTTAAAACGAGCATTAGAGTTATGGCATCACTCAACAGACATTTCAAGTCAGAACTGTGGTGACACATGCAAAGCCAATGTTACATAAGACATATGTAACATATGTACGTTAATCTGGTTCAATCAGGTTCAAACCAGTGTTCATTTTGACAGCAAATTTTAATTTTGTTTTAGTCATAGTCTTTTGATTAAAATCATATTTTAGTCATCTGAATTGTTTTTAGTTTTAGTCTAGTTTTAGTTGACTAAATATCATAAGATTTTAGTCGACTAAATCAACAGTAAATTTAGTTGGCTAAAATTTAGTTACAGTGCAATGCATTTATTAAGCATTTCTCTAAAATTTCCAAACTCATTATATAGGTTTGATATTAAGGTCTTATCATGATAAACACAATTTAACTGCAGTGATACATAACATGCCTTAATATTACAATGAAATAAAACCACTTCTCATAAAGAAAATAGTCTTCTTTTTAATGAAATACCAATGGTTATATAGGCTAATTATGCATTCTTTATAGTAACTTGTTTACCATATTCTTTATTCTTTCAGACATGTTTACTTCTATAAATGCATTTAGATTCATCTTTAGGGCTACATAAGTGATTCAGTCAAGAGCAGTGAGTGGTTTTCTGTCTTTCTTTTGTTGCTTGATTAACATCAGTGACAATAGCAACTAAATGTGGCTGCTATGCCTTTAAAACTGAATGCATGAATGCAATAGATGCAATTAAACTTTACACTTTCTCCCTACTGTTTATGTTCATTTAAGACGTAATTGGCTGTGTTTACGTGAATGGACAATACAAGGTTTTGTGTGTATTTCTCAGTTCATGCAACGCGAAAGAGTGTGAGACGTGCTTTCTGTGTGTATGCTTCATCAAATTAACACTGGTTCAAACTTTGAACTTTATGAATGATTATTTTAATTTCAAGTGTGTGTAAGGAATTGGAAGCAAGCAGAGTACAACTGTTTCTAAAGCAACCATACAGCAACATACCAAAGCAACCCTAGAACACCATAGCATCTTCATAACAACACCCAAATAACTGCATAGCAATATCTCAGAATACCACATAATCCACAGTGACTGCAAAGCAATAACCCTGATTTCACAAGTTTGACACATCCAAAATGTCATACCTGATCTTGTGACGAAAATGTACCTGTGAGAACGTTTTCACAAGATGCTAAACACATACCGCCATGTATGTTTTAAGACATATTCGATGTGAAATGTCCACTGAGTGGCGCTAAAAGTGTTCCCAGAACGTACATATGGTACGTTATATGTGGCGTTGGTTTTGTATGCGTCACCGCAGTTCTGACTTGAAATGTCCATTGAGTGACACTATAACTCTAATGCTCTGTGACGTTTTAAAATAACGTACTATCTGCACTACACCTAAACCTACCCGATAGTATAAAAACAAACAAACAAAGAAAAAAACGAATGTGATGTAAAAACACAATCACAAGCATGCCGTTTCTGCTTGTTTTCCGATCTCTCATCTTTCAGCTCCTTCATCGGGAGTCATGTTTTTCACAGGATTTGTACCCAAGGATTCTGCATCCTAAGTCCAGTTCTGTGCCAGCTGAGCTACCGAGAAAGTTTGTTACATCTGGAAAGCAAAACATATAGAGCTGTAATCATAACTGTATGAAAACGATAACAAGTGCTCACTGCTTTAACGCCTCTAGTGTTCATTTCTGTTGGAAACTGCAGTGATATGTACTTATTGGTATTAATTGCGAAAAAGTTCCCACATGTACGTATTTGAATCCTTTCTCCAGATGTTTGTACACAATAATAACAAATTACGCTGTCCATGTCTTGGAGATTGTTCTGTGCTTTCTGGGATATGACCATGGTAACTTTGCGCACTCACTATAAAAATAAGCATTCTAGCCACAGAACTATAGATGGCTTCTGTTTCAGTAAACAAACAGGATTTTGCTGAATTATGCATACTTCCTGGAAACATTTTAGCATTTACAGTAATTACCACGACCCTAGAATTCCATAAGAAATCCACAGGGTTGGCTCGTTTCTGTTGTTTTCATTTCACACATGTTGATTGTAAAATCCCTAACTTCATTAATAACATCTCATTTCACCTAACAGACTCGATCCTGATCTTATCTAAGCCATATCTCTCCGTCTCCTGGTGTTTGTAATCTCTTTATGCAAATCTGCACTCTCTCACACACACAAACAGCAGCTACCTCACTGGCTTTCTCTCGGATATGGAAGGTACTTATTATACAGTTTTGGGGGACTCCAGTGCTTGTGTAATTGGCTAGATGCAACAATTGTTTGTTTTGGGTTATAAGTTTGACATTCTTTGGAATTTGCTGGAAAAACAAAAACATCTTTTGTGTACTGGAGAGGACTTGGAAAGGACACCCAGAGTTTTGTGGAGTCGTTTTCTGACTTTGGTCATAGACATCAGAATTTCAGTAGAGCGTCTCCTCTAAACAAAAATAAACTCATCTCTGGAGGCCCACATTTTAATTAAAGAAAATCTCACAAATAACCAGAATTTTACATTATCTGAGGTAAACGTGAGTGTGCTTTGATGAAATATTACCAATTTTTAGACACTTTTCAATATTTGAAATATCAATTAGAAATGGGACTGACTATATGTAGTTAATCTTGAGATACATTAGAAGTAGACAGATGGGCTTGACCCAGACCTGGTTCAGGATAATGAGCCACAGCCGTCTGAAGGACAGTGGAAGACCTTGAAGACCAAATCGAAATTAAGGCCATTACTCTTCATTTCTTTTACATTTACAGCTCATCGCCAACCTTCATAAAAGGACATATTGTGTGTGTGTGTGTGTGTGTGTGTGTGTGAATAAAATTTGTATTGCTATGAGAATGAAACGGGGAGAGAGAGAGAAAAAAGCTGATTGTCTGTTCCTCACATAGTGACATCTTACTCTGACCTTTGACCTCTGCTGTAGCTCCACTGACGCAACTCATGACAAACCCGCTACTCACTGCTGTGATGACGTCAAACATAAGAGAAGTCTGTAATTATTCTTTATTCATGGTTTTGTGTCTTTGTTCTATTCACTTTAGTCACCTGATGGAGCGTGCGTGTGTGAGTGCGCAGAAGCATGCATGGGAATGGGAAACGTCATGTGTGGATTAGGGCTAACAAACTTGGGTAGCAATGCTGCTAGTCTTCAGTAGCTGGACAGTAGCTCAGCTGTTTTCAGTGTAGCTAAACCAGCTTCTCTTCTATCTCTCTTTCTATCTTTTGCTGTAGTGTGCCAGTAGAAAATATCAGTTTACATTTTCAAACATTCATTTTGCCATTAATTGTAATAATCCAGTGAGATTTTTGGTTGCACAAGGAGTCTGACAACAGCCAGTGCTCCACACAGAGATCTGATCTCAGCATCATCCAGTCTATCTGGAATGACATGAAGAAACAGAACAAACTGAGAAGAACTGTGGCAATGTCTCCAAGATGCTTCAAGAAACCCACCTGCAAAACTACAGTACTGTTAAAAGTTTTAGGCACTTGTGTAAAAATGATGTAAAATGAGGATGCTGCCAAAAATAATGTCATAAATAGATTTTCTTTACCAATTCACTTCTATTACCCAATTAATAGCTTTGCAAATGTATGTATTTATTTATTTTTAATGAGCTATCCCTTAAAATTATAGGCATAGCTTATAGAATCTACAGTTTGAAAGCAGCTTCAGCAACGCTGGTAGTGAGAACTTTGATACGGCCTGTAATCAGCCCTTAAATTGAAGTTGATAAGTAGCTCCGTTTCTTTCTTTCGCAAATCAAGGCTCTAAATCAGTAATAAGTCAACATGCTTTGCTGACCTCATTCATTAGAGTTAGACAACCTGTCATCCTGCCAGATCTCTCTATGCAGGAAAACAATGTGTTCTCATACAACAGTACAGTGTGGAGCCCTGATGACCGGAATACATCAATTAAACTTCCTCAAGCTTACATAAACAAAGAGAGCAAGCTCATAAGACGGTCTTCTCTGACATGGCATGCCACTCAAACCACACTAACCAAAGAATTTCATATAAAGTAAGTATCACTATTATTAACACTTTTTTTAAAACAGTTAATCTGATCAGAATTTATGGTTTATGGCTTTTTTACATATAACCCACATTAAAGAAGGCGGCTGTTAAATCACACATAGACAATCGCAGAGACCAGTGAGTCAACTAAGCACCACGCTTATTAAAAAGGTCTTTGTTGGCGTTTATGGCTCCATTAAAAAGGTCCAAAGTTCGAAACATGCAGCGTTATTCTATGTGCTGACGTAATTTCCACTGAAACAGGAAGACTGGGTGGCAAAGGTCCCACCCCCCATTTTTTTTTTAAATAGCCAATGCGTTTTGTTTATATCACAGCTTGGGCCAGAGCCATTAAGCATGGAAAAGTCACATTTGACAGTGTATGACAACCACAATCTCATTCATTTTGCTATAAAATACAGCATTCAGTGTAGAATTCAAATAGGTTTGAAAGGATTTTCAAACATAATTATTCGCTCCGTGCTATCGTGTCTCTGGACCGGAGCTGCGGCGGTTTGCATGACACAATGTGAAACCAGACTTCTTTCGCACCAATGGAAAGCATATTTGCACTGTCTGAATCATTCCCTATCCCTATTTGGCAGAACAGAAAATACTAACTCTGTAAACAAGTACCCTTTTTCAGCTTCAGCGTCTATTTATAGCGTAGGGGGCGGGGCGCTTTGGATTCTAAAGAGCATTTGATTGGACAGGAAGTTTGATGAGAAGATGAAGTGCAGGGTGATGTCATCAAAATTGTTGAGTTAGAGACTAAGTTTTAAATGCCTATATCTTGTAAATGCAAATGTTGTCATTGTTTTGGCGCACACTGGCTTATAGATCGTGCATATAGATCGAACATATTCATAATAGTAATAAAAAGCTAACAACTTTAATTTTGCTGCCAGTTTGTTTGGTGTGTTCCACACGTCGGCTCACATCAGGCTCATGTCGGCAGCAGTTTGCCAGACGAAACTCTGATTGGATGCCTAGTTTCGCAAACGAGTCAGTGCTGAAGAATTAAAGCGAAAGTAATGAAAACGAGTACATAAATGAAGACGCCACCTACAGAATGCTGTTTCAATGGTACATGATCTTAGCGAGTTATTAACAACTGATATTCAAAATGGTAAGCAAGTGCTGCTTTGTTCATGTTTGTTCAGTTTCTTCTTTTGAATGACTAATATATACTATTAACAGCTGCTGATCGAAAGCGAAATCTTCTTTGGAGTCGGCTATAGTCTGTGCAGTGTGTTTGAGCGCAGCTTTTTGGTCCAGGCGCTGCCGGTGCATGGCGACAACACTGTCCGCTTTTGTCGCCGCTAGTTCTTTGAAGTCAGCTTGGTGGGTCTTGGCCTTAATTCTCCAGCATTAACTTGTTCACTAAACTGAACATCCAAACAGAGTTCTCAATCTCCCCAATGTCCCTGACGCAAACTGCCGCAGACGTAAGCCAGATGAGAGCCGATGTGTGGAACACACCAAACAAACTAGCCCGACAGACACTGGCCGGCAGCCTGACGCTGACCAATAGCTGATCGACGGCTTAGTGTCCTGGCCTTCAGGCAAACTGCTGCCAATGTGAGCCAAACAAAGAGGCCAGGACACACTAAGATGACTTCAAAGAAGTAGCGCCGACAAAAGCCGACGTTGTTGTCGCCTTGCGTCAGCAGCATCTGGACCAAAAGGCTGCGCTTGAACACACCGCCCAGACTGCAACCACCAAAGGGCTACATTGTTTGGTGTGTTCCAATCGAGCAGTTTACCTGATTCAACATGTTGAACTGGTGTCAGGGACATTTAGGCCGCCGGTGCGAGTGAGAACTCTGATTGGATCTCATGACCAAAACGTACCTGTGGGAACTTTTTCGCAAGATGCAAAATACATACCACCATGTACATTTTGTGACATATTTGATGTGAAATGAATGCAACAAATGAATGCACATATGGTACATCTTATGTGACATTGGTTTTGTTTGTCTCACCACAGTGCTGACTTGAAATGTCGGCTGAGTGGCACTATAATTCTAATGCTCTGTGATGTTTTAAAACAACTTACCATCTGCACTACACCTAAACCTACCAGATAGTATGAACAAAAGCGAATGGGAAATGGGAAATGGGAAACAATCTCTCATCTTTTAGCTCTTTCATCATGAGTCACGCTGTTCTTGGGATTTTGCACCCAAGGATTCTGCATCCTAAGTCACTTTTCTAAGCCGGCTGAGCTACCGAGAGCATATGGAGCTGTAATCATAACTGTGTACAAAAACGGTTACAGGTGCTCGCTGTTTTACCACCTCTACTGTTCATTTCTGTTGGAAACTGCAATGATATACAGTTCTGGCATGAAACTCTAGAATGCAGTCCGATGGGTCTAACTCAATCTGACAACATGACATCATAATCACATGGCACAGCCGATTGGTTCTCTCCTTTATCAGTAGCCATTGAGCTCACTGCTCAACATTCAAATATATGACTAGTGCTAGATGTAGCAGTTGCAGCATGCTTCAGAAACCCTCCATCTTCCCCAGCTCCACCTGTATAGATCTGCTATGAGGTGATTCATTTATGCTATGGGGGTTATTCATATATGTTATATGTGCAGCAGCAGTATTTCTTACATGCTTACAGCAGCATGTTGTGGATGTATTGGCAGTAGCAAGTCTCAGTACTTGCTCGGTACTAGCAGCAGTGTAGCAGATCTCTTCTGCCAAGACCAAATACATTGACATTATCATGTACATTACCATGCCAATCTCTCCGAGAGTTGTCATGACAGAAATGTACATATTGGTATGTATTTCGCGTCTTGTGAAAAAGTTCTCACAGGTAAGTTTTTGTCATGAGACCAGGTAGAGTTCCTCTCATGCAGTTAGTTTAAAGTCGGTTGTAGTCTGTGCGGTGTATTCATGTGTAGCTTTTTGGCCCAGATGCTGTCGACGTGAGGCGACAACACTGTTGGCTTTTGTCAATAGTACTTTGAAATCAGCTTGGTGTGTCCGAGCCTTGAACTGAACATCCAGTGAGAGTTCTCAATCTCCTCAACGACCCTTCAACATGTTGAATCAGGCAAACAGCCACCGATGTGTGTCCAAAGATGACGTGTGGAATACACCAAACAAACTAGCCTGACTAGATGCTCGCCGTCGGCTGACCGTCAGCTTAGTGTGTAACATGCCTTTAAAAGCTTCAGTGGATGGTCTGAAAATAAGAGGATATGTTTTTTGAATACACAGTGCCATACCAATCTATTACAAAGTCAAGAAAGGCTCATATGAAACACCTTCAGATGTCTGAAGTGACAGACCTAGCACATGATCATTCATCCATTCTTTAAACAGACATCTACCATAAAGCCAGATACAATCCTCAGCCTTCCCGGGAGTGACCGCTGTATGAGGTTTGGACAGAGTGGTAAAACAGACCAAAGTCTGTATGGTAATGTGATTTCAGTGCAGTTATGATGAACAAAAACATTAAAATGGCCACAGAAATGTGCAAAACTGAATCATCAGTGACACTAGAACAACTGTGCAGTAGTCTCTCTGGTTGAGTAATGGATCTCTGATAGCTGGGTTAGTGTTCGATGTGCTTTAGGTTAAGTGGGTCTCATTCAAGAGCTCTGGATACTTTGCGTAACACTCTGCATTTATCATTCAAACTCCTCACATTCTCAGCAGGTCATGCAAATTCAATTTTTTCAGCACAGCCAATGGCATCCTAGCAGTTTATTCAGCCACCTTTCTGGCAGGCATGGCTGACTAAATCAATTTCTCTTTAAAAAATCCCATATAAACTCCCACAATGTCTTCACTATATTACACCCATGCTTGCCAAAGCCAGGCACCACTCAAGTGAGCCATCACAGCTACAGGTCACAAACTCAGCACAATACAGAAACACAAGTGATGATCTGTTACATTGGACCCAAGTCAATTTCAGATGTTGCTCCTTCATAAAGAAGGAGACTTAAAAGGATCGTTCACCAAAAATTCTGTATGATGTTTGTTCTTCTGGACAACCAAAAATATATTTTGTACTCTTTTTGTCCATACAGTGGTGTTCTTATAGCTTTGAAATAACAAGAGGGTGAGTAAACAATGACAAAAGATTGATAAAATGACACAAATCTGACAAAAATGATCAGATGCTGACTGAAACGTTGCAATGAAATGCTGAAATACTGATATTTAGCAACATCACCTTTTCTTGTCAGGCCTGACTGTTCATATTATCTTCACTGAGTGGCTATTTGGCAGTTTCAGGGACAGACATCACTGGTCATGTGGCATCTCTATCTACTTCACACTGTCCGCAGGGTATTTGACGAGGCAAAAAGCCCCTTCTAATCCTTCTGTCACCCAGAAACACTCACACTCACTGACCAGTGCTATACAGGTCAATGGCAAGCTTCTGGCCCACAGACAAGAGCTGAGCGGGATTGGAGTCTGATTGAATGTCCTGGGTTAATTCCAGTCTCAGCATGCACACACACACGCACGCACACACAAAACAAACAGAAAAACGGAAACACTGCGATTAGATTGACTAGATGAGGTCCGCTGGGCAGTTCAGAGGCAACCAAAGAGAAAGTAGGACTACAAGCACAGGAGGGGCAATGGCAATGAAAATGAATAAGTGTATGAGCTGGCTTCATGGCATGATGGGAAATGTTGTGATCAGGAAATCTTAAATGTATTTATGTAACACCACATTTCATTTATATATACACAAGTGAAGCTCTGGAAAACATTGCCAGCTCACATTTCAGGAAATTACATTTTAAATAAGTCAAACTAATGAAGATTTTTGCACTGATATTAATTTCAATACAGTTACAAAAATTCTCATTACCATAATTCAAAGTAAATCATTATCATTATCATAATGCAAAAAATAAAAATAAAAAATCATGTCATTGGAAAATATTTTTTTTACTGTAATTAAAAAAAGAATTATTGTTACCATGAATCTCATTATCATTACCATAATAAAATAAAATAAAATAAAAAATATATAATAAAATAACAAATCATGTCACGAATTATTGTACCATAAATCTCATTATCATTACCATAACGCAAATGTCATTGGGAAAAAACATAAAAAAAAAACAATAAAATTCCATTATTATTACCATAATAAATAAATAAATAAATAAATAAATTATTAGGGAATTTTTTAAATATATATATATATATATATTGTTCCCATAAACCTCATTATCATTACCAAAACAAAACTAAATAAAATAAAAAGTTCAAAATAATAAAATAAAACAAATCATGTCATGGGGAAAAAACTTAAATTATTTTTTACTCTAATTAAAAAAAGAATTATTGTTACCATAAATCTCATTATCATTACCATAACGCAAATAAAATAAAATGAATCATGTCATTGGGATTTTTTTTTACTCTATTAAAAAAAAAATATATATATATATATATTGTTAACATAAATCCCATTATTATTACCATAATAAATAAATAAATAAAATAAATCATTAGGGATTTTTTTTTATTTAATAATATATATATATATATATTTGTTGCCATAAATCTCATTATCATTACCAAAACAAAACTAAACAAAATAAAATAAAATAAATAGTTCAAAATAATAAAATAAAATAAAATAAAACAAATCATGTCATGGGGGAAAAACTTAAATTATTTTTTACTCTAATTCAAAAAAGAATTATTGTTACCATAAATGTCATTATCATTACCATAATGCAAATAAAATAAAATAAAATAAATCATGTCATAGAGATACAACACAACACAACACACAACATAACATAACATAAAATTAAATGCACATGGGCATTTACATTGACTGCAATTTGTGCAGCTCATATGCTTTACCTCATATGCTCAAAACAGTCCCTGGACCTTTGAAGATATACTGATTAGCAGGTTCACTTTGGTTAGGGTTAGATGTAGGGCTGGGCTTTAGGGTTAGGAAGAAGAAAAGCCCTAAAAATAGACAACTTCCGTAATGCACTATTTTTTTTTTATTTTATTTAATTGTAATACACACACCTTTTCATGATAGAGTTTGTAATATCCATTCATTCTATACAATGTTATACATCTATGTTAGTAAACCACCAAAAACAGGCATTACGGGAACTAACAGGCAGTTATTGATTATAGAGAAGAGAAACATCAATTGTAATTGATCCTGACTTCAGTGAAGGCTTGTGGAGGTGAGCGATATGGAAGGAATCACACAGTCTGTTGGGATAGTGACCCGCTGTCTTCATTCATTAGCACACAAGGTTCCTAACTCTCTGAACTGACCACATAGTCAAAGTGATCTCATCGCTGGAACAGGATTAATCGAAGATCCGGTTCAATCAGCGAGCGAGCATGTTTCCAGAGGGAGGGAAAGAGAACGCTTGTCCACTACAACCCTAAATACATTTGCACCCTGCAGAAAACAGCCCATTTCTGGCTTAGAGTTGGACAAAAATTACAAGCGTGTCCTGAAATGCCACACAGCACTCAGACAGAAAGTGGCTGAGGGTGCCCTTACCTTGGCACCAGTCAAACGGAGAGGAAAAAGGCAGGAGAAGCAGAGAGAGAGAGAGAGAGGGAGACTGAAAGATGGCCTGTCTCCTCTCTATCTGACGGGGACAAAGACCTCTCTGATAAGAACGGCAAAAAAAGGAGGGATGGATGGATAGAAGGTGGAGGGATAAAGGAAGGGTAAGGTCATAGAACATCCTGGAACATCCCAACACAATGCGTGTTTGTGTGCACGGACACGTATGTCATATCCTGGTATGAAGGGAAGGTGACAGAAGCGTATGACATTTGCATGCATTAGATTTTGCGACAGGTCTATATCTGGCGAGCTAAAAATTCACATTTCCTTTGTTTTTCCGCACTGTCAACGTAAGTGATAGGTGTTATATAAGTCTACGGCGACTAAAAATATCTCCCTGCCTCAGTGGTTTTTGGGTATCTGAACAATTCACAAAACGCATCTGATGTTGCCAAAGACAGGAGTTCTCAGAGACAGACGGAGAAACCAAGCAACAAATTCAATTTCCTTAACCTTGTATCTACATTTGGTCTCTCAACTGGCAAAAACAAGCTCCATCACATCAGTACAGAGCCTGAAAAGGCTTGTTGTCAAGTGATGTTGAGGCTTGACGTGACAGATGCCACTTTAGATTTATTTGTACACACGTCAGTGTTTACGTCCCTCAACTGCTACTCTTGTAAAGGAGCAACATTTGCATATTGCGGTGTGGAAGCTAGACTGCGTCTACAGATGATAGACCAACGGATGACTATGCAAAGTATTTATTCAACTATGTTTAGCCTAATTTTTTTTTAGCACATTTGAAATCAAAATATCAAAATTCAATACACTTTTTGGAATAGTTCACCATCACCATCAAAGTGACCTCATAGTTACACCTCAGAATAACACAACTCATCTCCGTGTTACCATGTTTTTGACTCACATGATATGATTCCATAGCAATACCGTGCTGTTTGAACATGACAGTACCTTTGAAATACTGTAATTACAATGGTACATGTGTATGATAATCATTTAGTACCATAATACAGTCATGGCCAAAAATATTGGCACCCTTGCAATTATATCAGAAAATGCAACCCTTCTCTCAAAAAATTGTTGTAGTTGCAAATGTTTTGGTACGTTTATTTTTTTGTTTGCATCGGAACAACACACACACAAAAAAAAAAAAAAAAAAAAAAACTGAAGAAAAGTAAAATCTGATACAATTCCACACAGAACCCAAAAAATGCACTGGACAAAATTATTGGCACCCTTAATTTAATATTTGGGGTAGCACCCCCTTTGGAAAAAAATTACTGAAATCAATCGCTTCCTGTAACCATGAATGAGTTTCTTACCCTCTCTACAGGAATTTTGGACCACACTTCTTTGCAAACTGCTCCAGGTCATTCAGATTTGAAGGATGCCTTCTCCCTACTGCTGTTTTGAGATCGGATTCAGATCTGGACTCATTGCTGGCCATTTCAGAACTCTCCAGTGCTTTGTTTGTAACCATTTCTGAGTGCTTTTTGAAGTGTGTTTTGGATCACCCATGACCTTCTTTGGTAATCATCAGATTTCATGATACCGTTCACACAGTCAAAGCATCCAGTAGCAGGAAAGCAACCCCAAAACATCTTTGAACCTCCACCATGTTTGACTGTAGGGACTGTGTTCTTTTCTTTGGAGGCCTCATTTCTTTTTCTGTAAACAGTGCCATTATGTCCTTTACCAAAAAGCTCTACTTTTGTCTCATCTGTCCACAGTACGTTCTCCCAGAAGGATTGTGGTTGTGTCATATAAGTTTTGGCAAACTCCAGTCTTGCAAACTCCTGTCCTACCATAGCTTCCCTTTTCATTCAGATGGCAACGGATAGTGCGAGCTGACACTGTTGTACCCTGTTTCTGCAGATCAGCTTGAATTTGTTTGAAAGTTAATCTAGGTTCTTTATCCATTTCTTTATATTTGCTCTTCTATCCACGTCCAGGGAGGTTAGCTACAGTGCCATGGGCTGTAAACATCTTGATGATATTGTGCACAGTGGACACATGCAAATACTATATTATTGGCCATTAAATGTCATGAAAATAGTGTAGCGCCTGAGTATGATTATTTAGCACCATAATACTACAATGTTTTTATGGCATGTGACAAGCCTTTACTATGTATTAGGACATGTGTCATAGTATTGCCATGGTTTTTCTTGACATAATATACCATAAATTGGTGTCCCATGGTACCATTCAGTATAATACAGTTAAGGTCAAAAGTTTACATACACCTTGCAGAATCTGCAAAATGTTAATTATTTTACTAAAATAAGAGGGATCATACAAAATGCATGTTATTTTTTATTTAGTACTGACCTAAATGAGATATTTCACATGAAGTAGTTTGCATATTGCCCACAAGAAAAAAAAAAGTTTAATTTATAAAAATGACCGTGTTCAAAAGTTTACATATACTTGATTCTTAATACTGTGCTGTTACCTGAATTATCCATGTGATCCAATGATTTTTTTTTTTTTTTTTAGTGACAGTTCATGAGTCCCTTGTTTGCCCTAAACAGTTAAACTGCCTGCTGTTCTTTACAAAAATTCATGTGTTTATTGTTTTTTTTTTAGCCTTTTTGTGTATTTGAACCCTTTCCAACAATGACTGCATTCATTTGATATCCATCTTTTCACACTGAGGACAACTGAGTGACTCATATGCAACTATTACAGAAGGTTCAAACATTCACTGATGCTTCAGAAGGAAACACAATGCATTAAGAGAAAAAAGAAAACTTTTAATTTAACTTATTTTGTTTTCTGGGTACTAAATTAAATTAAATTGAATTTGTGGGACCTTCTGAAGAACAGCAGGCAGAGCCTTTTTCCTCAGCTGGGAACATTTGAAGCTGTACTGAAACTGCAATTTGGACCTTCAACCCTTTGATCTCTATGGAAGTCCACTATTTGGAGAAAAATCCTAGAATGTTTTCCTCAAAAACCTTAATTTCTTTTTTTGACTGAAGAAAGAAAGACATCTTGGATGACATGTGAGTAAATTATCAGGAAATTAATTCTAAAAATGAACTAATCCTCTAAGTGCCTTTGAGTACCATGTAAGTAAATTATGATACAGTACTACGGTATATGTAAAAGCACCATGATATTAGGGTCGAATAGCATCAGTGTACAACCAGAGCACTTTTTTTTTTTTATAAAGGTCTGACCTCCAACTTAAAGTGAAGTCTCTCAAATACATGTAAACACACTTTCCTCTTTGGAGGATGTGGGGAAAGATTCCTGCAGACGCAGATGAAAGATTCATGGTTGTGCCAGCTGAGTAGCAGCAGCCAGAATATCAGATTAATGACTAATTCAGAGAAATACCGCTCAGATATCCAGCCCAGTTGCCTTGAGGTCAAATCTTTACCCGAGACCCTTTACGACTTTCTCAACAACAACAAAAATCAGGTTAATCTCAACTATGTTGAGATTTGTGCAATTAGCAATGACATGAACATCCAAGAGATTATATAACGCTCCTGTTGCAGAAAGATTTGCGACCTAAACCTCAGGATTTTGCTGTATTTACCTGCCAAGAGAAAACAGAAAATCAATAACAGCAAAGCCTGATACTGTTCTATTTTTCCCCAAAACCCATATTAGAGGAAAGAATGTTGTTAGAATTCATAGAAACCCAGTAAATTGGATAGAGTAGACAGAGTTATCACTAAACTATACTGGAGGTAATGGTTAGCAGGAAGTTGCACAACTGTGATCCACTGCTGTTGTGTATGCAGACGGGGATGCGGACAAGGACGTAATATCATTGTAAATTCATGAGGCAGTGACTCTAGTTTGTTATTAGCATCTCTAGAGTCAATGTCACTGAGCCCTGGGAGAAAAAAATAACTCAATGGAATTATTTACCTGCATGTAATACTGGACAAATTACTCATTCATACCATTACTTTAGCTTTTTCTGTATTTTTTAGGGTTATTTCTAAAAACGATTTCTATATACACACACACATACTGTTCCAAAAAAGTTCAGGGCTAGATGCTTAAATGTCTTTGAAATAAGTCTCAACAAGGCTGATGCAAAACCCAGTAAAAACAGTAATACTGTGAAATACTATTACAATTCAAAGTAAGTGTTTTCTATTTTAATATATTTTAAAATGAAATTTATTCCTGTGATGCAAAGCTGAATTTTCAACATCATTACTCCAGTCTTCAGTGTTGGATATACTGATTTGCTGCTCAAGAAACATTTCCTATTATTATCAATGTTGAAAACAGTCATGCTGCTTAATAGTTGTTTCAGAATTCTGAAGATAGAAAACGTTAAAAATTTATTTGAAATCGAAATCTTTTGTAACATTATAAATATCTTTACTGTTATTTTTGACCAATTTAGTATGCTAAATAAAAGTATTTCTTAAATAAATAAATAAATAAATAATAATAATAACCAATAAAAAAAAATTATATAGGCACATATATTAAAGTATACAGAAAAGCTCTGGGACCTTGGGTGTTAAGACTTGTATGGCTTAATATAACATAAATGATGTCTCTTCCTGAAATATGTAGTAGAAAACTCATTAAATATTTATGTTATTAAAAAATCCACTTTTTTTTATACATAATTTGGACTATGTGGGGCAGCATTATGACATGAAATGGTTGCACTTGGTGAGATACTGGCGCTACCTGTTTTATTTTTACCACATCACAACTCGGAAAATAAATTACTGATAAGATGACCACAGCTACCGAAAGACCTTGCAGGTGATGAAGGATATAAGCGTAGGCTTAAACCAAATGCAGTACCATTGATTTTCCCCACAAGGAGTCTAAACGCCCTGGATATCGAGTGAAATCCGCATTGAGAAACTTCTTCATCATGACAAGCGTCAACATGTTTACATCCTGCCAGGATGGCATCTAGCATTTCTCATTTTTGGCGTTTGCAGTCTACTAAAAGCCACAAAGGCATCAGGGCTAAAGAGGAAAAAACAAATTAACTGGCACACTTCACACTGTTTCAGGACTACCGTCTATACATGCATCAAAAACCTCTCATGAAACTCAGTCAGTCCTGGTTGAAACCAATATCCCTTTTCCTCAAAATGTTTTGAATCTCTCTCTCTCTCCCACACCCACACACAACAACAACACCACCACCACCTGAACTGGCTAAAGTTACATGACCATCCATAAATAGAGAGGTAGGAGGACACAGAGAGAGAAAAATAATGGCTGTGAAATGCCTCATTGGTTTTGACGGTATTGTAGTATGAAGGAACTGTCAGGATTTAATCGAGGCAGAAGTACAGCCCAGTCCACAGACAGCAGGAAACACCTGGGGGCTACTGGCTATTGCTATTAGTGTTGAAGAACCAGACCTGCCCTTCCTGAAGAGCAACCAGGGTGAGATCCTTACAGAACCCAAATATTAGAATGAATTAGAAATAATGCTACACTTTACTCACCCCAAAATCATGTTTTTAAGACATGTGAGAACCAATGATGTCATTCTGACATGCCAAGTTTGTCCATTAACATATAAGAAAGAGCAGCATGAACATTCTTCAATATATCTTCTTTATATATCTTGAGTTCTACAGAAGTCAGTCAGTTATACAGGTTTGGAACAACACAAGGAAAATAGTTTTTTTCACAAGTAAATGATTTTTAATTTAAACTAAACTCTTTGGAAAAAATAAAGTACTAAAGACCATGTTTAATGGTATTTTGAAAAGCTTTCGATTGCTATGTACCATCTAACCATCTATCTTGTCAGTTTACCACGGTACTGCCCCAGTAATTTTTTCACATGGGTCTGAGAGATGAATACAGCGATGCAGACAGTGGATTTAAACATGTGGAAAGAAGTCTGTCTGTGTGTACGTCGGCATGGCAAAGCAAATCCACTGTGGAGAGTAATGTGTCTAATCTAGCATGAATGGCTACATCTGACACACAACCCGCATGACTGACAATATCTGATGTCTGACTCCCTCTTTCTCTTTTTTGCCTTCCCTTCCTGCCTTTTCATGTTTGAAAGGCATGTCTGCATACATGTATTTGTGGTCATAAATGCACATACTCATGCAAACACACACACACACACACACACACACACACACTCATAAGCCAGAGGTAGTGAGCATGCAGTTTTAATCTTCATGCACAACACCAAGACACAGCTATTTGCAAGTATTTGCAAGAAAGTTCATCAAAGATTGTATCTATTAAGAACTATACATATACACACACACACACACACACACACACAATAATATATATATATATATATATATATACTATTTTTATGTAGTACTGGCCTGAAAAAGATTTTCACATTAAAAAAATAATAGTTGAATTTATAAAAATGACCCTGTTCAAAAGTTTACATACACTTTTTCTTAATACTGGTTGTTTCCTGAATGAACCACAGCTTTAATTTAGTGATAGTTGTTCATGGCTCTTTTGTTTGTCCAGAATAGTTCAAAACTAATGCATCAAGAGCAATTTGAATTTGAAAATCAAAAACAAAACTTTTTTTTTTTTTTTGTCTTCTGGGAAACATGTAAGTATCTTTTGTAGGTTCTGAAGGGCAGTACTAAATGAAAAAAATATATATATTAAGGCATAATAATCTTCATTCTGTGCAAAAGTTTACGCCCCTGGCTCTTAATGCATTGTTTTTCCTTCTGGATTATCAGTGAGCATTTGAAACTTCTTTAATAGTATTAGTTCAATATGAGTCCCTCAGTTGTCCTCAGTGTGAAAAGATGGATCTCAAAATCATACAGTCATTGTTGGAAAGGGTTCAAATACCCAAAAATGCTGAAAAACTAAAGAATTGGTGGGACCTGAAGAACTGTTCAAGACAAACAAGGGACTCATGAACTATCACAAAACAAAACAAAACAAAACAAACAAAAAAAAAAAAACAGCTGTGGATCATTCAGGTAACAACACAGTAAGAATCAAGTGTATGTAAACTTTTGAACAGGGCCATTTTAATAAATTCAACTATTATTTTCTCTTGTAGACTAAACATCTTTCATATAAAATATCTTATTCAGGTCAGTACTAAATAAAAAAAAAATAACATGCATTTTTTATGTTCTCTCATTTTGGTATAACTAGAATAAAACTAAAAATATATAATAAACTAAAATGTATCTATGATCTGAAATTGTAAAGGTCAATGCTAGCATTGCTAAAGCTAACTGAAATGAAAATATAGGCTTAAATATATTTTAAACAAACAACCATCATAAAAAAAATTAAATAATAATAATAATAATAATAAATGACAAATTCATAAAGTAATTTTGCACAGGTTGCTGCATAGTGTCTCTACTCAGCTTACGCTAACAGGCTTCAACAAGAGAGGGCAGAGCTCATAAATGACTATTAATTCTGTCGTCTGTAATCCGTCTCAATCTGCTCATCCTGCCACAGTTAAAAGGTAAAGTCTATAATCAGGCGATGGACAGACTGCATGAATAAACACTGCAAGATTAACTGGCCACTGGACATCAGTAAAGAGAGGGGGCTAATTGCTAATGCTTTAGAGCTTACCAGCCAGCCAAATACATAGCCTCAGAGTGCAATGAAAGATAAGAGCTTTCCCATAAGAAATTATGGAAATACACTGCATTAACCACTTAATGGATATGCAGTAATAAATAACATTAACCCTTAACCATAAAACATAAGGTCACTGTGACTTTGATGAATAAGCACTTCACTGTAGGCAAGTGTTCGGTTTGCTGTGTGTGTGTGGATGCTGCACCACAGGCTTGACCCAACCATCAGGAACAGAGCCAATTCCACTCATTCTGTCGCTTTCATCCATCAATCAAACACCTCAAGCTGCCATTACGCTTGCCATAAGACCCTGACCGGGGCTGAGGGCCTCAAGAGGGGTGACCGTGTTCCTCTACAGTTCACTGGAGCTCAGTGGCTTCCACTTGGACACTATATGGATGACTGTAGTCACATAAATGAAGAAAACACTTCTAATGAGGTTGGGGAAGTAGACAACTTGAAAGGATGATGTCGTATCACAGACCAGGTTCGAACCCATATCTTCCACCTGAAAACCACAGCTCAATTTTTCTGTGGTAACCATTAAAGGAATAGTTCACTCAGAAGTGTATGTACTCAACCTCAGGCCATCCCAAATGTAGATTAGCTTGTTTCTTCATCAGAACAGATTTGGAGAAACAGCATTTCATCACTTGCCCACCAATGGATCCTCTGAAGTGAATGGGTGCCATCAGAATGAGTGTCCAAACACCTGGTAAAAACATCAGAATAACTACACAGACTCAATTAATGTCTTGTGAAGTGAAACGCCGCATGTTTGTAAGAAACAAATCCATCATTATGGCATTTTAACTTGTGGATTAAATATTAATGGTTTTATAAGCAGTTTGGACTCTTAATCTGACGGCACCCATTCACTACAAAGAATCTATTAGTGAGCAAGTGATGTAATGCTACAAGTCTTTTCCAATTTAGAAACTAATCCACATCATAGGATAGCCTGAGGGTGAGTAAGTTTTCAGCACATTTTTGGGTGAACTGTTCCTTTAAGGCACAGCTTCTACAACCCTCCATCTTTGAAAAGTTTTGTGATATTCGCAGGCAACATTTGTAAGTTGTGTTTATTTGGAGTCCCACAGCAACATTGCACTAAGCTCAAACCTTGGTAGCAGCAAATGGGAATGACTTTGGAGTTTTGCAGAACAAGGTTTACTATCT
Source organism: Cirrhinus molitorella (assembly GCA_033026305.1). Taxonomy (NCBI): domain Eukaryota; kingdom Metazoa; phylum Chordata; class Actinopteri; order Cypriniformes; family Cyprinidae; genus Cirrhinus; species Cirrhinus molitorella. The sequence goes on from CM065131.1 coordinate 12,224,660, forward strand.
AGATGCAACCAGTTTAAATAAAATAACCCACACAACTCGTGTGAATATTGTGAGTTATTCTGTTGGAAACTCCCTTAAGCTGATTCATTATGGTCTCCTGGAAACAACAGCTTTTAGAAAGTGACTTTCATCCCACTTCTGTTCACAGCAGGAGATTTTTGACTAAAAATCTGAAGAGCCAGCTTTCCCCACTGTGCAGTAGAGTTAGAAACGCAGCATTGGACCTTTGAATAAACATAATTTAGAGGCTCAGGCCCACTATGTTTGCTGTAGTCCCCCCAGAGTCGTCTAAATTATCCTCTGTGGTCCGCTGAGCGAAGGGGGTGGTGAGATGAGAACTGATGTTTATGGTGGGAAACAATGAAAATTTTGTGTGTGTGAGAAAATCTTTACTTCTGTAGTTGAATCTCACCCACATGAATGTTGACATAACTGACATTGAAGGGTTTTGGTTTCAGAAACCACATTTACATATACATACTAGTAATTTGTTGCTATTATTATCCAGCAGTATTTTTCCTGCTTTTCTATACACTGTCAGAAAGCCAACACAGGCATGTTTGGCTGATGATACATAGGGCAACTTTGAGCAATGTTGCCTTTGATGGCAAACCAGGTGAAACACTGGATGCACAACCGATCTAAATTACCCAGATAGAAATTTGTTACCCATTCTCAATGTGAAAGTGCCCAAGCAACATTGCTCCAAAAAAGTTGCCTGGCAAAACTGCTCAAAAAGTTGCCCCCTTGTATCATCAGCCTGTTTACATATATGTTTTTCGATGTTTTATTTGATCAAAATGTTAAATAACTGATTAATTTCAGCATTATGTTTGATACTAATTAATTTCATAGTATTTAGTACAGAGAAATTTCAGTACAATGTTTCCTACTGACTGATTTTATTACAGTGTTCACTAATGATTCATTTCAAACAGCTTTGTTACTGATTCATCTCAGTACAACGTTAGATCAGGTTGGATTTCAGTGTAATTTAAATACTGATTCATCTCAGTACAATATTAGTGCATTGTTAAATATGGATTCATTTCAATATTCAATAATTGGTGTATATTATTATTTATATAATATTTAGTACTCATATGTTCAGTACAACATTTGGCATTGATTCATTTTAATATAATGTTTAGTACTGATTAGTTTTAGTACAATATTTGGCATTTATTCATTTTAACATTGTTCAGTAGTGCTTAGTTTTAGTACATTTGGTGTTTATTTATTTTAATATAATGTTCAGTACTGATTTGTTTTACGACAATATTTGGTGTTTATTTATTTATATTTGTTGTGTATTCATTTTGATTAAATTTTCAGTAGTGATTCATTTTAGTGCAACATTTGGTGTTTATTTATTTTAATATAATGTTCAGTGTTAATTTGTTTTAGTACAACATATAGTGTTCATTTATTTTAATATAAAGTTCAATACTGATTGGTTTTACTACAATAATTGGTGTTTATTTACTTATATTTGGTTTACATTGATTTTAATATAATGATCAGTAATGATTTGTTTTAGTAGAACATTTGGTGTTTATTTATATTAGTTGTGTATATATTTTAATAAAATGTTCAGTACGAATTTATTTTAGTACAACATTTGGTGTTTATTCATTTTAATATAATGTTCAGTGCTGATTCATTTTAGTACAATATTTAGTGTATATTAATTTTAATATGATGTTCAGTACTAATTCATTTTAGTACAACATTTGGTGTTTATTTATATTAATATAATGTTTGGTACTGATTCATTTTAGCACAACATTTGGTGTTTATTTATATTAATATAATGTTTGGTACTGATTCATTTTAGCACAACATTTGGTGTTTATTCACTTTAATATAAATGTTCAGTGCTGATTCATTCTAGTACAACATTTGGTGTTTATTAATTTTGGTATAATGTTCAATACTGGAGCATTTCATTACAATATTTCAGTACATTCATTTACTGATTTATTTCAGTACAATCAATAGTGTATATTCAATTTTATATAATGTTTAGTAATTATTTATGTCAGCACAATATTTGATGTACATTCATTTTGACAGAATATTCATTTCGCGTAGGAGGTATTCATTTCATTATAATGTTCAGTACTGATTCATATCAGAATAATGTTTGCCGCTAAATAATTGACAATATTTGATACAGATTCATTTCAATAAATTGTTTGTTACAGATTCATTTCAATGCTATTTACAGCCATGATTTATTTTTAAATGTGTAGGAATGTTATCTTACATTGACAGACATGCATGTTCAAAGCAACCAGCCGCACACACATCCACAGTAGACAGACATAAGGCACACACAAAGCTTACATGCACTCAAACATAACACAAGGGAACACAATGAGCTTCTGAGGAACACTGTGATGGCACAGAGAAACACAATGATTGTATGACACAGAAGCTTCGGATAAAAGAGAGTGAGGGAATAAAGAAAAGGAAAAAAAAAACAGGATTGAGGAAAAGCAGCAACATGCTAGGAGAATAACATGCCTGTCTCTAACCCACACCATCTCAACCAATCCGCAACATACTGAAAGAAGCTCTCTGTCTGTCGCTGCACAGACAAATCACCCAATCAGCAGACCCCACGATGCCCTCACACACAAACACATTCATACACACACACACACACACACACACACTAAACAGTGAAAGTGCAAAGGGGGTTTCTTTGAGCTGTGGGGATGAGGTGTCTGGCACCTTTCTTTCCCTGAGGGAAGAGGACAAGATATACTCATCCATTTCTCTCTCTCTTTCTTTCACACGCATAGTCACTCACTCTTCCTCTCGGTCTCATTTAGAGCAATGAAACAGACTGCGTATTAAGGCTCAGATATTGCTGTAGCAGATAATGTGTGATATTTCATTTTAAAGCAACCATTAGCCATTGCATTATTGCACTAAAGCTCTATTCGTATAGGAAAAGTTTCCCCCAAGGAGGTTGGGTATAGTCATGTTTCATAGGTGTACTTATTTAGTTATTTTTTTAGATATTAATTCAAATATGTTTAATTTTATTTAAATATATTTATTTATAAATCTATAACATTTAAATTAAATACATTTTATTTAAATAGTTTTATGTATTTTTTTTATTATTATTTTTTATTTTTTTTTTTTTAATGTCGTACTTAAAACTAAATTTCTCAGTGGACTGCCTGCTGCACCTTTATTATTGATTTAGACCTCCTGCCAACTTTCTGGGTAAAACAACAGTTTCAAGTAATGCTGGCATCCTATCCGATTGAGAAAGAAAATAAATCAATAAGGAGAGTCCAATAACAGACTGCACAAAATAGCCACTGTAGTGGCAATATAAGGTAAGACTCTTAATTAATTCCCCCTTACATACATTCATGATACCTACTGCAAAGCATAAATTTTTAAAGGGACAGTTCACCCAAAACTTAAAATTGACCCATGATTTACTCATCCTCAAGCATTTTTAGGTATATATGGCTTTCTTCTTTCAGAAGAATACAATCAGAGTTATATTAAAAAATGTCCTGACTCTTCTGAGGTTTATAATGGCAGTGAATGGCTGTTGAGATTTTAAAGCCCATATAAAGTGCCTCCATCCATCATAAAAAGTGCTCCACACTGCTCCAGAAGTGAATCCATGTGTTTGTGTAAGAAAAATATCTATCTATCTAAATATCTAACTTTTGTAAGCGCAAGTGGTGCACTTTTTATGATGGAGGACGCACTTTTTTAGAGTTTTAAAATCTCAGCCATCACTCACTTTTATTACACTGCAAAAATGCTTTTCTTATTTAGATTTTTGGTCTCATTTCCAGCCAAAACATCAAAAGTTCTTAAATCAAGAAAGGTTGTCTAGACAAGTAAAAATTATTGTCTGGCTTTCAGAAAATTATGTGTTAATTTTAACAGCAAATTTGTATTTAGTTTTAGTCATAGACTTTGGACTAAAATGCAGTTTAGTTTTAGTCATATTTTAGTCATCCAAATTGTTTTTAGCTTTAGTCGACTAAATATCATAAGATTTTAGTCAATTAAATCTACAGTAGATTCAGTCGGCTAAAATCTAATGGGTTTAGTTAAAGTGTAATGCATTTATTATGCATTTCTCTAAAATTGCCAACTCATATGTTTCATCTTAAGGTTTTATCATGATAGACACAGATTAAACTGCTGTGACACACAACATGCCTTTATATTAAAATTAAATTAAACCATTTCTTATGAAGAAACATATAGTTATAAAGGTAATTATCCATTCTTTATAACAACTTTATAACAACTTGTTTAACACAATCTTCATTCCTTCATTAATCTTTATTACGGCTACTACTAAAGTGACTCAGTCAAGAGCAGTTAGTGATTTTCTGTCATGAATGCCACAGACAATAGCAAATAATTTAGGCTGTTGTCCCTTTAAAACCAAATGCAGGGATGCAATGTTCTGATACACATCCATTATAGTGATATTCACACAACTGTTTTCTTTCACCTAAGACGTAACAGAATGTGTTTACGTGAATACACGTCAAAACGGACATTTCAACATCATTTTGTGTGCATTTCTCCATTTATGAGACACGAAAGAGTGCTCTTGCGCTGTGTGAGAGGCGCTGCTTTGATGTCTGTGCTAAGAAAACCGGACCAAACGGAGTTCTCTTTTGCACTGTTAATTTAAAAATATGTCTGCTCTTCTCTTACTCCAAGATATAAATTTTTTTGATTTATGAGACGTGCAGCATATGTATGCCAGCCTATTTCCCACAGAATAGAATAATAGACTATGATAAAGTTCAAATGTACGTATCTCACCTCCTAACCACGCAGCATATTTGTTCAGAATGAATCTTTCCCTAAATCGTCCCTCCCTAACATTTTCGTCTAGAGTTTATTCATTGACAATATTTAAAACAAGTTTTTGTTTCGTTATTGTCTTGTTTTCATTGGTGAAAAAATTACGACGAAAATTATTGGTCAACAAAATTAACGCTGAAACAAGCAAAAATAAACTGCCAATGGGGTCAGCAAAAACTCACTTCATATTGACTTTTTTTCGGAAAACAAAAAAAAAGTTTTTACCTGTCTTCTTGTCTTCTTTTTGATTTAAGAATTTTTAGATATTTTAGCTGGAAACAAGACAAAAATTATAAGAAAGGAAAGCATTTTTTTGCAGAGTAAGGACTTTTTTTATTATAACGACTGCATTCGGCTGAAAGAAGAATGTCATACAGTACACCTATGAAGGCATGAGGGTAAGTAAACCATCAGCTAATTTTCATTTTTGGGTGAACTATCCCTTTAACAAACTGAACTTTACTGTAAAGTGTTACTGGCATCCTTATATTAACAATTTGATCTCATAATTAATTTAGAAAACACATCCTGACTGAACTGAAGCCGAGACATTAGGCTGGTACGTTCAGTTTGCCAGGAAACAGTGTGCTGTTGTGTGGAAGTGACTTGTGCCCACAGCTCATCCATATTTCAGTCTCTCTGTCAAAACCCCATCTCAACGGGCCAGTTGGGCTGTGCTTTCAGACCTGTTACCTCCACCACAATCTGAACGACTCCAGCAAAAGGGCAGGAAGGCTTGAAAAGGGAATCTTCCTAACATGATTTTTAATCTTCTCAGCTTGCCTAATTAATTAGAGCAATGGAGCAGTTTCCCTTAATCTGAATGTGTCTTTATGCAGATCAGTGGCCTACGTCTTTCCACTGGCTCCTGCGGAAGCTACTAATTATTTTAATGGGTGACAGACTGATTAGTGAGATGATAAAAGGTTGTAGATGTATGTTTTAATGATCTACAACCTTCTCTAATGCTGCTTCGTTTGGACATGAACCAAAACTGCAGTCCAGGAGAGCTTGTTGTCTGTTTAATATGGATACAAACTCATCGAGAGCTCAGATTTGTGCCGTCTGATTGCATTTGGCTCTGAGGGCTGCGTAATTACAGACACTTCGTACGCAGCGCACAAGAAATCTGAAATGCATCAATAAAGCAGGAGGCATAAACACGGGACGGGCCTTTTTCAGGTCACTCACAGACCTGGAGGGGGAAAACTGGCTTTCTTCTGCATTTCCCCCCGTCTTTCTTCCTTTACTCGGTCTGTCTTACTCTCTCTCTTCTTCTTGCCGGGGGGCAAAGTCAGGCATCGACAGGATTCAGTCAGGGAGGATTTGGATCTCCGTTCCCACGGAAACAAGTGAGATGTCGCTGCCATGACAACAGGCATCGTTCTCAGCGCACAGGGCCGCTAGTCTTCCATTAGCCACAAATGTGTTTTTAACGCACGCACGCCCCCATCTCCATTTCTCACACTATCTCTCCCTGCATCAGAATGCAAAGATTCATACTACCACAACGACATGGGAATTGAGCCGCATTTAGAATAATTGAAACAGTGTTCAGAATGAAACAGTCCATTGTGACAGATACGGATCAATGCTGTGAGCCGAAGGAGATCTTGTTTTAATTTACATTCGGCTACAGCGGTTATGTACTGTACAGTATGTGGCTGCTGAATCATTACGGCAATGTGTTACACCTCGTTTCCAACAAGTTAAAGAGGTTTTCAACACAGTGAACTCAGAATGAGAAAGACTGCATTCATTTGAAGCTCACTGGTGCATAATATTGACAGAATTGTGTCTGCTAATCCAAAAGCCAGGCATGTGTAGGAATCATGGCAGTGACAGTATAAGAGAATGACTGCTCAATAAAAATGAATGGGAGAAAATGTAACACTTAAAATGACGACTGTAGGAACGCAAGTCTCACTTTTAAATTTAAGGAATATACTAGGTTTAATACTAGTTGAACTCAAAATAATGTTGACCCGGGGAAAAAACTGTAAAATTGAAGATACGTTAAGACTGTTTTAATGGAAGTAAATGGGGCCAATTTTTTGCAGGAGATTAAAGAATAAATGCATTCATTCATTTAGCTGTTAAACTTGGTTTTTATTTGAGCAGTAAAGTTCTTGTCATTTTTATGGCCATTTTAGTGTCTAAGGCATTACAATGTCCCGGAAACAAAGTTGTAAAATGAGATTTTATACAAAACAGTTAGTAAGCATTTTTTTTTATATCACTAAAATCATGTCAAAATGCATATTGTTCAAATCTTGTGGTCATAGTATTGAAGCTGTGAGTGTTCTGAAGGGATAATTCACGCATAAATGAGCATTCTGTCATACCCTTATGTTGTTCCAAAAAGGAGCTGATGGTCTCCATTGGCTTCCAAAGTATTTCTTTCCCTACGGAAGTCAGTGGGATCCAACAACGGTTTGGTTCTTCCAAATATCTTCTTATACAGGTTTGGAACGACATAAGGGTGAGTAAATGATACATTTTTTTGGGTGAACCATTTCTTTAATATTTGCAGATTGGCTCCTCACAAGTGCTCATCAATGTAACCTGGATTACTGCATATTGCAGAAAACGAAGGCTGAAATCATTTGTGTGCAACACTATGATACATGCCTAGCAAAAGTATTCATTTGTTTCACATTTTATGTTAAACTGCTTTAAATTACTTTTTTTTTTCCAATTAATCTACACTTCATACACCATAGTGACAAAGCAAAAACGTAACAGTCACAACTTTCTAAATGTATTTAAAAAAATTAATAAATAATAATAAAATAAGTACATTGCATAAGTATTTATAACACAGCACCTTTACAGCCTCAAGTCTTTTTGGGTATGATGCGACAAGCTTTGCACATCAGCATTTGGCAATTATCTGCTATCTCCTCGCCTGTTCACCTCTCAAGCTCTGTCAGGTTGGATGGGGGCAGACACACATTTTCAGGTTTCTCCATAAATATTTGACTGGGTTCAAGGCCAGGCTCTGGCTGGGCCACTCAAGGACATTCACAGAGTTGTCTATAAGCCATTTTTGCTGTGTGCTTAGGCTCATTGTCTTGCTGGAAGGTGAACATTCTGCCCAGTCTGAGGTTATGAATGCTCTGGACTAGTTTTTCCTCAATATTTTGGTGCATTGAGCTTTCATTCTACTCTGAAGAGTCCTTCAATCCCTGCCACTGAAAAACTGCCCCCCAGCACACTTTACTTTTGGGATTGTACTCTGCAGGTGATGAGCAGTGCCTGGTTTCCTTCAAACATGATGCTTGGAATTGAGGTTCATCATAATCTTATTTCTCACAGTCTGAGGGTCCTTTAGGTTTCAAGTGTGTTTTCATGTTTCTTCACTGAGGAGAGAATTGAGTCTTGCCACACCACTGTAAAGCCCAAATCGGTGGGGTGTTGCAGTGATGTAAATTTCTCCCATCTGCACATATGATCATGGAGCTCAACTAGAGTGACCATCCGCTTCTTGGTCACCACGCTAACCAAAGCTCTTCTCCATCAATTGCTTAGTTTGGCCTGGAGGCCAGCTTTAGGAAGAGCTGTGGTAGGGCTGTGGTTGTTTCAAACTTCTTCTACTAAGGGTAATGGAGACTACATGTTTCTGTGAACCTTCAATGCAGCAGAATTGTTTCTGAACTCTTTCACAGATGTGTGGCATGATGCAATCCTGTCTCTGAGATCCACAGGCAGTTTATTGACCTCAGGGCTTGGTTTTTGCTCTGATATGCATTTTCAGCTGTTAGACCTTTTATTAAGACGTGTGCTTTTTCAAATCATACCCATTCAATTGAATTTGCGACAGGTTAACTGCACTCAACATCTAGAAGCGATATGAATGCTCCTGAGATAAATTTCAAGTGTCCCAGATAAAGGTATGAATACTTATGCAATGGAATCATTCATTTTTTTATTTTTAATAAATGTGCAAAGATGTTAAAAAACTTTTTTTTTGGTTTGCCGGTTTGCTGGTGTCTGGTGTGTAGATTGATGTGGAAAAGTAATTTAAAGCAGTTTAACATAAGGCAGCAAAATAACAAAATGTGAAAAACATTAAGGGGTATGAATACTTTCGCAAGGCACTGTACAAATGTTGATTGAGCTTAATGAAATCAAACCATGAATATTCATTTTTCAAGTTTCAACACCAATCTCACAAGAAAATTTTGTTTTGGTAAATTTGGCAATTTCAAAATATGAATTCATACGATTTGATTTATATAAAAATGCATTTTGGGGGAAAAAAGTAAGCAAGAAGGTCCACCCCATCATAAAATCATGAAAACATACAATTTAGATTGTACATATTTCATTCAAATTTGCCACAAAATCACCAATAATTGTCACAAATTGCCATTAAAAAATTGGTCTGTGTACTATAGAAAAATAATGTTTTTAGCATGATTTAAGCTAAAAGGAGATACATTTCCAATGCCATTGTCGTTGTCTTGTTTTACAGCCACATTAGGATTTAAAAGGGGACATCGGATGTCCATTTTGATTCTTTAGGGTCTTCATGAAATGTACGCAACATACTTTGAGTAGAACGAATTCGCTGCGTCCTCAGTGTCAGGAGAAAATGAAGATTCTTAGGTTCACTTTTACATCTAACTACAAAAAACTTGCATTGCTTGCGAGACAATGTTGTCGCTACAGCTGCTTCAGCGCGAGAAAATAGTGGACAGCATACAACTGACTGAGGGAGGGAATATTCTAATATGGGACAGTCCGTCAGTGATCGTGGGCGGGGCCTGAGCAATATGACATCATACTTCTCAGAAAATCAAAACGACTTGATAATTGAGACTGTTTAGGTTTTCTGGGGATTAAAAAAAAAAAAATTAATGGATTCTTATCGTTGTAGAGTTGTGTCCATACACTGCTAATCTGAAATGTATTACTGAAACCCATTCCTGACAAACAGTTTTGGACATTCCCTATTAAAGTAGATGAGTACTGCACTCAAATGACACCCTACCTAGGAAATAACTGCTTGCAGGTGTTAACAAAATGGCAGCCGATGGAACTGACTTGCCTTAAAGGGACTTTGCAGTCACAGCGAGCTACGTTTAACACCTGACATATGGGACTGTGAGTACTATGAAGCCGATTCAGGATCCCAGTCAGCTTGTGACGTGCAATAAAACAGCCCACGCTACAGTTTAGGAGCGGGTTTCGACGCCATGTGAGAATGGGCATCCGGGCTGTCCGTCTGTATTGAGGTTAGTCAGAGACGAAGGCAGAGAGAGAAAGAGAGAGAAGCCTGTCCTCGGTGTGACGTTCCTGTGCTCCGACGCTAGTTGCTCGCTCCACAAACCTGCTCCCCCTGATGCAGACTGACATTTATTGCAGTCTGCCCTTTGGGATTTGTCGTTTATTTTTTATGGTAGTTTCTCCTCCCTCCCTCTCGCTCTCCTTGGCTCTGGTGCAGGGGAGAGTTTGAGCAGATCTGGAGTGAAGGCAGGGCGTTGGAAGTTTAGATTATTGATGTGGCTGTCAGGGGGAGTTTTCATCAGGCGTCCCACCGACGAAGGGTGGGTTTGTGTGACCCCTGCGAGGTCTAACACTCTCTGGATATCGTAACCTTTTTGCGAGGGGTGTGTGCGCTCATGTGTGATGGTCTGAGAGGAGGTGTGAGGCATTTTCAGCCTCTCTCGACCCCTCGCTTCTTAATCAGGATACCACGGCCCCGATAGAGGGTTGAAGTCTACACCCCCCCTGTGTTGCTCAGCCATATTTAACATCATATTCTAGACATAATGGCATGTAGTTAACAATCGACATGCACAGCTGCTGAACAAACAGCCACAGACGGAGTGGGAGAGGATGGAGTTCATAGAGAACATCATAAATTGTCAAAAACATGGAGGAACATACAAGAGAATTATATTCACCCCCCCCCCCCCCCCCCCCCAAAATTCCTCAAACATCTGCATCACTGGAATTGTTTTTTGTTTTTTTTGTACTGTAATACATTCATAAAATAAATACTGTATGAACAATAAAAGAAATCTATAAATACTTATACATTTACTTATATTTTGTATAAGTAAATGTATAATATATAATACATTGCACATGCACACACACACACACACAAGAATACAAATATATTTATAAAGAAATATTAAAATTATTATATTATATATATATATATATATAATTTGAATATCTATTTTTTTTACCTTTTAAACAAACTTATGTTTATAACTTTATGTATATGTTATTTATGTTTATAACTGTTATGTAAAATGTAAATATGTTAGTTATACATACATTTTACAAAATTATATTTATTTATTTGTTTGCTTGTTTGTCAAAGAAATGGAAGGTTTTAAATTTTTTGTAATGTTTTTTTTATTATTATTATTATTGCTAATTTCATGCATTTAAGCAATTAAATTAACATTTAATCTGAGTGTTTTTGAACTTTTAACAACGCCTAACTCACACTCACTGATTAAAGAGAAACCTTGTTTCATGTGAAACACAATTAAGAAAGTCAATGACTAAATCTATACATGCACTTAGTATATATGGGCTCCAATCCCATTCCTCCATAGCGGCGCTGACCTCATGACATATGTTCTGAATTAATTGCAGAAGGCTAACGTATATATCATTCCTTTCTATAGGAGAGGGCAGGCCACACTGGACCACGGCCCGGGTTCACTCCGCACTGGGATCTTTGGGAGTAAGCAGAGAATCACTATGCTATTTTGAAGTTCAAGTTTCCCATGAAATTATGAGCCATTTCGTCGACAGTTTTACAGTGGTAGATAGCAGCTATGTTGAGAGAGTGAGCACTGAATCATGTCATACTTAAGTAAGCTGTCATCACAGGTGTTCGCCCTCATCCTGGAATTCGAATCCATACTTCAACGAAAACAAAGCATGAAAACTGCACAGTGATTGAAGTAGCAAACTCTACGGTGACTCGGGCTGTCTGCACCTGAGCAAAAGAGACAGAGACAAAATTGTCAGATATTGTTTCAGCCGCCTTTCACAATGTGCAAGTGGGCTTTACTGATAGGGTCACTGTTTCTAGATTTCCATACAGTGCACATTCTGTATGCACATGAGATTGTGATAATGAGTTATGAAACCAGACATTTTTTCAGGCCAGTAGTCATTTTAACATGCAAGGCTGCAGCGCAATACAACAAAATTACCAGCAGAAAAACAATCACAGAGGCATAAGGGTCAATGACAAATAAGAGGGCCCTTGATGAAGAAAAGAAGAAAACAAAATTTAGTTAAAAATCACATGCCAAAAGTATCATATTGTTAGAAATGTAGAAATCTTTGTACTTTCATGTTGGTTTCATTTACCTCTCGGCCATAATCTTCCACGTTTCACAAGGGTAAATAGCCGTTGGAATGAGCAGCTGTACCTTGGTCTCAAGGGTGATGGTGTGCCATACTGGTTGGAGGCTTTGCAGGACTGTTGTAGCTTTCCCAATACGGTAGACAGCAGTCTGCATCACCATCTGCCAGAATGACGCTGCCCAGGTAGGTAAATCGATCAACCTCCTCGATTCGCGGGTGGTGGATGATTACGGGCTTGTCCACTTGTGGATTACTTGTCCACGGGCAAACGTTTTCTTCCATATTAGGAAAGCTACAATGGTCCTGTAAAGTCTCCAACCATTATGCCACACAAACACCAATCGCTCTCGAGACCAAGGTATGGCTGCTCATTTCCATCGTCATTCCAACAGCTATTTATGCTTGCGAAAACATTCCAACAATGATGCCTGAGGCATATCCTGACGATCACGTATCAAGATCGGGTGACCAATGAAGAAGTGCTTCCCCGAAAGCTGACTTGCCCACTGGCTCTAACTGTGGTTGAGTGTCGGGTGTGGTTTACCAGACCTTTCCTCCGACAGCTGACAATCATGCTCCCTTGAAGGGCCATACTTTGGAACCCACAACAAAAGAAATGGAAAAAAGGATGGCCCAAGATCACGTGGCAAAGGACATTCATTGAAGACCTCAAAGCCGTCAACTTTTCCTGGGATGAATGCTCTTATAGCAGGAGTCAGCTAAGATCAGGCTCCGAATCAGTGGTTCCAAAACTGAGATCATGCGCGTCAGGTATGCCCATGGACGAGTACTCATAACCATTGGCCACCAGTGAATCGAGGAGGTCGATTGATTTACCTGGGTCATTTCAATGCGGACCATGACATTGTCTACCACACTGGGAAAGCTACAACAGTCCTGCGAAGCCTTCAACTGTTATGGCAAGTATGATGACGGCCTTGGAGTGGAGGAGGAGGTCGACTGATTTACCTATCTGGGTAGCATAATTTTCACTGGATGGCAACACGGTAGACGTTTTCTTCCATATTAGGAAAGCTACAAAGGTCATGCAAAGCCTCCAACCGTTATGGCGAGTATGGCGACGGCCTTGGAGTGGAGGAGGAGGAGGTCAATTGATTTACCTATCTGGGTAGCATCATTTTCGGTGAATGGCAACATGGTAGACGTTTTCTTCCATATTAGGAAAGCTACAAGGGTTGTGCAAAGCCTCCAACCATTATGCTGCAAAAGCACCATCGCCCTCGAGACCAAGGTATGGCCAAAACCAAGGTAAGTACTCATAACCATCGGCCACCAACAAATCGAGGAGGTCGACTGATTTACCTGGGTCATTTCTATGCGGACCATGATGTTATCTACCACACTGGGAAAGCTACAACGTTCCTGCGAAGCCTCCAATCATGCATGAACATCATTACCCCTGAGACCGAGATATGGCTGCTCAATTCCATCATCAGTCCAATGGCTACTTTAGCATTTTGATGACATTTACAAGAGCTAAAAATATCTTATTAAACTAAGAAAACTGAGTTTGAATCATTTAAAATGATTCTGAGCTGTAACCATTTGTCCATTTCTAACTAAAATATGTCACAAAATAAGCCACAATATAAAGCTCTGAAAAACACTTCAGAGACCACATTTAGCTTGAGTATGAGTAAAATTTTTATTTTTAATTTTAATTTTTTATTATATTTAAGAAAATGACAGTTGGTCAAATTACAAATGCTTTCATTTGTTGCGATTGAAAATCAGGGCTATTTCACCAAATATTAATTTCTTAATTTGTCTAAAGTTAAAACATTGGTATTGTGTTGTAAAGGAATAAATATAAACGTCTAAAAACATATATTTTTTTTATCATTTCATATTTTCATTTAAAATTTTGGGGAAAAAAATGTCATTAGTAGTTTATAGAATTCAACAAAAACTATGTTTTACTCAAGCACATAACTATAAATCGTAAATCTAGGGAAACCATAGCTTTTTTTCCATAGCTGTATATCAAGTTGTTGAACAGAATAAGACTTTAAGTGAACCATAACTCTACCCTCATTGCCTCGGGATATATGTTGTATGATTCTGATGGCCGATTGATGGTCAATACCTCAGTCAAGCACAACATACAGTATAGATTTTAAAGTATATATATCTAAATGAAACTACTGACCCTGACTATTGCTGTGCCAATGCTTTAAATGGTGTCACATTTAAAAAAAGGAGGCACAGCAGATCTCCAGAGGAAGTTTAAAGGATTTAAAGGGCAAAAATATGCCTCCACTGAGGGAAACATGGTAAGGTAACAGCATACGTTCACATTCCCTCATTCCCCTGTGCATTCCCTCACATAACCACCCAGTGATTTCTTTGCTGTCCATGTTTCCTGTCTTTCTGGGTTTAGTTTCTATGGAATAAAGCATAATGGAAAACTGCTCGGAGGTCTTGCTGCCTGGAGCCGTTGCTCCCCCTCCACACTAACCAATTCCCCCCACCCTCGTTGTCTAAATAGGCTCCTAAAATATGTTCAGTGCAGAAGAAATATACACACACCAGTCATGTATCAGTATTATTGAGGAGCGACATCTTCTCCGTGATGACGTTTTGGTATGGCAGTCCGCCTCCGTATTCTCATTCCCGTTCTAAATCTAAATAATCTGCCGGGCTCCATCGCCATGCTTCAACCGTTGCCATGGCCACCAGCGAACGTTCCCGGAGGTTGCCAGAGCAACTAATCAGGAGTCACATTGCATCCACCGTCACCTGGCAAATTTTGACAGCGTCAGAGAGAGTGAGAGAGAAAAAAAAACGAGAGAGAAGGCAAAATGAAAGAGAATTAATGTGAGGGGGGCTAGAGACCGAAGCAATAAACAACTCCCGGAATATGACTACCATGCACGCACATAGATTAATATGCACCTGCACTTGGTAACACAACAAGAACTGTATTACAACCATATGAATCATGAATTTACATCTATTATAATTCACATCTATTAAAATCAAGTATGTCAAGTGAAGATAACACGTACGGTTTTGTAACAGGCAATTTTATACATATGATACAAATACACATACCTTTTTTATTTTCTAACATATAGCGCACAGGCTGTATTTTAAGGCATTATGTGTTCCTGGCGCAAAGGCTCTTTCAAAACCTAGGCAGCATAATTATGCTGCCTTCTAAGGTATCTTTTTTCTAAGTCAAAATAACATTTAAAAAGTTAAAGGTTTTTTATACTCACCAAAGCTGCAATAATTTGATCAAAAATACAATAAAAACACTATGAAATATTATTACAGCTTAATATAACTGCTTTATATATCAATATATCTTTAACATGCAATTTATTCCTGTGATGCAAAACAGAATTTTCAGCATTATTACTCCAGGTTTTAGCTTCCAGAAATCATTCTAATCAGCTGCTTTGCTGCTCAAGACACATTATTCAGAATATTCACAAAACAGTTTAACATTGCTTAATAGTAGGGCTGGGTAAAAAATATTGATTTCTCAATTTTAATTGATTCAAATTTTACAAAACGATATTGATTCTTAAATACCAAGAATCAGTTAGTCTTGCCTGTTTTCAGTTAATGAATAGAACATTCTACAGTGCCCTCTCTGAAAGGAGCATTTTACTGAATATATGAACCATATACAACCTGGTCTCGTGACGAAAATGTACCTCTGAAAACTTTTCCGCAAGATGCAAAAAACATACCGTCATGTACATTTCGTGACATATTTGATGTGAAATGTGGCGCTAAAAGACAAGCAAATGTCACATAAAACAGCAATCACAAGCACACCATTATAGCTCTCATCTTTAATGTCTTTCATCGTAAGTCATGTTTTTCACAGGATTTGTACCCAAGGATTCTGTATCCTAAGTCCAATTCTGTGCCGGAAGAATTACAGAACAGACTTGTTACGTCCGGAAAGCAAAACATATGGATCTGTAATCATAACTGTGTACGAAAACAATTACAAGTGTTCGCTGTTTTACCGCCTCTAGTGTTCATTTCTTTTCGAAACTGCAGTGATATGTACTTATTAGTACGAATTTCGCAACTTGTGAAAAAGTTCAGAGAGGTATGTTTCCGTCATAGAACCAGGTAGACCATATATATATATACAGGTCCTTCTCAAAAAATTAGCATATTGTGATAAAGTTCATTATTTTCTGTAATGTACTGATAAACATTAGACTTTCATATATTTTAGATTCATTACACACAACTCGAAGTAGTTCAAGCCTTTTATTGTTTTAATATTGATGATTTTGGCATACAGCTCATGAAAACCCAAAATTCCTATCTCAAAAAATTAGCATATCATGAAAAGGTTCTATTAACCTAATCATCTGAATCAACTAATTAACTCTAAACACCTGCAAAAGATTCCTGAGGCTTTTAAAAACTCCCAGCCTGGTTCATTACTCAAAACCGCAATCATGGGTAAGACTGCCGACCTGACTGCTGTCCAGAAGGCCATCATTGACACCCTCAAGCAAGAGGTCTGTGGGAAGGAAAAAGTGTGGCAGAAAACGCTGCACAACGAGAAGAGGTGACCGGACCCTGAGGAAGATTGTGGAGAAGGACCGATTCCAGACCTTGGGGGACCTGCGGAAGCAGTGGACTGAGTCTGGAGTAGAAACATCCAGAGCCACCGTGTACAGGCGTGTGCAGGAAATGGGCTACAGGTGCCGCATTCCCCAGGTCAAGCCACTTTTGAACCAGAAACAGCGGCAGAAGCGCCTGACCTGGGCTACAGAGAAGCAGCACTGGACTGTTGCTCAGTGGTCCAAAGTACTTTTTTCGGATGAAAGCAAATTTTGCATGTCATTCGGAAATCAAGGTGCCAGAGTCTGGAGGAAGACTGCGGAGAGGGAAATGCCAAAATGCCTGAAGTCCAGTGTCAAGTACCCACAGTCAGTGATGGTCTGGGGTGCCATGTCAGCTGCTGGTGTTGGTCCACTGTGTTTTATCAAGGGCAGGGTCAATGCAGCTAGCTATCAGGAGATTTTGGAGCACTTCATGCTTCCATCTGCTGAAAAGCTTTATGGAGATGAAGATTTCATTTTTCAGCACGACCTGGCACCTGCTCACAGTGCCAAAACCACTGGTAAATGGTTTACTGACCATGGTATTACTGTGCTCAATTGGCCTGCCAACTCTCCTGACCTGAACCCCATAGAGAATCTGTGGGATATTGTGAAGAGAAAGTTGAGAGACGCAAGACCCAACACTCTGGATGAGCTTAAGGCCGCTATCGAAGCATCCTGGGCCTCCATAACACCTCAGCAGTGCCACAGGCTGATTGCCTCCATGCCACGCCGCATTGAAGCAGTCATTTCTGCAAAAGGATTCCCGACCAAGTATTGAGTGCATAACTGAACATAATTATTTGAAGGTTGACTTTTTTTGTATTAAAAACACTTTTCTTTTATTGGTCGGATGAAATATGCTAATTTTTTGAGATAGGAATTTTGGGTTTTCATGAGCTGTATGCCAAAATCATCAATATTAAAACAATAAAAGGCTTGAACTACTTCGAGTTGTGTGTAATGAATCTAAAATATATGAAAGTCTAATGTTTAATCAGTACATTACAGAAAATAATGAACTTTATCACAATATGCTAATTTTTTGAGAAGGACCTGTATATATATATACACATTATAATTTTTACTGTTCTTCAATGTTTGTTTTTATAAAAATTTGCCAGGTGACAGTGGATGCAAAGTTTTTATAACAGCCACCATTTAAATGTTTATATTTTAAAAAACTAATTAGAGTAGAAATATAGAACCAACTCACTCTATATATTTTACAGCATTAGCTGAGAGATTTTTTTTTTCCCTTGAGAATATTTGACCCGTACTTCAGTAGTCAACATTTGAAATGGATCAAAACCTTTCATCAAAGTTGTCTTAAAACCAAAACATACCCATTAAAAAATAAAATTGATTCTTAATTCTTAAAAGTCGATTGGTCTAGCCCGTTTTCAGGTAATGAACAGATGTAGCACACCTCACATTCAACAAATCACTTTGATTTGAAACAAAGTCTCAGATTTCAAATTCTGTCCATTTTATTATATTCAAACAATAAATGCCTTTTTGGTGCCATTTAATGATGAGTGACAGGTTTCTGTAGCTAATATATATCCAAAATACCCTTTGTTTAACTATTGTTTATATATTTTAGATATATCCAATATATCCAAAATAATCCATGTTGAATTGAATCGGAAATCAAATTGAAAGCTTGTTAATCAGAATCGAATAAAATTGTGAAATTTGTTTCAAAACCCAGCCCTACTAAAAGAGTTTTGGTGAAAACTTTTACTTTTTTAGGATAATTTTATAAATATAAAGTTAAACAGCATTTATTTGAAATAGAAATCCTTTGTATCATTAATTTCTTAACTGACACTTTTGTGCAATTGAATGCATCTATGCTAAATAAAAATGTCAATTTCTTTAATAATAAATAATCTTCTTGACCCTAAAAATAGTCTATCCTTTATATAAGACAATCCCATAATGCAATGCAAATGGTTAAATTCAAAGAGTTATAAAAAATGGCAAACAGAGAAATGTTATCTGTAATTTTGTTACAGAATAAGTTAAAACTAAAGCACACTATTCAGTCCAGGCTCATGAAAATATGTGCCTCTACATTTCTGCAACACTGTAATTCCGTACCTTACTGCAAGTTTTACGGCAGTTTCAAAGTGAAATGCCCAGAGAGTGGCGCTAAAACACGTTCAATACGTGACCATGCCACGCTTTTATTACGTTGGTACAAGCAAGTATTGCTGCCTTTTTATTACACTGCTTGAGGTACGTATTGTGGCTGTTCAGAATTCAAATGTCCAGGGAGCGTCGCTAAAGGTTAATGCTCTATCATTTTGGAAATATCCCCTACACCAAACCCAACCCTAAACCTATCCAATAGTGTTAACAAATGCAAAAGTGATATAAAAACGCATTTGTTGATACAGCTGTGCTATTTGAAGTTCCGTATGCTGATCTGAGCTGTTTTGTTCAACAGTTTCACAGGGTTCGTACCTGGGCACTTCATCACTCAAGTGCAACGCCGTATCACATGAACTACCGATCAAACCTACTGAATTTGCAAACTTATGCATATGAAGCTGTATATGTGTTAGATTATGTGTAATATGTGTAAAAATTAGGCTTTATTAATCAAAACTCATGTGTGTGTAAATCATTCTTGTTGTTGTCTATCTTGGTACTATTTGATGTGTTTCCATAACATACAGACATATTCTTAAAACTCCTTTTAATTTGACATGCTATGAAAACACTCATGTCCAAGATGCTGCAAAATGCTAGCAAATCTAGCAAATTTACATCGAAAAACAATGGAAAACAGTGTAGTCAAATTACCTGAATAAATTAACTTAAAAAATCATTATGATGTCTAGACCCAAAACTAGATAGTCCTAGAATAGAATATTATGAAATGAACTTTAGTTAACAAATAAAATGTTTGACTCTCATGTGTAGCTGTCTCAAATCTCATATGTTCTGACAGGATTTGCTACCTAAAGTTTGCTGAAAAACCTATGGCCAGTGATAAAGCATTCCTGAACATATTCACACACACAAGAGCACTGCTCACCCCTCTGTCCTCATGCAGCAATATGGACAGAGAATAAACAATGTAACACAGCTGTGCTCTGTGTTCCTGATGTCACCCCCTCACCCTCACCAACAGATGACAGAATTGGCCCTATGTCTTCATATATTTCCTCTCAGTCTCTTGCTCTTTCTGTGGGCTCAGTGTAGTCAAGCTCCACACACATCTAATTAGACCATGCTCAGTTCTCTTCTGCCACTGGTAAACAAGTCATGGTGACAGTGTGTTTGTTTGTCTGCGCGTTTTAACATTTGATTAGCCCTATTAACGGTGTCCGTGCCTTATGAATAATGACAGGTTGTTATTGAAATGGTGACACTTGCGTCAGAGCGAAGAAAGATGGATCGAGAAGCAGATGAAATAAGCTGCGGGAAGAAGGGGAACAAACGTGAGCGAGCAAGAGCCGAGGCTGGGCTGCCATTTTGTGCGAGCATCTCATCAAAAGAAACGCCACTCAAAGCGCAGCGGAGAGCCGAGAAGAAGAAAGCAAGAGGGGAAACGGCGTTTCCATGGTGACGGCATCGACTTTCATTTCACGCCTTCGTCTCGAGAGCCACCAGAGCACGCTCTCACCTGCGCCGCGTCGCTACGCACACGGGATCATGCACATACAGAAAGCATTCACACAGTCAGATGGACATGTTAAACACATGCTTCAAAACCTAGTGAGTTCAGCAAACTTGACAGCATCATTGAGGGCTGTTGCAAACAGCAAACATACAATCTTTTAAAACAAATTCAAGGCAGACCCTGCTGCAAAAAAGCTGGTTTGGTGGTTTATGTTAGAAGTAAAACACACAAAATCCCTTTAAAACCAGCTAACATACCAGCCTGACCAAGCTGAGAGACTCTCCAGGACCAGTAAACTAGCTTAGACTGGTTTGTAATGTTTTTTTTTTTTTTTTTTGCAGGGATCATTTAAAACCAGTCACTTCCAGTTGGGAGCTGCCTATGTAGGTAGCATGTGAAAATCAAAAAGACTAAACATATCTAATCAATTGTGGGTAATTCTAGATCAAACCAAACAGCATTTGTCAGGATTAGCCAAACCCGATGGCATCACTGAAAGCTGTTTCAAACAGGAGACATATGCTCTTGCAGCACTGCATGTAAGAGAAGCCAATACCGGAATTCATTACAACAAGCTTTGTGAATAAATGCATCCAAGATGGTGGATGATGTTAATATGAGCTCTGATATGAGATCATTTAGTACTGAAAAGTATATATAAAACAGCCAATTTGTACAATCTACCTGATACTCGTGATGTGTTGTGCTAACTACAGTGTCATGTTGTTAGCTTAGCAACATGCTAACATCAAACTCAATTGGAAGCAACTGTAAGTTTGTCTTCACACGAGAAGAGGTATTTGCAGTGCAAACAATCTGTTCATGTACACTTAAAAAAAACTATTTGTTGAGTCAACTTAAAATAATCTGTTACCTGGCTGCCTTAAAATTTTAAGTTCAGTCAACTCAAAAAAAGTTTAGTTAACTTGAAATGTTCCATTTTACTAAGTGACAACTTAGATATTTGAGTTGATTCATCTTACAATTTTAAGGTAGCCAATTAACAAACTCAGCTGTTAAGTTTAGCAAACAATTTTTTAGTTTAGTCAACTTGAATATCTAAGTTGTCACTTAGTACAACTTAGCATTTCAAGTTGAATATTATTTCAGTTGACTGAACTTAAAATTTTTAGGCAGCAGGGTAACAAATTACTTTAAGTTATTAAGTTGACTCAACAAATTGTGTTTTTTGTTTTTTACAGTGTAAACCGTGCTTGAAAAACCTGTTTAAACCACCCTATTGTGGTTTGGTGGTCTTGGATGGTTTAAGATGGTCTTAAGCTAGCCTTAAAGGATTAGTTTACTCCAGAATAAAATGTCCTGATCATTTACTCACCCCTGTGTCATCCAAGATGTTCATGTCTTTCTTTCTTCAGACAAAATTAAGGTTTTTTGAAGAAAACATTCTATATATTTTCTCTATATACTGGATTTTAATGGGAGCCAATGGGTTGGAGGTCCAAATTGCAGTTCCAATACAGCTTTAAAGGGCTCTACAATCCCAGGTGAGGAGTAAGGGTCTTGCCTAGCAAAACGATCAGTCATTTTATTATGTAATTACATTCTTGGGTTGTTAGTTCTTCATTTGGGTATTCCGGCTCAAAAAGGTAGAGTAGGGTGAAACTTTTTTCCTTAAAATTGCCCGACATCATTGTTTGACTTTCTTTCCGCTTTGTAAACACTGGGTTGGTACTTCGGCCTATGTCACGCGTTACCTTTCCAACGTGACTATGTAAAGTGTGAAGTTGAGCTAGTGCAAGACAAGTATTTGTCTTTAAAAAAGTATGTTATTGTTATTTTTTTGTTTTTTGGTAGAAAATTCACTAGATGAGACCCTTATTCTTCAACTGGGATCATGTACAGCCCTTTTAAGCTGTACTGAAACTTTAATTTGGACCTTCAACCAAGAGACATGAACATCTTGGATGGCATGGAGGTGAGTAAATTATCAGTAAATTTTTATTCAGGAAGTGAACTAATCCTTTAAAAGGGAGCTGCCTATAGGTAGTATAAAACTAAACAATTGTCAAGAATAGCCAAACCCAATGGCATCACTCGGGCTGAAACAAAGACTGTTTCATGCTCTTTTTTTAATGCTTAAGTCAGCATTGCATGTAGGAAAGAAGGCAATCCCAAAATGCATTGCAACAAGCTCTTGGAAAAAATGCATGGTAGATGAAAGCAATATCAACATTAATATGAAATCATTCATTACAAAGTATCAGTTAAGCTGCTAATTTTTATTATTTTATCTTGTACCTGAGTGTGCTATGCATTTGTCATGCTAATTGGAGTACTGTTTTGTTAGTTTAGCGACAAAGTTTTTGTTGATTTGTTGTAAATTTGCTATTTATGCAGCCCCTGCTTAAAAAAACTGGTTTTAAGGCCAGTTCACACAAAATACATCATGCTGAATGAAGTTTACATGTACTGAAAAGTATCAATAAAACAGCTTATTTTACTATTTACCCAATATTTGAATATACTATGCATTTGTTGTGCTAACTACAGTATTACGTTGTTAGCTTAGCAACATGCTAACATCAAACTCGTTTGGAAGCACCAGTTAGTTTAGTCTTCACACAAGGGGAGTTATTTGTGTTTCAAACATTCTATAAATATAAACCCTACTTGAAAAAAGTGTTTGAACCAGCCTATGCTGGTTTGGCGGTCTTAGTTTGTTTAAGATGTTTTTAGCTGGTTTAAGCTGGCCTGGACAAACTGTAAAATCCCCAAAACCCTTTAAAACCAGCCAATATATCAGCTTGACCAGGCTGGGAGATCATCCATGACTAGAAAATCAGCTTAGGCTGGTTTATGATGTTTTTTTTTTTGTTGTTTTTTTTAGAGAGATCTTTTAAAATCAGTCACTTTCAGGCAAGATGTCAGGTACCTCAGAAGGGAGCTGTCCATGTAGGTAGTATTTGAAAATCAGAAGACCAAATATTTTCATTAATCTTGAATCAAAACTATTGAAAACTATGAAAACTATTCTACTATCATCTACTATAATTAATCTGACTGTATGTAATAACTGTTTGTTAATGACTGCAGTAAGCCTAGAACAGAGTGAACTATTTAAAGCTTGAAAAACACTCGGAAATATACATACGGAAAGAATCTGTTCAGGAATACATATTTGACACCTATTGATCATCCTTCAAGAGCTCATATATGGTATAAAATACAACGGTGCATATATGGAATGCTGTGAACCACTTCAGGATGTATATATGTGTATGTGTTTGAGACGAGACTCTGGAGTGGTGTTCCAACATTACTCAGCCTTTCGTTAACTTGTTCAAACTTCAAAACTTCAGAGCATTTTATTTTTAGCAAAGAAAATTCTACAAAGACTAAAAATATCTAATCAAACTAAATCTGCATAAAACTAAACAGAATTTGCAGGATTAGCCAAACTCAACGGCATCACTGAAGGCTGTTTCAAACCAATGCCCTTCTAAGTCAGAACCAAGGGGTACTCTTCCAATCTGATTTGTGCCACCTCAGATTCAATTTGACCCACTCTAACCCCCCCAAAACTCATCGATTTTCGCTTCGGTTTGTTTCGGGCGGTCACCGGTGTATATAAACTTTCATTTCTAAATTCAAACGTGCTTTTGCGCCAGATAGACGCGCTAAGACAGCCGTGCTTATAGCCTATATTCAGTGTTTTCAACCAAATAAAAATCGTTTCAGTCATTTACTAACAAAAAAGACATTTGTTAAATACACACTGATATTTGTGAGTTTGTTAAATGCACTAGTGTGTAAAAAAGCGACAATAATCATTTTAATTAGAGTACTGTTTTGTTAGCTTAGCAAAATGCTAACATCAACCACTAGAAGAAAGTTTAGTCTTTAAACACGGAGATTTTGAAAACCTATTTGGTTATCAACCTATTATTTGGTCACCAAGTCGAACACTGAGTGTGAAAATTCAGTGCAATAAATATTTGAATTTGAATGAACGGCTGTTAATTTGCTTCCGATGTTGCATGACGTCAATTATTTTATTTTATTATTTATTTTTTTATTTTTTTTCCATCAAAGTGCAAAGAAAACTGGCCAACCAATAAGATTCATGCTTTTGGTCACAAGCCTCCATTGTTACATAAAACTATATTTTGCTAAGCAACAGTGAGTATCAAGAACAACATAGAACTGGCTCTCTTGTCTCCATGTGTTTGGTGTTATCTAATGAACACTGTAGCAAATACAAGATGTTTAAGATGGCCTGGACTACCTTTCTAAAACCAGCCAACGTACCAGCTTGATCAGTCTCGGAAACCAAGACCAACAAACCATATTGGTCTGGTTTCTGATATTCAACATTTCAGGGAACATTTCAAATCAGTCACTTTCAGTCAGGACCTAAAAATGAAGAGTTCAGATGCAAAAGCTTCTAAAACCATCCGACGTTTTTCTTTAAAAAAAGACATCAGTATAGGTTTCTATTAAGGTACCAGTACTTCTAATTGGGCTGAGGCTGGGATTTTAGTGAGTTTGAAGTAAAAGTCTTTGATGGACATATGTGTCGAGAGCATTCACTCAGTATCATTATCTCATTTTTGACCAAGATGGCTTTTAGGGGGTTTTGCATCTAAGCTCTTCAAATATCTAAACAAACTGTGGTCAATCTGGATCAAATCAAACAGCATTTGTCAGGATTTTCAGAACACATATACAGGCACGCATATAGATATATGATATAACAATAATACAGAGAAATAATCAAGAATGCTAATCCTTCCCATGGTACAAGAAACTGCAAAAAGATGTATCTATTTGTCCTGGAAGCGCTGACCCAGCCATCGGCCCCTGACACATGCCCCGTCCAGACAAACCCCCGTCTCTCTCCTCCGCTTTTCCTCCCTCTACCCCTGTCCTATATTTCATGTTTAATCTGGCCAAAGAGAAAGGATTTCTTGTCCTACTACCCAGTAATCTTGTCAAGGCAGATGGTGCCTGTGTGACCCAGATTAGCAGAGGAACGTTCCTCTCATTCCTGCGAGCTCCAGACTGGCATCGCCATGAGGCCCTGGTACAACCAGAAGGGCCAACAGGTTGGAGCGTTGAGAGACGTTTAACAAGGGACAGCACGTTTTTGCTCTTCTTGATGCGTTCGACAACGTCCCGAGAGAAAAGCTGAAAAGCAAGGGCCGATATAATCAAATATGAACACGAGCACACACAGATGGATCTTTCGGAGTGGGGAGTTGCATAATAAATGAAGCGTGGTGTTGTAATTGGGAGTATATTTAGATGTGGTGTGGGCTATGTGTTTGTGTTGGAGGGTGGGTGGCCCAGTTCCTTCTGTGCTCTTTACACTGGCAGAAAGTCCTTTATCTTGTACAGCGTACACTGAGAGATATGGACACACAGGATGAACGTAATTGTTTTATTTTATTACTCTCCAGGGGTAGATTGAGGTAGGAATGGTTGTGAGTAAGACCGACAGAGAGATAGACAGGGAGAATGTGTGTGAGAGGGTGATAGACAGTGTAGATAACAAATGACAGAGGTATTAAACCTCAATCCAAAGCCAGTTAGACAGAAACAATTAATCTCTAAATCAGTCAGCCATGAATTGTTAATGAGTCAGTCCATTCCACAGGGTTAGCGTGTGAGGAGCCTGTGTCCACCTCTGATGGCCTGAATCATTCTCCACATCACTGGTCCAGAGGAAATGGAGCCATTTGTGCCCGATTTGTGTCCCATGACTCAGTCCTGTATGTAATTATCAAGACAGTGAATTTAGTTACATCACTTCATGTGCTTAACTCTGAGTGTGTAATGGACTGTAAATTAAACCATTCTTATTTGAACCCACACATTTGTTTTCATAAGAACAGCAGCCAATTTTTCCTTTAAATCAAAAAAAAAAAAAAAAAAAATAGAATACTGACTGTAAATGATGTTTGCTATTGCAAATAATAATGCCATTATTTGTGCTGTTACTTTAGGCCTAAGAATATGTTTGTTTCCCCATTTTTCCCAAGGCCAACTAAATATATAGTAATAAATAAAAGATTAGCTTTAACAAAAACAGATAAATAAAATTAAATATCCAAGTAAATGATTAGCTAAATAACTAAAATAAATAATGACTAAATAAACAGACTAAACTAACTAACCTACAAAAAAATAACTAAATAATTGAAATAACTGAATCAATAGAACACTGATTAAATAAATAATAAATAAACAGAACACTGACTAAAAACAAAATCACAACAAAATATTTGAATTAAGTAACTACATAACCAACAAAAAAACAACTAAATAAGTAACTAATTAAATAAATAAAAGACTAAATCATTTTCTAAATAAAGACTAACAAACATCCAACGTTGGGCCTAATAATATATTTGTTTTATTAAGTAAGTAATTCATTAATTTATTCATTTATTTATTTAGGGTTTTTAGTTTGTTTAAGACATACCTTTCTAAAAAAAAAAAAAAAAAAAAAGACTAACTAATCAATTAAAAGACTAGCTGATTTAATTAAGACTAGCTTAATAAATAATAATAATAATAATAATTTTTTCAAACATACTTTGTTAAATGAAAATAAATTACTAACCAACCAATTAAAAGACTAGCCAACTAAACAAACTAAACTAACTAATCCACAAACAACTAATTAAATAAAATAACTAGAATAATAAATATAACACTGATTAACTAACTACAACACTGACTAAATAAACAATTAATAAACAGAACACTGGCTAAAAACCAATCACAAAGCAGTAAATATTTTATAATATTTTAAAATTATTTTAAAAAACTACATAATCAACTAACTAAACAAACAAACAAAAAAAAAAATAAATAAGTAACTAACTAAACAAATAAAAGACTAAATAAAGACTAACAAACATCCAACGCTGGGCCTAATATATGTTTGTTTTATTAATTAAATAATTACTAACTAACAAATTAAAAAGACAAGCTAAATAAAAAATAATTAAAAGACTAACCAAAACAAAAATAAGTAACAAAATAAATAGACTAAATTAACTAACCAAAAAACCTAATACAAAAAACCTTACTAACCAAAACAGAACACTGACTAAAACCAATCACAACAAAATAAATATTTTAATTAATTAACTAAGTACATAACCAACTAACTAAATACTGTTTAAAAAAAAAAAACAAATAAGTAACTAATTAAAATAAAAACAAAAGACTAAATAATTTTCTAAATAAAGCCTAACAAACAAACATCCAACATTGGGCCCAATAATTTATTTACATATTTATTTAATTTATTTATTTAGTTTTTGTTTTCAGACATGCCTTTTTAAATTAAATAATAATAAATAATTTGACAAACCAATTAAATAACTAGCTAAAACAAAAACAAGCAAATACCCAACTAAACACTAGGCTAAATAACTAAAATAATTTAAATCACTAAATAACAAAATAGACTAAACTAACCTATACAAAACCCCAAATAAATAAAGTAACTAAATATATAGAACAAGATATAAATATATAGAACAACAAAAAAATCAGAACATTTCAGCTATATATATATATATATATATATATATATATATATATATATATACACATATAGCCATATAGCTGAAATGTTCTGGCACAATTAGCAGTTCTCCTGAGCGTGCTTGACTGTTTGCTTAAAACGGTGCAAAAAAATAATCAGGTTAATTTGTTTTCATACACAGGTTCTGTTGAATATATGAATGAGACTTTACACGAACCTGTTATGCCATATTCCCTCAGAGTATCTCTCTCATACACAAACACAGACAGTCACTGAGTCACTCTCTGACCTTTAGTATATGCTTCACTACAGAGATGCACATTTCTACAGCATTACCCGCAGGAGCTGCGCTGGGCGTCCCTCACTTTTGTGAGTTTATCTTGGGTGATGGCCATTCTACTATAATTGCCTATATTATTTGGGGTAATTTAGCTGACTGAACCACTAGTATGTGTCACATTCTTCTCACATTCTCTCTATGAGTCACTCCCACTTCTCCTGCAGCTTTATTTCACTTAACGCTGTCTCTTTGGCCATACTTGGCTATTTTTTTCAATCTTGTTTTTCACTTACTGTACCCATCCTGACTAGCGGTGGTCCTTGGGTTGCTGTTCTTCTCACTTTTCTCACTTCTCTGTCTCTCTCTCCTCCATCTTTAATGTACTTTGCCCATGTTCTTCATCTTTCCCCTGAGCACATCCTTCCCTCCTCTATGTTCTGTTTCTCTGTGTATCTGGAAGAGAGTTTGTGTGTGGTGTGTGTTTAACAGACATTGGGCCATGCGGGATGCCCTAATCACAGGGGTGCGTCTATCGCCTAATTACCATGATTTAGTGGCATGAGTGCCATACAGCATCAATCTCAGTGCCAGGCGGGCACACAGGCCTGGCAGTGCCAGCCAGCTCAGCTGCCCACGCCAGATCCACCCCCCGCCCCAGCACTACACAACTCAATATAACACCACAGCACAACAAAACATGATACAGCAACAACACATCTGTCTAGATATCACAATAAAAAGTAGTATGGCTTTCATTGTCTTATTAATATGTTAAATATATCCCCTATATAGTGCACTATGTGCCATTCACTATACAGAAAACAGTAATTCTATGAACAAGTGACCGATCTCAGCTGCAGCTCCAGCTTTAGCTTCAGCGTCTATTTACAGTGTAGGGGGCGGGGCAGTGCAGGGTGATGTCATCAAAACCGTTGATCCATATTGTTGGAAGTTAGAGACTGGAAGTTTGGAATGTTTATATATCTTTTAAATGTGTATTTTGTGATTGTTTTGGAGCACACTAGCTTATAAGATAACCTTAGAGCTAACATTTTCATACAAAAGGTATATATAGTACCATTAAGGTACAAATTTGTACAGCTGAAGTCAAAAGTTTACATATACCTTGCAGAATCTGCAGGGATCATACAAAATGCATGTTATTTTTTATTCAGTATTGACCTGAATAAAATAAGACGTTTAGTCCACAAGAAAAAAAAAGTTGAATTTATAAAATGACCCTGTTCAAAAGTTTACATACACTTGATTCTTACTACTGTGTTGTTGTCTGAATGATCCACAGCTGTGTGTTTAGTTTTTTTGTTTAAAGCTGTTCATGAGTTTATTGTTTGTCCTGAACGGTTGAACTGCCCGCTGTTCTTCAGGTCCTTCAGTATTTTTGTGTATGATTGTATAAATTTAAGATTCAATTTTTCACACTGAGGACAACTGAAGGTCTCATATGCAACTATTACAGAAGGTTCAAACGCTCACTGCTGCTCCAGAAGGAAACACGATGCAAAAACATTTTGAATTTGAAGATCAGGGTAAATTTAACTCATTTTGTCTTCTGAGGAACATGTAAGTATCTTCTGTAGCTTCTGAAGGGTAGTACTAAATAAAAGAAAATATGATATTTAAGCAAAACAGGAAAAATGTACATCTTCATTCTGTTCAAAAGTTTTCACCCCCCAGGTTTTAATGCATTGTTTTTCCTTCTGGAGCATCAGTAAGCTTTCAAACTTTCTGTAATAGTTGCATATGAGTCCCTCAGTTGTCCTTAGTGTTAAAAAAATGGATCTCAAAATCATACAGTCATAGTTGGAAAGGGTTTAAATACACAAAAGTGAAAAGAAAAAAAAAATATGTAGGACCTGAAGGATTTTTCTAAAGAACAGCAGGCAGTTGAACTGTTCAGGACAAACAAGGAACTCGTGAACAAATATCACTAAACAAAAAACACAGCTGTGGATCACTCAGGTAACAACACAGTATTAAGAATCAGTTGTATGTAAACTTTTAAACAGAGTCATTTTTATAAATTATAAACTATTATTTTCTCTTGTGGACTATATGCAAACATCTTTTATGTAAAATATTTTATTCAAGTCAGTACTAAATAAAAAGAGAGCATGAATTTTGTGCTATGTTTTGAAACATAGCACATAACTTCTGCCCCAGTGACATCTTCGGTACCTTTTTTATTTGAGAGTGGGTGCTTGTGTGATTCACAAATGTTGAGCTTGGCCTTATATTAACTCAATAAATGCTATATGAAAGAGACTAACACAATATCAAAGCTAAAAGATTAAAAAAAATAAAGGTTCCATTCCTGGTTGAGGGAGATAATGTTCCATGCGAGCAGGAAGAACATATGAACAATCAAATACAGTAAATGCAGTTAGGGGTTGAGGAGGGAGAAGAAGAAGAGAAGAAAAAAACAAGAGATTGAAGAACAGCAATTTGAAAGACACAGTGGGGACACTAGAAAGCAGGACGAAATATAGATGAGGAAAAAGAAGCAAAGAGGGACGAAATGGTGTGAAAGGACAGGCAGAGAGAACTGCTCTGTGAGGTGTAGAGTAGATGAAAGAGTGTAGCTGGAGGGGAAAGGAGTCCTACACCCTGACCTGTAATTGATCGGGGAGGCTCAGGACAGATACAGCTTTAACCCAGTAATTACAACACACAGCTATACAGCAAATCCAACAGCATGGGCAGAGGAAGGAGAGAAGGTAAATACAAGAGTGGCCTGACACGATAAAAGAAAAACCCAGCCACTCTGGAAAAATACAATAAAAAAAAAAAACTCGGAATCGATGTCGTAGAAAAGTGGACATCTGAAACCTCAAGGTCTCCTATTGTATATGCTAGAAAAATATTTCATTTCAGAGCTCAGTGCTCTCTTACATTCATTCATTATGGGCGACACCCTGAAGGCCACACTCGCGTATTGTGCCTGGCCTAGGCAAATAAAAAAAAAAAAAAAAGAGAAACACCTGACAGCATTATAAACAGCCAAATAGAAATTAAACCACAGGATTTAGAACATCAATCCATATTACTTGAAAAACAAGCAAACTCACGCCAACCGAACAAAGTCCTGAGTGAGAATTAAAGGCTCTTGGCCAGAACGCCACTCTCCATTTGGATAATTAGGACATCGCTTTGAGCCTGCAGCATTGCTGTACAACACTTTTTCCTCTCATTCTCTGGCCTCCATTCTTGAAAAACAAAGTATTTAGGATAGATCTTTTTTTTATGCTGGCTTGTTTGGGAAATTTAGCTATATAAACTATAGCATGTCAGATGGTTTTAATGCTAATGTACTTTAGAAAGTGGCTTGTTTGTTTTCTCTCTTTACGTAAGTTATGTGTTGTTTATACTCAAAACTACTCAGCAAACCACACAATAGCATGCTAAAAACTAGCAACTGAATAACATCCAGTGCTGGGCAAATTGTAGTCCATTACTGATTACAAATTACATAAAAGAAATTGTAGTTAGTAACGTAATCTGTTGGATTACATATTAGGTAATGTATTTACTACTTTTTGATTACTTTTAGATTACTTTTGACCTAACTTGCAAGAAAATACTTACTATTCTTTGTTATCAACATCATGAAGTATTTGCATATTTCCACCCTCAGCCAGTTGTACACTGTCTGCCATTTTCTCCACGCTCAAGCAGCATTAGCAACATCAATGTCTCATTAGAAATGCAGGTGTTTTGTAGTTGGATGTAATACACAGAAAACAGAAGAGATGGGCAGGTAAGCAGTAGCTCATTATCATTTAAAGAGACATGCATCAAAACAGGTCGTTGTGAACAGAGCTGGAAAAAGGGTGTTGTTTTACAAGACCATTGAGGAATTTTAACCAAAGCAACTTTTTTTTAACCCAAATGCTGGGTTCAGATTGTTAGGTGATTTTTTTCCAGGTACTGGGTAGTTTTTTTTTGCAAATGTGGGTTATTTTTGAACCCAAACTGCTGGGTTCAGCTTGTTGGTTGGTTTTATTGGGTTAATTGTAATATTTTACCCAGGTGCCGTGTAGTTCTTCTGCACTTTAAAAATGCAGAGTTTTTTCTATAACCCAAATGCTGGGTTCAACTTGTTGGGTCATTTTACTGGGTTAATTTTAATGTTTTACCCAGGTGCTGGGTATTTTTCTGCACTCTAAATAATGCTGGGTTATTTATATATATTTTTTTTACCCAAATGCTGGGTTCAGCTTGTTGGGTGATTTTATTGGGTTATTATTTTTTTATATTTTTACCCAGATGCTGGGTAGTTTTTCTACACTTTTAAAAATGATGGGTTGTTTTTTATATTTATTAACCCAAATGCTGGGTTCAGCTTGTTGAGTGATTTTATTTGGGTTATTTTTTTAACCCAAATGCTGGGTTCAGCTTGTTGGTTGATTTTATTGGGTAATCTTTAATATTTTATCCTGGTGCTGGGTAGTTTTTCTGCACTTTAAAAAATGCTGGGGGGGTTTCTATAACCCAAATGCTGAGTTCAGCTTGTTGGATCATGTTATTTGGTTAATTTTAGTATTTTACCCAGGTGCTGGGTATGTTTCTGCACTCTAACTAATGCTGGGTTATTTCTATATATATATATATATATTTTTTTTTTTTTTTTTTAACCCAAATGCTGGGTTCAGTTTCTTGGGTTATTTTTTGTATTTTTATTACCCAGGTGCTGGGTAGTTTTTCTACACTTTAAAAAAATGCTGGATTACTTTTTTGAACCCAAATGCTGGGTTCAGCTTGTTGGTTGATTTTATTAGGTTATTTTTTTATATTTTTACCCACATGCTGGGTAGTTATTCTGCACTCTAAAAAAAAATGATGTTTTTTTTTTTTTTTTACCCAAATGCTGGGGTCAGCTTGTTGGTTGATTTTAATATTTTAAATTTTAATACTTTGATATTTTATCCTGTTGCTGGGTAGTTTTCTGCACACTAAATAATGATTTTTTGTTTGTTTGTTTGCTTTTTTAACCCACATGCTGGGTTCAGCTTGTTGGGTCATTTTATTGGGTTAATTTTAATATTTTTACCCAGGTGCTAGGTATTTTTCTGCACTCTAAAAAAATGCTGGGTTATTTATTATTATTATTATTATTATTATTATTATTATTATTATTTTAGTTTTACTGTAACTAAGATACTGGGTCTTTTTTAATGGGTTTTTAAATATTGGGTTATTTTTTTCTACCCAACCGCTGGGTTGAGCCTGTCTCAGACGAAACAATCCAGCTGCTGAGTTACAGATGCAAGGCTTTTTGCATGATTCCATCCTTTAAGAGTGTTTCTCAGCGCCGCTGATTTGATGCACTTCTTCAGTGTAATAGGCTGTATACATTTTATTTCATTTACAAAGTCTTTACTGTGCTGTAAATTATATTATTTTACGGAACACAACATACAAGGAAGAGATGTCAGTCATCTGCGTCAGCAGCGGTCACTTGTTTCGCATGATGAAAACGTCTTTTGCCTTGCATAACATAAACTGATTTTGTTTGT
The DNA here is from genome assembly GCA_033026305.1 of Cirrhinus molitorella. Taxonomy (NCBI): domain Eukaryota; kingdom Metazoa; phylum Chordata; class Actinopteri; order Cypriniformes; family Cyprinidae; genus Cirrhinus; species Cirrhinus molitorella. The sequence goes on from CM065131.1 coordinate 12,258,456, forward strand.
TGTAACACTGAATTTCATTTAATTTGATGTTAAAATCTGTTTTCTAATCTCAATGCTGTTTGTTTATGGGCAGGTTATGGAGTGAGTCACGGTATCTTTCAGCTATGAGTGAAACGTGAGGCGGGAGTCTAGGGTTCATAGTTCCCCCGGCGAACAACAGTCTATCAGTTAGATTTCAGATTTCAGTGAATTTCAGTGAAAGGTGATTACAGAGAACAGTTGAATACACTTAAATTAAAATGCTGCTTTTAAATGTTACATTTCAAAAAAGCTTGTTAAACGATATTATGTAATATTGTAAATTATGCTGTATTCAACCAAATACATGTAGTCTGTATTATATTTTTGTCCGTGGGTGTTCTTGCTTTTTGAATATTGCTGTTGCCTCTGTAATTCTGTGTGTGATTTTTAATTTCCAGCAATATAATAATTTTGAAACAATAACAAAATCTTGGCCCCTGGGTCAAAATAACCCACAATGTGCTCTGTCCAATATTTACCCAGCACTGGGTTTTAGAGTGTTTAAAACATGTTTAAAACCACTTCAAACTCTTTAACAACCATATAGCAATATAGCAACTAAAACTACTCAGAACAGTCTAGCAACTGCATAGCAACTAAAAATGAAAAACATTTGCACCTGCATAGCACTACACTAAAAAAAAACACAACACGTCCACATAGCAATGGTCTTATGTATCATTGTGGAGGCAGAAAATGTAATAATTGAGTAGATTTTGCTTTAGCTGCAACTGTGGCACGTCTTATAGCTGCTCCACTGTAGCATCCATAGCTCTGATCTATTTTATGCGTTACATCAGCCGTCATCACATGCTGAAACTCAGATAATAAGGTTTTGTTGTGAACGGCAGGATGGAGGAATGTAATCCTGGAGGGCTCACATCCACCCCTCTTTCAGCGCTTGTTCTGGTGAAAATGGATGCCGGGTTATAGGTGGAAACTATGGTGTCATTTCAGGATCATTTCATGCGTTTCCAGAGGCTTCGACATTGTTATGTCTCATTTTACACCCTCACCTTCATCCAGAGCCTCCATCATACACGCAGCACACAACACGCACACGTGCTGTACAAACGCACACACATACGCATTCCAAAGCAGCTTCCTTTAATGTCTTTTCAAAGGAACTTGAAACATGAGTTTTGATGTACAGTGTGATGAAAAAACAGACTGACCACAAACCCCAGAGAGGGTGCAGAATGCCTGTACGTGAGCGTCCATATCTATGCGAATTCCAGACTGCTGTACGGCAGCAAGCCCACTTTTTCTCTTTCCGAACCGAGCGAATGTTAATAATAGTATGAAGTGTCTCAGTTTCAACATCAAAAATGTGTCTCGGTAACCTGATAAAGAATAACGGCGAAAGAACGAATTTGAAATAACCTGACGAGATTTGGAGCAAAAGCCTTTTGTCCTGCGCTAATTAGTGAGAGGAGATTCTAATAATACCCACATCCAGGCTCAGCATTTAATTACCATGAAAAAGAAATCTGGCTCAGTAGAATTCTAGGCATGTCATATTTGGAATGGGGGGAGGGGACGTTCCATACATCTTGGAATAGTGGAATAGATTCCGCTCCCTGTGATTGGATACGTCTGGATTTTCCCAGGAAAGACTAAAAATCACACCTCACCGAATGCTGAGCAACCCTCGGATGTTTTCGGGAGGAAGCAAAATGGGGGATGGACAGATGTGATGGACAGGTTAGAAAAGTGAAGATGGAAACACAAAGAAGAGGGGGATTGCTGGAACAGCAGAGGAGAGAGACAGAAAAGCAGAGAGAGGGAGACAGGGAATGTGGGGGAGGAAAAGATGGAGGTAAGAAAAGAGAGAGAGAGGAAAAGGGGAGAGAAATGGAGAGGGGGAAACAGCGGTGGGAGGCTGGATGGGTGTTTCCATGGTGATACTTTCGTCCTTTTCTACATGCAGAGAGACCATGGTGTTAACCATGTGAAGCTTCGCCTATCTCTCTCTCTCTCTTTCTCTTTCACTCTGTCTGTTTTCTATCCTTCTTCCATTACTGAAGCAGAGGGCGAATTAATAAATGAGTAGAAAACTGGAAAAATAAATTAATATATTAAAAGACACAATGCCCCTCCCTTTCCAAAATGCCAATTGTGACCTATATCTGTCTGATTTGTAGGCGTTTCCTTCAACGGTTACTGGTTACTGTGATGCTCAATGTACATACCTACAAACAAACGCACACACACACACATACAGAGAAGTGGTGCAGACGCACAAAATCAAATGTAAGCTAGTATCAGAATTCTGCTTTCCAATAGAGTCAGACCCCCATCCCCCCTTCCTCATCCCAAACCCGAGCAGACGTGCTGCACATCTTAACTAGTACACACACACACACACACACACACACACACACACTCAGACACAAGCCATGGGTGTTCATCACAGCAGACTGGTAAAAGTAAGCAGTAACAGGTAAAACGGGTCTGTTTCTGTGCGCGTGTATAATGGCCGCTTGAGCTTTTAACGGTCGTAAAAATGACAGAGCTGAATCCACAGACGGGTAAAATGTACACGAGGGTCTGTGCATGATATTTTGCGGCGAAGCGTGACATGAATGGAGACGAGGAGACCAAATCCTAGGTGGCTGAAAAAAGGGTGGCGGCTCTAGGAAGAGACAGGAAGGTTTTTTGCGACAATGTCGCCACCTGGTGTTTGGTATGAGAACTGTTCTGGGACCTAATCTCTGCTTTAGGCTTGAAGAAATTATTCATTAAGTATAAATAATTAAATGCATATTTAAACACTAAATGCTAAAGAACAGTCAACACAAACACATGGCATTGCTATGTTAAATTTGCAAGTTCGTGTTGTACAGTGGAGCTCATAAGTTTAAGACAACATTGACTTTATTGTCTGTTCATTTAAAAACACTTAACAATAAGGTTCACTAGTTAAATGCATTAGCGAACATGAACTATTAACGAACAATGCTTCTACATCATTAATCAATCTTAGTTAATGTTAATTTCAGCATTTACTAATGCATTAAAATCACAAGTTGTGTTTGTTAACCATCTGGGATCTGAGGGGGTTTTGGGCCCTGACATTTGTGCTTTTTTTCAGTATCTTAAAAACATTAATGGCTAAAACACAAACTGGGCTACAATAATATGCTAGCAATTTGAATGTACATGTTTGTGTTTTTGAGAAACAATGTTTATGCGCGTTTAGGTAAACTAAAAAAAAAATTACCCACGAAAATAAGGCCATGATTTTTTTTTTTTTTTTAACTGTGGTAGGCTAAAGTTTTTTTTTTGTTTTTTTTTTTTCAAAATGATGTGAAAAGCATCCCTTTCACTGAAAATAATATATTGATTTAAATTTTGTAAGCAGTTTCGTGTTAGAAAGGCTGCATGTTAGAGAGAGTCAATTAATAAATAGTGTAATAAATGTATTTTTCTTTGTTCATTCATGTTTGTTAATACATTAACTAATCTTAACAAATGACACTTTATTGTAATATGTTACCAATTTATGTATATTTCAAATTTAAAATAAAAACTTGAAACTCAATGATCAAAATGTGCATAGATACATTTTCGCTAGTGCTCTTAGGTATTTTGGTCATCCACTGTACACATTGTAATAATAATAATAATAATAATAATAAAGTTAAAATCAAATAAAACAGATTATTGGAGTATGTTTTACAAGAAAATACTATTTCAATTGTTATACTTCCAAATATTATTAATTCAGTGTGTTTAAACTGGCTATTTCTTTGTAACTGTGAAATTTAATAGCAATCTGTAAGTGTAAATTGTTCACAACACCAAATTATGTTCAGTTTATATTGTACATCTGAGTGTGCCAAATTTAAAAGACTGTATATCAGTTTAAACGTTCATCATCATTATCAATAACAGCCTTATAAAATACTGAGTAGCCTTATAGGGATGCCATAACACTGCTGATTGACATCAGAACACATTTTCCAGAGGGCAAACAGCCTAAAGCATGATAAGCGCATAAATCCAATTTACGAAATAAATTATAAATAAAATAATAAGGAAACCATTTACACTATGATTTTAAACTAAACTTTTCAGCCAAAAATAAAAATAAAAAATTCTTAATCATTAATTACTCACCCTCATGTCGTTACATTTGCACACAAATTATGTTATTTTTTAAAAAAATCCTGGAGCTTTTTGACCTTGCATAGACAGCAACACAACTGATACGTTTAAGGCCCATAAAGGTAGTAATAATGACACTGTTAAAATAGTCCATGTGACATCTGTGGTTCAACCATAATGTCAAGAAGCTATGAGAATACTTTTTGTGCGTGTGTGTTTGTAATTAATGACAGCATTTTTTTTTTTTTTTTTTTGATGAACCAACCCTTTAATTATCCACCAGATGCCAGTAATTGAAGCATAAAGCCACTAGAGGGAGTAGCATCATTATATTTTGAGGAGGTCGACGTCAGCTCACAGGATTCACATTTACAGTGATTCATTACAGCTGCTCTGCTTAAAAGCAAAACAAGTATTAAAACTCAAAATCACAGACATTAAATCTATTTAAAAGATAACCAATAAGCTAATTTGAAGAGTCTATTCAAATGCTCAATAGCTGGTCCTCAACCAGGAGGCCTCAGAAAACTTCCAAGGGGCCACAAAATGACCTAAAATAATATGACAAAAGTTTTACAACAAACCAAAATAACTACAAATTAAGATTTATAATTTTAATGCACCCCTTGAGACAACATTTTTTTTTCTTTGAAGAACCGGGATTCCCACTGTCTTAAAAAACCTGGTATATGAAGTAGACTATTAAATATTAAATGTGATATTTCTAGATCTGGAAAATCATGTGAACTAATAAAATCTTAGGGATACTTCACCCAAAATATTAAAATTCTGTCATTAATTACTCACCCTCATGTCATTCCAAACCTGTAAGACCTTTGTTCACCTTCAGAACACAAATTATGATATTTTTTAAATAAATCCAAGAGCTTTCTGACTCCACTGATGGCACATGGACTATTTTATCGATGTCTTTACTACCTTTCTGGGCCTTGAACGTGTCAATTGCTTTGCTCTCTTTGCAGGGTCAGAAATCTCTCGAATTTTATATAAAAAAAAAGAAATTACTAAGGTCTTACAGGTTTTAAGTGACATGAGGTAATTAATGACCAAATTGTAATTTTGTTTTTTAAAGGGATTCAATATAATGAAAATGCATGCAAAACATTTACCTAAAAAGGCTATTATTATTAGTATTACTTTGAAAATAATAAAACTTACTCCTTCCCGTTCTCTGTCACATTTGGCTAATGTCACAGCTGCACTGGCTAATGGACAACATTAACAAACATCAAGTTTTCTATTTGGCTTTGTAACACACTCTCATTGGGTCTGATTCTGGTATCTAATATCCAGCCTCGATGGATAAAAGTCCTGCCTTATATTTTTCCCTCATTGAACATAATGTTTCACTCGTAAATATGTGATATGGAATTTAAATGGTTGTGAATGGCAATTCTCATTTACTTTACACTTTCAATAAAAGAAGACAAACATGAAACTAGATAAGGGAGTGACGAGATAGGGAGGTGGTGTATTTGTTTGTGTTTTGATTGAGTCAGTGGGAGGCAGGGACTGAAAATGGCATTCGGTGTTCCTTGCAAGGCTCTGTTTAATTGCCTTTGTGTCAGCGTCAGTTTGGCTCAAAAGAAAGCTGGGGAGAGTGCAGAAGACAGAGGGAAGAAATCTCCAGAAGGGACAGATTATGTGGATAGAATGGAAGCATAAGGGTGAATGTCATAACAATAGATATCACATAAATACAGCAATAATGACATATAAAAGCGAAAATGATCTCTGCATCTGCTGGCTTTCATTTTCTCTCATTAGATACTCTCATTTTGCTTGAGCGCTGAGATCAGTAATATGTTCCCTGTTGAAAAGACCAACATACTGTGCAGTAGCTATTACTAGCATATGTGGCTGAATGTGTTTTGGAAGTTGATGTCCCATCTAGCTTACTTTTTTTACTAATATACAATACTGTGCAAAAGTCTTAGGCTACTGGCGTTTTCACCAGCTAAGAAAATGGTTTTAAGTAACTTATTTTTATCTTTTGCTGTAGTGTAGTGTAGTGTTAAGAAATATTAGATTACATTTTCGATCATTTTGCCATTAATTATAAAGATCCAGTGAGAATTTTGTTCGCGCAAGGAGTCTGACAACAGCCAGTGAAGTGAAGCTGCTTTTTCCCCTAGACACACTGTTGCGCATCGTATTTCAGGTAGCTTTGCAGGTAGGTTTCTTGAAGCATCTTGGAGACATTTTCACAGTTCTACTGGATTTAGTCTGTCTCAGTTTGTTCTGTTTCTTCATGACATTCCAGACAGACTAGATGAAGATGAGATTGGATTTCTGTGTGGAGCACTGGCTGTTGTCAAACTCCTTGTGCAAACAAAAATCTCACTGGATTATTACAATTAACATAAAACTAGTGGCCTAAGACTTTTGCACAATGAAGAAAAAAATAATTAAAATAACAACACTTTTTAAAAAGAAGATCTTAGCCCTTGTGAAAAGTACACATTACATAAATATTGTTAAGTCAAAGTCTTTTAAAGGGATAGTTCACTCAAAAAATAAAACCATGACTTGCTCAACATCAAGCCATTTTAGGTGTATTTGACTTTCTTCTTTCACACAAATACAATCAGAGTTATATTAAAAAGGTCCTGGCTCTTTAAAGTTTTATAATGGCAGTAAATGGGTGTTGAGATTTTTAAGCGCAATAAGTCCATCCATTTATCATAAAAAGTACTCCACGTGGCTCCGGAAGGTTAAGAAAGGCCTTCTGAAAAGAATCAATGCATTTATGTAAGATAAAATATCCATATATAAAACTTTAATTTCTGCTAACTGTCGTACGCATGTTCACAAGAGTGGTGTTCCAATGGATGATGGTTAAAGGCTTTGTTTAAAACAGTATAAAAGTTTTTCAAAACAACATGAATCCAAAAATGTAATGGAAATTCATGCCGAGCTTTTCAGCAGGGTTGGGTCAGATGAGTATGGCAGCTTTATCGATACGATCAAAGCAGAATTGCAAGTAGAAAACCTATGTTCAGTTACATGTCCACCTTCCCCCAAAACAACACACCACACCACCAAGGTTTATGACTGATAAAATATTACCATCTTCTTGTGTATTCCCCTGCCTGGCAGTGACAGATAGCTAGATAAGGGCAGTGCAACATCACTTTACCCTGGTACTGTGAGCTTTATAGAATTATTCATGAGAGGACCAGATTTCCCAGAAGATTTCTGAACTTCCCTCCTCCGTATTTGACCTCTGTGGAAGATGGAGTGTCACTCAGTGGATCTATTGAGCTGTACTGCATTTGTTTGATGTGACTACCTCTGTTGTCTCGTGTTTTAAGTGTTTGTGTGCGTGTATTTGTTTGGATGTTCTGCGTGACTAATAATGCTGAATTACTGGAGCCAAACGGCAGAGTGGTTCTTAGTTGTTTAGGCAATGTACCCATTAAACGTAATTAAGTATTCAGTGACGAATAAAATTGAAGTAGTGAGCCACACAGCCAGTCTTCAGCAATTATCACAAATGCAGCTAATAACACAGGTAAAAAGGTCTGCTTTACTGATCATTTGCATTTGTGTAAGAACATATGTTAAGATAAGCAAAATTGAATGAAATTCTACATTATGGTGATAAAGAAGGGAAAAAGCAAAACATTTTACTTGAATGGAAAGCACTTTCTGTTTGCCTATATTCTGAAAACAAGCATTTGTGCCAGCAAGTGTAAATCAGGCAAATAGGTCTTCAGGGCTGAAAATAATTGGACATGTTCAAGTTAGCACATCATGACTTCATCTGCATTTAAGGTGCATTAAAACAAACAAGTTGCGACCTTCAGCCGGATTGGCTGTGGTGCAAAAAAAAAAAAAAAAAACATTGCCATTTTGGGCACAGGAACCAAAGCATCTTTCCTACATAAAGGACTCATATTATATGATCTGAGATTTCATCTTTATATGCAAATAGATGAATAGTGAAAATAATGAATAAAAAAGAATGTTAGTTAAGGGGGATATATCATTAAAATATGACTTTTTATGACGTATGAATGGGATCTTATTATAATCTTATTAGAACCGGTGCCGTCATTTAGTTTTCGCAAGTGACAATGCTGTAGCAGTTCTAACACTATGGTTAAAGTTCAAGCAAAGCATGCTAACTGTTCTGTCGTTGGCTGCACAGATGAGCACAGAACACTATTTAGAGTCCCAGCCTCAGGAGACAAGAGAACAGTGGATTTATTGATTTTTTCACAATATATTACGCTGCTGCAGCACCGATCTAATATAAACATGCTATTTCTTTCCCAGCTGTTTACCTTCACAGCCATAACCAACTGTTTTTGTAACTTTGTGTGTTTTAGCATAAACTTTTGTGTAATTGACAGTTTAAGCGCAATAAGATGTGAAAGAGAAGTCGTGAAAGAGTTTAGTACTCGCATACAGAGTGACAGCCACTTTCTGTGCGTGTGCTTCGGATGTGTGTGCTTAAAAAACCCTGTATCGGAAGGTTAAACTCATTTGGCTTCAAAATGCATGATTTCAGCACGACATATATGATAATCAAAACTAAACAGATGTTGTTTTTGCCAGAGTATCTGAGGAACGAGCTGTAAAGGCACAGCCTTATTCTAAAGCAGCAGCTCATTTGCATTTAAAGAGACATGCACAAGACATGCTGCTTCCACTCAATATAGGCATTTTCAAAATTATATAATAAATTATCTGTGGGGTATTTTGAGCTGAAACTTCAGAGACACAGTCGGGAGACACAAGAGACTTATATTACATCTTGTAAAAAGGGGCATTATAGGTCTGAAATGAAAAAGCAAAAGTTTTTGTAATATACACTCACATTAAACCTTTTAACAACATTAAATTTAGTTATGTAACTCAGATCATTATTTCTTTTTTACACGGGTGATTTCTGGCTGAGGGCAAATTGTTCTTGCACTGAATTTCAACATCAAAACAAAGGATCTCTAGTGAAATGTGAAAGTGAACTTGTATGAAACAGCTGTTTGACAAAAAAGTTTAAATGCCCGAATTACCCAAGCAACAGAGCAGCTCCTGAGCATATGAATTTACATTTTACAGCATTTTAATGAAAGTACTAATTAAATACTTCTAACTTAAATATGAAAGTCTCAAAAAAAGCAAGCAACAAGGACATAATGCTGAATATGCCATTCTATCCAACAAACAAATCAGACAGAAGAGTAGATTAACTCTTGAAAACCTGAAAACCTGAAAAATTGCGTGTATAGACATCTTTCTGCAGTTGGATATATGTTCTGATGTTTATTCATGTTAGAAAAGACGATCGGACATTGATCTAATAAGGCAAAACAGCGAACTGTCACAACACATTAAATGTTTCAATTTCTTATAAAATTACAACATTTTAAAGCTGAGACCTTGTTTCATACCAGAAGTAACCTGCTCTGTCTTGTCTGATGGTGTGATTGCAGTTTCCTCTTTGCTAGTATTTTTCACTGTGTGAGAACATGATGTGTAGCGTGAGAGTGGCATTGTTTGTGGGACACGGCAAAAGTAACTAAGGAGGGTGGGTTTTTGCAAAGGGTCAATTAGACAAAATGAATAACTGCTTCATGGTGCTCTAAGAGAATAGTTCAGCTAAAAATTTAAATGTATTCACTTTCAAGATGTACATGAGTGTGTTTCTTAATTAAAACATATTTGGAGAAACAGCATTATATCAGTTGATCACCGATGGATTATCCACAGTGAATGGGTGCCATCAGAATTAGAGTCTAAACAGCCACACCACTCCAGTCCATTAATTAACATTTGTAAGAAACAAATCCATCTTTAAGATGTTTTTAACTTCAAACTGTTGCTTCCAGTTAAATTATAAGTCCTCTATTCAGAATATAGTTTTCTTCAGCAAAAAAAAAAAAAAAAGTCTTGTCTGAATCAGAAGAGAAATATGCACAGATCAAGCACCGCTTACAAATGTGAACAGCCCAAAATAGCTCTAAACAAATATGTCTGTGTATTTTGATGTGAAAAAACAACAGGGTTTTTTACTGGAGGAATTTCAGCAATTTTTTTTTTTTTTAAATAAAAATATATATTCATATATATAAAATATATTCATTTAATTTTCAAACATTTGCCTGTATGGAGTTTAAAAATAAATCTCTGTAAATACTAATGTACAAAACAAAACAAAACCAAAAAATTACAAGAAATGTGTTTATTTCAACTTCTGGGATATGTTTCATTTATGTTTGAAGAGTTAGTTCACCCAATAATGAAAATTAGCCCATAATTTACACAACCTCCAGGCATCCTAGGCGTATATGACTTCCTTCTTTCAGACGAATGCAATCATAATTGTATTAAAAATTCCGCGCACTTCCAAGCTTTAGAATTGCATGGCGGGTGTTTCTCTTCATCAACCCAAAACAAGTCCAATAAAGTGCATCCATCCACGATAGAAAGTTCCTCACACGGCTCCGGGGGGTGAATAAAAGCCTCTTGTAGCGAAATTATGCATTTTTGTAAGAAAAATATCCATATTTCAAACGTAATAATCACTTTAATCTAACTTGCATCAACTGGTTGTACACAGAAGCCCTTCCAGATGGAGTCTCGCACAAACCAATGTTTGTTTACAGGAGCAAAGAAAGCAAAGTTTCCTTGCTTAAAGGAACACTCCACTTTTTTTTGAAAATAGGCTCATTTTCAACTCAGGTGAGTATTTTCAGGCGCTGCGTAATATCATTGCGCCTGCTGCACCCATTGTACAGCAGCAAAGTTCCCTGATTATTACGCCAGAATAAGAGTATAGTTCCTATCCATATCAGCCTGAAAAATCACAACTTTTCATTTTCTGTCGGTCTTATTAGACAATGTAACTACAGAAGAGTCAAGTTTTAAATAGGAAAAATATCAAAAATATTTGGTCATTTTTGAACGAGATGCTAATGGTCTAATCAGATTCAATGATTTATGCTAAGCTATGTTAAAAGTGCTACCGGCAGACCCGGAGATCGGCTGAATGGATTCGGAAAGGTAAAACTCATCTGTTTAACTCTAGGGGAGTTGGTAAATGAGCCTATTTTTTTTTAAAAAGTGGAGTGTTCCTTTAAGGCAAAGGAAAACCAGTCTCCTCTTGGCTTATATCGAAATCCTCCGACATTTTTCTTTACAAATCCTCATTTTGTACTTCTAATTCGTGACCATCGCTTCTGTGTACAACAGTGAGCACAAGGTAGATTAAAGTGATTATTGCATTTTAAATATGAATATTTTTCTTACAAAAACGCAGCAATTCACTACAGGAGGCCTTTATTTACCCCCCGGGGGGGGGGGGTGTGAGGCATTTTTATTATGGATGGATGTACTTTATTGGACTTTTTTTGGACTGATAAAAAAAGACACACCCGCCTATACAATTCTAAAGCTTGGAAATGGCAGGATAATTTTTGATATAATTCGTCTGAAAGAAAGAAGACATATATGTTCATATGAGCTAAGGGCAGAATTCAACAAGGGCTTGTGGCACAAATGCCACCAAAATGACTGAAAATGCCCTATAAATTTAAGACAAAGGGGCAAAAACAATGCCCCTGCTCAATTAAACAACACAATACAGCTGTCGTGATTAGTTTTACACACACCAAACAAACACATTTCTGTTAAACTCAGGAATCCATTGGGCAATTAAAGACACTTAAATTAGTTCTGAAAACACCTGAGCTGCTGTTGAGTGCACACGTTATTATTATTATTGTTATTATTATTATTAATCATTATTAAAATAAGAACAATAATCTACAATAATGATTTTTGTCATAATATTGCAGCCTTATGAACTCTTTTAAAAATTGTAAAATATTAAAGTAATTGGGTAAATTTAAGTATTTGACATTAAAGACAACATATGGTTTTTCAATAACAAGGTGATTATAAAAATTGCCCTCACAGATGTAAAATAAATGGTCCTGGAAATCAATTCCAGGGGGCAACTATTGCCCCTTAATGGAAGTTATTTTCTGACCCTGGTCTGAACCACCCAAAAGATATAAAAATGTCAGCATATTGCCAGATAATATCACAATAGCCCACTAACATCAGCACAGCAGCAACACAACTATAAACTAAATGTTTTCATGTTCATACGCACATGAGCTGTTTGCTATCACTAAAGCAGCATGAGCAGACTCAGGCGACCTTCAGAATGACTGCAAGAATCATTTATCATGATCACAGCACTAGATATGTAGTAATGATAAAAGAATAAATTAAATGAAAAAAATGGCAGTCTGTCCGCTGAGATCAATAGCAGCAAATCGCACATTTATTATTCTGCCACTTCAGCATGAAATACTAGAGATATGAACTGGAACCTCTTAGATTGGACTCGGGTCAGATTTTGAGGATTTATGACTTGACTTTGGCAAATATTAGAATACTTGTATGCGTGCTACTCTGACTTCACTGCAGTTACTTGTGATCTGAGCTGATGACTGGAGATGAGTCATTCTATCACAGTCACATAGTGCAATCTGTTAAGAAAGCACAAAGTGTGAGCGGAAAAAACCCAACCATATCAGTCTACATCACTAAAAAAACATATTCAGTGATGCACAACAGCAACTTTCAAAACACAAAATGACAAATAGGTATACAAAACAAGAAGTGCCTTCAAAACCAAACCACACTGATGATTTACAAACATATAAAGCAGTAGTTAGTTATCTAGTTTATTCTAAATCAACCATCACAGCCAAGGACTCTAAATCTGTGAACTGTAAAATATAGATAAGGCTTATTTTGAGTACAGTGCAAACACACACTACTGCATAATATTTGCTTTAGGTTGTAGTTAATATGCATTATATAAGCATTCATTGTAGATTAAATACCCTTTTTTTTATTATTTTACAGTGAAATATTACAATAGTAGCTTTTCTTTCTTTCTTTCTTTCTTTATATAATAAATAAACATTTTTATTGGGAAAATATAGGGTGTTTGTACAGTACAAACACCCCAATATTGCATCATGCTTTAGGTTGCAGTTATTATGCATTACATATGCATACATTGTAGATTAAATACCTTTTTTAATTTTACAGTGAAATAGTACAATAGTAATTGTTTTTATTTTATTTATTTATTTATTTAGTTAGTTAGTTATTTATTCATTCATTCATTCATTTGTCTTTATTTTCTATTGAATTTATTATTATTATTAATTATCATTATTATTATTATTATTATTATTATTATTAATAATAATAATAATAAACAGTACAATAGTCATTTTTCTTATTTATTTGTTTAGTTATTTATTTGGGTTATTTTTACATAAATAAATAAATAAATAAATAGATAGATAAATAAAATAGCCATTTTTGTTAGGGGATTTTTTTTTTTTTACTAGATTTTCTCCCAAATCTATATCATAAAATATAGATAAGGCTTATTTTAGGTACAGAACCAACACCCCAATATATATATATATTTATTTATTTTACAGTGAAATAGTACAATAGTCATTTTTCTTATTCATTCATTCATTCATTCACTCGTCTTTATTTTTTTTTCTTGAATTTATAATAATAATAATAATAATAATAAAAAATGAACAGTGCAATAGTATTTTTTTCTTATTTATTTTACTCATTTATTTATTTATTATAAAAATAAATATATACATACATAAAATATCAATTTTTGTTAGGGAAAAAAATTGCAGTTAGATTTTCTCCTAAATATATATCGTAAAATATTTTAGGTACAAACAATTTTGCAACATAATATATGCTTTATGTTGTAGTTATTATGCACTACATATGCATACATTATAGATGAAATACTTTTTTTTTTACAGTGAAATAGTACATAGCATTTTTCTTATTTATTTATTTAGCATGTCTTCAATTTATTATTTTCATTATTATTATTATCATTAAAATAAACAGGACAATAGCACAATAGCAATTTTTATAATTTATTTATTTATTTGGGGGTAAATTTAACAACAACAACAACTACTACTACTACTACTACAACTACTATTATTATTATTATTATTATACAATAAATCTCAAATAAATATATTAGGAAAACAAATTGCAATTAGATTTTTTCCCAAATCGTTCAGCCTTAGTGTAATAATAATTGTATTAATGCATTATTTCTTAGGCTGAAAGATGTGGTGACGAAAATAAAGAAAAACTTTTATAAAAAACAAAACTCTTTTTTTTTTTACTTGAGACTTTACTCCATTATTTGAAACTTGATTGTTTAAATACATGATTTTATTACAAATTGTCTGTCTGGGAAAATGCAATCAATGTCTCTCTAATCTGAATAAATAGTGTGTTTCCATTATGGGTTTTATTGTCTGTTTATTTAGCACTGCTGAGCTCACTATTAAAATTCATTGGCGGCAACTGTACATGTACCATGCAGGCAAACATCTTTCATCTTACTGTTGTGAATGTGGACATCTTTCTTGGCACATTCTGAAGCTTTAAGCAGCCTAATCTATGTTCTCGACTGTTTCAGACCCCTGACAGGCGGTTGATTCGGCTGGTTCAGTCAACATCCACAGCTCCAGCTGTGCCGCTCAGTCCAGCTCCATGCCAACAGTGCCCACTCAAACTCTCAATCGATTCAACACTTGCCTCTCCCCACATCACTGAGCTTTCCACAGGAGCCGTGGCTATTTCAGAGATTTTCCAAAGCATTTTCTGCAGAGATAATAGAGTTTTAATGGAAGGGGCATGGGATGAGCCCCTGATTTACTATCTGCGTATAGCACAGCGCCAGCCAATAGGCTTTATCACAGGCTCCGGCTCAGAAAAGCTCATTTGCTTGTCGGGCTGGGATGTGCCGGCTGATAGCAGAGCTGAATTATGAAGGCTTCTGCTTATGTTTATTTCTCTCAGGCTTTTGGTTTGTTTGCCATGTTTGCTTTTGTCTCCATATGCCGTCTTTTTTGTCCAGTCGGAGGGTGACCTTGTGTTTGGCGTGTGCGGATTGTGTACTTTCTTGATTTGAAAACTAGGGATAGACTATGGCACTTAAAAAGCTCTGGCTAATCTACTGTATTGATTTCTTTGTCGCAAATATGATTAAACGGATGTCACAGTTGACATGGATGATGCAAACTCCAGTGAGTCGTAAGAGATTGTTTCCAAAGAGTCTCTGGGATGGAATAAGTAGGGCTGAAATATTAATTGAAATAAAACCAGTGATTTAATTAAATAAATATATGCACGAGTGAAGTGCAATATGCGCCAACCATCTTCCCAAACTTTTAATGAGAAGTGCTTTTTAACAAAAGAGAAGCTTTAATGGCAGTTTTGCATCAAAAGAAAAGTATGATGGTTTAACTTTTGAAAATGAGAACATTTTGAGGAAAGACAGCTATATATATTATTGTAATGTAAAATGAAATTCTATATTTTTTTCTTAAATAGTCTGCTTTTATTTTACAGTAGGCCTACAATATTACAATAGTAATATTTCTTCTGTTTTTAGTTTAAAATAAATACTACTATTACTACTACTAATTTTATCAGAATCAGTGATTTATTACAATAGTAATGTTTCTTGTATTATTATTATTATTGTTATTATTATTATTATTATTATTATTATTATTATTATTATTGTTGTTGTTGTTGTTGTTGTTGTTGTAATTAATAATAATAAACAATAATACAGTTATTGAACGGTTGATGGTTTTAGATTATTGTCTGGTCATTTTTAAAATGAAAATCAACAACAATAATTTTTTTGTTTGTTTGTTTGTTTGTTTTTCTCCAATCAAATCATGCCCTAGAAATGTTTATTTTACAGTGAATTATTACATTATTATTATTATTATTAATAATAATAATAATAATAATAATAATAATAATACATATATTGAACATGGATATTTTAGATTATTATTTTTTGCCAATTTTTAAAGTGATAAACAACAAAAACAATAATAATAATAATAATAATAATTTGAAGAAAAAGAGTTTATTATTATTATTGTTGTTGTTGTTGTTATCATCATCACCATCATCATCATTTTATGTCATTGTTAGATTTATTGAATGCTGGATGGATTTAGATTCTTATTTTTTGGTAATTTGTAAAATAATAATAATAATAATAATAATAATTTTATAAGAAAAAAGATGAGTTTGTATAATTTTTTTTATTTTGTATTATTAACAGATTTATCAAAAGGCGAATGGTTTTAGATTATTCTTTTTAATTAATAAATTAACCAACAACAAAAATTATAATAATAATAATAATAATTTGTTTTATTAATAGATTTATTGAATGGTGGACGGTTTTAGATTTTTAATGAATTTAATTTTTAAAATGATCAACAACAACAACAACAACAACAACAACAACAAGAGCAGCAACAACAACAATAATAATAATAATAATAATAATAATAATAATTTTATCAGAAAAGAAAAAAAAAAAAAAAACATTCCCCAAATTGGTCAACCCGACAAATTACTTTACACTGAATTATAAAAATTCTTCTTCTTCTTCTTCTTCTTCTTCTTCTTCTTCTTCTTATTATTATTATTATTATTATTATTAGAAAAAAAAATAGTTTTGCATTTTACATTTAGTCAAATGCTTAATGTTCGATGCTGAAAAGATGAATGCTGGCGCAGGGAATCTAAGCCTAAAAGGGATGCTATCACAATAATCCCATATTAATTACCTTTAATAAACATTCCCAATCGCCCTACTGAGACTGAAACTGACTCAGAGTGAGATCCCAATTTATAAACCATCTAAATACATTGTGTCCTGCTCTCCTTCCGTTACTGTTTCTATCAGCTCTGACTCTGTTATAATCGATCCCAGAGCAGCAGAACTCCATAAATCCCTTCACACTAATTGCACATTTGTCTGCCGCCACAGTTGCAAATTCAGAAAATCAGCACGAAATGCAATTGCACAAGTATGAAGAGGGTGAAGATTTAATTTTCACAAACATAAAGCCAACAACTAATGTGATCTCCGTAACCAACAGCACACATGCAATATAGGGGCAGAAAATACTCCATTGCAAACTATCCGTCATCCCATATGTGGACAAAAGCTGCCCTTGAGATGAAAGTGATAATAGAAAAGAGAGAAGATGAAAGCGAGAGAGACTCTACTTGAACTATCCTGCTGTGTAAAGAGAGGCATAAGCTATGTCGAGAAACTCATTATACTAGATTGTCCCTATTCACCATGCTGATACACTGACGCTTCTGAGCAGTGAATATATGAGTCAACAGGTGCATTAAAAAGACAAAGAGTACAACAACAGTGTTCTGTTAAATAATAAAAGCTTTCACAACAGAAAACATGAATAAAGTTAAAAGGATAATTCACCTGAAAAATTAAAGTTGTCATTGTGTCAAAACTACAAAAATTGTCTTTTTGTCAAAAAAACCCCAACTTTATTTAACAATTTCTTCTCTTGTGTCAGTCGACGCACATTTACAAGAGTAACACAACACATACAGTTGAGGTCAAAAGTTGCGGAATCTGCAAAATGTTAATTTTATCTAAATTTTTATTTATTTTATTTGGTAATGACCTGAATATGACATTTCACATAAAAGACATTTACATATGGTCCACAAGAAAAAAATAATAGTTGAATTAGTAGTTGACCCCGTTCAAAAGTTTACATACACTTGATTCTTAATACTGTTTCGTTACCTAAATGATCCACAGCTGTTTTTTTTGTTTGTTTTTTTTTGGTTTACGATATTTGTTCATGAGTCCCTTGTTCTGAACTGCCTTCTGTTCTTCAGAAAAATCCTACAGGTTCCACAAATTCTTTGGGTTTTCAGCATTTTGGGGTATTTGAATCCTTTCCAACAATAAATATATGGTTTTGAGATTCATCTTTTCACTATTTTCATCTATTACAGAAGGTTCAAACGCTTACTGATACTTCAAAAGACAAAATGATGCATTATAAGCTGGGGATGTAAACTTTTGAACAGAATGAAGATGTGTACATTTTCCTTATTTTCTCTAAATATCATATATTTTTCCATACAGAAGATAACTTACATGTTTCCCAGAAGACAAAATAAGTTAAATTTACCCTGACCTTCAAACAGGGATGCACCAAAATGAAAATTCTTGGCTGAAGCTGAAACCGAACAAAATGAAACACTGGGCTGAAGGCTGATTACTGTTACGTTTTTTTCTGGGTTCTCCCCGTATTTTACCCTTTTTTTTCACCATTGCATAAAATTAAAAAGCCAAAATGTAGATTATTAATAGAGTTGTTGTAATTATTGTTATCATTTGTCTTTTTTTTATTTTTTTTTATTTTACAGAACAACAGTAAAATTACAGTACTAACATTTATGAATATTGACTTATTTTGGCAGAAACCCGCATAAGATGTCAGTACTTCTTTTTGTTAACAGAAGCAGATTTATGAATAATTATCTCATTAAGCTGTTTCAGCTCAAATTTTCCTTGCGCTTTGGACTTTGAACCTTGGCTAATGAGCTCATGCAGCGCTGTCAGAATACATACAATTTGTCCGTGTATTAGAAAAAAAAACGTTCTGCAGTTTATTTACTAATGGCTTAAGGCCATTTCGCGATTTCAGTCATCATACAGTAACCAGCAACTACCACCCGTTCCTCTTCTCATCGAAAACATGCAATGTGGCGTTAAACAATCTTTCGCTGTTGGTGCTTGTAATGATGTTTGCATCTTTCTCAGACAATTTTAAATGCTTCCACACTATGGATATGTTTGCAACATTAGTGTGCACCTCTGTTTAATCACGTCACGTTATTGTCTTTTCTCTTATTTTCGCTTTGCTGTTTCCGGCCGAATAATTTGGTGCATCCCTACCTTCAAATTCAAAAGTTTTCACCCTTGGCGTGAGTGTTGAGTGTTCGAACCTTTTGTAATAGTTGCACATGAGTCCCTCAGTTGTCCTCATGAAAGATAGATCTTAAAATCAAGACATATAGGCAAGGGTTCAAATACGGAAAAATGCTGAAAAACCAAATAATCTGTGGCATCTGAAGGATTTTTTCTTAAGAAAAGCAGCCAATTTAACTGTTCAGGACAAACAATGGACTCATGAACAACTATCAATAAACAAAAAACACAGCTATGTATTATTCAGGTAACAACACAGTATTAAGAATCAAGTGTATGTAAACTTTTGAACAAGGTATTTTTTTTATAAATTTAACTATTATTTTCTCTTGTGGACTATATGGAAACAAATTTTATTATTTTAATATCTTATTCAGGTCGGTACTAAATAAAAAAATGCCACACATTTTGTATGATCCTTCTTATTTTGGTAAAATTTGCAGATTCTGCAAGGTGTATGTAAACTTTTGACTTCAACTGCATATGCACAAAACTCTGAGGGAACAACAAAAGTATGACGCAAGTTGGAAGTCATGATTGAATCAAACATCTGTAAATAAAGCAAAACAACAACAACAAAAATAGTGAATTGGTCCTAAGAGTTTGTTAATTAGATCTCTAACTGATTAACAGTAATTGCTCCATCACCTGCTTGACAACATTAACAACAGCTCTGCATGTATATTGTCAAATTAACCAGGTTTAAACAGCGGATGTGCAACAAAATTGGTTTTACAAAAATGGTTTTGACTATACTGTATAAAAAAAAAATAATAATAAAGTTGAAAATAAAGATAGAGTATGTTTTACAAGAAAATACTATTTCAGTCTTTCTACTTTAGAACTGACATTTTGGTTGTAATTATTTGTAAAAAATTTACTAGCAATTTTAATTCAAAAACTTTTATCAGGAAAAAAGGTATAAGCTGTCATGGTGATGGTACCTTTTTAACCCTTTCATCCCATCAGCGTGACGCCTAAGTTTACTTCACCATATTACAAATAAATCCTAATCTAATCATGACAAATTATATATCGTTGGAACATGTGAGTGCACCTCAAAAAATCTACATCATAACATGAGTTCTGACCTTTATCACAATAAGACTTTCTTCATTGCCTTTTCCCCTATCACATTTTAGAAATAATAAGAAATTATATAACAGTAGAAAACTTAAAATCTCAAAATTCATCGTTTGAAGACCATTTTAAAATCAGACATTTCATTACCATGGAAAATGTACATCAAAATCATATTACAAAATGTTTTCATTCATGAATTATAAAAAAAAAGTTTGGATTTTCACATCTATGTTTAAAAAAGGAGTTAAAGAGTTAAAAGGTGCACTTTTGTTCCTTTTAGATACTAATATGTACACTTTAGGTACTAATATGGACGTTTTAGCTACAAATGTGTTCCTTCTGAAGAGGTAACACCCCAGTGACAGCTTTTGTACCTTTTTTCTAAGAGTGCAAAGTAAATCCAACACAGATTTTATTTTTTCAGTGTAACTAGTTAATTTCTTAAACAATGTTTCACACTATATAATATATATGCGATGCGATCTGGGAAAACCCTTTAGATGTCACGCTGGGACATTTTCAGGAAATGTGAAAACTAGGCTGAATGTTAATTTTTTGTCAAAATGAGGTTTTCACATCCAGAGACGAAGGATTGGATGAAGTTACTAAAGAGGAGGAGTCCGATGACAGTCTGTTAAATGCGCAGGTGTGCGAACAGTTGCGCTGTGCTCGCTTTTCTAAATGTAAACTACAAGGTACACTATTTGTGCTATCTAAACATACAAGGGTTGCTCAAAAGTTCAGAGACTATGCCCATGACAAACAACGTATAACTGTCCTCTTCAGGGTAATGTTAGTCATTTCTGACAGACAGCTCTCATTCTTAAAGAGCCCCCAGCACCATTTTCAAATCGCTATGCATTACTTCCATTTAGTTCAAATGGTGACAGAAGAACTAAAACTAAGTTTACAACACAAAACAACAAGTGACAACCCCAAACTGTGTCTGGTTATGCATTAAGTCCAGCAATAAGTCCAGAGAAAAACAGGAGAAGAACTGGAGAGACAGTATAATCTGTGATGTTTTATGAACAGACATACATTTAATGTTCGAATGTATGCAAGTGTTCTGTGTTCCTTGGGGTCATTTTGTATCCCCTGATGATACAGATCAGTGAAGGACGCCAACTTTAGTCAAACTTAAGATTATTCCAAGCCATTCAACAGTTTTGTGTGAGACACAAAGTAAAAACTGTTGCCCACATTTACATCTAGATTAAAAAAAATAAATAAATAAAAATAAAAAAAAACGCAACAACTACAAAACATCTCTATTGCTAAAATGATTTGGTTTATGGACCATTTTTTGATTCTGGACATGAGCTAGAAGTTTTTTTTTTTTTTTTTTTTTTAAAGATCAAGTAAAATACTGAAAAAATTATCCATTTAAGAGAAAAGCTAAGATAATTGAAATGTGTATAAAAAATAAAAATAAATAAAATAAAAATCAGGTTAACAAATGTTAGTGTTTTCATGATACGTCATTAATTGGCCATGTTGGTGGCACTGAACGTAAACAGTTCTACAGAACTGAATGGAACTAATACAGAACTAACATGGCTGATATCATGTTTTGGGCTGTACTAAACATCGGACCGGTGTCCTTAATTGCTACAACAATTTAAGTAGAAGAGTGCAAAAAACTGTCTGAGGAACAAAAGGTGTTTGTGGTTGGCCAAACTGAACCAGGATTTCCAGGGCAAAAATCTTGACAACATTGTTCTTATTTCCAGTCAGGTAGGTGAAATATTAGACTAATATCTTAATTAATACTGCTCGTATATACAGTCATGGCCAAAAATATAGGCACCCTTGCAATTCTGCAGAAAACTGCAAATGTTTTGGTATTCACATGCTTATTGTTTTTGTTTGCACTGGAACACCACAAAATAACTGGACAAAAGTATTGGCACCTTGCCAAAATTTTAAGAAACAGCTGTTTTTGTGAGCATGTGATGCATCTGTAATTTGTATTTAGACACACCTGTGGCAAGTAACAGGTGTGGGCAATACCACACTTGCAACCAGTTAATATGGAGAACAGTTGACCCAACCTTGTTGTGTGTTGAGTGTCACACCGGAGCATGGAGAAAAGAAAAAAGTGTAAAGAGTTGTCTGTGGATTTGAGAGAAAACATTGTGGAAAAACATGGACAATCTCAAGGCTACAAGTACATCTCCAGAGATCTTAAAGTTCCTTTGTCCACTGTGCGCAATATCATCAATAAGTTTACAGCCCATGGCACTGTAGCTAACCTCACTGGACTGAAGAGCAAAATTAATAAAAATTACAACAATAATACGATAAAGAACCCAGATTAACTTCCAAACAAATTCAAGCTGATCTGCAAACAGCTCGCACTATCCGTCACCATCTGAATAAAAAGGGTAGGACACCACTGCTGACACAAAGGCATAAAAAAGCAAGACTGGAGTTAACCAAAATTTATGTGACAAAACCACAATCCTTCTGGGAGATTGTACTGTGGACAGATGAGACAAAAGTAAAGCTTTTTGGTAAAGGACATAATGGCACTGTTTACAGAAAAAGAAAAGAACAGTCCCTACGGTCAAACATGGTGGAGGTTCAAAGATGTTTTGGGGTTGCTTTGCTGCTTCTGGCACTGGATGCCTTGACTGTGTGAACGGTATCATGAAATCTGATGATTACCAAAGAATTTTGGGGTGCAATCAGAGGTCATGGGTCTTCCAGCAGGACAATGACCTGAAATACACTTCTAAAAGCACTCAGAAATGGTTACAAACAAAGTGCTGGAGAGTTCTGAAATGGCCAGCCATGAGTCCAGATCTGAATCCCATAGAGCACCTGTGGAGAGATCTCATAACAAATCAAAATCAAATCGGAATGACCTGGAGCAGCAACACCAAACCAAAACTTTTGCAACTGCAACAATTTTCTGAGAGAAGAGCTGCATTTTCTGACAAAACCCTCTATTAGTGGGCCAATACCACAGATGATTTTGCCTAATCAATACTAAGCAGCGGAAATTAAAACTGAACACAATTAAAAGTCAAAAAATGGTGTAATCATAGAATATACTGCACAAGTTGTATGGTACCTAAATTGTCCTTTTTGCATGGCGTTTCATCTGTGGTTCTTTGGTGTGGCATATACTTTGTAATTTTTACTTCTGCAAGAATTTGGAATGGCATGAGGTTGAGTAAATAATGACAGGACCTTGATTTTTTTGGGGACCTGCACCTATTAACTTCAGGAGATAGTGTCAGACACTGAATATAACAGGGGACAAGTTTTATTTTAGTCTCGGTGAATGTTATCAGACAAAAGTAAGCCGGAGATTTATCACTAAAGCTAAACAGCAGTGACAGTGATCTGCTGTGTTGGCAAGACTTGTGCAGGCCTCACATCTCCTCATCCTTTATTGAGCCTTCACGACGACGGGTAAACAGCAGTGTTGTGATTGAGTCGGTACAGAAGATCCCTACGTCTGACGTTTTTGTCGCTCAAGTTCCTGACAGCGACCATTAGGCAAAATGAGAACATTAGTGCCTTTCCAAGAGCCGGTCCCAATGACAAATGTTAGAGCTAAAAAACAGTCTTCGCATCCTGCAGGTTTCCTCAGTTTATTAAAAGAAATGATTATTACTTCTGAATGTGATTACGCCACATGGATATTGTGTTCCAGATGGCTCGGCTGGTCTCCATGGATACAGGGTGCTATGTAACCAGGGGGTGGTGGGTGTTCTTGGCTTCCTAGTGGAGTGGAAAGGGGAAGAAGAGGCCACGGACTGACGGAAGCAGTTTCACACGCCTGCACATGAGACGGACATCAGATGCAGGAGAGCAGAAGGCTGTAGAAATGAGCATGTACATGCCTGAACACTTCTCAGAGATTCAACAGCATGTGATGACGCAAAAGAGCAAACTTTCCTTCTAAGCCACGGGCTTTGAGTAACCATGTCACATAAAAGGGTTCGATATATTTTAAGCTCTATTGACAGACTCAGCATGTTGACTGCTGTGAAAAATAATTTCATCATCCTCCTCCCTAGTTTTAGTTATCTAAAAACAAGTACGAAGATGTGCAAGTATAATAAAAAAATAAATAATACTGTATACTGCCATTCAAAATGTATTTTTATTCAAGCAAGGATACATTAAACTTACCAAAAATCTATTATGGTTACCACAAAAATATGAAGCAGCTCAACTGTTTTCAACATTGATAATAATAAATGTTTCTGAGCAGCAAACCAGCAAATCAGAATGGATCATGTGACACTGAAGACTGGAGGAATGTAAAATTCAGTTTTGACATTACAGGAATAAATCACATTTTAAAATAGGATACAGTATTATTGTTTTACTGTATTTTTGATAAAAATGAAGTCATAAAATGACTTCATCTAAAAGAACATAAAAAAAAAAATCGTACTGAACCCATATTTTCAAACGGTGGTCTGCAGTGCCCTTGGTAAATATGAGCTGTGAAAATAAACCTGCAACTTTTATCCTTTTGATCTTTCATAAAAATACAAAAAAAAAACAACAACAAAAAAACCACAAAATTCTAACTTACCATTGAAGTAAAACAATAAAAAGTGGTGGGAAAATCTCTTTATGAAACAAATGTTTTTCTCTAGTTCACATTGGCCACAATTATTGGCACCCAATTACTGCAACATCCTTTTTCATGATAACAGCTCTGAGTTTTCTCTTAGAATGTCTGATGGGTTTGGAGAAACACCCAAAGTGATCAGAAACCATTCATTCATCCAGAATCTCTCCAGATACTTCAGATTCCCAGCTCTTCTCTTCAGTTCACCCCACTCATTTTCTACAGAGTTTAGGTCAGGGAACAGACAGCCATGGCAGAAGCTTCATTTTGTGCACAGTGACACATTTTTGATGTTTATTTTAGATCATTGTCCTGATGGAAGATCCAACCACAGCCTATTATTAGATTTCCAACAGAGGCAGTCAGGTTTAGATATTTTATCTGCTATTATTTGATAGAATCCATGATGCCATGTATCTGAACAAGATATCCAGGACATCCGGTAGAAAAACAGCCCCACAGGATCCAGCAGTGTATTTAACCATGGACATGGGGTACTTTTTATCCATTTGCTGGGTTTGGGTTTGCTGTCAAAAAGCTTGTTTTTTAGTTTTATTTGTCCATAGAAGCCAGTCCCTTTCTGAAGTTCCAGTCATGTCTGACAGCTGAAGATGCTGGAGTTTGTTTTTGGATGAGCGAGGAGGATTTTTCAACATGTGGTGATGTAGGGGCTGTTTGATAATTGTTTTAGGCTTTCTGACCCCGAGACTCAAATTATCTCTGCAATTCTCCAGCTGTGATCTTTGGAGAGTCTTTGGCCAGGGTTTAATTCAGTGAGTGTGGAAGAACTTGACTGGTCTGCATCAATCCAAGTCCTAATCCCAGCTGAACACCTCTGGTGTGACTTTAAATGCAGACTTTGAGCCAAAAACTCAGACCAAACACCAATGACTTGTGCATATGAGTACAGTCATTTTAGACACTTCCAAAACTAAAGCGCCAGAGATGGAAATACAATTACATGAATGATGCTTCCATCTTTGTTGCTACAGTTTTGGAAGTTCCTTTTTCTGTTCTAAAAAAGGGGGTAAAAATTAACATTAGTACTCATGGAAATTACTAAAGTGGTTAAACCTGTTCATTAGAAGGGGCTGTCCCAATACTTTTGTCCATATGGTGTATGTACAAGTCATTGGTGTTTGGTGACGAGTTTTTGGCTCAGGCTCTGCATTTAAAGCCACACCAGAGGTGTTCAGCTGGAATTAGAACTTGGCTTATGCAGACCAGTCAAGTTCTTTCTTTCATGAACCTTGCCTTATACACAGTTGTCATGTTAGAATAAAAAAGTGTCCTGTCCAAACTTCTGCTAAAAAATTAGAAGGACACAATACCCTAGAATATCATTATATGCTTAAACATTAAGATTAGTACTCATGGAATTTACTAAAGTGGTTAAACCTTTTCATTAGAATTTTCATACTTTTGCCAATATAGTGTATTTTTCTTACAGCCACTTTCTGTTTTGAACTGCATTTTTTAATTTTAGGCCACTGCTGCTGTTGCCTGGGAGTTATTTCCCATCTGCTGAAAGACTGTAATAAACACAAACTAGCACAGGCAGATTGATCCTCATGTAAACTCTAGAGAGAGGTCATGACACAACGGCAAGGGCAATGTTAAGGATACAATCTGTGCAGTGCAAAGATCTTCCTGTTTTGACAGATAACAGTGAAAATGGCTTTTGTCACTAATGGTTGAATCACTTTAATAACGTAAGAAATTAGATGTTAGAATATATTAGCTACACCCCTCTGTGTGTTTTTGCACCTGCATCTAATAACCACATTTGCATGAAATTTCACCGAAAAGCAAGAAACCAGCCCACTCTCCTGCAAGCTGTTTTTGATTTTAAGATGAGGTATTTCCTGTGAGGTGTTCCCACAAACAAACAAACACACACACACACACACACACACATAGAGAGAGAAGCATCTATGATGACACTTTCCTTTAGTGAACCAGAACTAATTATAGAGTGGCAAAGTTGATTATCTGGCAATATTCTCCACACAGTGTAGGAGTGATAAGCAGCACATCTGGGAGATCTTATCCGGTCCCGTCGGGCTATGAAATGACTCTCCGCTCCATGTGAAGGCAATCATTGCACATTTCATACACCCGCACACTCCTAACACACTCCAAAGTCTCTCTATAGCAGACCCTTTTGCTGGAGTCAAGATTTGTTTTAATATGCCAAGAGAGACGTAAAACATAGAGAGGTTGTAGGGGCATGTTAATATGCCACGGTCTAAAACACACTTAAAATACTGTTTCTGGTTTGTAGTCCAAGTGTGCTAACTTCAAAGTCAAATACTCAACTTTAAAATACCCAAAAAGTGGTATTTTGGACTAAAATAATCAAGTTTCAAGTCAAATTATAATCGGTTGCTAAGACAAACACAGCTATTATCAAGTAGCAAGTCATGCTTCATCATTGTGACAAAATAATGTGAAATACCTTCTTTTCAATACTAAATGTCAACACAGGAAATAAAAATGCATTCTATAAGCAATTTTATAGGGTATTTAAATAGGTGTTGAAAGTTCATAAAGGGCTGACCTTGGGATACATGATCACAGAGTATATAAACAAAGGGAAATGGTTGATGAAGATAACACAGAAAAAAATTAAAAAATAGTATGAAAGACGAATGGGACTCGCTGTGAACTCAGCGACACAAGGGCAAAGCACAGACAGTCTGTGTATTTTATTCAAGGTCGGGCGAGCATCTTCGCTTGGACTTTTATTAATGGTTATGAGCCAATAAACCTTGAACTAGGCTTTGTAATGTTTCTGAAGAAGCATTTTGTTTATGATTATGGAGTTTTATGGAACAGCCTAAGCATGAGTCAAAATGGCATTTATATGAGATTGAGAACCATTTTGCATTTCGGCAAGGGGAGACTGACAAATGTACAGGGATATATGGCTCTTATTTTATGAACACGATATCTAGAGGAATAATCAATCTCCATTGCCCTCAGCAACCCGTGGCAGCGCTCAAGGAGATATATCTGTGAGGAAAGTCCACAGAGACAACAGGTAAACAACCTACTTCAGTTACAGAAAAAAAAAGAAAATCTGATTTTAAGTTGACATGACAGTATTCATAACTGGTGATTCGGCTGGGATCTGACACCAATAGCAGTGCCAAAGAAGGGCGGCACTTACAATTCCTGCTATGAAGACAATTATTATTATTATTATTAATGATCTTTTTTATAGATTCTCTACAATTCTTGAATATACCATGTGGGTTTTTATTTATTTATTTTTTTAAGGTATAGAACAGTATAGAATGGGCATATCCTACTAAATATAAAATAATACACTGCCGTTCAAAACTTTGGGATCAGTAAGACTTGCAATGCTTTTTAAATAAGTCTCTTATGCTCATCAAGGCTGCATTTATTTGATCAAAAATACAGAAAAAAAATTTAATATTGCGAAAGGTTATTACAATCTAAAATAATGGCTTTGATTACTATACTTTAAAATACAATTTATTCCTCTGATGCACAGCTGAATTTTCATCAGTCTTCAGTGTCACATGATCCTTCAGAAATCATTCTAATATGCTGATTTATTATTCGAATTATCAGTGTTGGAAACGGTTGTGCCGTCACATATTTTTTGGAACCTGTGATACTTTTTCAGGATTCTTTGATGAATAAAAGATTAAAAAAAGAACAGCATTTATTCAAAATATAAATATTTTCTAACAATATATACATCTTTGCTACAACTTTTTTTATCAATTTAACACATCCTAGCTGAATAAAAGTACCAATTTCTTTAAAAAACAGACAGAATAAAAAATTACTGACCCCAAACTGTAGTGTATATTGTTAGAAAAGATGTATATTTTAAATAAATGCTTTCTTTTTAACTTTTCCATTCATCAAAGAATACAAAAAAAAAAGTATCACAGCTTCCAAAAAAAAAGAAATAAATAAATAAATAAATAAAGCAGCACAACTGTTTCTAAAACTGATAATAAATCAGCATATTAGTATGATTACTGAAGAATCATGTGACACTGAAGCCTGGAGTAATGATGCTGAAAACTGAACTCTAATCACAGGAATAATTTCGATTTTATTGAATATTAAAATAGAAAAATGATATTTTTACATTGTAATAATATGTCACAATATTACATTTTTTATATTTTTGCTCAAATAAACACAGCTTTGATGAGCATGAGAAACCTCTTTAAAAACATTAAAAACATCGTACTGATCCCAAACTTTTGAATGCCGGTGTATACTTATATTAAATATTAAATAATTTTAAATTAAAATAAACAATACTATTCAAAAATGCGGGTGGGTACTTTTTCATGTAGTGGGTAAGTTTTTTAAAACTCTTTTGCTCTCCAAGGTTACATTTCATTAACAAAACAGTAAAGATTTATGTAAAATAACGGTTTGTATTTGAATACATTTTAAAATGTAATTAATTTCTCTGATGCAAAGCTGAATTTTCAGCATCATTACTTCTGATCCTTCAGAAATCATTCTAACATGCTGATTTGTTGCTCAAAAAATGTCTTATTATCAATGTTGAAAACAGCTGTGCTGTTTCATATTTTTGTGGAAACTGTCACTTTTTCAAGATTTACTGATTAATAGAAAGCACAGAATTAATAAATAGAATTTACAGAAAGAACATACAGATAGAAAAAAAAAAAAAAAATGATCAGCACGACAGCATTTTGGCACTGTGTTAAAAAAAACCCTAAAATTATGAGATTAAAGTTATAATATTTTGAGAATAAAGTCAAAATATTTTGACAAAGTCAAAATTACAAGAATAAAGTTGAAATATTTTGAGAATAAAGTCGAAATGCTTTGAAAAAAAAAACGTCTTCGATTGCATTCATTAGGCCTATTTGTAGTGCGCTAGACACCCAATAATAGCAATATTATTTTTTATATATATATTTTTTAAAAACTGAAGCAATGAATGTTGTGTCAGAATCACTAGTAAATTGTTATTGTGTTTAGATTTCTAATCTAATCTTTTTTTCTTCAGAATCATGATCATCTCCAATTTTTTTAAAAAATCGTTGTTTTTTTTTAATCCAGAATCATGTAGCATAAATTTATGTTTATTACTATTACTATTTATTACTATTACTATTAAAATAGAAGTTTAATTTCATAAATTACAAGTTCATATAAAAATGCACCTATATTTTTTGTGTTTGTCAGTTGAATAAAATACAATTTTGTCCTATATATTTCATTATTAAGGATTTATTTTAAAAAGTTAAAAAATCTCATCTTGTCTTGTTCTCGTGAACCCAGTCTCGTGTCTCGTCTCGTGGGATAAGCGTCTCGTCACACCCCTAGCATAGCCTAATTTAATGAAATGAATGTCCCACTGTAATCGGAAAGATGACTGAATCACATGTCACTTAAACTGAGGCAAATACACTGTAAAAACTATTTGTTGGGTCAACTTAAAATAATTTGTTACCTGGCTGCCTTAAAATTTTAAGCTCAGTCAACTCAAGAAAAGTTTAGTTAACTTGAAATGTTACATTTTATTAAGCGACAATTTGGATATTTGAGTAACTTAAAATTTTAAGGCAGCCGAGTAACAAACACAGCTGTTAAGTTTAACATACATTTTTTTTGTTTAGTCAACTCAAATATCTAATTTGTCACTTAGTACAACTTAACACTTTAACTTGAATAAACTTATTTGAGTTGACTGAACTTAAAATTTTAAAGGCAGCAGGGTAACAAATTATTTTAAGTTGACTCAACAAATTGTTTTTTTTCACACCACAATAAAGAGCGTGAAAAACACTTCATTGTAATATACATATTGTTTGTATTTCGCTAAAAAACTGACAGATTTTGACTTTATGCTCTTAATATTTAAACTTTATTCTCGGAATTCCAAATATATTCTCAAAATAGTACAACTTTATTCTTGGAATTTCGTCTTTAGTCTTAAATTTCATAATCGTACATTTTTTTTCGACGTGTCACAAAAACGCCGTCTTAGGTTTCATGCATCCTTGCTGAACAAAAGTACTAATTTCTTTAACAAAAAAAAAAAAAACCCTGAGAAGTCATCAATTCATTTGTCAGTCAAGTTATAGATTGAGTCCCTGAACTACATTTTTATATAAAGTTAAAATGTAATAAAGGTGATTTTCTAGTTACCTGTATTTTGTGTAAATGTAACTGTTCAAATTTTGTGTAATCATAATCAAGATAATTGTGTTTCATAATGAGCAATACCATCAGAGTTATTTAAAACAAATAAATAAAGCTTAAATAGCCTCATTGTTGCCATTTCTTTTAGCATCTTGTAGTGTAGCAACTCTACTCTTTTCAGAAACCTAGCCTGACTGTGGTTGAGCTTTAAATTATGAGTACTGAGTATGAGTTTCAAACAATCTTCTCGAACACTGCTACATCATCCATCATCCACAGCATCTGTGTGTGTTTGTGTGCACACTTGCCTCCACTTTCTCCTCTGTGACGCCCTTAATTAGTCTCTTATTCACCATTCTCACATTAACACTTGGATAATTATGTCTATCACTTTGCAGTGTAAATAGTTTAATGAGAGGAAGCCGTCTCTCTCACATTCACACTGTGTCTCGGGCTCTTACACTTCATCTACACTGCTAGCGACACGACACGGCCAACTGAAACGTTAGCTCACGGCATTGATGGGCTCTTTCACCCACACTGAGATGAGCCGCAGACACAGTCTGGTGGTGAGGAGAGATGAAGTCCCTTGACACTCTCTCACGCTCCACTAAAGCAGGTTTCAGCGGGAAATCAATCCCTATCCCTCTCTCTGGGAATTCACTGCCATGTTTATCCTCTCTCCACCTGAATGACTAGGAGCTTATCGGTCTGCCTGAAGAGTCCACACCTCTGAGCAAAAATATTCGCTATTACTGGCACTTTTGTAAAAGGAGATATGTGAAGTGTGATACTTATTTCATTTTGGTTATTCAAAAGGCTCCTGCATTTATGAATGAAACAGGCCTTAGTATAATATATGGGCTGCAGTTTAATGTGTTAAAGAGATGGTTAGTCACAAATTATTACTAAATTTGTCAGAGAGCAAATAAGTGAACTTTGTATGTGTTTACATAAATGGATATTAAATGGTCAGCAGTTCTGACATCACTTGTATTAGACAACTTGAAAGTTGTGACCTATATTCAAGCATTTCATTAAATAATCGCTACCAGTCAGATTTTTAAACATTTTTTAAAGAAGTCTCTTCTGCTCACTAAGTCTGCATTTATTTGATCCAAAGTACAGAAAAAAAAACTGTATAATTTTGAAATATTTTTATTTTTAAAATAACTGTTTTCTATTTGAATACATTTTAAAATGTAATTTATTCCTGTGATTTCAAAGCTGAATGTTTAGCATCATAACTTGTGACATGACCTTTAGAAATCATTCTAATATTCTGATTTGCTGCTCAAAAAAAATATTATTATTATGTTGAAGGTCAAACTGGTATAGTCTATTCATCAAAGAATCCTCGAAAAAATTACTCAACTGTTTTAAATATTGATGATAATAATAATAATGTTTCTTGAACAGCAAATCAGAATATTAGAATGAAATTTAGCTTTGATCACAGGAATAAATTACACTTTAAAATATATTTAAATAGAAAACAGCTATTTTAAATAGTAAAAATATTTTTTAATTTTACTGTTTTTGCTGTACTTTGGATCAAATTAATGCAGGCTTGGTGAGCAAAAGAGACGTCTCTAAAAAAAAAAAAAACAAACAAAATCTTACTGTTCAAAAACTTTTGACTGGTAGAGTATATAATTTAAATTTTAATTTCGTAACCCCAAATTGTGATTGATATTGGAAATTATAATCATTTGTCTTGTGGTTTATGTATCCTACATAAACAATGTTAAATAATTTTAGTATGTATTAAATTTCAGCTTTTTTTAATTTGTCAAAAACAAGAAAGGTTGCCTTGACAAAAAAGTACTAAAATCAATACTGGTAAAACTGTAAAACTGAGAAAAAATAAAAAACAATGAAACTAACATTAAAAGGACTAGTGAAATTATAAAAACAAAAGATTATTATTTTATTTCAGTTGCATTAATTACATTTCTATTTTATTTGAATTCAAAATATGAATAAAACCTATAATTTAGTACTGCTGTATTCATGTTAATAGTATATCAATAATACTACAATAACAAGTAATATTTCTCTTCATTTTTTTCTTTTTCTTGACACATTTCTCATATTTCATCTCAAGCACACTGACACTGCTGTGGACAACAGTGGACAGCGGAACATAATTCTATGGCAAAATTGATAAGTAAAATTTAAATAATATTTACTTTAAATATTCGTTTTCTGGTTGTATACAAGTAAAAATAAAGGTAATTAAAAAAAATAATAAATAATTAAACAGCAGTAGTTAAAATGTTTTTTTCTATAGAAATCAGTGACATGGCTTTATAATACATTGACTTTTTTGTTGCTGTATTTAATAAAGTCAATAGCAGCAGTTTTAAACAAAATGTCATACAGTAGGCTATATTAAAGTGACTTATTATAGTGGCAGCCCCTCGGAGCAACCCTGGGACAGGTGCCTCGCTCTAGGGCATGACAGTAATTGCTCATGGACCACTAGCTGAAAACATCTCCCAGCAACAAATATAACTACTTCAGCGTTCGCATTTGTGCTCAAAAATGTATTACTGTATTAATAGTGTATCAATAATAACAACAAATTAAGCATCAGTTACCTAATAATTGCTGTCCCCACACACACACACAAAAAATTAATTCTGTCATCATTTACTCACCCTCATGTTGTTTCCAAACCTGTAAGACATTCTTCTGTGGAGAAAAAGATATTTTGAAGAACCAAACCATTTCAGTTTCTATTAATTTCCATTGTATCTTTGTTCATATATTAGTCAATGGGAACCAACATTATTTAGCTACCAACATTCTTTAAAAAAAGCCTTTTATGTTTTACATATAGGTTTGTAGGGATGTATCGATGCACACCAAGCCAGTTGAAAACCGAAGATGTGATAATTCAGGTTGTTTGAGATGTTAAACGAATCACGACACAACAGAGGGTGGGAGTTTGTAATAATGCATCTCTGAGGAAAACTGACTGTCTCCAGAAAAGCTGACATTTTCTTTTCATATTGCCTCCGTAATATGCATAATAAAATATTGTTCATATGTGCAGTGCTGCTGTGTTTACAGCAGTAACTAAGAAAACACTGTATCGCTGCTGTTCCATAAGCGCCACCTGCTGGCAGAAGCCCCTTTCACAGAAACAGTCTTTACTGGTAAATTTCCGGGTAAATTAAAATTAAGAGATCGTGTATGAACAGGAACTTTTCAAAAATACTGGTAAATTAATTTTGGCAATTTACCAGTATGAGGAGTTGTAATATTACAAGTAAATTACTGGTAATATGCTCTGTGAGAATGCAGAATGAAGATCACCAATATGAGCACATAGAACGCCCCGACAAATGAAGTCTGCTTTGGTCCAAATTGGCCAATTATAGCATTCTTATGGAGATGATGCGATTACTTTGAGCTGTTTACAAAGCTCCGCTGCTTTTTTGTTGTTGTTGTTAGTTTTTCTATGTAAATATGTGCTAGATGGACATATTTGACCATCCATTCATCAACACTGAGGCTCTGCAGTGTTAATTTCGTTGATGAATAATGTCAATATGTGGGAGTAAGCGAAGAGCAGACTAATGGATAAATTCAACGACGCAAAAGAGAACTAAATTTGGTCCAGTTTTCTGAGCGACTCTCACACAGCACACGTCACATCAATTGAGAAATACACACAAAATGATGTTGAAATGTCCGTTTTGATGAGTATTCATGTAAACACAGTCAATTACGTAAACAGTAGGGAGACGTGTATCAGTACATTGCATCTGTGCATTTGGTTTTAAAGGGACAGCAGCCTAATTTAGTTGCTATTGTTTGATTCATTGATGTTAATCAAGCAACAAAAGAAAGACTTAAAATTCCTCACTGCTCTTGGCTGAATCATTATAGTACAGCCTTAATAAAGGTTAATCTAAATTTATTTCTAGAAATAAATATGTCTGCTTGAAAGAATGAAGAATATGGTAAACAAGCTGTTATAAAGAATGCATAATTAGCCTATACAACCATTAGTATTTCATAGTATTTCAAGAAGACCATGTTCTTGTTCTTTATGAGAAGTGGTTTTATTTCATTTTAAAATAAATTTTACATACACACACACACATTTATATATACACACACACACGCACACATATTATTATATTATATATATATATATATATATATATATATGAAGAGTTCAGATGCAAAACCCTCTAAATCCATCTGACATTTTTTCTTAAAAAATGCATTTTTATCAGGCTCCAATGTATAGGTTTCTATGTAAGTACTGGTACTTCTGATTGGGCTGAGAGTGGGATTTTAGCGAGTTTGAAGTAAAGGTATTTGATGGATGTATAATATGTGTCGAGAGCATTCACTCAGTATCATTATCTCATTTTTGACCAAGATGGCTTTTAGAGGCTTTTGCATCTGAACTCTTCATATATAGTTTGGAAATGTTAGAAAAATGCTTAATAAATGCATTACACTGTAACTAAACCCATTAGATTTTAGCCAACTAAATTTACTGTAGATTTAGTCGACTAAAACTAGACTAAATCTAAAACAATTCAGATGACTAAAATGACAAACTAAATGGCATTTTAGTCAAAAGACTATGAGACTATGTGCGTCTATAAGTGCGTTTATAAGAGCAAAAACGTGCTCTGTCTGATCATCATTCAGACTTCAAAAAAAATTGTCAAATTGAACAGCAGACAACAAGATAGCGAAAGTAAAGCGCTTCTGTTCATGTGGGCGAATAAAGACAACAACGGAGCTTTTAAAAATTGTTTCTGATGACTGACATCACAAAATTTACTGCCATTATGGTGCTGACCTGTGAGTGATCTCTTAACAGTAAAAAGCCAGAATGCCGTTGGCAGTGTGAACAGCATATTTATGTATTTACCGGTGAAGTCACACTAGTAATCTGCGTTCTAATTCAGCATGTCTGCTTTTACGTAGTTTTATGTAGCATAATTTAGCAAAATTAATGTCAGACCATTCTGTTTTTGCTTCAGATTTTAAAATTATACAATGTAATTTAAATAAAAAACTGCCCATGCTGCATGTATGCAGCCTCTTTGTTTGGACTGTGATTAAAATGTAGCGGTTGCCTCAAATTTTTAATGGAAAGAGCACAGGCAAAGCCTTGGTTTGTTTATGTATAGGTTTGCTTTATTTTTATTCTTTATTTGATTGAGGATTTGTTTCAAAATTTCAATTTAGTTTTGTTATTTGAATCATCGTATCATAAAATCAGTATCGTAAATCATATTGCGCATTGTATCATGAGTTGAGTGAATAGTTACAACCCTACAGGTTTGGATCTACATGAGGGTGAGTAAATGATGACAGATTATTTATTTTTGGCTCAACTATCCATTTATAGCAGAAAAAGTTTGCTATGCATTTGCAGGTTGAAAATGACAGAGTAAGACAGACAAAGCGCTAAGAACTGGGATAACACGACAGATGGAGTTGAGACAGTCCCTCTCTAATGCAGGACAGGGCACATTGATAGTCCTCATTAGAAGTCTGCAATCTGGACCGCACATCAACACTAGATCATTAAAAACCAGCCCTCAGTCCACATGCTCACTTACATCACAAGTACCTACAGAAGGCCCGTGTAAATTATTCACAATGATAAATACTCTCTTAGGATGACATGAAGCAAAGGAAATTATCACAATCTCCCGAAAATCACCTTCAGGCAAAACTTGTTCTTGACTGGAAGCAGCAGGTAATGACACAGCAGAGGAAAGGACCTGAATGAGACACCTGTTCTAATTAGACATCTCTTCCCCAGGCTCCGAAACGAGAGGCGGCGGTCACGACGTCTGCCCGTCAAGTTCAAACCACGCTGGGCGCCTAATGAAGCATGCTGACCACCGCACATCTGTCCCACTGTTTCCACAAACGCTCAGTGCACTCTGGGAAATGTAGTTCATACATGACCTATACGCCCATCTGTGGGGTGAAATATGCTCGGCGCTGTCGAAATCAAGGTGACTTTGAAGGTGGCCCCGAGCCAAGAGAACTTTCTTATGTTAATCGAAGCATTCTGTTTTATTGAACCATTAAAATCCCCATGAATGTCAGAGGAAAAACTGAGAGCATGACTCACTGAAAGTCAGCTCTCTCCTGCGGGGGTCTTTGGCAGGGGAGGGGGCTGTCAGATGGGGAAGAAGAGCATCTGTTTCCCCTCCCCAGAAACAGGTTCAGCTCAGGACAATATGGATGAGGAGAGTGGAGGCGGGTAATGATTGTGGTGGCTGAAGGATTTTGGAGAGTGCTGGTTCTCAGACTCATATACTGGGTTTCATGAGGTTGTGATGATTCCAGCCAGCTTCATTACACTTAATGGGATCCATTTCCCTCAAAACAGCTCATTGCAATCGCACAGTTCAGAACAGCTTCCATCGTACCAAAAATATTGTATCATTTCTGAAGCTCATACTGACAGCTTGAACTGAATTACTAGGTAGGAATCCACCCACCACTAGTGACTAGTATAGATCCTTTACAACCGGTTAAAAACAGCACTGTCATAAAAGGTTTGTGGGTTACCCTACAATGAAAAACTATAAATGGTTTATCATCGTCATTTTACTGTAAACAATGTCACTATAGGGCTGCAGCTATCGATAATTTTAGTAATCGAGTATTCTACCGATTATTCCATCGATTAATCAAGAAGTAATTTTTCTTTATTAAAGAGCAATACTAAATATACAAGAGGAAATAAGATAGGTCTCTTAAAAAAAACAACTAATTTGTTTCCTTGTTTGTTTCATTGCTGAAATTGCATAGATTAATAACCTTGAAAACTAAACTCATTTCATGAATTTAACTGCCAAATTGCATTCAAAATGCAAATACAAATATATCAATAAAAAATAAATAATAATAAAAAAAAAAAAAATACAAATACAAACTAATTCACATTATTTTAGAAAAAGTAAACATTACAACCTAAAACTAAGGCAGAAATAATAATAATAATAATAATAATAATAATAATAATACCTAAACATAGCATTTATGTTGTGCAACTAAACTAAAGCTCAAACATGACATGAGCCTTTACTGTCTTTTTGGAAACCTTTGTAGCTTTTGTAAGAGGCAAAAATCAGCAGACAGAAAGGTAACTTAAAACAAGAACAAGAGTCATTTAGAGAATAAACACTCTTAAATGTCTCACAGTAGGTGGCAGCAAGTCACTGTTAATAAGTGAGTCATTGCGATTGAACCAAATCATTTAACAGGTGATTCAGAAGAAACTGGATGTTGAACAGAAAGAAACTCCATGTTGCTCAAAGAAGCAAAACAGTGCTGTAGCTGTGTTTGGAATGATTTTTTGTTGACGAAATAGAGCAAAAACAGGCAATATGGTGTCTAAAATGTAAGTCTCTTAATATTAATTTCTTGTTTATTGAACTGTTGCATCAAATTAGTATCACATTTGTAATCATGCTGATTTTTAGAGGTGAAAACTGCGTCAGTAATTGTGGTAGTTACAGTAAATGGACTAAACAAAGCCCTGAGGCAGATAATTTGATTAATGATTTTTTTTGTATTCAAGTTACCAGAGTTAGTCAAGGAATCGTTTCAGCCCTAAACGTCACATTAATGTTTTAAAGGATTAGTTCACTTCCAGAATTAAAATTTCCTGATTTTACTCACCCCCATGTCAGCCAAAATGTTTTTGTCTTTCTTTCTTCAGTTAAAAAGAAATTAAGGTTTTTGAGGAAAACAAAGATTTTTCTCCATTTAGTTCAATGGGGATCCACAGGCTGAAGGTCCAAACTGCAGTTTCAATACAGCTTTAAAAAGCTCTACACAATCCAAGCCGAGAAATAAGGGTCTTATTTAGTAAAATGAGCAGCCAAAAAGCATATTATCATTTATTTATTTAGAAAATGACAGATCACTTCACTAGATAAGATCCTTATTCCTTGGCTGATATTGTGAGCCCTTTAAAGC
This sequence comes from Cirrhinus molitorella, assembly GCA_033026305.1. NCBI lineage: Eukaryota > Metazoa > Chordata > Actinopteri > Cypriniformes > Cyprinidae > Cirrhinus > Cirrhinus molitorella. The sequence continues at coordinate 12,297,350 of CM065131.1, forward strand.
TGCATTGAAACTGCAATATGGACCTTCAACCTGCTGATCCGTCAATGAAGTCCACTATATGCAGAAAAATCCTAGAATGTTTTCCTTAAAAACCTTAATTTCTTTTCAACTGAAGAAAGACATGCAGATCTTGTATTTTATTCAATATATTAGGATATTTACAGTGACACATTTGAAAGCAAACACGCTATTGAAGTTACTAAAACTATTGTCAATGTTCAAACAACAGTATAACCTGACAAGACCTTTCGGACAACCCCTTTGTTCAATTTGTTGAGCACTGCATTTATTAAAGAATCATGGTGAAAGCAAATTCATATTGGTAATAAATTATGAATGCTGAATGTACAATTTAGTTTGAACTGTTGATGAAAAATTGCTTGTCAGAAAATGATTACGAAGCGACAAAACTACATGTTCAATCTTTTTTTTTTTTTTTTTGGCAGAAGAATGATAAAATTACAGAAAACGCCAACTATCGCTCTTAATTTGTTTTACTAGCAGTCAAAATGTGCCCTGTCTTTCTGGAATTGAAAGAGTGGAAAGAATATGATATATGAATATGATTGTTTTGTACAATCCCCTTAAGTCACTTATTGAAAATCCTAATTACAATAGCAGTTATTAATCACAACATTTAATTAGGGTAAATTACACTTTCTATATTAACTCTGAATATACACCACTGTTCAAAGATTGGGATTTGTGTTTTTTTTAGTCTCTTATGCTCATCAAGGCTGCAATTATTTGCTCAAAAATATAATACAACAGTAAAAACAGTAATACTGTGAAATATGGTTACAGTTTAATGGTTTTCTATTTGAAAATATTTTAAAATGTAATTTATTCCTGTGATGCAAAGCTGAATTTTCAGCATCATTACAGTCTTCAATGTCACATGATCCTTCAGTAATCACTTTAATATGCTGACTTGCTGCTCAATAAACATTTATTATCACTGTTGAAAACAGTTGAGCTGATTAAAAGTTGTTGAACTAACTAGGATTCTTTGAAGAATAGAAGGTTTAAAATAATCAGTTTCTTAATAAAAAAATATCAATTTCTTTTTAAAAACTTCTACTGACCTCAAACTTTTGAATGTTAGTGTACTTTTATATTAGTTTATTCGTAAACGTAATGCCTGTTATATTTATTTACCGTATTTACTCAAGTAGTGAAATCATCACCTGGTCAACTGAAGATTCATAACATTACAAAGCACTCCTAATGAACAAATTTTGTCAAGTGAAGTGAACTTGTACAGACGTCTTCCACTGAATATGTAGGCTTTCTACATATGGACCAAGTGTGTGAATGAGAACACAGCTGTAATGTCAGTAATGGCTAACCTCAAGCAGCAGAATTTACGCAGTGTTCACCTCAGTTTGTTGTGGTGCTGCAAGGTCACTGACAAACAACGTCATTAGTCTCTCACTGCAGAGGAGTTTATAACTTACTGCCCTGAATAAGCAAGATGAGTTGGCTGAGCTTTCGGAAGCAAACGAACACTCCAGTACGAGGTTTCTGTGCCCCTGGGAGAATGTGTGGAAACGTTAAGAATAGATGCTCAAATGAGCATTTGTAGACATGTTCAAAAGGCTATAAAGGTGAAGTCTCCTTAGAGCTTTACAAGAAACTGGAAAGAACATCTAACACTGCAGAAAATGCAATAATAAAAGAGATTATGGTCTAAAGTTTTAAATATGGATTAGGGCTGGGCAAAAAATAAATAAATTAAATTTGATTAATCGTTTTTTAAAATTATGTCAAATCGATATCGATTCTTAAAAGCCGTGAATCGATCTTTTCCTGTATTTATTTCAGCAAACATTTAAAACAAGATCTGATTAATGTGAATCTCATCATTGGTCTTGCGGTATTTTCAGCTTTTGCTGTCTCTCTATATCAGTGGTTTTCAAACCCTGGGTTGCGATGGCAATGCCATTTCAGTTAGTCAGAATCCACTCGCTAAGTTTTTGTTCAGTCCTGATTTCTGGAAACTCGTGGATCACATAACCATGTGTAGACGCAATGTAAATAAGAGATTTCATTGTGCTGTGTAACAAGATTCATGGATCATAGCAGAATTTCCCGAGATTGCAATAAACTGAAATGAGGGTCAGCTTTTTAGTGACTAAGCTTTGATCGCTTTCCCCTTTCGGAATTTGAATACAAGATGTTTTTGATGCTGCTCAGAGGACCAAAGTGGCATACTTGCTGCAAGTTTCAGGAATGAGGCATATATCCACATATAAATGGGGAATTTGCTCAAAATCTCTTTTTCTCTTTTTCATTCTTTCTTTATTTTATATATATATATACACACACACACACACACATATATATCGCGTCAATTTAAAAAGGGAAAAATAGCGTCGCTCTTAAAAAAAGTTTGAAAACCACCACTGCTCTATATGATGATATGAACACACAATATCATCTTCAGCTGCTCTGACAGTCACTTCATTAGCATTTTAACGTTTAATTTGAGAAAACTACCATCATATCACATTGACAGCAGCTGTAAGTTCTTCACACCAACTCGTCAAAATAAAAGTTTAGTTTAACCTTAAACTGTGTCAGAAATATATTACTTTTTAGCAGTCTCAAGACTTAATGTAACAACAATGCTACTACTACTACTAATAACAATAAATATGAATTAATCTTTATTTTTAAATAAGTAATCACATTTGTTTTCTGTTTAATTTTTACAGTAAACCTCTATTGTGCAGCACTTTGTTGGCCAAATCTGATCAGGAAAAATTAAATTAATGTTTTATGTATTCATCTGATTACCAGAAAAATTAAGATGTACATTAAAAAAAAATAATAATTATTAAAAAAACATACAAAAAAAGAGAATAGGTTTACAACATAAGCCTGTGGCTCTTAATCTCTGATGTTAACTGTTCATTTTTTAGAAATAATCGATAGCATTTGTATTAAAACAAAAAAAAAAGAGACGAGAATCGAATCGAATTGAGAGCTTGTGAATTGAAATCAAATCAGGACATCTGAATCGATACACAGACCTAATATGGATATTTGTATAACACAAATGCATCAATTCACTCCTGAAGGCCTTTATTAACCCCCCAGAGCCATGTGGAGCACTTTTATAATGGATGGATGCACTTTATTTTGCTTCAAAAGCTCAACAGCCATTCACTGCCATTATACAGCTTGAAAGTTCCACAACACTTTTTAATATAACTCTGATTGTATTCGTCTGAAAGAAGAAAGTCATATACACCTAGGATGGCTTGAGGGTGAGTAAATCATGGGGTAATTTTATCTTTACCTTCTAAGCATTGAATATACATTGAATAATGATCTTACTAATTAACTAAGAATAGCTAGTCATATATTACAAAAAAGTATTGTTTATTATAAAGCACTACCCTACATTTTATGTAAATTTACTGGTTAAATTTCATCTTGAAATGCAAGAATATCATTCACCTTATACGCCACATCTAAATGCACAATTGTGCGATACATCGCTTTGTGTGTGGGCTGGAGGAGGAAAGAGCTTCTCGGTGATGGAAATTAGAAAATAAAGAGAGACAGAGCATGGTGGTAAAGGGAAAATGAAACTGTTTGCTGATAATAGCGAATGAAAAACCGCAGGAGAAGAGGTCTGCTCCTTCATCGAGCCGAGATAGCAAACGTGCCCCCATTTTCTTTTAATGAGGACAGGGTGGCTGCAGAGCACCCAGCGAGGAGACAAAGAGAAAGAGGATTTCTCTGATCCGCCTTCCCCTGAGTCCACGCAGGGCCAGAATGAATCAGTGAACATGAAGGAGAAATGGGGATGTGCAGGCCTGCGGTGGATGTTAAACGATTGGAGCTTGTGAATCTGCTTCTGGTAAACTGTTGTGGAGGAGAGGGAGACTTGAGCCTTGCAGACCACAAAAAAAAACACAGCTTTCATTCTTTTTTATCTACATTTTCTGCGACCTTGCTTTCTTTTATGTAACCTGTATGTACAGTGGGATCCAAAGTAAAGCTCAGTGAGGATGCGGATTGATCAGATACAGGTGACTGTTGACCTGAGCAGTGAAATGAGCTCTGGAAATTGAGAGGAAATGTCAATAAATAATCACGCCAATGTTCATTTGCAAATTAAACACTTCTCTGGATGAATTTCTGGCTGGCTGACAGATGCAAAGCACAACAAAAGAGGGCATTTGGCTAGATTGTGTAGATTACAGCAGTAGAATGTCCACTCAGCTGCTGACGTATAAATAACAAGGAATAGTATTGAAGACAACACGGGAAAACAAGGCATTTTGCTGCTGTTGGAGCAAGTAGTCCCAAATCAATATGATTACACTTGCATTATCTATTAATTAACATCAGATTAGACATGACACGTTGCTCTCATCTCGTTGTTTATACGTAGCTATTAGTAACATTTAAAGGTTCTGTATGTAATTTTTTTTGACAGTACTAAAGCATAAATCACCATATTACATTTGCAGATATTCAGAAAACATTAGGGCTGTGAATCTTTGGGTAAACAGCGAATCAACTCACGATTCATAGGGTTTCGATTTGATTCAAGAGCAATTTTTGCAAATTCAGAACGATTCGATTCAAGCCGATTCACAATAAAATTCTATGCGATTCAATTAATGATTCGATTCTGCATTCTTTAAGTGTATTCACAAGATTATTTAAATGCTTACCCTAAATTCTTTATATGCTTAGTCAGGGGGAAAATTACACTACAGCCTATATGGAGTCATAAATAAATAAATAATAATAAAAAAACACACACTTTTGTCCACTGTTAGATGTTAGTTTAATGATGCTGAGGCATGACATATAGCATATGTGGAATATTTACCCTAGTGAAAAGTAATATATTTAAAATACATTTATTTCAAAACTAAGTTTAGCTCAAATATATTAACATATTTACTGATATATCCGTCGAGACTTTATAATAAATTTATAAAATTTATTTGGAGTACTACATGTACAATACACATTTTTTTTATATTAAGCCTAAAATGTGTTTTAATGTCATTATTGCTAAAGGATTGTATGATCTTTGAGTAATAAAGTCTAAAAGTGTACCTGAAATATACTTGCAATAGTTCCACTTCTCACATGTTTGGACTTTGTTTTTCCCCTGTCAGTTCCTGTTTTTCCTTTTATGGTCATGTTTCCTGTTTAGTTAATTTGTTCCCAGGTGTGTCTTGTTAATTATCCTGTTTATCAGGACATCTGTCAGTATCTGACGTCTGCTGTTAAATATCCACATCTATGTTTCCCATGTTATAGTCATTAAAGTTCCTATTCCAAAGAAATCCTTGTCTCCTTGTTCCAATGCTCAAGCGTAAACATGACACCACTTTAGCACAATCAAATATACTTCAATTCATCTTTAGTTGGACTTCAGCACCATACTTCTAATTTAGCACACTTTATGCTAGTTTAGTATAGGCTACTAAAAGTGCAATTGCAAGGTTTTTTATTAAGAACATGACATTTATTTGTAGTATATGCCTATGTAAGCCAAGATTTAAAAAAGGCTTTAAAATTAGGTGTAGGTGTAGCATACTATGAATGTATAGGGTAACATTTTATGTCACACCTTTGTATGTTCTGAGCTTCTTTATCTTATTTTCATAAAATAAAATGCTATAGTATTTAAACTTTTCCTTTTTATCAGCGAATGATGATTCTGTTGATGTAGTAACGAACACAACTTTCATGCATGTGATTGACAAATAAACCTTGTGTCCTTATTTTTTATTTTAACCATTTCCTTCATACTTTCGGTTTAACGAAATTAAGTTAAAAGTCATTTATCATTCAGTGAAATTGTGCATATGTTTTTAGACAAACTAGGGATGTGCGCAACAACTAATTTGATAGTCGTTTAAACGAAAGTTTTGTATTCGACTAGTCTAAAAGCAAGATACCCCCAAAAGATAGTGTGTGTGATGTTTTAAAATGTAACGTTAAAATATGCCAACTTCAATGATAAACTTATGTTGTTGTTTTTTTGTTGTGTAGTCAACTATTGTTTTCAGTGTCGACTAGTAGGAGCTGTACCGTTTAGCTGACTAGACCCGCACATCCCTAGTCCAAACGTGCAGCCTTCAACTGCTCAGGTAACGGCAATGGTATGACTGAGAGCCACTGAAAAACTACAGAAAAGTAAAACTACTTCTAGGAGTAGTGGCCATGAGTATATTAAGGAGAGATCACACATTGGGCCTCATTTATCAATCTAACGTAGAAACGAGCATAGATTCGAGCGTACAAATCAACTTACAACACAGTTCACGTGTGATTCATGAAACATTCGTACGCCGTCAATCCCATCGTACGAATGATCGCACGTTGATAAATTTGGCAGCTGAAAGCGATTGTCATTTAAATATCACGCCCCTAAAAACACCCCGCTTTAGAAGCCTTGCGCCTAGAGTTTACGACACGGAGAAACGAAACCCGGCCAAAAAGAGGAAGTAAACTCATGAAGGAAAAAAAAAATCTTACACTGAAACACCCTTTAACCTTATATTTGCAAACAGTGACATTCATTTATACCTATATTAAATACCAATAATTATAACAAAATATTTATAAACATTATAGCCTATTTAGTTCTCCTTAATCCACAACAAACCCTTTCAATTTAAAGGTATTAAAGAACAAGAATGTAAAATAAGTAGCTATAAAATTGTATGTTAAACTATAAAGTAAAACACCAATTAGGCTAGTAAATACAGAATACAAACATCGAGCTAAAATGAATAAATGAGCAATTGCGGCATTGCCCTCTAAGCCTGTCTCATCAACATCCAAATGTTTCCTTTTTTGCCATGTAACATTTGGTTGCTAAACATGTCTTTGTACTTTACTTGTGTTCCAATATCCACGTAAAACATCCCACACATGCGCAACAATTTAAATAACTTTTAAGTTTGGTTGACTGCATTTTAGTTTGATTATTTGCTAAAATGTCAAGTTAGCACGATCAGTTACATTTAATAAAGTAAATATATAAAGAAAACAAATAAAATGCATTAAGAATGTCACAAAAATGCAGAGTTGTTTTTTCTCCTTTTCAAAATCTGTTAATTAATTAAGAGAAATACATTTTGTGTAGACTAGCCCTCTTTATTTAATTTATTCTTTTTATATTTTCAGTTTTTCTCCATTCACCGAAGTGCAGCCTGTTGGATGATGTGAAGATGTGTGAATCCTAATGGTCTGTTGTTTATGCTGTCATTTGCGCATACAAATCTAACACCCTAAAAGAATATATATATATATATATATAAAGTCGGCCAGGTAAATCATCTAAATCAACAAAATGTTGTCATTATACAATTCTCTGAAATTTTCTAGGCTGCACGCAAATTCAGGCTAATTTCAGATTTGAACGTAGCCACCGCTCACGTCCATATTGATAAATTCCAAGTTTTGCGTAGAAACGACCGTACGCCCAATTTTCTGTCGTACATTCGTTTCATAAACGAAATCCCATTGGCTGCTCAAAAAAATGCGTTGGTAAGAGCGCACGCAATCCTGTGACAGGTGGTAAATAAAGCGCAAGGAGAGATGTGAGTAAACAAACAACACTGTTCAAGGTCTCCTTTAATTTGTGCTTGTAGTAATTTAATGTGTATATATTTTAAAGCTAAATCTCTAAAGATGTCACGATTCATTTGATTCTCAGTGTTTTAAATCGATTAATAGCTGAAATCAACGATTCAAAAATTCATGTTTCAAGATCGATGCATATGCATCGAGAAAATGAGTGAATTGTTACACCCCTAGAAAACATGCTAATTTCACATACTTGTTTCTTTGGAAAACAATACTGCCAGTTATTCTACTTTGAAAATGTCCATTCCATGTCGGAATGTCAGTTTTTGTTTTGTTCCACCCACTTACAGTTTACCCAATAATATTTCAACACCACAAGTTGCCAGTTAACACAGCATACTGCAGCCATGGAAGTGAGCAAACTAACTGGGTCAGAGATCGCAGACTCTGCCCAACCTAAAAAAAGCTTTGGCTAAAAAAAGCTCTATGACCACAGCCTTATTAAAACATGGATAAATCAACTCACCAATTCACAGTGTAAGGTTTGTCACCTTCCACTGTCAGTTGCGCTTGTTTGTGTTGCGTGTCCTCAATCTGGCAACCCTCATGAGCATGGAGTCTGAGGAGGAAACAATATTTTGAATTTTGACCGCAGTACACATTTCATTATTACATACTGCACTTTCAGAACAAACCAAATTTTGTACTTTATGCTGAAACATATGGCCATAGAGTTTATCGATGTCCTTACTACCTTTCTGGGCCTTGAATGTGGTTGTTGTATGGCTTTCTATGCAGGGTCACAAAGCTCTTGGATTTCATCAAAAATATCTTAATTTGTGCTCCGAAGATGAACGAAGGTCTTACAGGTTTGGAACAACATGGGGTTGAGTAATTATTGACACAATTTGCATTTTTGGGTGAACTATCCCTTAAATACTTTATCCATCACAATAATGTAATGTCTTTATCATAATTTGTTGGCTTTCTCAGCAATTACAAGTATATGTGATTCACTTGATTGATTAATGATCATTCCATGTCATTAATTCAATTCAAATTCGAATTTGTAATCGATTGGCAGCCCTAATAAACGTACTCCTGAGCAGGCTTTTGAATGATAATGGCGTCTACAGCACACACAGCTTTTTGTCTCGGTATTAGAAGCAGCAAACGTGACACACACACACACACACACACACACACACAAACAGAAACACGCATCAATAGGAGTGCAAACAAAGCTCTGATGTCTGCTGTCAGTAGCAGTACCGCAGTTATTCATCAAGCCAATTCGTTGCCTCCATTTCTCTCTCTTTCACTCGCAACTTGCTGAATCTGTATTAAACCAACAGTAGAAAAGCTCTCAAATAATCTGAACCTACAGGAGTGTAATCCCCAGAGATTACACAGGTGTTAGGAGAGTTCAAAATACACTGCACACAGATTAAATACTGTAGATGTAATGCGGTAAAGCAAGCAAAAATCATCCAGAGAATCTTTACAGGTCAGGCGTGTTAAAGTACTCTTAGAAGGAAAATAAAATGTTCTCAGCCATGGCAGGTTAAGAATAATAACAGCAATTTCAAAATTGAAGTTTTTTCCCCCCTCGCTCAAATTATTATGTTCAGCTGACCTAGTCAGAATCTACACTGAAAAAAAAAATGGTGCAGAAACAATTTTCACTTGCTGGTATTGCTAGCACAAATGTCAAATTGGTACTAAATTTTAAAAACAATTACGATGACATGGCAAGTAAATCAGTAAAAGTACATTTAATGATCGGAACAATTTGGGGGGGGGGGATAAAAGAAATAAATGTTCCAGGAGTAACAACAATAGGCTGTTTTAACATGCATTATGACAGGGAATTGTGGGTAAAATGCCGGTGTCTGCGGAGATCTCATTCACACATCCACACAGACCAGCTCATGGGCCACACCGTGACATTTATAAATATGCATCAGAGCCCACACATCAGCGCTCCTGTTCACAACAAGGTCCTGCATCGACAAGCATTCACCCTGACTTTCTCCTCCGCTCGCTATCTCCCTCACTCCAGCTCGCTCTTCCCACCCAAACAAGTGCAAACGCTCTCATTCCCCTTAGGAGGCAAATTTAAATGTTTGTGTAGTGTGTGTGTAATGGAGAATGAGTGATGAGTGTGTGGTTCAGGTTATTAAACCGCGGCTAGTGTGGACTGGTGTGGGCAGAAGTGCAGAGCAGGACTTAATGTGGTGTGAGAGTGCTATTACCTTCATAGAAATGAGTCTGATCAAGCTGAAGCCAAACAGCACACATGCAAACTAAACATAGAAACACTTCGATGTGCCATTCTCAGAACAATTCTGAAGACTAATCCCTCAATTTGTTTACACAGTAAAGCACTCATTATTTAAGTCAGAGGGTTTCAAAAGTATGTACTTGTATTTTTTGTTTGTTTGTTTGTTTGTTTTCTTTTAATAACAAGTGTAACAGTTATTTCAGCTCTTTAGTCTTTGTGACTATTGGGTTTGTCTTGTCCCATGTATGTTTGCAGGTAGGGTTTTTACCCACCCCGAAAAACAAGATGATATTTGGAGTGCCGACTGGTGGCCGTGGCTGGAGAGTACATGTCTACATCACCGGTTTTCTAACATTTCTCAATATTATTCATGAGAAATAACTCTTTTGGTCTAATCAGTATTATGCATATGCATGAGGTCGGAGAATTCAAATCTCATGAATAAGCTTCCGTGTCAGTTCATCTCTGTAAACAAGACCATAACAATATTTAATATGACAACACATGGAGCATGCATGAGAGCGCAATTTCTGAATGCGTTGAATTTAACAACACTTGCTGCGCGGATCATAGTTCATATCCGGACCGGAGCAAGCATGTTTCAAGTTTATGTGAACATATTTCACATTCATACTCCAGACATGAACGAGCACCGTGTATCATGTCTTCTTTAAATGAAATATGCTCAAAATGGGCACTGATACAGCAGCACAGCTGATCACGAATACGATGACACAACAGATTATTGTTACGGCATTATTAGCTTCAACTTGCCTCAACACACCTGCCAGGAAGTTTCTAGTATGCCTAGTAAGAGCTTGATTTGCTGGTTCAGGCGTGTTTAATTGAGGTTGGAGCTAAACTCTGCAGGACACCGGCCCTCCAGGACCGAGTTTGGGAGCCCCTGGTTTAACCATTTGCCTAAAAAACACTGATTCATTCAGTGACAAAACAAGTGACTGTCTTTATGAGCGAGTCATGAATCATTTAATCAATGATTCACTCAAAAAACGTGACTGTGTATCCAAGCGAGTCATGAATCATGTGTTTAACTGTCTCACAACACTGATTCATTCAGGGACAAAACAATTGACTGTCTTTATGAGTGAGTCATGAATCATTTAATCGATGATTCACTCAAAAAAAGTGACTGTGTATCCAAGCGAGTCATGAATTATGTGTTTAACTGTCTCACAACACTGATTCATTCAGGGACAAAACAATTGACTGTCTTTATGAGTGAGTCATGAATCATTTAATCGATGATTCACTCAAAAAAAGTGACTGTGTATCCAAGCGAGTCATGAATTATGTGTTTAACTGTCTCACAACACTGATTCATTCAGGGACAAAACAATTGACTGTCTTTATGAGCGAGTCATGAATCATTTAATCGATGATTCACTCAAAAAAAGTGACTGTGTATCCAAGCGAGTCATGAATTATGTGTTTAACTGTCTCACAACACTGATTCATTCAGGGACAAAACAATTGACTGTCTTTATGAGCGAGTCATGAATCATTTAATCAATGATTCACTCAAAAAAAGTGACTGTGTATCCAAGCGAGTCATGAATCATGTGTTTAACTGTCTCACAACACTGATTCATTCAGGGACAAAACAATTGACTGTCTTTATGAGCGAGTCATGAATCATTTAATCAATGATTCACTCAAAAAAAGTGACTGTGTATCCAAGCGAGTCATGAATCATGTGTTTAACTGTCTCACAACACTGATTCATTCAGGGACAAAACAATTGACTGTCTTTATGAGTGAGTCATGAATCATTTACTTGATTCACTCAAAAAAGTGTCTGTTTACAAGTGAGTCATGAATCATTTGTTTAACTGATTGCCTCAAAACAATGATTCATTCAGTGAGTGAGTCATGAATCATTTACTCAATTATTTATTCAAAGACACCGATTCATAAACAAGTGAGTAAGTCATGAATCATTTGTTTAACCGATTGCTTTAAAAACGCTGATTCAAACAGGGACAAAACAAGGGATTGTCTTTATGAGTGAGTCATGAATCATTTACTCAATGATTCATTCAAAGACACTGATTCATTAAAAAAAGTGGCTATGTTTATGAGCGAGTCATTAATTATTTGTTTAATCGATTGTCTAAAAAAAAGACTGATTCATTCAGGGACAAAACAAGTGACTGTCTTTATGAGCGAGTCACAAATCATTTACTCAATGACTTATTCAAAGACACTGTCTCATTCATTCAAAAAAAAGTGGCTGGACAGGAGCAGGACTTCATTATTTGTTTAACCTATTGTCAAAAAAAAAAAAAAATAAGATTCATTCAGGGACAAAACAAGGGACTATCTTTATGATAGAGTCACAAATCATTTACTCAATGATTCACTCAAAAAAGTGACTATATTTATGAGTGAGTCAAGAATCATTTGTTTAACCAATTGCCTCCAAACACAGATTCATTCAGGGACAAAACAAGTGACTGTCTTTATGAGTGAGTCACAAATCATTTACTCAATGATTCACTCAAAAAAGTGACTATATTTATGAGTGAGTCAAGAATCATTTGTTTAACCAATTGCCTCCAAACACAGATTCATTCAGGAACAAAACAATTGACTGTCTTTATGAGTGAGTCATAAATCATTTACTCAATGATTCATTCAAAGACAGTGATTCATTTAAAAAAAAAAAAAGGTGGCTGTTTACGAGCGAGTCATTATTTATTTGTTTAACCTATTGTCAAAAAAAATACTGATTCATTCAGAGACAAAACAATTAATTGTCTTTATGAGTGAGTCACAAATAATTTACTCAATGATTCACTCAAAAAAGTGACTATGTTTATAAGTAAACCATAAATCATTTGTTTAACCGACTGCCTCAAAAACGCAGATTCGTCCAGGGACAAAATAACTGCCTGTCTTTATGAGTGAGTCTTGAATCATTTACTCAACAATTCATTCAAAGACACTGATTCATTAAAAAAGTGGTTGTTTATGAGTGAGTCATGAATCGTTAACTCAACGATTCATTCAAAGACACTGATTCATTAAAAAAGTGGTTGTTTATTAGTGAATCATGAATCATTTGCTTAACTGATTGCCTCAAAAACACAGATTCATTCAGGGACAAAACAAGTGACTGATTCACTGATTCATTCAAAAAAAAAGTGGTTGTTTATGAGCGAGTCATGAATTATTCATTCAACTGATAACACAAATTAATTCAAGTGATTTTCATCACTTAAGCAATTTATTAAAAAAAAGACTGATTCGTTCAGGAACAAAACAAGTGACTGACTGCAATGCACACTTTTCTCCTATAGTAGGTGGAAAGAAAATGTAAAAACAGTAGCATAATTTGTTTCTTCACACGTAAAAAGTAAACCTACATTGACATTTCAGTGAACAGTAACAAGAAAAATCACTCCAAGTGTGTGTTCACACAATGGAAGACTTAACAAAAAAGTTCTTAACAGACAGCAGGAAAAACGCAGGGCACAATTTAGCCAATCCAACCACTATCACAACAATCTAGGACCATAAACAATAAGTTTAATTCCCCTCACAACACATAAAGACAAAAAGCATCCTGAGGAATATGTTGGTTTTTTTCCCCCTCCCAAATACTCTTGAATACAAATGAGACCCGACATGGGAAAATGCTGGCAGCGTAGGAATGCAATTTACTAATCCCAGGAATTCTTCACTGTGTCCTCAGGGCCTACAAGCTAATTAAACCCCATCCACATCCAATGAAGAAACCGGCCCGTCTTCATGCTGCTGGAGTGGGACTTTCATATATCTTCTTTAATACCAACACAGCCAGACATGCAATACAAGGGACCAAAATGAGGTTCAGAGTTGAGGCTGCGTACTGTGAAAAAGCCTCTTAAAGCCTGAGCGCAGACACCCTTCCTATAGCAACTTAAAAGCTGCAACAGTATAATAAATAAATTCTCATTTCTATTTATATTCTGAGCCACAAAAGCTATGTGAATAATTGCTCTGGAGCTGCAGGAAAATGACACCAACTGATGGCAGCACAAAAACACACATAACATGCACTATCCCAAAGGCAGGGATAGGGAAAGACTAAAAACGAAAAAAACTTGTAGCATCTAACAATACACTATATGCAAAAAATAATGGGGTCGTGCTAACCTGCCAGACCTTTACCATTTGACTGAACCACAATGAACTCATGTGTGTGGATACACCAGGACTTGATGTGATTAGTGACTTAGTGATGGGAGAAGTCCAGCATATTTCACTAAAGACAACTCATTACACCAGAAGATCAAGCTGTGATATTTTGATTAAAAATTGTGAGCTCAAAACAGGCAAGCAAATAAATAAACTATCATGGATAAACTATTCACAATAATATCAATAACAGGGTGAAATTCCACTTTATGTGACCTTTATCTATGCCGCACTACCTTGAATCAATATAGCTATAAATTAAGTTACATTCATTTACCTAGGAAGACATTTCATTTATTTTAAAAAAGAAAATCCCAGATGTCAACAGTTCCTAAAATGAGACTGGCCAGTGACGTCTTTAAGGCTGAGATTAGGGTCTATTTATACTGCCAAGAAAATATTGCGGTCTTGGCCACTTGAGCATATGCATGCGACAGGAAGTAAGTGCACAAGACTGCCCCAAGTCGGAAAAATGCCAACGCTCAGTGCTCTTGCTTCACTTGCATTCATCATGTTCAGGAACTTGCATGCCTGAAATAGCACAATGTGTTTTAATGGTTAAAATAATTTGCAGTAATCAAAAAGCAATTATTTGAAATCATAAAATGTTTACAATTTAACATTATATTCAAAATTAAACAAAAATTATATAATATAAAATGAACCATTATTTTTTCTCAAATTGTTTTAATGTTCTCAAATTCAGTGATTTCCTTTTTCCTTTTTCTTGATTCTATTTGAATGGTTAAAATTGTATTAATAATAATAATAATAATAATTTTTCAATATTAACAACTTATATTTTATTAAATTGCAGTATGACTTATTTTTTCAGAAATTCTATGATGTCTGTTTTCATTTTTCTGGATTTATGATTTAATACAAATTCATGATCAAAAACGGAGGTAATCAAATGAAGGCATAAAACATTCACATTGTAATCTATTAAAATGTATGATGATGTGCCACATTAAAAAAAAAAAAAAATTAGGAGATTAAAGCCTCAATATTATACATTGAAACTACAAGAATGAAGTCAAAATTTACAGAATAAAGTTGAAATGTTGAGAATAAAGTCGAAATTAAGAGAAAAAAATGAAATGTTTCGAGAATAAAGTCGAAATTATGAGAATTAAATCGTAGCAATTAAAGTTAGAATATTTTGAGTGGTGGAAGTTGCCAGGCCACCAGAATTTATTTGAATATATGTGGGATTATTAGCAGAAATCATACCATGTATTATACTAACAGGAAGATGCTTGGAAATTATATTTCACGTCTTTGACTGCATTCATTAGGCATATTTGTGGTGTGCCAGCCACCCAATAATAGCAATAAGCTTTGTGCTTTTGGTACTTTTAATATAAAACAAAGTCTCAGCTTCTAAAATCTGTCAGTTTTACTAACTTAAACTTAAAACTATAAACAGTATAGCATAATTTAATGAAAGCAAAGACCTTTGAGTTTGTGTGTGTACTGTATATAATATGATGATAGTTTTTGTCAAATGAAACTGTGAAACTCTTGTGAAGTGACTCTCCAAGCAGCTCTGAAGCTGAATTTCATGTGTTCATATCTTCATATAGTGAATGACTGACACTGAAAACAGTGAGCGTCACACATGCTTGAGTTTGTTTAGTAGTTGAAACAGACTTTTGTTCTTGACTCTTTTTTTTGCATCACACTATAAACTCCAGGGACCGTTGTGCTTTCCCAGGAGATCAGCAGTTGCTCAAATACTAGAACTGCCGTCAGGCACAAACAATCGTTGAACAGTGAAAGTCACTTAGATCACACCTCTTCCATCTTCTGGTGTTTGGTTTGAACAACAATTGAACCTCTTGTCTATGCCGGCACGCTTTGATATATTGAGCTGCTGCCCCCGATTGGCAGATACAATATTTAATTTTTCATATATAAATGTCAGAGTGTGTGTGTTTCGTATGAGTCTAGGGGAAAATTAGATTTACAGTGCAGAATGGACGCGAGCGGAGAGTCAATTCTCCAAATCTCTCTGCAGGGATGCTGGGCTGTGTACACACGCACATGCACACATACACACACATGCACCCAGGTGGCCGAGCTCAGCACACACTGTCCAGTGAGCGAGGCCGACTGTCCTCTGCATGCTGTAGCACCCACTCACAGGCTGGGTAAATATTTACCGATCAAATGCAGATCTGGCTCCATCTGTGCAGGAACCCTGTCTGCCCGCCTTTTTCGACTAACCTGCCAGCTTTGCAGGGCAAACAGGGATTAAGCTGACTTGTGCGTTTATGTACAGTATGAAGAACAAAGCTAAACATGTCATTATTTAGATGTGTATTTATAAATAAAAAAATAAGTCATGAGAGGTCACGAACTGCCCTGCCTTTCTGAACTTTACTGAACGTCTGTCCTCTAAAACAGTGGTTCTCAACCATGTTCCTGGAGCCCCCCTAACACTGCATGTTTTCCACGTCTCCGTAATCAAACACACCTGATTCACATAATCATCTCATTAGCAGAGACTTCAAGACCTGAAATAGGTGTGTCAGACAAAGGAGAGATGCAAAATGTGCAGTGTTGGGGGGGCTCCAGGAACGTGGTTGAGAACCACTGCTCTAAAAACTCCAATATTTCCTAATATGGTGCCTTTCAGTGTTATCAAGCAATTTAGAGAAATGTGCAGGGTGGTGAGAAGGGTACAGATAAAACACACTATCAATTTTGCTGTAGAATCCTATTGTATCAGATGCTGTAAATGCCTAGATCTTTGGGAATTGAGTAAGAGTAAATAGATTGATAAGAATGTGAATGAATAAGTTATAATTCAGTGTTTAATGTTTAAGCAATTTAAAACTGTTGGATTTAAGAGATTGACTATTCCTTTTGAACTCTTAATCATAATTGGTATGTGATTTACTGATGAACTGTGGGCTATTTAACTGCTATTGAATAGCAAGAGTTCAAAAAATATTTTGGGTAAAATTATTAGTTGGTTAGGCTCCTTTAAACCATTAACGTTGAGTGTTTCAACTAACTCGCATGGGAAAAATTTAAACAAAAGTACTTTATTAACTAACTGTGATTAAATATGAACTCCTCTCTACTTTTTGTGTTGCAAAAAGCAAAACGTGTTTCAAAGCTGCCCAAGGTCTACCATAATCTGCAATCCAAGATAAATTGTTATCTGCTAATTAGCCAACATATCTTACTATAATATAACACGGCCTCCTCTATTTTTGGTTCTAGTTCATGAAGCTCTTCGTGTCTCTTACCGGTTCGTTGCTTTTCCGAGTGGTGTTTTCGGTTTTAATGGTGTACTCCCGAAGTCCTTGCCATCAAAAGTTTTGTTCATAACAGGTTCACCAAACTGAAGCCATTATTTACCCTATCAGTAACCGTTTCAGACTCAAGGTAGCGCTAATGATTTAATTTTAGATTACGACAATGCAAGACCGCGGAGTGATACAAGGGACATAAAAAGGTGGGCAGTTGTACATAAGCGTTTTTCATATAGGCTAGACCAATGAGGATCATTGCCTGCAGCGATTTTATTTATTATTTATTTATTATTATTTAAGTCGGCAAAAAATTACATTTTTGAAAATCTATTTTCTTAACGATTTATCCATATTGTTATTTATACCATGGTCTTTCTGAACGCTCGATTCTGATTGGCTGGAAGGTGTCCATTAAAACAACTTTTATTATTAAAATAGTTTTGATACTGAATCGCTACATTATATTTCTCAACAACCAGGGGGTAAAATCATATATATATATATATACACACACACACACACACACACACACACACACTACTAGTCAAAAGTTTTGAACAGTAAGATTTTTTGTTTTTTAAAGAAGTCTCTTCTGTTTTTCAAAGTACAGCAAAAACAGTAAAATTTTGATTTTTTTTTTTTTTTACTATTTAAAACAACTGTTTTCTGTTTGAATACATTTTAAAATGCAATTTATTTTGTGGTTTTAAAGTTGAATTTTTAGCATCATCACCCCAGTCACATGATCCTTAAGAAATAATTCTAATATTCTGATTTGCTGTTCTAAAAAAAAAAAAAAAAGCTGAGTAGAATTTTTTTTAGGTTTCTTTGATGAATAGAAAGTTCAGAAGAACAGCATTTATCTAAAATAGAAATATTTTTACATTATAAATCTCTTTATAATGACTTTTGATCAATTTAAAGCATCCTTGCCAAATAATACAACTGTACTTAACTGTTGTAATTAATTGTTAATAATAATAATAAATGTTTCTTGAACAGCAAATCAGCATATTAGAATGATTTCTGAAGGATCGTGATCCTGAAGACTGGAGAAATGATGCTGAAAGTTTAGCTTTGATCACAGGAATACATTTTTAAATATATTCAAAACAGAAATCAGTTATATTAAATAATAAAAATATTTCACAATATTATTGCATTTGCTGTATTTTGGATCAAATAAATGCAGGTTTGATGAGCAGAAGATGTTTAAAAAAAAAAAAAAAAAACATTAAAAATCTTACTGTTCAAAAACTTTTGACTGGTAGTGTATTTATAGCAGGATTATTATAGTTAATTAAAACTAAAACCAAAACCATTATTTTGTTTTAGTGGAAATAAAGAGATAAAATCTATTTCTATCTATTTCTTATTTTCTTTAATTACTAAAATAAACAAAAATTAATTAAAGTAAAACTAAGAACTATATAAATACATTTAAAAATACAAAAACACAAAATTACTAAAACTTAAAAATGTACTTTAAAAATAAAAAATATAATTAAAAAATTAACTAAAATTTAAATGAAAATCAGAGAATATAAACAATAATATTATATCAATGATACTAAAATAAATGAGTTTAATATAATTTTTAAGTAAATAAAATGAACCTGAACCTTGAAGATAAACCTGTTTAGCAACCACTTACAAGGAAAATCCAAATGTTGTGTGTGTTTGCTTATGTGTGTTATCATGAGGGCTTATTGATGAGTGTTGTCCTTCACAGTGAACTGTGTAGTGTGTCTGTGCATATTTAAGATTAAAATCAGGAAGGTTAATTAGGAGATCTGGTGTGGTTAGGATGCAGTGATGATGGAGCAGGGCCAGGGCTGCTCTCATTGACGTCTAATCATTGCAATTGCGCCCTCGACACTGCTTTCTTATGCAAGCCCTTTCTGAGGGCTGGTGGAAAACGCTGACGTAAAATGGAGGGTCATTTACAAACTTCTTCCAGCTATTTGCTTCAGTCTCCTTATCAGGAGGACAGCTTCTCCTTCTGCTTCATGCTAACTCTGCATTCCAGCAACACTTAAGTAAATTCGCTCTACACAACCAATCACCAGAGCAACAGCTCTCTGCCAGAATCTCCTAGAAGCACAGAAGCAAGGAGAATGCTGGGAGGAAAAAGAGGGCCAGAGAGAGCGAAAGACAGGCAGCAAAGCATTTTAGAGGCTGTAGTGTGTAGGGACTGTAGGGATGCAGACGCTCACGCTCTCTTTTTCTCCATTTCTCGATTTCTGAATGTCAAGTCTCTTATGTCTGATGAAAATCTATTCATTCATTTGTCTGTCTTTTGCTCAAGGCACACATTTCTCTCACTCTTCTCCCCAACAACTTTTCTCTCTTTTCTTTGTCCAAAATATTCCCAGTGTATTTTAATGTTTCAGTATGTTACATTTATCAGATGTCTGGAAATCATTCTAGGTAATACCAAACATAATCCATCATTACTGTGTTCCGTGTCAAATCAACCAAATTTAAAAGACCTTCCCTTGCCAAGGTGACCATTCAAAAATGGGGAAACAAAAAGTTTTTCTCCAAAGTTTGCATGCCTGTAACTCAAGAACCATTGAAGATATCTTAATGCCCTTTTACATATTGAGTCTTAACAAACTTTCCTTTTAGCATCTTTATTTTTAATGTTTTAATGGTTTCAGGAGTAAATCGTTAAAATGTACACATTTTCAGTGGTCAAAAACCAAATGTGGGTCAGTTAGCAAAAATATGATACTTCTTTTCTTTTAAAAAGGAATGTCTAAAGAACAAATAATGTTGAAACTAGAGATATATTTTGTGTCCTTCATTTTCATCCTTAGTTTCCATCTTCATTTTCAAGGCCTTACATTATTCAGTCTCAGAGATATGGGGATCTCAATGAGGCTCCATATTCAGATTGTTGAATATTACCACTTTTCAGAAGATGAAAACTAAATGTTGGTCACTTTGTATACAGCTGATACTTATGTCTGAAGAAGAAATAATGCTGAAATTAGAATTGTATCTTGTTTCCCTCTATCAAAACAATTGCATTGAACATACCTGTCTGAGAGGTAAAGGTGCACTGAAATGGTCAATTTGAGGCACACTACCTGGGACTGAACAATGTAGGGCCTTGAAAATTAAGATTTCAAAAGAAAAGCTTATTAACAACTAGAATCTAAAATCATATTGCAATATCTTTATTACTTCTTAAGTTATAGGCACACAAACTTTGAAAAAAAGAATATTTATGGCTATATTCAATGCAGTTGTCTTGACAGAAGGAAATTAGATATATCTCTCGTGTTCTTCAGACACTCCTCTTTGAAAGAAAAGAAGTATCATATTTTTTGCAAACTGACCCACATTTGGTTTTTGACCACTGAAAATGTGTACTTTTAATGATTTACTCCTGGTATGAAACTTAACGAACTTTCCTCTTGCCACGAGGAAAGTTTGTTAAGACACAATATCTAAAAGGGCATTAAGATATCTTTCATATTTCTTGAGTTACAGGCATGCAAGCTTTGGAGACAAAACTTGAAAAGTGCTGTTTCCCTATTTTTGAATGGTCACCATTGGCACATAATGCAACAAAGATTTCTAAAGTCAGATGATTTTACTAATAGACCTAACAATCTCTGTATAAAAAATAACATTATGATGTTGCCATCTTTCTAAAGTCATTTTTACTTTGTAATTTGGCTCTGAATCTCAAGTGAAAATGGCCATTTTGACCCCCCTCTACAAAATATGGATTACTTAGTAAATACTAATTCATGACATTTAATATCTTGGCTTTCATCACTATGCATGTCTATCTTTCTTCAGAAAGAATAATACCAATATCAAAAATTAGAGCCAGGGACCTCTGGTTGACTTGGCACAGAATGACCCAATTAGTTATCAAAACACTACACTACTACTTATTGCTTTACTTGTGAAAAAGTAGTACACTTTAGCATATTTTAAAACAGAGTATTTATTTTAGAATTAACATACTTTAAAAGAATATACTTAAAGGGATAGTTCACCCAAAAATGAATATTCTGTCATTAATCACTCACCCTCGTGTCGTTCCAAACCCGTAAGACCTTCGTTCATCTTCAAAACACAAATTAAGATATTTTTGATGAAATCCGAGAGCTTTCTGACACCTGCATAGAGAGCAACACAACTGACACATTCAAGGTCCATAAAGGTAGTATAAACATTGTTAAAATAGTCCATGTGACATCAGTGGTTCAACTTTAATGTTATGATGCTAC
Organism: Cirrhinus molitorella; assembly: GCA_033026305.1. Classification (NCBI taxonomy): domain Eukaryota; kingdom Metazoa; phylum Chordata; class Actinopteri; order Cypriniformes; family Cyprinidae; genus Cirrhinus; species Cirrhinus molitorella. The sequence goes on from CM065131.1 coordinate 12,318,928, forward strand.
GAGAATACTTTTTGTGTGCAAAGTAAAAAAAAATTATGTCTTTATTCAACACTTTCTTCTCTTCAATGTCTTTGATGTACGTTTATCACCACAAAAAATTAATAAAACATAATGATTAAAAAAATGCTTTAAAACAAAACCTTTAATTTGACACCATACAAAGTGAACTTTTTAAAAGTGTACTTAAGTGTGTTAAGAAACATAGTCATACACTCTTTAAGTACACCTACTTTTTTACTGTAAGTGGCCCTGTAATACACATGATGGTCATTCACATGATGATCAATACAATCTTTGACGTGCAGAGAGAAAAACATTCCAACACAGTAGAATCCCATGATCCGTGCCATTGGAATTATTTCGCAATGACCAAAATTTGCTCTGCGGACGACTGTGAACTTTCTGACATGGAGCTTAATTATGAAATATAGCGACCACCAGACCACCATTCAATATTTATGATGCTCTTTGGAGCAGTCAATTAAATCCTCTAAAACGTGTGAGTTTCTCTAAAGTGCATGAATCATCTGAAGCACCTCCAGAAGGAACAGAAGAAAGATATATGAGGCCAGAGGAAAAAAATGGAGAAGAAAATTATTCATTTGCATGCAGAGAAAAGCGCCACCCCCGCCTATCAATCACTGCTCACGCTTCGAGATTCTCATCCTGTCAACAGAACCACTGCGGCCCATCGGTGAGTCAGCAGGACCGACTGCAACATAAAGCAAATGGCATCTTGTAAACCTGTTCAGTGATTTGTTCTTTCAGATAGTGCCCACTGGGACCAGCGTGTGAGGTCTAGGAGTCGAGACGCTAAAAACAAATGCTTCATTTTAGTGGTTGTCACCTACTTTAGCTTTATTGTAGGAGTAGAAACAATAAACTGAAACACACCAACACAGTTTCACACAACCAGACTTGCGAAGTCCTAGTACTCACTGCAAGCTTATTCTGTCCAAGAACTGCCTACTTTGGCTGACATGTAGACTGACCAATCAATGCTCGTTTTGTAATATGTGCTGTTAATGTGCATAGATTATGACCAGACTGTAAGATCATGCATTCTCGAATACATAAAACATAAACGCTCATTTACATACTTTACGGCAATAATTTCTCCATAAGCGTCAACCGTTCAGCAATGACTGGGAGAACGTGAGATGGATCAGGAAGTATAGACAATGGCCTTACGCTTGGAGAAACACAAGATGTGAGGTTATCCCTCAGGATCAGCCCCAGTAATGCAGAGACACAGATTCACCTTCACGCCAATTTATAGACTGTCTACATCTGCTGGCCTGAACTGCGTGCGGAACCGCTGTGCCCTCATTTCTCTTTCTATCTGCAAAAAATAGGAAGCGAGTGATATAAAAACCTACATCCAGAGATAAATGAATACTTCAGGAAGAGAACCTGGGAGAGGATGGAACTGAAAGTCAGAGATGAATTAATTGGTTCAGCAAAAAATAATTCTGACATCATTTACTAATGGCATGTAACAAAAGGAGAAATTTTGAAGAATGTGCCGGGTGTTCTTTTTTTCATTCGCACCGGAGGAACCCTTTTATAGTTCCTAGAATTACGGACGGAAGTTGTTTGCACCGCAGGAGCTAGGAATGTATTCGGTTCTGTTTGTCACACGACAGTAAAAGTGTGCAGTCGCAAGATACAGGGGGTGGCTCAACTTACCCACTGGCTCAACTTACCCCACTCTTCCCTATAATTAATTCCTAAATCAAGCTGCTACCAAATGTGTTTTTCTAAGAGACAAATTTTATTATTATTATTATTATTATTATCAGGTAACACAAACCTTTCATTCGCACTGGAGGAACCTTTCTATAGTTCCTAGAATTACGGTCGGAAGTTGTTTGCACCACAGGAACTAGGAATGTATTCGGTTCTGTTTGTCACATGACAGTAAAAGTGTACAGTCGCAAGATACAGGGGGTGGCTCAACTTACCCACTGGCTCAACTTACCCCACTCTTCCCTATAATTAATTCCTAAATCAAGCTGCTACCAAATGTGTGTTTCTAAGAGACAAATTTTATTATTATTATTATTATTATTATTATCAGGTAACACAAACCTTTCATTCGGACTGGAGGAACCTTTCTATAGTTCCTAGAATTACGTCGGAAGTTGTTTGCACCACAGGAACTAGGAATGTATTCGGTTCTGTTTGTCACATGACAGTAAAAGTGTACAGTCGCAAGATACAGGGGGTGGCTCAACTTATCCCACTCTTCCCTATAATTAATTCCTAAATCAAGCTACTACCAAATGTGTATTTGGAGACAAATTAGAGGCAAATTTTATTATTATTATTATTATTATTATTATCAGGTAACTTAAACCTGTTTCTTGATTTTTTGTCTTGAAACATGCCGAATTTAATTTAATAAATTGTTTTAAGTGTCTTAAACACTTAAAAAAGTGTTTGTCATGTTCTGACCATAAAGAATATTTTAAAGCCAAAATGAAACAATTTTTTTACAACTTTCACATTGTAGCAAAAATATGCCATTAAACTTAAAAAAATATGTATATACAAATCCGACATTTATCGTGATAATTATCAATATCGACTGATATGGGAAAAAAATATTGTGATAATTTTTTGGCCACATCAACCAGCCCTTGTGCATTTTATTTTGTTCTCATGAATGAGCTGACAAAGAACAACCAGTATAATTGTCCTTTTGTATTTTACAAAAGAAAAAAAAATCATACTGGTTTGGAACACCATAAGGGAGAATAAATAATAGAATGTTAGTTTTAGGTGAACTATCCCTTTAAGAAAAAGAAACAGAGTATCCGACTGAGCATTCAAGTGTAACAGCAGCCATATGGCAATTACATAAATGTGGCAGTCTCACTTCAAGTCCCTGGAAGGCTACTTTCAGCATACATTCTCTGTATATGTTGTGAATGAGACAGTGCTGAAAACAGCCAACATCTCCTGTGGACAGCACTTCTTACTAAGACAAGAACCTCTAGCCTGAGGCGACACTCTATTACTAAAAAGCGTGTTTCTTTTCCAGACAACTCAGCAAGTCTAGCGCCTTCCCTCAAGTGTTATCGATTTCTCTAATTTATTCATTTTTAGTAAAACATGGTAAAAAGAGATTTTAACAACTGTTTGATCAAAATGCTAATTACGTATTGATCTCTTTTTTTCATTTAAGAGCTATTTCCCTCTTGATCTAGTACTCAATGATCGTTTCACAGCAGCTGTAGGCACAGAAACACTAGAGTGTTGTTGCTTAAAAAATGAATTTGCACATCCAACTATATTGAATTTCACAGGGGTCCACAGTGACCCAAGCCACTAGTGGAGCCTGAATAATAAAATCTCATTTGGCTCACACCGACCGGTGTGACAAAAAAAAGTGATAAGTGATAAACGCTATCCATGTAAATATGAGTTTTTGTCCAAAGCAGCCACAATCTCATTAGATCAAAATCCCACTTCGATTAATATTCTGCCTACACAGGCGCTAATTCATGCATGCAAACACAAGCACATAAACATATTCAAACAGTGAAATCAGAGAGAGACATCAGATTTTCATTCTGCACACTGAAAAAAGAAACAACTCGGCATCTGCCAAAAAGATGGAAGAATGTCCCATATATTATGCCCGAGTTGTACCAGTCTCAAGGGCAGGACGAACATAAAGATGGACAAAAAGTTCCTGCGTGGACAGCAGCATTTGAAACTGTGTGGGAACATACTGTCTCAAGCTCTAAATGTCCTGCTTTCTAACATCTCATTCAGCCATTAACATCAGAATCTGCAGGATTTGTTCTTTAGAGGAAGGTCAAAGTTTCAAAGCAAGACCTCTTTATTGTGCTGAGGGTTGACCCATTGATAGTAAGACTATTTACCAGTGTTAATTTAGTGTTAATTATATACTATTATAGTATTTCTATCATGACAAAACTGAAGATTTTAGCATGGTAATGGATATGGCAACGTTAATGTATTTGGTCTTTGCAGAATAGATCTGCTACATTGCTGAATTGCTGCTGTTGTTGGTTATTGCTGCTGTTGTAGATTATTGCTGCTGCTGCTGTTGCACAAGTAGCATATATAACAACCTATAGCAGATCTATACAGGTGGAGCTGGGGAGGTGGAGGGTTTCAGAGAAATGTATACGACATGAGCTTGTGCCAAGTAGTTTAACGTTGAGAATATCATCAATTTGTATTCACGGTCCATCAGCCTGCGCCATCTAGAGTTTTGTCACAGGCATTTAGTAATATTTTGAATTAGCTTTTATTTTTATATTTTCTGTTTTAATTTTAGTTTTAATAAAATGCTGTTGTTCTTTTTTATTAGATTTATTTTGTAGATATTTATTTGCTTTAATTTAAGTAGTTTTTCCATCTAATATGTATATTATATTTTACTTTTTTAGCTTTATTTATTTATTTTAACTTTATTATTATTTAGTGTTTTTTTTTTTATTAATAAATTTAGTTTTAGTTAACAATAATAACACTTTTATCTACACTTCAGAAATTGCATACTGTCTAGTAGGTACCATAAATAGTTTGAAACTTACTTTTTAACTTTTACGTAAAAAAAAATAAATAAATAAATATATATATATATATATATATATATTTGTTCTGTATAGTATGAATATGGGTAGTATGAATGAAATCCAGACATACTACATACTGTAAGCCATGTTGCTTCTGTCATGTGACCCACAGGTGCCATTCCTGTGGATGCTTGAGCCCCAAGCACCCATAGAAAAACATCCATTAAAAAGGTCCACTGAAGTGCTTTGAAACATGATGCGTCATTCCATGCGTTGACGTAATTTCAACTGAAACAGAAAGACAGGGCGGGACATATCCAGCAGTTCCGCCCCCTTTTTTATATAGCAGATAGCGTTTTTTTATATCACAGCTTGGGCTAGAGTCGTTGAGCTGGATAAAGCCGTATTTGACAGTGTATGACAGCCACAATCTCATCTATATCACCTTATCTATACAGTATAAAATAGCATTCTGTGTACAATTCAAATGTGTCTGATACTTTCGTTGTCTAAGTTGACTCGCTCATGTGATCTGCTCCGTGTAGATCCTAATGAAATCAAAATTTTTTGTCTTGAATATGTTCGCCTTAAGGTCCTACATAAGCTAGTGTGCTCCAAAACAATGACACAATTAATTTAGAATTTACAGTTTCTCACAGTAGTGAGTACACCCCTCACATTTTTGTAAATATTTTATTATTTTTTTTTCATGTGACAACACTGAAGAAATGACACTTTGCTACAATGTATAGTGAGTGTACAGCTTGTACAACTCAACACACAGCCGTTAGTGTCTAAACCTCTGGCCACAAAAGTGAGTACACCCTAAGTGAAAATGTCTAAATTGGGCCCAAATTGTCAATATTTTGTGTGGCCACCATTATTGTCCAGCACTGCCTTAAAGGAACACTCCAGTTTTTTGAAAATAAGTTAATTTTCCAACTCCCCTAGATTTATACAGATGAGTTTTACCATTTTTGAATCCATTCAGCCGATCTCTGGGTCTGCCGTTAACACTTTTAGCATAGCTTAGCATAAATCACTGAATCTGATTAGACCATTAGCATCTCGTTCAAACATTACCAAAGTTTTTCTATATTTTTCCTATTTAAAACTTGACTCTTCTGTAGTTACATCGTGTATTAAGACCGACAGAACATGAAAAGTTGTGATTTTCCAGGCTGATAGGGATAGGAACTATACTCATATAATCAGGGAACTTTGCTGTAGTCCCCAGTAGGTAACTTCCAACATGACCAGCACTAGGCCACTAAGGTAATAGTAAAATAGCTGGGGACTATATTCAGGGGCTGCGTAATATCATTGCGCCTGCTGCACCCTTGGTACGGCAGCACAGTTCCTTGATTATTACCCCGGAATGAGAGTATAGTTTCTATCCATATCCATATCAGCTTGGAAAATCGCAACTTTTCATTTTCTGTCGGTCTTTGTACACAATGTAACTTCAGTGATTTATGCTAAGCTATGCTAAAAGTGCTAACGGCAGACCCGGAGATCAGCTGAATGGATTCAAAAACGGTAAAACTCATCTGTTTAACTCTAGGGGAGTTGGAAAATGAGCTTATTTTCAAAAAAGTAGAGTGTTCCTTTATCCCTCTTGGGCATGAAGTTAACCAGAGCTTCACAGGTTGCCACTGGAGTCCTCTTCCACTCCTCCATGACGACATCACGAAGCTGGTGGATGACAGAGACTTTCCGTTTGAGGATGCCCCACAGATGCTCAATAGGGTTTAGGTCTGGAGGCATGCTTGGCCAGTCCATCACCGTTACCCTCAGCTGCTTTAGCAAGGCAGTGGACATCTTGGAGGTGTGTTTGGGGTCGTTATCATGTTGGAATAGAAAGAAAGTCCAAATTGGGCCCAATTTGGACATTTTCACTTAGGGGTGTACTCACTTTCGTGGCCAGCGGTTTAGACATTAATAGCTGTGTGTTCAGTTATTTTGAGGGGACAGCAAATTTACACTGTTATACAAGCCGTACACTCAGTACTTTACATTGTAGCAAAGTGTCAGAGACATGATAGCATAGAGCAGATCATTTGTGTAAATTGGCGTAGACCACAAAAAATATCGGATCCATTTAAATTCTACACAGAAAGCTATTTTATAGTTTTCACCTACCGTGAAAATGTAATTCTTTTCATGTTTTCATCTATCATATGGTTGAAGTAGCCATATTCAGATGCAGTGCCTTTTCAAGACAGCATAATAATACTGAAGGTGGTTTTGCATGTAAAATGTTACTTGTTGAAATGAAGTTGGTTATTTAGGCCACATACTGTATATATTTTTTACTCACTCCAAATGGAACTGCATCAGCATATGTAAGTCAAGAAGTGACTATGTTTAATAGGCCCAGTGTCACACTTGCTAAAATCTGCATTGCAAATGTCAGCATATCCTAAAAGTACATGTTGTGTTTGTATTTGGCATTCTGACAACATTAGGCCAACTGTAGGTGCATTAGAATAATGAAAATGTGCCAGCAGTGTGAATGGAAAGTGCATTGTGAGAATTTAAAGTGGTGTCATCCTGAGGCAATTCCTTTCGGTACGCCAAGGGTATTTTCTCAGCACTTGGCACGAGAGTGAAAGGAGAGAGCTGGAAAGACCCCCACAAATTTAGGAAGAGTGGTTTCCCTCAGTAAGCATTCTGGCAGGAACAGGCGAGGGGGAGCGATGAAGACATTGCCAGCACTTTCACTCAGAATTTCATTCGGAGACTGAATGGGCTGCGGCGGATGACTATAAAGCGGCAGTCACTGAACCGTCCGTTTAGCTTTAGTCATCACATTTTGAGCTGCTTTGTAGTTGTGTACCTCATGTCGTACACTGAAAGCCATTGATGCGGAGTAAAGCTAAGGCTGTCATGCAGAGCTCATTGCGCTGTCCCAGGTAGTGGCTACACCATAGAAATGTAATACATGCGTAGAATGGCAATTACCATGACAAAGGGAGTCCTAAAATAGGTGGAGCTTAACAACCCAGACACTGTCTCTCTGTCTACAATCAGTGTGCAACACAATGACTGAGGGGGGTTGTATATGTAACCCTGGACCACAAAACCAGTCATAAGTAGCATGGGTATATTTATAGCAATAGCCAACAATACATTGTATGGGTCAAAAATCATAAGGATATTAAGTAAAGATCATGTTCCATGAAGATACTTTATGATTAGTAATATGCATCGCTAAGAACTTCATTTGGACAAGGTGATTTTCTCTCTTTATTTTTTATTTATTTTTTTAATTGACCCTTATGACTAGTTTTGTAGTCCAGGGTCACACACACACACACACACACACACACAAAAAAAACTTCAGTGGAACATCTTGCAATTAACTGTGTCTTGCTGTAACCCAGATTATCATTCGACACCCACTATAAAGTGTTGACCTGCAACTACCTTAAAGAGCTATTTCTGTTTGATTCTGATTTCTGTTCTAACCCATAAAATGTAGTGTTTTTTTTTTTGGAATAAATTAATGTACTTCAGTCAATTCAGTGATATTAAATAATATTTTGGGCTTGAAAAACAGTTAACGTTACCATTTTTGTCTAAATGTAGCATAGATTTTCAATGTAAAATATGTTTTAAAAAGAAAACTTAAGTTTTTTTTTAGCATATTTAAAGCTATAATAAAGTACAATATATTAAACAATGTGTTTTGTCAGTCAATGATCCTAACAGAAAGCACACATGTATCTTTGAGCATTTATTTATATTATGGTAAAAAAAAAAAAAAAAAAAAGTGTTCTTAATGGGACAATTCACACAAAAATGAAAATTCTGTCATTGATTACTCACCCTCATGTCGTTCCAAACCCGTAAGACCTTTGTTCATCTTCGCATCACAAAATCAAACATTTTTAATGAAATCCGAGAGCTTTCTGACCGTGCATAGACAGCAACATAATTAAATTGTTCCCAGGCCTAGAAATGTAGTGATTTAGAGTAGAATTGTTGAATAAAGTGGTTATTTTTGTTTTCTTTGTGCACAAATAGTATTCTTGCAGCTTAGTAAAATTTAGGTTTAACCACTGATGTCACATGGACAGTTTTACCAATTTCCTTACTACGTTTCTCAGCCTGGGAACATTTTATTTACATTGCTGTATGTGGAAGGACAAAAAGCTTTCAGATTTAATCAAAAAATATCTTAATCTGTGTTCCGAAGATGAGCAAAAGTCTTATGAGTTTGGAACGACATTAAATTTATTTAAATAAGCGGTCAATATGTATCAAAACTGTTTAGTAGGCCTTTGTGTAGCCTGCTATTAAAATCTACCTCAACCTTTGGTTTTTGGGCCATGCCTTAGTTTGAGAGTTATTTAGACCCCGTAACGGTCTACGTACACTCCTTTCTTGTTCAATTCCAGTTCTTTTTCTGTTATGCAGATCCTCAGTGTCTTTATTCGGGTGTGAATTATCGTCCAGACCATTGCTGGAACTTGGACATCGTTGTCACGTGGTGGCTGTTACTTTTCTCAACGCTGAAAGGGCGGACGAATCACAGACATTTGTGATTACAGAATATAGTCTGTAATAGCTTTTATACAGCAATTGCTGTAACTAACTTATCGTTTATACGCCAGAAACGAAGAGTATTAATAATATATTTCATTTAATATGCTTTGTAGGTTACATATGATTTCGAAACACAACGTAAATTTGAACGCGTTTAAACGAGGACTCGGCTTTGTGAGCCACCGAGCGACACCTGGAGGAAGTATGCATTATGTCCCACTGGTAACAGTGACATATGCCGTCCAATGGGCTCACGCAGTCCTCTCATGTCGACTTTCTGCGGCAAGTACGGAGTTTAGACCCAGTGCTGTTCCGGACTGATGCAGGAATAAAGACGGCAACCAGTCGTGAATGTTAAACACATAGACGCCGTTTTAAAGTTTAAAAATCTTGCGAGTAAATGGGATTCAACGTCTTCCGAACAGAATGTAAAGAATTCCTTGAAGGATGTGGGGAATTAAAGGCTTGTGCGCTGCGCTGTTATTGTTGTTTTTGGCTTATATCTCCGTGTCCTCGGTTAATGCCGGTAAGTTTGCGTGATTGCAAGGAATGTCATTATTATATATGGTCATTGTTAAGCTTTTGCGCACGATATAGAAAGAGACATGAAGCCCCTTTACACTATTTTGCATGCATGGACAGAATTGCAACGGTTTTATCTTTTAACTACAAACATTATGCATAGTGCAATTCATTCTGATATGTTCACATTGGCAGAGAACAGACAGGTTGCGGGTATGAGATGAATAAATGATGCGCTACTACCTGTTCAGCCCTCCATTGGGAAGCACAAGACGCTCGTGGGTTTCCACTGTTCATTCAGACTGCATGTAAATGCTGTGGACAATTCATGTGATCCTAATTGATTCTGTTCATAGAGACAGCAGAAACCTGGTCGCCAGACAGAAATGACAGTTTGAATGCACAATACATCACATTTTAGGGCATTGGGATTTAGGGAATGTGTCTGGACGCAGACACATTTATAGTAGGCTACTGAATTCATTTGTTAAATGGGAAACGATCTGATAACTAGTACAGCTAAATAACTACAGCAGAATAATGATTACCTTAGTTGTCAGCGTCACAAATCCATCCCCTTCAATCGCATTTGCGTTTGTCTTTCTCCATTAATTTAACCTTTCAAAGCAACATCATTTATCGACGTGTTCTGCTAGTATGCTTTTCATCTGGCCTGGATATAATCTGAAAATCATGGCATTTTAGTTTATGTATTTTTTTGACAATCTATACAATACTAGCTGGTTTCACTGATACAAAGATGTATGTGCAGATGACATTCTGTGGATTGTTTTTAATATACTGCTGATAAATAAATGTACAGCTTGACAATGACAATTCTAATTTACTTTTGTAAAGTGCTTTATAACTCAACTTCTCAATATAAAATGCTAAAATAAGAAAATATAGTGCAAAACATCTGCATGGCAAATGTAAACTAATGACTACCACAGTCCATGCATGTTTTAGATTTAAACCAGAGACAGTTTTAAAAGAAAACACTGAAACAAAAACATTAAAAAGCATATTAGGTGCATGAATACGATGGCAAATGTAAGTGTAAATATTCATAAAGATAACTAGTCCTAATTAGCAAGTTTGCAGCAGTTTGATCTTTTTACTGTATGTGTGATTTAAGTTTAATTTCTGTTTGTTGTGGCATGAAAATGAGTGCATTATAGAAAAACATTTAGAAAAAATTTAAATATATCATCAGTAATTAAAAATGTTGCTACACTGCAGAACTGAAAACCCCTAAATGTTACTTTAAAGAGCTATTTCCTGATTTATCCCAACCCCAAAGTAGTGTTCGTGGTATAAATGTATTTATTAATAATATTTTGACTTAAAAAACTATTTAATTTAGATATTATGATTTTTAGGTTACCATTTTTTCAGCATATATTTGAATCTGTTAGATTAGATTTGTTGATGATATAATGGATGAGAGCACTAGATGTTGTTGTGTGGCTTGCATTCTGTATATAAGTTTATTTAAAAAATGAATCTGCTGAATCTATGTTGCAAACTGCAATTCTACAGTCATTTTCACCAAAGCCAGACATTTGCTTTTCATTTGCCACCCCCTTTTGATTGACAGTACATAATTCTGAACCTGGACCACAAAACCAGTCGTAAGTAGCACAGGTATATTTGTAGCAAAGGCCAACAATACATTGTATGGGTTAAAATGATCAATTTTTCTTACATGCCAAAAATTATTAAGATATTAAGTAAAGATAATGTTCAATGAAAATATTTAGCAAATTTCTTACCGTAAATATATCAAAACTTAATTTTTGATTAGTGATATGCATTGCTTAACTTGGATAACTTTAAAGGTGATTTTCTCAATATTTAGATTTTTTTTGCACCCTCGGATTCCAGATTTCCAGAATAATATTGTCCTATCCTAACAAATCATACATCAATGGAAAGCTTATTTATTCAGCTTTCAAATTATGTATAAATCTGAATTTTACAAAATTGACCCTTACGACTGGTTTTGTGATTCAGGGACACTAAACGGTCAACAGAAAATTGCATTAATCAATTAATAAATTGGTGCATCAGTAATAACAGCCATCAAGTAACCTACAGGACTTAAAAGCATAGCTTTCGAAGAAGTCACCTGTGATTTCATTCTATTACAGTTGTTTGGTGAAGTAGGGCAGTCTGCTAAAACAGTCTACTATTTCACATCAGCAGCACCTGTTTGGCAATCTAAAAATTATATATTGCTATAACAGTGGGGAAATAGAAGTGTATCATAAAAGTTGCTGTGAAATGATATGGCCATGCCGTATATCTGTCGAGACGTAAATTTGGGATGTGGAAACATACCGGTTCGTTTGTGGAAATAAGAGCGCAGCGTGTGCTACGTGATTACGGTGTAGTAGCTGTTAATGTGTAACATTATGTACAGATTAACCGTAATAGACATCCACAGCTGACAATACACACAAACAAAGCACGGCGAACCATTTTCACCCCGCTTTTCTCTTTTATGTGGTCTAGAGAGGCAACAAAGCATCTGCCCATACGTCTTTATACTGAGGCTCTGGCAGTGATGCAGGACGGAGGAATATTAATGAAGAGAGCAAGTGACATTTCCTCACCATTATGAAAAGAACGCAGTTCCAAACACACAGAAGCAAGAGAGGAAGCAGGTGAAACAAACACGTCAGAGAATAACTGATCAACTTTAGAGGCTCTATGCCAGGTTTGGTTTTATTACAGGCCTGGTGTGTTTTGTTATGACGCCTGTGATGAAAGGCAGAGGTGCCCCCGCAATGTGCAACGCGGAGTTCCTCGCTCCGAGCTCTCACATGTTTGTTTCATCTGACAGTGTCAGGCATCTCATCAAAGCTACGGGAGGACACTGTGAATATTTTATGAGTCTGATGTTGTTTAGTGGGGCCAATCGCTCCTGTGCATCGCATATTAGAGCAAATCTAGCAGTTTATCAGTCTGAGGTTTTGTTTTTGATGCATTAGGGGTGTCAGTCAGTAAAACGCCAATTGCATAAAATTGTTGAATTAATCACGATTTGTCACGTAATTTAATATTAACTGATGAAAGCATTCAAATTATGGCTGGTAGTACTAAATAGGCATACAAAAAGAGACGTCAGTGTATTGTTTGTCACATGAAGCATGAATTGCTCAACTGTGGTGCAGTGGTTAATGCATTTTACAATTTCACTCTCTGCTATATTTGCTGAATAAGAAAAGATAATAAGACTAATGAAAGAGACAAGTGGCCAATACATGTTGATAAAATTTTTTAATGTCTTTTAAAGAAATCTCAAATGCTCACCAGGGCAGCATTCATTTTATTCAAGATACAGTAAAACCGTAACATTGTGATTTAAATATTTGTTTTATATTTTAATATATTTTATAATGTAATTTATTTTTGTGATGCAAGGCTGAATTTTCAGTATCATTACTCCAGTCTTCAGTGGCACATGATCTTAGAAAAATCATTCCAATATGCTGATTGGTGCTTGGTTATTATTAATGGGTCTTATTGTTATCGATGTTTAAAAAAAAAAAAAAAAAAAAAAAGGTGAGGATGCTTTCATTTATATAAAGTTTAAATTAACTGAAAAATAAATATTTGGTTACATTATAAACCTTTTTACTGTCACTTTTGGCTGAGGCATCCTTTGCCGAATAAAGGTATTAATTTAATTCCACAAAAAATATTAAGCAGCATAACTGTTTCCAGTAATGATGATCATAGTTTCATGTTTTCTGACTGTCATATTAGACTGATGTCTGAAGGATCATGTGACACTGAAGACTGGAGTAATGATGTTGAAAATTCAGCTTTGCACCACAGGAATAAATTACACTTTAAAACATATTTAAATAGAAAAGAGTTATTTAATTTTTTTACAATATTTCTGTGTTACTTTTCATTGTATATAAATAAATGCAGAATGCTTCTCTTATTATTACAAATATTAAAAAATGTATTTTTTTAAGTCTCTAAACATTTGACCGGTAACCATATTCTCAAAAGAGCAATGCAATACTGTAAAATCTGCAAAATGTGCAAATTCCATAAATTGATCATACAGAAAATTTGTATTACGGATTTTCGTGTGTTTTTACATCATAGGGTTTGATTAAATGTGTTACATTTTTTAGTCATCGTAATTTTATTTTTATAATTAATCACACAAAATTAGCAAGTTGAATTAAAAGCCCTAATTAAAACACAAACTGTATAGATGGTGGATACTCACTGGCTGATAATACTGTCACACAAAATATTGTCAAGTCACCTTTATTTACAGTTGAGGTCAAAAGTTTACATGAACTTTGCTGAATCTGCAAAATGGTAATTACCAAAATAAGAGGGATCATACAAAATGCATGTTATTTTTAATTTAGTACTGACCTGAATAAGACATTTCACATAAAAGATGTTTCCATATAGTCCACAAGAGAAAATAATAGCTGAATTTATAAAAATGACCCCGTTCAAAAGTTTACATACACTTGATTCTTAATACTGTGTTGTTACCCGAATGATCCACAGCTGTGTTTGTTTTTTTTGTTGTTTTTGTTTAGTGATATTTGTTCGTGAGTCCCTTGTTTGTCCTGAAAAGTTAAACTGTTCGCTGTTCTTTAGAAAAATCCTTCAGGTCCCACTTTTTTTCCATTTGTTTTTTCAGCATTTCTGTGTATTTGAACCCTATCCAACAATGACTGTATGATTTTGAGATCCGTCTTTTCACACTGAGGACAACTGACAGACTCATACACAACTATTACAGAAGATTCAAAGACTCACTGATACTACAGAAGGAAAAACAATGCATTAAGAGCGGGGGGTTTAAACTTTTGAACGGCATGAGAACAGATGTGTACATTTTTCTTATTTTGCCTAAATATCATCTTTTTTTTTCATTTAGTACTGCGCTTCAGAAGCTACAGAAGAAGATACTTACATGTTTCCCAGAGGACAAAATAAGTATTCTTAATACATTGTGTTTCCTTCTGGAGCATCAGGGAGCATTTAAACCTTCTCTAATAGTTGTGTATATTGTGCTTTTACAATACAGATTAAGCTTTACAGTATTAGACAGGAAAATAGTATGTTGATAATGCAAAAGGACAATAAACACTCAATTTTCAGTTAGAGTCAGTTCATCATTAATTCAGTGTGTCACTGTCCAAGCTCAGTTCCGTTCAAATAGTATCTGTACAATCAATTTGACGATATCGCCGGAAATTAAGTGTCCACAACTAACCAAGCCAGAGGCGACAGCGGCAAAGAACCAAAACTTGTCAAAAGTATCTGAAAATAAGAGGCGGTCAGGTGGGGCACAGACTCCAAGCTAAGATGTTATTAGATGCTGGAGGGAAGCTGTTTGCATCACTTCCTCCGAGTTGAAGGCAGGCCACGGGTCTCTGGATCAGAGACTGGGATTTGAATCTCAAGGGTGTAATATTCTCAGTCTAGAGGTCAGCTTGAGCTGTGAAACCGCTTACAGACTTCAGGCGAAACTGCATCCTGTCATCTCTGACATCACTGAATTGTTAAGCAGAGACTCAGTTTTTCCTTCCCATGAGGGAGCTTTGCTAAATTACTGTACAGTAAGAAATAATCTCGCAGGTCAAGGAAATAATGAAACATTGGTCTAAGCTACGATTTTCCCTTCTTTTTTTTTCACTTTTCTCCTGTCATGATGAGGATTTTCCTTTGACTTCTATTATTTTTATGCTGAACTCATGATATTTTATGCTCCCTAACTCTTACAGAAACCTTTCTATGGGTTTAGATTTCCATTAAGATATGATTTAGGATGTTTATTAGGGATTTTTTTTTCTCCAGTGGACCATTGGCTGGTCTCCACAATGCAGATGATTTCAGTTTTTATCTTTTTGGTCCACACCAAACTCAATCTAAATGAGGACAAACAATAGACTTCTTGTGTTTTCATAAACCTATTTAAATTACACAAGACTAGGGTTGTCACCAGTGTTGGGGATAATGCATTACAAGTAACGCAAGTTACGTAATAATATTACTTTTTTTAAGTAACTAGTAAAGTAATGCATTACTTTTTCATTTACAAGAAAATATCTTTTAAAAAAAGTAACGTCAGTTGTTGTTTTCTTTATGTATTAATGCCATTTTATTAACCTATGACTTTGCTGCTGACCTTTGTTGATCCAGTTCAACCATACACTGCAAAAAATATACTTTTCTTATTAGATTTTTTTTGTCTTGTTTTCAGCCAAAATATCAAAACATTCTTAAATCAAGAAGGATTTTCTAGACAAGTAAAAAAAAATCTTGTTTTCAGAAAAATGAAGTGAGCTTTTGCTTAGAACAAGCAAAAATCTTATTTCAAACAGAAAACAAGATTATTTTTCTTACCCCACTGGCAGATTATTTTTCTTGTTTCACAAGCAAAAACACACTTAATTTTTTAGATATTTTGACTGGAAACAAGACAAAACAATCTAAGTAAGAAAAGCATTTTTTGCAGTGTACTAATAAGCAAAACTTATTTTAGATTAACTGACATTTGTGCTTAATTTTTCTCATTGCCGAAGAGTGTTGAACTTCCTTTTCCTACAGTTCTACTGTACAGACGTCAATTTACTTTTCCTTCAGCCTTAGGCTATTCACTTCATTTCATTTTGGTGTGAAAGGGCTTTTACATTTGCTAAAATCTAACTTTTTTTATATTAAAAACAAACAAACAAGCAAGCCCTGCCCAGATTTAAAAAGTAACGTAAAATGCAAAAGTAATGTAATGCATTACTTTCCATAAAAGTAACGAAGTAACGTAATTAGTTACTTTTTTAGGAAGTAACGCCATATTGTAATGCATTACATTTAAAAGTAACTTACCCCAACACTGGTTGTCACTAACAAATATTTTGATAGATGAGTAATCTGTCGATTATTCTGATGATTAATCAAGTAATCGGGATAATTATAATTAATTGTTGAAGTAGTAATAGACCTAAGTGAACAATAGTCTTTAAAATGACTTAAAATACATATCAAATAGCAGTGAGCCAATAATAATTTATTCTACCTGATCTCATGACGAAACATACCTGTGGTAACTTTTTCGCAAGATGTGAAATATGTACAAATAAGTACATATTACTGTAGTTTCCACCAGAAGTAAACACTAGAGGTGGTAAAACAGCAAGCTCTTGTAATCTTTCATACACAGTTATGATTACAGTGCCATATGTTTCACTTTCTGAATGTAATAAGCTTGCTCGGTAGCTCAGCTGGCACAGAATTGGATTTAGAATGCAGAATCCTTGGGTACAAATCCCATGAAATACATGACTCATAATGAAAGAGCTGAAAGATGAGAGATCGAAAAACAAGCTGAAATGGCATGCTTGCGATTGCGTTTTTATGTCACATTTGCTTGTTTCATACTATCGTGTAGGTTTAGGTTTAGTGGAAAAAAACGTTTTTCATTTTTATAGCTAATAAATTTTTTTTTTTTTTACTGATTCTCCAATTCCTGAATATCCCCAAACTCAATTTCTTTTCATATATAGCTCACTTTTGCAAATTTTGTTCCCAAGCTATAGTCACATCTGAACACACATATGCACAACATCAGCTACATTTTGCCTTTTTTTTTTTTTGGAAATGTTCTGTTCTGAACTTTTTTAATGCATGTGAAAATAAGCTTGTTTGAAAGATATGGAAGCCTGTTTCCACCACTGAATTAAAAAAAAAAAAATGTAATTGCTACTTTTTATCTTTGTGACTTTTTTTTTCTTAAAATTGTGAGATATAAACTTGCAATTCTCAAAAATAAACCTTCAATTCTCAGAAATAAAGACAGAATTCTGAGAAATAAAGTCAGTATTGCGAGATATAAAGCCACAATTCTGACTTTTTTTCTCAAGATCTTAGATCTTTCTCTCAGAAATGCAAGATAAAAATGCACTTCTGACTTTTGTATCTCAATTGTGAGTTTGTATCTCGCAATTCAGACTTTTTCTCAAAATTGTGAGATATAAACTTGCAATTGCAAGTTATAAAGTCCAGTCTTGAGGGGAAAAAAAAGACTGATGGGCAAATCCAGCGTTATGGATGTGACATATAAATTCTTAGAGAATGCATGTGTTACCAATATACCAAACCATCTGTTTATATTTTAGATAAACCCTTGTTGATAGAATCTAAACATCAAAAAATATCAGTCTCTGCATGAGTTTTTTTTAAGAAAAGGAAATAATCATGCGTTATGGATGACAAAAAAGGGCAACATTTTTGAGAGACTACATACTTTGTAGGATTTCTGCGAATTAAAATGCACAAACTAGACACAATAATACTCAACAAATAGAGAAGCCAACATCTTCATCTTCACAGAACATATAAATGTTACTTTATTTATTTATTTTGTGTGTGTGTGTGTGTGTGTGTGTCTATTTATGGGGAATATGTACTGTTATGGATGTGACAAACCTGAAAATAGCACTTACCAGACTATGGAAAATCATGCACTAAATAAAAAATGCTTTAAAAACTTTAAGAGACCTCACATGGGTATTTGAACCACCAAATGTTGACATCTGTGCTATCAGTATAGTAAAAACCTTTAGTTAAAACTACCCTGATGTGTTCTCAGAATTGTGAGCTTACATTATATATATATATATATATATATATATATTATAAAGTCTGAGAAAAAAAAGTCACACTTGTAAGTTTATATCTCACAATTATGACTTTATTTCTCAGAATTGTGACTTTATGTCTCGCATCTGTGACTTTATAACATGCAATTGTGAGTTTATATCTCACAACTGAGAAAAAAGTCAGAATTGCAGAAACTGGCTTTTTACAACTATAATAAGAAGAGATGTTACAAGAAGTTACACACCTCTAATGATGGGGCATATTGTATAATTTGCCTCTTGTTGGTTTGTCCACACTAATATGTTTTCGTTTGAAAACACATCTTTTTCTGTCCATTCTGGCCTTATCCAGATTTTATTAAGGAAATCAGACCTTTTTGAAAACGCTCTCCAAAGTGGATAAATTTGAAAATACCATTTGTAGTGTGGACTGTGAAAACAGAGGCTTTTGAAAACAATGACGCAGGTTTAGAGATATTTACCTTGTCCACTCTTTTTACAGACTCATATTACAGTCCTAAAAAGATGATAGAAAATTTACTCACAGTTGCTGTCCTGACTCCTGCGGCAAAACACGAGGGCAGCTGCTTTTTAGATCAAACATGAGTGAGTGCGGCATGGCCGCGTCAGTGAATGCTGAGATATTTCCTTCCTGCCAGAAGAACTGCGTAAAAAATTATTACATCTGTTCCGTCTGTATCATCTCAGTGAGTTTTTTAAGGTTTTACGCATGTGCAGTAAGGCAAATTTAACGTTTCTACCAGGGCCGGAGTGGGACTCCTTTTCAGCCCTGGAGTTTCAAGCTTTAGACCGGCCCACTTTAGTTCACGACTATATTAAAATTGGTCATTTCCAATTCAGTGCAAATACAGTAGCCTAAGTGTTGCCTCACAGTGAAGATTTATTTGAACAGTTAACACAATGTAATGTTTAACAGTATCAGAATCTATTTTCTGTTATAATTAGTGTTCATAAATAAACTGCTGCTGAAGAGCTACAGTACAAGAAAAAGTTCGATACATAAACATGAACGCTGGTTTGCTGAACGCGATGTTTTTCACTGCTCCTAACTAGCTTAACGTTAACTTACCGGCCGTTTCATCGTCTTCATGTGTTGTACTCTCGCTGCCTTTGGTTTTAACGAAAAATGTACTCAGCTTAGTACATTTGGCCGCGTCAGTTTCTAGAGCTTTCTTTTTTAAAAATCTGGTCTTTTCAGCGCCACCTTTGCTTTTTATTATCCATTCTTCATCTCTCGCGTATCTCTTAACAAATGATTTTGCTGTTGAGCAAGGTGCCGCTGTCAGGGGAATCGAATGATAATTACGTCATCATTAACCTGCAGGCTGCATTCTGCTCATGGGGCTGCGAGAAAAAAAAAAAAAAGAGTGGAGCTGCGGTAAAATAATGAATAAAAAGGGTGAGGCTATGGTAAAAAATAAATAAAATAAAATGAATAAATAAAAAAAAGTGTGGCTGCTGTGAGTGCAGGCAGCTAGGGACACCGGCCCACCGGGAATTTTCCCGGTCCTCCCGATTAGCCAATCCGGGCCTGGTTTCTACGTTCCAGTGTAGATGACAAACTTTTGGAAAAGCTTGAAACGCTCATGTAGACGAAGATCGCTTTAAAACGAAAAATATATCTGGTTTAATGTAGACAAAGCCTAAGTCTTGTTATGTTGAAGATTCAATATGCAAAGTTGTAAAATCAGTCGTGTGCAATTTGCTCGTGCTGCACGGTAATAATTTTTTGATCTAATTCAGACTCGTCATCTGATTTTGAAAAGCTGCCGCACCTGGCGGCCTTCTACAAACACAAGAAAAATATTTCTCTACTTGAAAAAATACTCTAAAACAAAATGGCAAAACCTCTCCCCATCAAATAATCTTCAGGTTACTGTTTACAATGTGACAGAGCCTCAGCTCCTGACCAAAATTCACAGCGATAAATATCCCTCCAAGGCTTCTTTTGGGACGGCAGTGCTAAGCTACATATTTACGATGGCTGCCATCTCCAGGGATTGTGGAGGCAGTCAAGCCAAGCCAGAAGATTCACCTCATAGCCTGGGCTCCCTAAATCACGGATGCAGGTCTAGGTAACAAGTATCACTAGACCGCCGGCTTCCCACCTGACTGCACACCCCTCAGACATATAGGAACCAGAACGCTTATGCTTCCTACAAGAGCGACGAGCAAATGTGATTGTGAGTTCGGTTTGACAGCTTGAAAAATGAATCGCATGAACTTTTCCAAGGGATGGTATTCCTGAGCAGTGCTCATTGCGAGATTGAATGCCACGAGAGTCCATACATTCAAATCACGTTTGTCTCCGCAGACAGATTAATACACTTTAGGTGTTTGGCTGCAAGCCAAGATCCTATAGAACGCTCACATGAGTCTCATGAGAGAAGCCATTACCGACCGATGGCATCTAGAAAGACTGAATGAACGTCTTCAGCCTGAGGTTCCTAAGGTTACATTAATGTACTGTATGTGTTAACATCATGTCTGAAACCTCAACTTATCAGTGGTGGTAACAAATGTGTTTGAGGCAGCTTGACCTTATTCGTTTTTAAAAGGGTAATTTAAGTTGAAAGCCTTCGGTAGTGATTATTAGGTGAAGCCCTGGCGTTGAAGACTTCTGGAAAATATCCAAGTAAAAGGCATATTATAAAACACATCCAATCATTAAAGGTGAAATGTGTACAAATGGCTTGATTATAAGAGCTTTAACATGGAATAAGAACATTTTTATATTTAATGATTTTTTATTTAAACGAGTTGTTTAGCCAAATAAATAAATAAAAATAAAATCTGATTTTAATGTTGTTCCAAATTCTATTCTATATTTCTCCCATGGAAACCAAAAGAAGAAGTTTAGCAGAATGTTAATGCTGCTCTTTTCCATACAATGAAAGTATACAGTCACCAAGAGCTTGTGCAGTATACTGAGTCTTCTGAAGTCATACAATAGTTTTATATGAGGAAGAGACCAAAATTCAAATTGTTATTTGCTGAAAATTGTATTTTCCACCATGTCATAAATTGCTGTGTTGTAATCTGTCATTTTGGTTTGTTGGTTTGCTTTGTTCCTTACACAAAGCTATTGTCTGTCTTCAAATAAAAAGTATTTTTTGCTCATTTCAGTTAGTTGTCAAACAACATTATTTTAATTATTTTAATTTGGTTGTTGTTGTTGTTGTTTGAGTTTTTCATTCTTTTCATTTTTTTTTCATTCTTTCATTCATTTTGTTTTTCATGTCTTATTTCGGTTTGTTTCAATTAACAAAAACACATTTTAATAGTTTTACTTTACAATATAACAACATAAAACAACAACATGGCAAAAAATGTGACATATAGCACACAGTGCTTTGGTCCTTTTTTTATTAACTTAATTTCTATTCATCTTTATTTGTATTTCAGTTTTACTTTAGTTTTATTAATTTACGTACTGAATCATTTTTTTTCTCATTTCAGTTAGTTGCCAAACAATGTTTCTTATTTGAGCTTTTTTTTTAGTGTTTTTTTTTTTCTTTTTTTTGTTCTTTTATTCATATAAAATATAGCACATAGTGCATTAATATTGTTTAAAAATCATTTAAATTTTAGTAATTTTATTAAATGCTTTCATCATTTTTATTCATGTCATTTCTATTTATCTTTATTTTAGTTTTACTTTAGCTTTAGAAATGTTAGTAATTAAACTTATTTTTTATAAACCAAACAGTGCCAAACAATGTTTCTTTTTTGTTGTTGTTGTTGTTTTTTGTTTTTTATTCTTTCATTCATTCAGGTTTTTCATCTCTTTTATTTCAGTTTGTTTCAGTAAAAATCATTTACATTTTTGTAATTTTATTCAATGCTTTCTTCATTTTTATTAATGTAATTTTTATTTTTCCTTATTTTAGTTTTACTTTAGTTTTAGAAATGTTAGTAATTAAACATATTTTTTTCTAAACCAAACAGTGTTTCTTTTTTGTTGTTGTTGTTTTCTTGTTTTCTTTTAAGTTTTTTTATTCTTTCTTTATTCTTTTATTCTTTTTATTCTTTCATTCATTCTCTTTTATTTCAGTTTGTTTCAGTTAAAAAAAAACTAAACTTTAAAATGTGTTCAAATATAGCACAGAGTGCATTAATTTTGTTTTGAATTTGTTTAGTTTTAGTCATTTTATTATATGATTTTGTTATGTTTTATTAATTTAATTCCTATTTACTTAAACTTATTTTTTCTCATTTCAGTTGGTTGCCAAACAGTGTTTATTTATTTATTTATTTTTTTCATTTTTCATTCAAGTTTATATATATATATATATATATATATATATATATAACAAAACACATAAACATGCCAAAAGACGTTAAAATATAGTGCACAGTGCATTAATTTTGTTTAAAATTTGTGTTATATGCTTTTTGTCATTTTAATTAATTTAATTTCTATTTATTTTATTTCAGCTTCATTTCAGTTTATTAATTTTGGTACTTACACTTACATTTTTCTAATTTAAGTTAGCTAATCACTGTTTCTTATTTTGTTGTTGTTTTAAGTTTTCATTTTCAATCTTTCATTCAAGTTTTTTATTATCTTTTATTTCAGTTTGTTTTAATTAACAAAACCACTTTTTAATAGTTTTACTTACCATAACAAAACACAACAACATGGCAAAAGATGTGAAATATAGCACGCAGTGCATTAATTTTGCTTTGCTGATCATATGCTTTCATTTCTCTTTTTGTAAAATTACATGAGAGTGAGTAAATGACAGAATTTACATTTTGGACCAAACTAAGCTTTAGCACACAGTAAGATTTCACGAACCATGAATTCAGGGATGCGAATGTGCTCGCCATAGGCATCAATAAACTACTGAGGCATGTTTCTGAATGCATGTTACATTACTCTCCTATTTAAAGTGTAATGTATGACTGCTCCAAACACATCCTGCCCAGTGGGAGACATATTGTGTCCTCAGGGATGACTGGCTTTCTCTGTCTGTCATCCCCTTTAAATACATTATTTCCCATCTGCGGGGTGTGAATTTGTTAGATTGTGATGGATGACGTTAAGCAGACAACCATTTCACTCTGTAGTCAACAAACATTACTGATGATTAGATCTTCACGCACCGATTTATGTAACGGCGTATTATCATTCTGACAAGTGATGATGACACACAACTTCTGATGTCTTCGCTGCAAACCATTTCCATTTAATTTATGAAAAAAATGCCCAGTGGCCAAACGGCGGCTGGCTTTGTGTGCTCTAGGCTGTGCCAGGCCATTTTCTTTGTTTGATGACCATCAAAGACAAAGAGGCTGGTTCAGATAACAATCTAAGAGCTCCCACACAGTAAATAAAAGTAAAGAGCAGTGGAAATATTGATTTAGAGCAAACATTGAGCTAAGCATCAGGGCATTTCCATCAGCCAAACCACACTGTTCAATTTGGCATTAGAAAAAGAGTTTGAGAATGCCATAACAGAGAAGAAAAGAATTGTGTACTGACATTACAATAATGTAACACATGCAGAAGAGTGTCTTAATAAGAAAGACATGGCTGTGTAGTTGTGCTTGGATGTCCTGGCTTTTATGAATTCAAGTGACCGTATAGAAACACTCTAGCAACATATGAACTGGAAATAAGCTAAAGGATAATTTCAAATAAGCATTTGGCTTCAGTAAATGTGTACATTCTGCATAACTATGAAAGATTTTTATTAGGCAGTTAGCTTGTGTATGGTAGGCTATTGTGTTTAAGCATATTGGACATCTTTTATAATGTTTTATTTATGACAACTCTAATGGATATGACATTTATGTATTTGTTCTTGGCAGACTAGATCTGTTACACACACTGCTGCAGCAGAGAAAGTTTGGACTTGATGCTGTCAATAGAGCATGCAATATATGATACATCATAAGCAGGATATGCATACATCATAAACAGATCTAGACAGGTGGTGCTGGGGGAGGTGGATGGTTTCAGAGGAACTTGGCGAACACTGAAGCAAACTGTTTAAATGTTGAGCACTCATTCTCATTGGCTGCAGAAAAAGCAGAGGCCAATCAGGGTTGAGGCTAATGGTATAGAGCTATTACTAATATTGAGTTATTTTTGTCACACTGAACAACAATAATTACTATTTTTGCATTATTGTATGGGGTAGGTTTAGGGTTGGGGTTAAGATGTTAATTAAACAGAATGTGATAGGTAGCAGGTATAATTTATTAGATTTTATGTTGAGTCTTTGCGTCACTTTAGCCTAATATTTTACCTACCTGAATGGAAATGATAAGAATAAACACAAATGTCAAGATTCTTGCCCTGGAAATCCTGGTTTGGTTTGGCCAACCACAAACCTTTTGTTCCTCAGACAGTTTTCGCACTATTCCAAATGTTTTTCCCCTGTCCAAATTAGTACAGCCCAAAACATTTACCATTTTCATCAGTAATAATAAACAAAATATGGCATTGTTTCCGTCAAGTGCCGCCAATATGGCCGATTGATGATACAATGTGAAAACACTCTTTATAGTTAATGTAACAATGGATACAACTCAACTTTCTAAATATAGATTATATATTATATATTAGATTATTTATTTATATTATGCCGTCTTTCTTTAAAAAAAAAAGCATTTTAATCAGGCTCTGATGTGTATAGGTTTCTACCTAATTACCGGTACTTCTGATTGGGCTGAGGCTAGGATTTTAGCAAGTTTGAAGTAAAAGTATTTGATGGATGTATACTATGTGTCAAGAGCATTCACCCAGTATCATTATCTAATTTTTGACCGAAATTTTTGATCAAAAAGCTTTTAAGGGGTTTTACATGTGAACTCTTTATACATAGAAGTTGGGGACTCGAGTCACATGACTCCAGGAGCAAATTTACAACAAATTTGTGAAAACTTGACTTGGACTTGAGATCCAATGACTTGAGACTTCACTTGACCTTATAATAACTGAAATTAAATGATCTTAAAAATAAATCATTCTGACATAAATTAGTAAACAAAACGCAAGACACGGAACCAACAGCACCGGTGATCCGAGTTCATGATGCTGCACAAGCACAGAAGTACAGAATGCCAAATACAGAGAGCAAGAGATTCTCCCAAGATCATTTCTTTTGGATAAAAACACTTTGAAATAGACCGTATTCATAAAATGAGATTACCTGTATTCACAATTTAAAAAAAGCTAGGATCTTGTCCCTTCAAAAAGGAAAGTAAGCTAACATGTTAGCTTCACTTTTACTGAATGAATCCAAGGTTTTGAACAAATTAGTGATTCAGTGACCCATTCTTGCCTAGTTCCAGAATGAATCAGCTGTCTTGAACGAATCAGTCGAATGAACGCTGCTGTGACCTACTCATTAAGACCACCTACTGGGAGTTGTGTCTACAAGTGTCTACAAAACATGGCCACCATTGGCCGACAAAGTTTGAGCATCTACTAGACAAGGTTAATGGAGAACTTTGCCTCTAGAACCACTGCTGTCAATCAAATCATTTGTTAAATGTGACCCTGGACGACAAAACCAGACTTATGTTGCACGGGCATATTTGTAGAAATAGCCAAATATATATTGTATGGGTCAAAATGATCGTTTTTACTTTTATGCCAAAAATAATTAGGATATTAAGTAAAGATAATGTTCCATGAAGATATTTTGCTAATTTCCTACTTTAAATATATCAAAACATAATTTTTGATTAGTAATATGCATTGCTAAGAACTTCATTTAGACAACTTTAAAGGCAATTTTCTCAACATTTAGATTTTTTGGTGCCCTCAGATTCCAGATTTTCAAATCGTTGTATCTCAGGCAAATATTGCCCTATCCTAACAAACCATACATCCATGAAAAGCTTTTTTACTCCAAAAATTGACACTTAAGACTGGTTTTGTGGTCCAGGGTCACAAATGATTGAGATAATTACAATTATCTGGTCTCTCTAGGCCAATAATTATATAAAAAAATTTAAATGTATGCTTTGGGAAGCTATAAAAGGGTTGTTTGGAAAAAGGGCCTCTCCGAATTTACCCCAAATCCTATAAAGCCTAAAGGAAAACTCAAAACTTCTAAACAAGCAAGCAAAGTTTTAAGGAGATCAGACCACAGTTGGTGCTATAACAGTCATAAACGTTACAAAACATAATATTTCTCTAGTAAATTACCTGTATTTGAAAAAAAAAAAAAAAAAAAGCCTTGCTACATAATGTCTTTTTTCATATGTACTTACATGCCTTAAAAGCACTTGAACCCTGGTAATCTGCTTCCAGCTATATTTAAGAGTATTATTAAATTCTTGTTTTTGTTTTCAAAAATGACTTGCTTGAGATTTGATGTTAGGGACTTTAGACTTGCTTGAGGCTTGGAACAAGTGTGACTTACCCCCACCTCTACTTATACATTAATTATATTGTTATCATACAAAGCGAAGAGAAGAATCATTATCTTTTCAACAATCAAAATTCTTTTTTTTCTTTTTTATACAGGCAAGCATATTTTCTGCAGTTTTAATGTTCTTTATCCTGAAAATGGAACTGTAAGCATGAGAGGTCTTGCAGTATGTCACATCATCACCTCTTATCCCTTTGTCTCTTTTATTTTTGTCATCCTCAGACAGTTTATCTGCTCCGCTCAATGTGACCATCAAAGCACTGGAGGGGAACTCTGCGATAGTCACATGGGACATTCTGGAGGGAGACCCAGTCATTGGGTTCGCCATCACCCAGCAGGTATTGAACCGGTTTATGGTCAATTTCAAGTCCTTACATGTGCAAAACACGGGCAAATCACCTCATAACTCAAGTTTAATAAGCCAATATCATGGAGAAACGCTTGTGTAAGCATGTTGATTATGTGTCGATGTAGACCAGGCTGCTTTCTCTTCGAGGGCACATGCCGTTGATTTTTTAGGTGGCCTTGAGCTTTCTGTAAATGTTTTATGCATGCATGCATTAGTTTGTGTGTGTGTGTGTGTAAGCAGATTTGAGGAAAGCAGTCACTGTGGAGACCTCCGTAATAAGGACTGCAGTGACCATCTGCTGGAGTACAAAGCCATTACAGCTTGTCACCAAACTGAGCGAGACAGTTTCTGCAGTGTGCATGAATATGTGTGTGTGTGTGTGTGTGTGTTAACTGTTCATCTCCTCATGAATTTCTCATGCCACTTATGCCCAACTATGGTGGGAATTCACTAAGAACTAATTTAGATAAAAGCACCGTTTATAAGCACACACTGTAAATCTTATCTGACTTTACATGTGAAACTTATTTTGCTTTTATAATATGCATTTGAGTGAAACAGGTAAGGATGGGTGGAACTTGAAGTATTAATACTTTCAATATTGATACTGTAAAAATACATAAAAATCAGTCCTACATGTATATTTTAAACTGGTGTTTTTACTGGTGATTTATTTAGCTTGAAAATGAATGTGCATCATGAGCTCTGAAACAATGTTTAGTATCACTGAGAAATATTTTAAATTTAACCCCCGCCCCCCCATTTTAATTTTAGTTCATGTTTTAGTGCATTTACTGTATTTTTGTTATTTTTATTACTTATTTTTTTAAGTGTCGTTTTTTTATTTAAATTTTTAGTTTGAAATATTTTAGTATATCAAGTTAAACTAAAATGAAAATGAGATGTTGCTTATTTCAGCTATTGTTTATTTTATTTTTTAGAAAGGAAATTTGTATGGCTTTAGTTTTAGATTTAGTTAAAGGAACACCCAGCTTTTTTTGAAAATAGGCTCATTTTCCAACTCCCCTAGAGTTATCAGAATCTGATTAGACCCTTAGCATCTCACTCAAAAATGACTCAAAGGGTTTCTATATTTTTCCTATTTAAAACTTGACTCTTCTGTAGATACATTGTGTACTAAAATGAAAAGTTGTGATTTTCTAGGCTGATATGGATAGGAGCTATACTCTTATTCTGGCGTAATGATCAAGGAATTTTGCTGCTGTTCCATGGGTAGATATTACACGGTGCCTGAATATAGTCCCCAGCTAGGTAACTTCCAACATGACCGACAATAAGCCACTAAGCTAACAGTAAAATAGCTGGGGACTTAATTCAGGAGATCAGCTGAATGGATTCAAAAACAGTAAAACTCATCTGTTTAACTCTGGGGGAGTTGGAAAATGAGCCTATTTTCAAAAAAAAGTGGAGTGTTCCTTTAAACATTATAACCCTGCTTTTGAAGTGAGAAGAAAATTAGCAGTATTATTACATGAGATATTCTCTTTTCTCTCACTTTTTGATGAGATGCAAAAACAGAGCGGAGAGAGAAATGAAAGAGAAACAATGATTCTAATGATTCATGAGATATTTGTTATAATGGGTTTCATGGGGATAACATTTGTAATTTGCAATTTACTTATTTATCTGAAGTTATTAAAGGCATAGAACATAAAAGTGCTTATGTTCTGGAATTGGTTTTAATAATAAATGAGAGATTAAGATAATAAGCAAAAATAAAAATCTGATCATTTGCAGTTTGGGCCAAATTAAATATTAAAAATAAGAGCTTTCACCCATTTTATCTGTCAAAAAATGCACTACCAGTCAAAAGATTTTGAGCAGTAAGATTTTTAATGTTTTAAAGAAGTCTCTTTTGCACACCAAGCCTGCATTTTTTGGATCCAAAGTACAGCAAAAACAGTACAATTTTATATTTTTAAAAAATTTAATTTATTCCTGTGATTTTAAAGCTTTTAGCATTGATACTCCAGTCACATGATCCTTCAGAAATAATTCTAATGTTAGTAGATTTTTTTTCAGGTTTCTTTGATGAAAAGAAAGTTCAGAAGAACTCTTTTTAACATTATGTCTTAATCATCACTTGTGATCAATTTAAAGCATCCTTGGTTAATAAAAGTATTAATTTCTATCACTTCTTTCCGAAAATATATATATTGACTCCAAGTTTTTGAATGCAATGTTAAAAAAGATTTGATTTCTGATAAATGCTGATATTTGGATCTTCCTATTCATCAAAGAACCCTGGAAAAATGTACTCAACTGTTTCAAATATTGATAATAATAATAATAATAATAAAATTGTTTCTTGAACAGCAAATCAGCATTTTAGAATGATTTCTGAACAATCATGTGACACTGACGTCTGGAGTAAAGATGTTGAAAATGTAGCTTTGATCACAAGAATAAATTACATTTTAAAATATATTAAAACAGAAAACAGTTATAAAATATTTCAATTTTTTTTGCTCTGCTTTGGATCAAATAAATGCAGGCTTGTTGAGCAGAAGAGACTTCTTTAAAAAACATTAAAAATTAAGTTATATGTTGATTTTAATGCTTTTGGCATCCACCACATTTCTGTCAGGACCACTATCATCAGTTGATCCTTCGCTGGGATTTTGATTGACAGACGAGCTGAACAATCATAATGCTCAATCTGTCATTTTGTCTGACAAACAAAGCAGACAGGAGAGTAGATTAATGTCAGTGGACTTGACTTTAAAAATAGTGTCTATTGACATCTAACGGCTTTGTAAAGCAAGTACATTTTGGATTTGGCAGTATAGTTCTGTTCTGGGCAGCCTAGCATGGATAAGAACACAGAGAACAGCAAAAAGCCCCCAGGGTAAACAGAACAGAACCAAATGTAGCAGATATCATTAATGCTCTTAATGACAATTTAATGTAAAAGCATAATTCAAGATAAAGGAGTCTGATTCAATGAGGAATATCAGAAGGCCAAGTCCTGATTGTGGATGAAGAGGAGCTAGGGATGGAGGAGGGTAATTAGCTCCTGAGCAAAGCGATAAAGCTGCTAAATAATACTGAATGAACCTTATATAGAGATGCTTTGATAGACATTGTATTCCTACCCACCTTATTTTTCCTGCAAGGGTGGGGAAATTTGTCAATTTAATGTGTCTATATTGTAATCCGCTTCCAGCTGTTTTTAGCTGTACAAAACAGGTAGTTTTGACACTTGATATTGCAAACTGGTGTGCCTTACCATATTATTTTAATGTATTATCTTAAAGAATAAGTTCACTTTTAGAACAAAAATGTACAGATAATGTACTTACCCCCTTGTCATCCAAGATGTTTGTGTCTTTCTTCAGTCGTGAAGAAATTATGCTTTTTGAGGAAAACTTTTCAGGATTTCTCTCCATATAATGGACTTTTATGGTGCCCCCAAGTTTGAACTTCCAAAATGCAGTTTAAATCCAGCTTATTATTTTCGAAACAAACTGACAATTTATATACTTTTTAACCTTTAATGCTTGTCTCGTCTCTATGATGCACATGCGTAGTCTGTGTGATCTGGGTCAATACAGATAGGGTATGTCGAAAAACTCCCATCTCGCTTTCGTCTTCAACTTCAAAATCGCCCTACAATGCTGTTTTACCTTTTTTTTTTTTGTAAAAGGCATTTGATCTTCTTTGTATGTTCACTTTGTAAACACTGGGTAGGTACTTCTGCAACAACATAGGATGATTTTAAAGTTGGGGAAGAAAATGAGATGGGAGTTTTTCGACACACACTAACTGTATTGACATGGATCACACAGCATGCGCATCACAAAGAGGCGACAAGACAAGCATTTAAAAATTGGTTTAAATTGTCAATTTGTCGAAAATAACCCTTTGTTTTGCTAGATAAGACCCTTTTTCTTCGACTGGGATCATTCAGAGCCATTTGAAGCTGCATTTAAACTGCATTTTGGAAGTTCAAACTCGGGGGCACCATAGAAGCCCATTATATGGAGAGAAATCCTAAAATGTTTTCCTCAAAAAACATAATTCATTTATGACTGAAGAAAGAAAGACCTGAACATC
This sequence comes from Cirrhinus molitorella, assembly GCA_033026305.1. Classification (NCBI taxonomy): domain Eukaryota; kingdom Metazoa; phylum Chordata; class Actinopteri; order Cypriniformes; family Cyprinidae; genus Cirrhinus; species Cirrhinus molitorella. The sequence goes on from CM065131.1 coordinate 12,350,048, forward strand.
TTGGATGACAAGGGGGTGGGTACATTATCTGGAAATTTGAAAATGAACTAATCCTTTAATTATGAACACAATGGTTTGTAGTGCGAACATTTTTACCATTTACTGCACTTTGTTATTCTTCTCGTTATTTCCCTACAGTGGCTTATGAACTGGAAAACTAACACATTACCAGAAAACAGCTTACTTCTGCTTTTGAAAAATAACGTGGATAGGTGGATGTGGATCAGCTGAGAAAGCAGAAAGTGACCTGTCAAAACTAATGCTACACTTGAGTTGTCCTTAGATTATTAACACTGTCAAGCTCAGATTTTTTTTTATTTTGATGTTTATAGAAAAAGGACGTTCGTATGCTGCGATTCATCCAGGAAGTGAACACCACCACTCGTTCATGTGCATTGTGGGACTTAGAGGAGGACACAGAGTACATAGTCCATGTGCAGTCCATTAGCATGAGCGGCACCAGCCCCCTGAGTGAACCTGTTCTGTTCCGCACTCCCAAAGAGTCAGAGAAACTGGCCTCCAAAAGCCCAGGTAAGCCAGCGCTAACAAACAACTACCATGCCAAGTACTTCACAGTATTATTTTGGAAATGGAAACAATTTATATCCTGCAACTGCAACTTTATTTGACATATTAACAATGTAATTTCTTTAATGCTGTCAAAATTAGCGCGTTAACATAGACGATTAATTTTTCCAGTTTGAAAAGTCAATAACAGGTTTATGCGAAGATTGTTTTAAGTTCACTTAAATTAGAAGTTGTTATTTTTTAAAGTCTAGTAAATGTTAAAATTGATAGCTCACAATATTACTGTATGGTTGAGTGGCTATAGTCAATTGTTAAATTGAGGAAAAAAGGTAATTTCCTAGAGAAATCAGCAATGTTGGTATCACCTTTAGTCATACATAAAATATTTAACAAATGTTAAAAATATACTGTGTTTATGTTGTTTCTACATTAATTTGAAGATTGAAAGTGATGTTATTGCAATATAAAAGTATATTTACAAACCATGATCTATGATGTCAATCATGATTCATTTCAGAAAAAAAATTTATTAATTAGTTGTTGTTTTTTACTAAATTTCTTGTAATTTCTGCAGTTCTGATAAAATATAACATTTTAAAGCACTGTTCACCCAAAAATGTAAATTCACTCATGTACTCATCGAAATGTCGGTCTAAACCTGTATGACTGAAAAGTTCTGTTTTGGAAGAATATGCTGGTGATTCTTAACAGTGAATCAGGACTTGGGCTGTGAAGCTCCAAAAAAGCAAAAAGCTCCATAACAGTGTCATAAAATTAGTTTATATGCCTTGCGCACTATATTCCAAGTCTTCTGAGGACGTATGATAGCTTTGTGTTATGAACAGATTGATGCTTACAGTTACTCATTTAGCAGATGCTTTCATCCAAAGTGACTTACAAATAGGGAATGAAACAAAGCGATTCACGGTAAGGGGGCAATAACACGAGAAGTGCTGGAATAAGGAGTACAGGCTAGAACAGAGCTGAAATCTACTGCATTATTGACTGAAATTTTGACTTCAGCTGTAGTTCTGTGTGAGATGTTTTAATTGTCTGAGTCTGACTCACAGATTATTTTTTCCAGTGAATAGATGGTCCAAGTTCACAAACCTGGTCTAAATGATTCATAGTTTACGAATGTATGGACCCCGTTTATGACTTTCATGGTGCTTTTTGAAGCTTAAAATCCCCTGGAACCATTTATTGCAATTGCATAGAACTAGTAGGCCTACTGAGTGTGAGGAAATTATGACAATATTGATTTTAGGATGAATCAGACATATTAGATTCAGATTCTGAGGCTTATATGCAGAGATACAGTACTCATACAGTACACATTCATGCTTTAAGATTTGTACAGTTAAAAAAATAGATTAATTTGAAAGATGACTAACAGTCAAATCACTTCCGTAGAGGGAAAAAAAACACAGCAGGGAGGTGGTTATACAACCGCTCTAGAAGTCTAAAAATGGTGTTGTGTCATAATTCAGGGCATAAGTGTTCGCTTTTGTGCATTTTCCCATTAATTTTTCTGTTACTAGGAGCTTGTCTTATCCAGAGCGACGCACAATACAGTCAATTTTTCTGTTGTATAATCTATTTCGATGACCTACTTACTTGGACAAACATCTGCTGGGGAGGTTTATGTTCCAGAAATGCTTGCCATTTTGTGGGTGAGCGTCAGTCTTTGGCACTGGACCGTGTGGATGACATTTGGTGTCAAACTCTCGGTCGTGCAGGTTAGAGTCGGGGCAGGATCCACACGGGAGTTTTCACTGAGGTGTAACCTCAGACATCAGTGAAATGTCAAATGATGATACCTCGTCATTCCTCACATCCATGTTTTTGAAGAACAGTGAACCATGAGTTAGTTTCAAGGAATGTTATGTGCATTATTCAAAAGTTTGAGGTCAGTAAGAGTTTCTTAGTAACATTTTACAATGAAGTGTCATTTGTTAACATTAATGTATTAACTAACATGAACAAACAGTGAATAATACATTTATTACATGCTTTATTAACTTTTGTTAATGTTAGTTAATGAAAATACAGTCGTTCATTGTTTGTTCATTTTAGTTCACAGTGCATTAACTAATGTTAATAAACACAACTTGTGATTTTAATAATGCATTAGTAAATACTGAAATTAACATCAAGTAAAATAAATGCTGTAGATGTATTGTTCATTTTTAGTTCATGTTAACTAAAGTATAGTTAACTAATGTTAACCTAATGTTATATTAATGTTAAAGCAGTCTCTTATTTTCATAAAAGCCTCATTTTTTTGAAAAAACAAAACACAAACAACAACAAGAAAATCTGAAATATTATTTCAATATACAATAAGTCTTTTCTATTTAAAAATGTTGTAAAATGTAATTTATTTTTGTGATGTCAAAGCTAAATTTTTCAGAAGCCATTAGTCGTCAGAAATAATTTTAATATGCTGATATATATAGATATATATATTTGTTGAATAAATAGAAAGTTTAAACAAACTTAATTTAATTTTAAATTGATTATTAATTAATTTAAATATATTATAAATGTCTTTACTGTTACTTTTGATCAATTTATTGCATCCTGGCTGAATAGAAGTATTAAAAAAGTAATTGTATATAAAAAAATAATAATCACACTGACACAAACCTGGTATTTATTGATTTATTTGTTTAACAAAAAAGGCCTATTAATTAACTACTAAACAACATTTCATAGGTTTACATAACTAAAAATACAGTATTACAATATCATATTGTTAATACTTTACAATAAGGTTCATTAGTTAACATTAGTTAACTACTTTAGTTAACATGAACTAAGAATAAACAATACATCTACAACAATTCTTAATCTTAGTTAATTTCTGCATTTACTAATGCGTTATTATCACAAACTGTGTTTATTAACATTAGTTAATGCACTGCGAACTAACATGAACAAATAATGAACAACTGTATTATTATTAACTAGAATGAACAAAGATTTATAAATACTGTAATAAATGTATTATTCATTCTTAATTCCTGTTTACTAAAGTAGTTAACTAATGTTAACCAATGAACCTTATTGTACAGTCTTATTCTCACAAAAGTAGCATTTTTTATATATAAAAAAATACAGTAAAAACTCTAATATTTTGAAATATTATTCCAGTATACAATAACTGTTTTCTATTTGAAAATATTGTAAAATGTCATTTATTCATGTGATATCAAAGCTACATTTTCAGAAGCCATTACTCCAGGTGTCAGTGTCACATGAGTCTTCAGAAATAATTTTAATATGCTGATATATTTTTTTAATAAACAGAAAGTTTATCATTTTAAATGGATTTTCTGTCACTTTTGATCAATAGTCAAAAACCTGGAATTTTATTTATTTATTTTTAAACAAAAAGGCCTATTGATCAACTACTAAACAACGTTTTACAAGGTTTACACAACTAAAAATACAATATTACAATATCATATTGGTAATGCTTTGCAATTAGGTTCATTAGTTAACTACATTAGTTAACCTGAAATAAGGAACAATGAACAATACTTCTACAGCATTTTTTAATCTTAGTTAATGTTAATTTCTACATGAACTAATGCATTATTAAAACCACAAGTTGTGTTTGTTAACATTAGTTAATGCACTGTGAACTAACATGAACAAACAATTCACTAACATGAACAAAGATTAATAAATACTGTAATAAATGTATTATTCATTGTTTATTCATGTTAGTTAATTCATTAACAAGAATCAATGGTACCTTATTGTAAAGTGTTATCATTATATTAAAATACTGTTAAAAGTTAAAATTAAAATTAAAAAATAAATATAGTGGGCCCAAAAAATGTACATTTAATTTTAACCCTGAGCCACATTTTACTATTTTGAAACATTTTAAATGAAGAAAAGTGTAAAATGAATATACAAATATTTCATATTCTAAACTCTTTCTAAGTCAGAAGTTCTTGCTTACATTATTATAGAAACATACTAAAAAAAAATTTAAATAGTTATGCTAACAACTTAATGTATTTTTTTCTAGGGCTGCCCTCGATAAAAGATTTTTCTGGTCATTTTAAGCCTTAGTCGACTATTAGTTGCATTTATTGCATTGTAGTTTATTAATAATTATGAATGTTTCAAGGGAAAGAAGACTGCATTAACGTTTGAATAATTTATTGATAATCTAGTGCTTTCTTTGTTTTTCATCTTAAAAGATGAACTCAGCGACACTTAACTCGTCATCTCTGCATTAGTAATGCGCATGTATGCATGTTTCGTACAGATTACATAATCTGAGAATATTTGTTTTGCATTTTAATTGGTTCATTTAAAAGTAGACATTTCGCTCTCTATAAATATATATATATATATATATATTCATGTCTGTAAGGCAAGTAGCCTATACACAGAGTTTTGAAGTTTTGCGCTCAAGTTCAGACCAAGACAGCAGAAAGCACACCCTGAAAGCTTTAATCATTTTATAAAAGTGCAACATTTGTTGTTATTCCGAGTGCACACAAATAAACATAGTCTTCGAAAATTCGAAAGATGTATTACTTTTATCTGTATGACCAAAAATGACGGAGTATTTTAAGAGCAAGTAACCACACCAGCACCTCCATCTGTCATGCAGTAAGCGAAAAAACAAGTTACGATGAACTAAGACAAGTGACAGTTTTTAATGATTATAAAGGGAGTTTGCAAAAGTGAAACTGAAATTATACAACAGTTTTATACATTTTGGATTTTATACAAAAGTTAATATTAAGTGACTTACATTCTATCTAGAAACAGTTATCTGATTGTGCTATATTTCATCAAAAAAAATAAAAATAGCTCCAAACAAAGTCACAGCTGACCCGATGCTTATCTATAGTCTTTGACACAGCGCTGTTTCATTTATGAATGAAACTGCACTTTTGATGGAATCGATTTATTGAATTATTCAGTCACAAAGATTTTGACTTACTGACACCTAATGGCGATTTATGAAATGCATTATGAAATGTTATTATGAAATGCATTAATGGCACCTCTAAATCTTTTCAAAAATCTGTAAATATTCCTTAATGCCACATTTATGCTCTTCTGTGGCGTGCAAAGGTGTATTGTTGTTGCTGATTTCATTTGACTGGTAACTTTTTCTTCCTGATTGTATCATATTATTTTAAATAAATGTATTGTTTAATTAAAATGGTTGAAAAAAAATATAAATCTAAATTTTTTGGTCGCAAAAGATGACATATATTTAATAAAGTTATAAAAATGTCATTACAAAAGTATGAAAACTTCAAGGAGTCAAATCCCTCCAAGTTAGAGTCCCCCCAGTGAATTTTGGCCACTTCCACCACTGGTAGCGTTAGGTTTTCTACGTTTTCTACATTACCATAAGATTGAACGGCCATGTAAAGTTGCTACTACTTACATTTTTCAGATGAAAGGACATATTTATCCTGTCTGATGTACTATATTACCACATAGACCAGCCGTTAATTATCTGTCCGTCATGGACTGCGTGACTTTGCCACTTCCTGTGGAACTTTTTTTTCTGCGACTAATACAGTTTTGGTTGACCGGGCCTCTTCTCGTTGATTAACGGTTAGTTGGCTATTGGGGCCAGCCCTAGTTTTTTCACACTGTATATAGAATTTCAAATTAACATAAATTTATCAAGTTATAAGAACACTCTTCATTAAGGACTAAAGTTCTTTTTTACAGGTTCTATCTAAAAACTGTTAACTCTGCACTAATGTCATTTGTGATGGATCGGGGTAGAAATGTGCTTGGGTGCAGCAGAGAGTGGTTTACGGATGGCTAACTCTTAGCTGTCGCATGTGTCAGTTAGATAGCAGGAGCGTTTACAAAAAAACAGTTTAATCATCAGGCATTAGTGCTCACGTTACACTCTAATTAATCAAGCGAGCACCATTACACTTCACTAAATACCAGAGCGGCTAATAAACACAGACAGTTAATCTTTCTCTCCGCGGGCCTCCCCTCTCCATCGCTTCAGGGTGGCTTCATGTTGTTTTTCTTACTGGACTCATGACGTGTATTGATGTCGATGGTGAGCTGAAAAATGCACCAACTTTTCCCCTGCACTCAAACGCCCGAGACATCCAATAACATTTCAGTTTCACCTGAAGGGTATCGACGTTTTCTCAGAGAAAGAAGAGCCGCGCACAAAGAGATGAGTGTAACTTCTCCTGGTCATTACGAAACGTGGCGCTTCTGCTCCTTCAGATAAGCAGGGCGCTGAAGAACTTCGCTTTTCCCTCTGCGGTTAATCAGCGAACACAGAGCAGAGCTCCGCGTACAGTTTCTTTTAACTAACAAGGCCTTAATTACTAGACGCTTTCAATCTCCAGACAAGAAAGTGACCCCTGAGGTCTCGTCCCGGGGAGAGGAAAGCTCAACTATGAAGTGATCCTCTAGCATGGCTTCTGATGAGCTTCCGCTCTGGTTTGGCTGGAAGCAAGTTTTTGACCATGTTTATGAAGGTTTGGTTATATGTGAGCCAGAGAGGAATGTTTGCTTTAGGCTTTATGTCCTCTTGAGACTAATTAAAGAATTAATTAGATATTCGAAGATGGTCTTTGAATAATTCTTCTGTGGTTTGCATGTTGTCACAATGCCTGAACTTTTGTAACTGCAGAGATGTGCATGTTTTTGGCTTTGAAAATATGCAAATGAACAGTGATTGTTTGAATTCACGCAGATGAAGTGACCATGGAGGAGGTTGGCCAGGCCGCCCAGCTTAGGGCTGGAGAGCTCATTATCATTGTGGTGGTTCTCGTCATGTGGGCAGGTAAGAATGTGACCAGCAATCAAGCACTTTGCCGGTGAGAATCATCTTACTTTTGACACATTGGCAACTTTAGCAACATTTGCATTTTTTATTATTTTTTTATGTCCAGGTTCCTTTTCTTGAAAAAAAATAATAATAACAATTCTATTTTATATTTTTACATTATCAATATAATCAATATTCTGTTTATTAGAGCCAAGTATGAATCTCATCAAGTTGGTTGTTTTAGCATTTTTACATTTATTCCGAAATAATAACTCAAGGCAGTAACAATTTAGGCTACATATTTTATTTGTGAACTTACGTTCAGCAATTATTTTTAATAGTTAACTTTTAACTTTTTGTTTCATCATTCATCAAAGCTTGGTAAATATTGGTCACCAGATTTACTTTAAATTTGACCAAACTGATTACTCACTAAAAACTTCCACAGATCATGTTTTCATGTCACTTTATGTCTTATTTTGATGTAACAAAGTGGTTATATCTAAGTCAGGGTTCGTACAGATACTGCTAAATAAAGTTCCTGAACTTGCAAAGACCTTTAAAGCAATACTTTTTGAATTTCCAAGGATTTCAATCAGAGATCTCACTTATCAAACAGTGTCTTATCTTTCAAATTCTAAAAAAAAAAATACAAAATCATAAATATATTATACCACAAATTAACCATGGTTGTACCATAGTTTAACCATGGTATTTGTAGTAAAACTGTGGTTATACAAAAAAAAAAAACATGGTTTCTACACTTTTAGTATAGTAAAACTACAGTTCATTTTTTAAGTGATTTGTATTTGTGTATTCTTTCTTTCTTTCTTTCTTGTGTCTTTATAACTGTACTGCCTTAATGGTTTGACGAAAAAAAAAAATTGTGAACCTGCTCCGAAATTTTGATCTTGATCTGAAACAAATGATCCGCAATACGCATCAAATTAGTCCTGAACTGAATAAAATGATTTGCGAACCCCTACTGAATTCCTGATCTGAATCAAATGAATCACGATCCCTGCTCTGAAGTTCTGATCTGAAGCAAAAAATCTGTGAACCCACTCCGAAATTCTGATCTAAATCAAATGATTCACGATCCGCCCTCAGGACTCGGAGCGTGAATAATTCAATTTGCAAAGTGATTCACAAACCTGCTCTAAAGTTCCGATCTAAATCAAATGATTCCCGACATGCGCTCCTAAGTACCGGTCTGAATAAAATGATTCACGATATGAGAAGTTCTGATCTAAATCAAATGTTTTATGAACCCGCTCCGAAGTCCCGATCTGAATCAAATGATTTGCAATCCTGTTGGACCGCTTTGAAACAGTGAATCATTTTGCGATATAATGGTTTAACTGATTCAGAGTTCGAAAATCTCCTATATGTGCTTTCATTACATCATTACAAGCGATGTCGAAATTCAAAAATGATTGTCTCTTTTTATTTGATCTGTTTTTTGCTAGTGAACCTCTTGAAATTAATGATCGAAGTCACAAGTTTGAATCAGTCAGAGCGGTTCCAGCACAAATGGCATCTGTTTCTCTTTTCACGTCTTCAGTTGTGTTTTCACGACACATTTTTTTAATACAAGTATTATGTTTGAAGATTGAAATAATTAAACACTTATTTCATAGATACATTGTCTTTAAATAATTCAAGCAGTTTTCAAGGACCTCTTTAGGAATATTGTGATTTTTAAGGGTTTTCCATGTCAGGCCTTACATGTCAAAAAGTCAAATTCAAGTACTTCAAGCAATTTAAGCACCTTGTATGAGTCATGATCTAAGTGTGTGAGTCGTTTACTTACTTTTTTTTGTTTACTTAAAGCCATTATATTGTTAATTCAGACTGATTCATGAAAGTGGAACGCTCACAAACACAAGAGGCGGGGTTTATTGCATGAACCAATCACAGGCGAACATAACCAGTCATATTCAGTCATATTGCAATAGAGGCGTTGCATCCATTCTCAATTATCCCCCACCAAACCCACCGCAAGCTTTAGGGAGTCTGTTAAAACTCAATGGGCTCAGGGGAGGCGAGAGAGTCGCTGTAACTTTACCTGCTGGTGTCATTGTTGGACAATGTTTCTTAAGTAAAACAAGTGATTTATTTATATTTTTTATGTTTTATTTTGTAATATATGTATAATATTTTGTTCTATTTATGTACTACAATTTTTTCTTCTCATCCAATATTTTGAGGAGACACTGCCTCCCTTGCTTCCTTAGAGGAAATACCTCTGTTTCTACTTCAGAATTTCACATTTAATTCAATTTGTTACTTGCCATTTCTTTGCAATTGTTGTAGTATCAGTGAACAATAAATTTCAAATTTCATGAATTCACATTCAGCAAGTTTTATGACATTTCTGACTCTCTGTGCGTACATATTCAAATGATGGTAGAAAGGGATTTGGCAAAAATGCCATTTATAAAGTTTTCAAGTCTGTGGTCATAAACCCTTTCTTTCTTGTAGAGCAGAGAAAAGATGTGAGCTTTTCTAATGTTATAATTGGGTCTTAGAGGCCTTCCTTATCTTTTTATAAGCCACATCAAGCCTTTGAGAAGTCTGGAGAATAAATCATCAAACGGGACAGTACTAGCACAACGTAAACTCAAGGCCACAGCGCAGCTCATCATCCTGTTCTAGTCTGGCTATAATTGATATGTTATTATTTGGGGCAGAATCATGGTGCAATCCATCATTACATATTTCCTTTCCTTTTTTTTTGACAACGTCCCATCCATCACGACCACTCTGCCATCCTGTCTTCAACTCTCACTTCCTCATGCCTGTTTGTGCACAGGTGTGATAGCTCTGTTCTGCCGCCAGTATGACATCATCAAAGACAACGAGCCCAACAATAACAAGGACAAAGCCAAGAACTCGTCAGAGTGCAGTACCCCAGAGCACCCTACGGGGGGACTACTGCGCAGCAAGGTCTAATTACGCCTTCCCCTGTCGGCAATAATAGGCTTTAGCCTCAGGACAGGTATGTTTGCTTGCTTGTTTGTGTGCTTGCTTGGCAGAATCAAAAATACTAAAATATCACATGAAGTTTGATCTTGTGTTGCTTGGTAGTTTTTAAAAATGTTTTATTGTTTGCTTTTGTAATACAATTCATTTTACTCACTATTGATAGGATGTTACAAACATGGGAAATGTCAACTAATTTGATTACAGTACTTGCAAGGTAGCATTGTATTGATATTCCTCACTGTAGTTCAGATTTGTTCTAAACCGCCAAACCAAAATATTAAACTTCTGAAAGCCTGGACCATCCAGACTCTATGCAAGCTAATGTGTACTTTGTTTGTTTGATTGTTTTGTTTCTCTTTTTTTTTATAAACTATTATATATACATATATATATTAGTGCTGTCAATATTAGCATGTTAATGCAGGTGATTCATTTTTCCAGTTTAATAACATTACAAATATTTAGCACAGGGGCGGGGCTAGGGTTGGCTCCAACTTCACTTCAGCGAAAGGCACTAGGTGTCAGGTAGACAAGGAGCTTCAGTAGAAACAGTTAACTGTGCTCAGATGAGATGTTGTCAGGCCATATGTCAGTATAAATGAATTTCTATATTATATTATATTATAGGGGTTCAAGCGCATAGCACTGAAACCTTATTGTAGTTGTTCAAATGGCCAAGAATCAGCAATCTTCACGTAAAACTGATCGTGCAGCCCAAACTGCAAGTCATAGAGAATTGAAACTTAGAGGGATGTTAGTACTCACACCGCTGATAATGTCACCAAGGCTCGCCCCAATCCTCCCGACGGGGGGCGCTACAGCGATCAAAAGTACGAAATCGCTTATAACTCCTAAACTGTCAGTCGCAGACTCAATTGTCGTACATTGTTGGAATCCTTGGCTCACAAAACACATGCCTCAGATTCAATCGTGAGCAAAGTTTTCAGGGAATTTTGGATTTTTTGAAAAACCTACTTTTGCGAACTAGTCCGATCAGAACCAAATCAGTGCAGAAAGATTCTTTGGAGAGTGAATATCAATAACTACCAAAAAAAAAGTTGAACTTTTGACTCACCATCGTAAAGGGACCCCAAAATGTTTGAAAGGGGCACTTTTATTAAAATGCCTATAACTCCTGAAAGAAATGAGATATCTTCACCAAACTCAGAACACTTATGTAAGATCTCAGAGGACAAAATGCACAGAGCTTGGCCTCTTAGTAATGCTATAAGAGCCAAAAATGTCTATAACTATGCAACCCAAAATCCCATAAAGCCTTAAAGAAAACCTCAAACCTTCACAAAACTGGTGATTCTAAACAAGCGTGTAAAATTTTAAGATCGAACCACAGCTGCACTATAACTGTTAAAAACTAAATATTTTTGTGGTAAATTACCTGGATTTGGCAAAAATGCTTTTTTGAATCACTGATTTAAATTACAGGCTTGCTAAATAATTATTTTTTCATTATTTGCTTAAATGCCTTAAAGTGCTTGAACTCTGGTAGTTATATGTAATTTAGTGTTTGATAACAATTTCGGTGTATTTCCTACTTGCTGAAGGGCACACGTACAAAATACGTTTAAGTGAAGATTGTTTCAAGTTCACTTAAATTAGAAGTTGTTATTTTTTAAAGTCTAATAAATGTTAAAATTGATAGCTCACAATTATACTGTAATGTTGAATGGCTGCAGTCAGTGGTTAAATATTAAGAAAAAAAAAATCTGTAATATTGGTATCAACGATACTTGCCTTGAGCCATTAGAAATATTTAACAAATATTACAAATATACTGTGTTTTCACATTCATTTGAAGATTGAATGTGAAATTATTGCAATATAAAAGTATATTTAAAAACTTTAATGTTTAATTAGGTGGGGTTAATCACAATTAATTTCTGAAAAAAATGTGATTAATTCGTTTTTTATCGATTGACAGCACTAAATATATTATATTATATATTTGTTTTTTTTATACATTTTAGATTAAAGTTTGAAAAATGAACAATGAATTGTGATTGATTTTTAGATGGGTTTGTCTTTCTGGCACAATGGCATGATACTCTAATATGCATAAATAAACATATCCAAAGGATGGATTAAATAGTTTTAATTAGGGCTGGGAAAATAAATTGATGCATCACAAATCGAGAAATGACACTTCATCGATTCTGAGGTTTTGACCGCGATTGGCTAGCGTCTGCATCAGGGTATTTGCATAAGGCGATCTGGTTGGCTGATGCCTGCATTGGCACTTGAAAAGTTTTCAACTTCTGCTGTGAGCAACACCAGTGACGCAACGCAACAAACCCACAATTCAGTTCGGCCATGCTTGACGTGAGAATGTACCGTAATAATTGCGTATCGCTCTTCTTCATGAGCATTTGAGTGTGCAAAAAATAGAGCACACACTCAAATGCTCTCAAAAACTAGATTAGAGCGCCATCTGATGTTAAAAACTAAACTCAGAATTAATTCCAAGAAAGAATAAAATGCATTCAGAAAATCTCAGAATCAATCCACGAATCCCGATACATCAATTTATCCTCACAGCCCTAGTTTGAATCATTTTAAACAATTTGCAGCTATGCGTATGTATTAACTCTTTAAAATTGACATTTCTCTCACTTTGTCCACCATCTTGGATTTATTGAACTGCTCATCGCAGTGTATTTTGTCCTCAAAGGATTCATGCGATGCTAATATAATTACGCCGCCTAGCTTTGGGAACTGTCTTTGTGTCAGTAGCAGACCTAAGATGCTTTAAATTGCTGCCTAGGCTCTTCACTACGTTTTGGAACATAGTGTGTCTATTGATTCCAGTTTGCCGCCGACTGACAATAAGACCCACATTTAGTGTCCTGAGCTCACCTAAAACTTGAACACTGTTCTTTTACTGCCTTGCAAGCAATAGTTATATCTCCTTGAGGAAATGCAGTCTATGTTCTCTTAACTCCCGTTTTGTTTTGTCTTCCCCAAAGTGCTCTGAGACAAAACAAGTAAGCCATCAAATCACAAAGTTGTGAAGTCCACCTCTCATCCTCGATCAAACGAACTTTTAGTATTCCCATCGACCAACATGAACTCTTTGGTGCTTGTCTGTTTGGCACACTGACACAAACTTGAGGACGAAATGGACAGGATGGTTCCAGAACTGGAAGCTTGAGCCGTTTGAAGCGAGCTGTTGAGTTTCGATCCACAGCTGAAGGACTCAAACCCCGCTGTGAGCTGGAAAACCAGAGACGCCGCGCCACCAGGAGTGTCTTCGGCTCCTGTGTAGACTCACAGAGATAAGGAGAAACCTGCCACCCCACATAAACCCAGAATAAACCAGGAAGGCGTGTTGTGAATTATCAGCTCCGAACCAGAATCAGGTTTCTGACAGGGATGACATTACGATATTTCACTTCACTATCTCTCCATACTCGTCGCTATCTTGTGTATTCGGTTCTTTTCTTTTCACACATTTGTAGTTTCAATTTCTTTACTCCATTATCCTCCCTCCAGCAGCCAATCAAGGACAGTCTAGCTAATTTGATGTGGTTTAATTGGTGCGGTGGGATCTTTCTTCTCAGCACTCTTGCTCTCAGGGCATTCAGGAAAACATCCATAGAGAAACAATGGACCACATCGGCCGTGTCGCATTCACCCATCTGCGGCCCAATCACAGTGAACTGCACATCAGCCATTGATAATGAGAAGCTCCATATTATAATAGTAATAGAAAACGTATTTAACCGCTTGTGTGTCTCAAGTAAATCAACAGCTTGCTGTCTCTAATGACTACATTACTGTACAGTGATGGTTATTTTGGTCCTCATATTACATTCATTAGCATATTGGTCACGAGTATGGCTATTTACCGCTTTTATGTGCCGCTATGATAGAGTCGGGTGCCTTTTTTCTAAATGTCTACCCCTTCAAACTGTCATAAAGTCGACATGAAATCAAAACTGACCCTATTTAGACTAATAGGGAGTTAAAAATAGACCTATAGAATATTTTTTTTTCTTACTGGTTCAATGTCATCTTTAATATTAGGGTAGGTGATTTCATAGAGGAGTTAGCTCTCCAAAGACACACCTCCTTTAAAACACATGAAGGCGTCAACCTGATCTCATGATGAAAACGTACCTGTGGGAACTGCAGTGATATGTACGTATTGGTACACATTCCGTATCTTGAGAAAAAGTTCCCACAGGTACGTTTTCGTCATGAGATCAGGTAGGAAAGCGCACAGGCAGACCAGAGGCTAACCAGCAAGATGATGAGAGATATCATTGGTGGAGATCTGAATGCAGTGCTGTCAGATTACCTTGTGTCTCATTCACTGAGAAAATATTACAGTACAAAGCACATAATATTACAATTCCATACTTGCTCAGTCCGCAATAGCATAATGGAACGCGCTGATGATGTATCACGTCTGCGCAAATGGTGCGCGGAGGTGTGTTAATACATATGTTGACAGGCAGATAGGACAGCCTATCATAGCTCTCGATCCGAGGAATGTGATTGGATGAACATTTTATGGTCCTACGCCTTCCACAGATGATATAAATACATATACATTTAGACCAATTAAGTGATTACTAGCAGGATGTGAATAGACTTTCAATCAGCATAAATGTCGTTAACGTATTGTTTTAGTTAAATCGTGGTCACATTTTACCTATATTAAAACAAGTGCACAAAATAGTAAAATGTGGCCACAAAATTTCATTAATTCTTCATTATAGGTCACGATATGTTTTTTTTTCTCCTGCATTTCATATATATTTAATTTTTTTTTAATCACTACTAATTTCTGTTGATAGTTAAGCTGACAATAATTGCAAAAGTTAAACCAAATATTAAAACATTTTGTATATGATCATCATCCTGTATATCCAAAAAATAAATACATAAAAATCATTGTTCCTTTGCTGGTAACATTTCGCAATATTGTTTTTGTCATTTCCAGTCATTTTTTTTGTTAAAAATTAACCATTTAGTAATTCTTAGGGCTGGGTTTTGAAACAAATTTCACAATTAGATTCTGATTCACAAGCTTGCGATTCAATTCAATATCAATTATTTTGGATACATATAATTTTAAGGAAAATCAGTTGGTACTAGATTGCTATATAAATCAGTTTTGTATACAAAAACTTAAATTACACTTAATTACGTTTTTAAAATAATAATAAAGTCACAATAACATAGCCTGCATATTTCTACTCCAATTCGTTTTCTGAAATGTAAACATTTAAATCGTGTCTGTCATAAAAAACTTAACGGCTGTATTCAAACATAAATTGAACACTGAGATACAGTACAAATTATAATGAATACGTTATATGCAGCATGTATTTCGCAAATTATTCCTCTCTAGAGTTCATTTCTCTAGCTGACTAACGAATTTATGGTCCCGAATAACCTATTTTCCTTTCCTGAGGACGTTATACGTGACACATTGTTTACATGCTGTTATATTGACGTCTTTCTGCAATTGAAACAATGATTAAACCATTACATGAGACGGATTTCGGTAAGTTGTACTCTTCTTTTAACATACCTTTGGATGTTTATTCTGTGCTGAAACTGGTTAAAGCAGAGACGATCAGTTCAGACGTTGCAGCTTCTTATGAACTGAGGCGATACAGCGATCTGTCACTCAACATCAAACAGCGCCAAAACGGCTTTTATTGTTTGAATACTGTAATAGAATGAACAGAATTTAAAATCTGAGACTGTTTCATATCAAAAATAGCACAAGGCTTTTTGCAATTTATTGAATGGAAGATGCTGTACAATGTCCCATTCATAAGCTAAAACAGGCTAGACTAATAGATTCTTTGGATTTAATAATCGATATCGTTTGGTAAAATGAAGATAAATTGATATTTTTTACCCAGTCCTAATAATGATGTTTTTTTTTAAATCTTTTCTTCGTTATTGTATACAAAAGCTTTTAATAATTTGACTGACAAGATCACATTACAAATGAAAAATGAAAAGTGAAAAGGGTTGCGAGTACATTTCATGTCGACTTTAAATTCCCCTTCATTAAAAAAATATAAGAAATGTTCTTTTTGACAATTCAAGCAAAATGTACGTAAGACCAGGCGAGCAGTTTTGTCTGTTAGTGACGCGATAGTGTCCTTATCAGCTAGACTGAATAAGTCCTCACATGTCAGGAATGAAGAATTGTGGGAATGCCGGTCAGAGGTCTAGAAAACATTGATTCCCTCAGCCATTGGTCATTTGGGACTCTACAACATTGCAGCAGTTCGACTTTAATAAGGTTACAGACCGTATGCATTTCCCAAGGACGTGCATTAGACTGTTATAATCTGATCTGAAGAACAAAACCTCCCATTAATCTCCAAACCAACCTAAATGAGTACACAATGAGCAGTGGAATTGAAATAGAGCAATCTCATTTTTCAGACGCATAGAAGAGTGTAAAAGTAAGGCTAATACTTCAATATGCATATGGGGGACTTCAGGTTGGGTGGTCATTCATATTCAAAAGCCCTCATTGTCAGGATGGATTGCACCATTAATCAAGCGCATTGAAAGGCACCTGAAGGAATCTCAGAACAATTAAATGTCCCCGCATTGGTGACCATTACCTTCTCGTCTCTGTCACCATGGCGACAGCCTAACGAACTGTCCTCTCACTCCGCTGCCATCCAAGAGTCATCCACACCTTCGTTTTTCATTCCCGCCAGAGGAGGAACGCGTATATTTCTTCTTTATTGACTGCTAATTAACCTTGGCCATGGGGAAGAGAGCTCAGCCAGACTGCTGGGTGAAAAATGGCTCATATCAATATTCTGTCTGAGCGGCTTACGCACAAGAACAGAAGGCTGGGTGTGAGGACTGGCTTGAACCAGAGAGGACCGGCCACGTGTTTTCTCTTCAAAGATGTGTTGAGGTACTTTCATGCAGATTATCGATCATTTCATGTGTTGGGAGTGGAATACTAGTGTACTGCTTACTGCTTGCTTTCCAATTTCTGGAATATGGCTGTTTCAAATAGTGAAAAATGAGGTGTTAAAAATCACAGCTGGTTCATTCATCAACCTGGAAATGGAAGATCGAGTTTGTATTCCTTGCTGTTTGCCTTATTATATACTGCACATTTTAGCAAAATCGTATGAATCCTATTCAAGAACATGTCTTATCCCTAAATCTAAAGAAAAGGTCAAAAGTTAAAATACACCTTGAATAATTTCACATAAAATATTTACATATAACCCAATACTGTTGTTACCTGAATGATCCACAGCTGTTTTTGTGATAGCTGTTCATGAGTCCCTTGTGTGTTTTTCAGAAAAATCTTTCTGGTCCCACAAATTCTTTGGTTTTTCAGCATTTTTCTGTATTTGAACCCTTTCCAACAATAACTGTATGATTTTGAGATCCATCTTTTCACACTGAGGACAACTGAGGGACTGAGTGCAACTATTAAAGAAGATTCAAACACTTACTGATGCTTCAGAAAGAAAAACAATGCATTAAGAGCTGGGGGGTGAAAACATTTGAACAGAATGAAGATGTAGATTTTTCTTATTTTTTCCATTTAGTACTGCCCTTCAGAAGCTACAGGAGATACTTACATGTTCCCCAGAAGTCAAAAACAAGTTAAATTTACCATGATCTTCAAATCTTCAAGTCCCTCAGTTGTCCTCAGTGTGAAAAGATGAATCTCAAAATCATACAGTCATTGTTGGAAATGGTTCAAATACACAAAAATGCTGAACAACCAAATAATTTGTGGGACCTGAAGGATTTTTCTGAAGAACAGCAAGCAGTTTAACTGTTCAGGACAAACAAGGGACTCATAAATTCAGCTATTATTTTCTCTTGTGGAGTATACGTAAACATGAAAAAACTTTTATGTGAAATATTTTAATCAAGTCAGTACTAAATAAGAAACAACATGCATTTCGTATGATCCTTCTTATTTTGGTAAAATAATTAACATTTAGCAGATTCTGCAAGGTGTATGTAAACTTTTGACCTCAACTGTATTATTTAGCTTGATGTTATTATTTTAAAATATACCATACAATTTTAAAATATGTAAAAGAATTTGCATAGTAACACTCAACAGTTTGGGGTTAGTGTTTGTTTTTAGTTTTTAAAGAAACGATTACTTATATTCAGCAAGGATGCATTAAATTGATCAAAAGTGACAAAAAAACTTTTGATGTTGCAAAAGATTGCTTTTTTAAATAAATGCTGTTCTTTTGAACTTTCTACTCATCAGAGAATCAGAAAACAATATCACGGTATGCACAAAAATATTAAACAGCACAACTGTTTTTAATGTTGATAGTAATAGCAGCAAATCAGCATATTAGAATGATTTCTGAAGGATCATGTGACACTTAAGACTGGAGTAATGATGCTGAAAATTCAGCTTTGCATCACAGGAATAAATTATATTTTAAAATATATTCAAATAGAAAACAGATATTTTAAATTGTAATAACATTGTACAATTTTACAGTTTTTACTGTATTTTTATTCAAATAAATGCAGCCTTGGTGAGTATAAGAGACGTATTTTTTTTTTTTTTAAATCTCATCATCCCCAAAGTTTTGAATGATAGTGTGCAAAATGGTAGTATATATATATATATATATATATATATATATATATATATATATATATATCTTTTTTTTTTTTTTGATTAGATGTGCCCAGTTGGTTCCCCATTCAAACAGAAAATTAGTATAGTGTTATGCTATTCCGAACACAGCCATAATCATACAAATCAGCTTAGATTGTTCCCCTGCATATAAAAACCAGCAGTCAACACTAATAGGGTGTCATGCGATCAGGATTCATATTTCACATGAGGAGTTTGAAATGATTTCAGAATAAGCAATGTATTCCCCTCCCGCAATCCAAGCTTATCCATTCTTTACTTCCAAAGTCCTTTCAAAGAGAAATCTCCAAAGAAGGAGTGCAAACGTCTGGATTTAAGAGAGGCAGCTCATTTGCTACTTATTGAAGAGAATAATTCTCCTGTTAGTGACACTCGAGAGAGCTTTCGCAGGCTGCACAGTTGGAGAGATTTAGGAAATGTAATCACATTTTGTGCTCCCCTGCTTGTGTCATCAGTTAGAAGAGCTGGACGGGCTTCTGGTGCTCGTCTCGTGACGTAGACTGAAACACACAAACATTGACATAAATGGCTCAACTAATTTGAGAAGCTTGGCTTGTGCTTTGAAAGGGTGATGTCGTTTCAAACCCATATGACCTGTACTTGTTGAATACGAAAAAAGAAATTTAGCAGAATGTTGAAGCTAATCTTAAATTAAAGTGGATGGGGAACAAAGACTGTATGGGAATGAGCAGCCTCCTTTCTCATTTTGTGTTTTTGTGTTGACTGGATGTCAGAATCAGAATCCAAATTTTTTTACAGAATACACTGCAAACAAAAAAAACGTTTAAAAAAATAAAAGTTGTTTCAACTTAAAGTAAGTGTTCGTGCTGCCTTAAAATTTTAAGTTTAGTCAACATTAAATGTTAAGTTGTACTACATGAAAATGTAGATATGAGTTGAGTAAACTTAAAATTTTAAAGCAGCATGAACACTTACCTTTTTTAAGTTAAAAACTTTTTTTAAGATGTTTCATTTTTACAGTGTAGTTCTCATCAAAGACGCTATTTGAAGATAAACGCAGATGTTTAAGAGGAGACTACAGATTAAAACCTACTACGATTACTCTCTTTTACTCTATTTAAAGCAGAAATTTGATTTAAACAATAGGTCTACATAATATTCACATATGCAGTTCATAGGGGACATATAATTTTAGCCCCTAAGTTACAGCATGAAATATTATTTTAAACCTATAACAATTTACATTTACCCATTTTATTTCACAGTTCTGACTTACTTTCCTTTGCAAATGCAAGTTTATATCTCATATTTTGTACTTTATAACAAGGGCGAGTTTGACAACTCTAAGGGGGAAAAAAAACAGAAGTGTGGGATATAAACTCATGATCTGAGCCGAAGGGAAAAGAGAGAATGATGTGAGAATAATGTCTGAATTTTGAAATATAAACTCAAATGTACCTCTTTTCCCCCTTTTATTCCATTAGTTCCATAGACTGCTACTTGAAAACTGTCATTTTCTGCCACCAAATAGGCTTCGCCTACAAAAAACGCTGACACCGGTTGCAAACACCGAACTATAGGATTAAATAACGACAGAATTTTCATTTTTGGGTGAACTGTCCCTAATTCAACAAGCACATAATTTCAATTTCCACACAAATTCAAAGACAAATGGCTTCCTTTCTTATGCTGAACACAAAAAAGTAATATTTTTGGGGTCCAAATGTTAATTTGACTTGACTTTCATTGCATGGATGACATGAAATCTATATATATATAAAAAAAAAAAAATCTATATAGAAATGAGAAGCAGTGTTGGGAGTAATGCAAGTTACGTAATCAGATTACTTTTTTCAAGTAACTAAGTAACGTATTACTTTTTCATTTACAAGAGTTACTTTTTCAAAAAAAGTAATGGCAGTTTTTGTTTCCTTTATGTATTAATGCCATTTTATTAAGCAGTGTCTTTGCTGCTGACCTTTGTTGATACAGTTCAATCAAATTAATAAGCAAAACTTACTTTAAATTAACTAACATCTGTTTCACAACTAACATCATTGCTAAAGAGTGTTGAACTTTCTTCTCCTACAGTTCTACTGTACAGACGTGAATTCAATTTTTCTTCAGCCTTAGGCTTATTCATTTCACTTTTTTGTGTGAAAGGGCTTTTACATTTGCTACAAATCTAACTTCTTATATATTAAAAGCCCTGCCTAGATTTAAAAAGTAATGTAACGCATTACTTCCCATAAAAAGTAACGTAATTAGTTACTTTTTTAGGGTGTAGCGCAATATTGTAATACGTTACTTTTAAAAGTAACTTTTCACAACAATGTATATTTAGCTTATTAAAAGGTTTTTGCTTCAAATTAAGCTGCATTTTCTTTACTGTAAGGTGAAAAAAACATATACAAGTATGTATAATAGTATTTAAAAAATACAAAAATGCCTTTAAATACAAGCATTTTAAATTACTCAAAGAATTTGGATGCATTAAATTGATCAAAAGTGACATTAAAGACTTCTGTGTTACAAAAGAGATCCATTTCAAATAAATGCTGTTCTTTTAAAACTTTTAATTCATCAAATCCTGAAAACAACAAATCTTAAAGGGGTAGTTCACCCAAACATAAAAAAAAAACAAAAAAACTTTATGATTTACTCACCCTCAAGCCATCCTAGGTGTATAGGACTTTCTTCCTTCAGAAAATTCAATCAGAGTTGTATTAAAAAAATGTCCTGGCACTTCTAAGTTTTATAATGGCAGTGAATGGGTGTTGAGATTTTTTTAAGTCCAATAAAATGCATCCATCCATCATAAAAAGTACTCCACACGTTTCTGGAGGGTTAATAAAGGTCTCCTGAAGTGAAGCGACATGCTTGTGTAAGAAAAATATCCATATTTAAAACTATAAACGCTAACTGAAAGTGGCGTTCCAGCTGATGACATAGGATGTAGTCGTAGCGTAGACGAACGCGGAAGTGCAAAGCAAAGAGCACAACAAAACACAGCTGTTTGTCGGAGGATTTCAATATAAACCAAGAGGAGACTGGTTTTCTTTAGATGTAAACAAAACACAGCATATTTTCACTAGATTTAACGCTACGTCTACATCCTGCGTCATTGGTTTCAGAAGGCCTTAAAAGATTAATTCACTTTCAGAACAAAAATTTACAGATGATGTACTCACCCCCTTGCCATCCAAGATGTTCATGTGTTCTTTCTTCAGTCACAAATTATGTTTTTTTTTTTGTTTTTTTTGAGAAAAACATTTCAGGATTTCTCTCTATATAATGGATATGCATGGTGCCCCAAAGTTTGAACTTCCAAAATGCAGTTTAAATCCAGCTTCAAAGGGCTCTAAACGATCCCAGTCGACGAAGAAGGGTCTTATCTAGCGAAACGATCGGTTATTTTAAAAACAAACTGACAATTTCTATATTCTTTAACCGCAAATGCTCGTCTTTTCTCGTCTCTGCGATGCACAGTCTCTGTGTTCCGGGTCAATACAGTTAGGGTATGTCAAAAAAACTCCCGTCTCGTTTTCTTCCCCAACTTCAAAATCGTCCTACATCACTGCAAAAGTACCAACCCAGTGTTTACAAAGTCAACATACAAAGAAGATCAAACGCCCTTTAAAAAAACAGGTAAAACAGTGTTGTAGGACGATTTTGAAGTTGAAAACGAAAATGAGATGGGAGTTTTTTGACATACTGAGCATTAGTTGAGCATTTGCGGTTAAAAAAGTATATAAATTGTCAGTTTGTTTCAAAAATAACCGATTATTTCGCTATATAAGACCATTCTTCATTGGTTTAGAGCCCTTTGAAGCTGGATTTTGAACTGAATTTTGGAAGTTCAAACTTGGGGGCACCATAGAAGTCCATTATATGGAGAGAAATCCTGAAATGTTTTCCTCAAAAAACTGAATTTCTTTCTGACTGAAGAAAGAAAGACATGAACATCTTGGATGACAAGGGTGTGAGTACATTATCTGTAAATTTTTCTACTTTTGTTCTAAAAGTGAACTAATCATTTAACCCTTCTGAGCCATGTGGATCAATTTTTATGATGGATGGATGCACTTTATTAGACTTCAAAATCACAACACCCATTCACTGCCATTATAAAGCTTGGAAGAGCCAGGACTTCTTTAAATATTACTCTGATTGTATTTGTCTGAAAGTAGAAAGTCATATACACCTAGGATGGCCTGAAGGTGAGTAAATCATGGGGTAATTTTATTTTTGGGTGAACTATCCCTTTAAGAGACACTGTTTTCTATTTTCAATGACAATAATAAATATTTCTTTCATTGTATGGACAAAAACAGTTGTGTTTCCCATAAGAACGAAGCCATCATTTTTATCCTTGGTTGTAATTTTTGGAGCATTACAAGCGTCTTTGAAGACTGAGAATAAATAGTTCATAAAACGTTCAGTCCCTGTTTAAAATAAGAAACAAAAATAGGCTCCACGTTACTATTTCTATCAGCCTGTCATGATGAGGAACAAACAGCCTTGAGTACAAGTGATGGACTGTAGTATGTGTATGCTTATGTTAAGCTTCTGTGAATCAATGCATTGGCCTTGTGTATGGACATGTGTATTGACAGTCTGCGTGAAATCATCTTTTCACTCTGTCCACAGCATCGTTTACATACCATGACTTATAATAAGGTGTCAGGTTAAGATTATGCTACATTTAGAGTGTTTCAAATTAGCATTTCTTGTACATAGTTCTGTGTCGTGGCAACTTAGCATTTCCAGTAAACCATCCTGAAGGTCTACTGAAGGCAAAGCGGAGAGATCATGCCTTAAAGAAGCCAAACGAGCAAAGATGAACTCAGTAGACGTGACGACCGGAGTCAGACGATGACATTCGTTCCACATATTTACTATAACGCATGGATTTCAAAACAGAAGGAATGTTTTATGTAATCCATTGAGTCTATGTTAACTGTTGTTCTTGAACAATGCTTCATGAGGGCTAGCATGTTTCTGCTATTCTACACAGAATTATACAATTTATATGGGCATAAAATAGATAAATGTCTAATTATGTACAACCACAAAAAATAAAGGATCATGTATTTTCAAGTTGTGTCTGACGCTTTTTTTTTAAATCTCTAGTAGCCCATTACAGTATATTTTGTATAAACTACAGTATAAACTCCTTTCACTCTATAAAATGTATTATTTTCACTTACAATTTTTAATATTACACAGCATTTTTGTATTTTCTAGGAATAATTATATTTTTTGATCAAGTTATTTTTCCTGTTACATTTCTTTCATTTTTCAAATACATTTTTAAAATAATATTTTTATATTTGCTAGAAATATTTTTTTATTTTTATTTATGTTTTCTGTACATTTTCCCCTTCATAAAATTTTTTAGAGTTAAATTTTTATTTTTAGCAAAGCATTTTTATATTTTCTTCTTTTATATTTTCCCATAGAAAGAGATGTTTAATTTATTTCTTTCAAAAAATACTAAATATACAAAATATTTAATATTTAAAATAATGCTAATTCCTAAAAAAATAAACCTGTATAAACTTACATTTTTTCCTTTCAATTTTCAAATGAATTTTCAAGTTACAATTTTACAACATTTACAAAATAGAAATATTTCTATTTTTAATCATGTTTTCTGTACATTTTTTTCCAATTTAATATTCAGAGTTACATTTATATTTTTAGATAAGCATTTGTATATTTTCTTGAAACATTTATATTTTTTTAACATTTAACATTGATAACATTTTAAGTTTTTTACATTTCCTTTACATTTTCATTTTTTTCTTTAAAGGTAAATATTACATAAAAATAATCAGACAAATTAAGTTATTTTTCCCTTACATTTTCCCATTACATGATTTTTTCCTTTCAATTTTCAATTTAATTTAAGTTACTTTTTTTAGCAATTTATTTTTATATTTGCTATATTTTTTATTTTTTGAATCAATTGTTTTATGTACAACTCTGTATTTTTTTCCCAATTTCTAATTAAAATTTCAGTTACATTTTTATATTTGCTTGAAATGTTTATTTTTTTTAACATTTAACATTAATAAAGTTCTTTCATTTGTTTTCTTTAAAAAAATGTTATGAAATAATATAAACCATTTAAAGAATAAACAAAAAATAAAAAAGTTAAATCTCTAGTGGCTCAGTACTGTGTATTTGTATAAACTACTGTATAAACGCCCTCCACTCTATTAAATTTATTATTTGTTAAAATGCCATTTTTAAATTACATAGTATTTTTATACCAAGAAGTAATATTTATATTTTTTTATATTAAAAGTTATTTTTCCCTTACATTTTTTTCTTTCAATTTTCAAATGAATTTTTAAACAATTGTTTTTTCTGTATTTTTTTTTCCTTCATAAAAGGATGTTTTTCCAGTTTCTTAGAGTTGAATTCTTCTTTTTACCAAAACATTTTTTATATTTTCTTGAAATATTTTTTAACATGTAACATTAATAACATTTTAAGTTCTTTACATTTTCCCTTCATAGAGAGAAAGTTAATATTGTTTGTAACATTTTAAGTTATTTAATTTTTTTCTTCAAAAAAAGGGAAAAATAAACAAATAAAATAAATAAAAGTAAATATCTTGTAGATTTTACTGTATATTTTGTATAAACTACTGTACATACTCAAATCTATAGAATTTACAATTTTTTAATATTACAAAGTATTCTTTATACCTAAAAGTAATATTTATATTTTTTGATTAAGTTATTTAAGAGTTTTCAGAGTTAATTTTTTTTTAGCAAAGCATTTTTTATATTTTCTAGTTTATTTTTTTCTTCATCATATAAAACATCATAAATAATACTTTAAGATAAAAATAGCAATAACAAATTGCATATTAAGAAAAAAAAATGGAAAGATTTAAATGGCTAAAATCTTTCTCTCTTTCTATTTTTTTTTTTTTTTTACAGAGAGAAAATTTGCAACAAGCTGGAAATTAATTATTCATAAATTAAATTCATAAACACGCTTTAAGGAAATGATGCCATTCAATGCAAAACATTATTGGTTGATGTTTCCAGCACATTCTTACTCATGCTTTCAAAACTATCACAAGCCTCTTTTTTGCAGTTTTACCAAAATCAGTGTTAATCAGATCAAGAACACTGTCTAATTGATAAATCAGCAGAATTTGTAACAGCAATTTGGGACACGTCACAGAAAACCAAATGTTTAAGACAAACAAGGGTAAAAATAGAAGTACAAGATTCACACAAGGTGAAATGTAAGATTTTCAGTGACAGCACAGCACTGACCTGAAACAGCAAGTGAATGTTCAGTCATCTGGCCTGAAACCAGGTCACACTGGCCTCAAACCATCTTTACAGTGGAGCTCTGCACTTGCACAGGACTCACTTCATCAGAAATGGACTATAAGTGAACACACTCTTCCAGAACAATGGACTCTAATTACTATAATGTACGAATGTCTCTGCATTAGATGACAAAATATCACTTTTATCGTTTTTATGACTACCTTTAAATCAACTGGTCCATATAACGGAGTCATTTTTTAGTGATTGTATGAAGTCAGTTCTTCTGAAGTCGTCACAGATGTCCTATCAGAGAAACCACTCGTGTAGATCATCCCATTTACTCTCAAGTGGAAAAAGGGCACTTCTCATATTTATTTATTTTTTTTCGAAACAAAACACAAGTTTTAAAGTATGTATTTAGATGTGGCGATTCTGATCACATTTTTAATTTTACTGTATTCAGCTGTCGTTTCTCCATTAAGTTAGCCAGTATGGCCATGATATATTGCCTTTGCTAAACTTTAGCTAACTTATTATATGGTATAGCTCATGCATGGCCATAACCAGGGTTTTAAAATTTGGTCTTAAGAATACTTTACTTTTGACAGATAATATCATGATGTTTTTGCGTTTGCCTTACCGAATGTGGTATCCTGTCAGCAATAACCTGTCCATGGGAGTTTTTGATTACTGTTTGTGCCAGCGACGCAGTGTTGCCAGATATTCTATGAAAACAAATAAAAAACGACAAATAAATAAAAATAAAGTGAAATTAGTTAACATCATTTGTAAATAATATAAAATAAAAAATATTGCCATCTCAAAAATGCAACTTCCCACTTTATTAACTTTCTAAATTGTCAAATTAAGTGAAAAAACAAAATCGAAAAACTGAATCTGGCAACACGACTGCACCCGCACCCTCACTTACAACTCTCTCAAGCCTCCTTCACTCCGTTTGCGTCGCAGCAATTATTCTTGGACACTGGCTAAACTTTGTTATATGTAGACCCTCATATGAGGAGCTTTAAACTGCAAATTCAGACAACAAAAAGCTCTCTCTGTGATGTAAGTTACTGATTGTATGCTATGCACAATGTGCACCTGTGCGGAGATGAGGAGGGAGGAAAACAACCAGAACTCTACAGAGTTTTAACATTTCCTGACCCGAAAATTATTATTATTTTTTTTTCATCTGTTTGATAAAAAGATCAGATTGCATTGCGCTGCACACATAAACTTGTCAGCGCTTCCCCAATTCTTATTAATAAAATAGCCTAGATACTAGATCGCTACATTTTATTCCTCAGTAAAACCACTGTTTTTGAATTAATTTGTTTGTAGAGAGAGACGTGCAGCATTCAGGTAACACGCACAACTGTCATCTCTCCCTTTCTCTCGACCGATTGATAATTGATTGAAATAAAATGCTGTAATTCATTCAAATAAATGTGATCTTACTGCACTATTTAATCTGAGTCTGATCTGAAGCAGCCAGAACGCAAGAGTTAGTAACTGACGAAAATAACTGTCATTTTTACCCATTCGGTCAAATACTGCAATGCAAATAGCAATACTAGTTTTACCTTGTCTATAAATTTGACCATGGAATAAGTGGGATAATCAACAGCTTGCCGTGCATTAAAGGATTTTAAATGGTTGCGAAGTATTTGACCGAATGGGTAAAAATGACGGTTATTTTCGTTAGTTACAAGATTCAAACCAGACATAGAGATGAAATAGTGCAGTAAGATCACATTTATTTGAATGAATTATAGCATTTGTTTCAATCAATTATCGATTGATAGAGAGAAAGACAGAGAGAGAGAGAGGGAGAAAGAGAAAGAGAAAGAGAGAGATGACAGTTGTATGTTGTGCGTACCTGCCAGGGTTGTCAGGTTTTCACAACAAAACCCACCCAATTGCTACTCAAAATTAGCCCAAAACCAGCCCAATCGCGTTTTGAAGGGGGTTCCCTGTTAAAAATCACATTCAGGGGTGTAAAATACACTTTATTGGGGTTGCTTCCATACATATCTATGGTTGCTTCAACCAAAGTCCCTTTAAGGCAAGTCATTCCACACGGCAGCCATCTTTGAAACGCCTCTCGGGCATGCAAGTGAAGCTCCTATCTCTTTGAATGGGGAAACATAAAATTCTCCAAAACTGTTCACACAGTTTGTGAGTAAATTTCATATTTGAAATCCCCAATGAAATCTGACAAGAACTGCCTCATAAATATGGTTCCTTGTGCTCCAGTTGCGTAAAAAAAAACGCTTATTTTTCAGGCTAGATTAGGCAGTGCACATTCCCAGTACATCTAGAACGCCGACTGTATCTATAGGACTTCTAACGGCAGCTGCAGTGACGCGCTGACTTTACTAATCAACGACTGGCTCTTTCGTTGAGAGGGCGGGGCTTCACAGCCATAATGAGCGTTGCATTTTTCCCATTTAAAACTATACAAGTGACACATCTTGGGTATTCTATAGTCTTCGCTTCAACCCGAGGACATCAAAACCAACCCGCGGCCACAGTGTTAAAGTAGCCCAATTCTGCGGGAAAACCACAGACTTGGCAACACTGGTACCTGCCTGCTGCGCGTCTGTGGGTCTCTCTACAAACAACAAATTAATTAAAAACAGCGGTTTTACCACCTCGTTGCTGAGAAACATAATGTAGCGATCTAGTATAGGCTACTTTATTGATAAGAATCATGGGGAAGCACTGACAACAGGTTTATATATGTGATCTCTGACCTCTTGGGCAATCTCTCTGCGTATATCGTCTATAAATTTACAAATTATGCTTCGTGTTGGGTGATTATTAGCCTCCACGTGGTGGACGAAAAAACAAAACAAAAAAACAGCTAAAACAACCAGCTCAGACCAGACTAGCTAAAACCAGTTACTTACAGCTTAAAGGAACACTCCACTTTTCTTGCAAATAGGCTAATTTTCCAACTCCAGTTTTACCTTTTTCGAATCTATTCAGCCGATCTCCAGTTCTCCCGGTAGCCCTTTTAGCATAGCTTAGCATAAATCATTGAATCGGATTAGACCATTAGCATCGCGCTCAAAAATAAAATCAAAGACTTTTGATATTTTTCCTATTTAATACTTGACTCTTCTGTAGTTACATTGTGTACTAGGACCGGCAGAAAAATTTCGATTTTCTAAGCTGATATTACTAGGAACTATACTCTCATTCTGGCGTAATAATCAGGGAACTTTGCTGCTGTACTATGGGTGCACAGGCGCAATGATATTTCGCAGCACTTGAATATAGTCCCCAGCTAGGTAACTTCCAAAGTGACCAACACTAAGCCACTAAGGTAATAGTAAAATAGCTGGGGACTATATTCAAGTGCTGCGTAATATCATTGCGCACGAGAGAGAACGAGAGTATAGTTCCTAGTCATATCAGCCTAGAAAATCGCAACTTTTCATTTTTTGCCAGTCTTAGGACACGATGTAACTACAGAAGAGTCAAGTTTTAAATAGGAAAAATATCGAAAGTCTTTGGTTTTATTTTTGAGCCTATTTGCAAAAAAAGTGGAGTGTTTCTTTAAACAAGCTAAGACCAGCCCAGGCTGGTTTTAGCTGTTTTTTTTTTCAGCACATTGTGCATTTCGTTTGTGGTTAAAACAACAACCAACACTGTCACTGTCACGTCAAATGAACAATCAAATCATGATGGTTTAATTATGGACTTCCTCCAAACCATTTCTTCAGTAAAAAAAGAAAGAAGTTGACAAGCTGTATTTAAGACATCACTGACTAATGAAGTAATAACACTTCACTGACTGTTTAAAAATATTTTATGGTAATTTAAACAAATCTACTATATTACAGCACTAGAGAAAACCAGCTGAACGGAAAGAAATATAGTCCATTCTGCGTAAATTAAAGACCTTCAGCAGGAACTTTTCAGACCCGGGCTATACATCTGGGTCAAATGTACACAAAGCACAGCGGTTAGATCAAAATTACTCAGCAGCTGAGCAGTGAATTATAGAAGATGGCTTCTAAGGTAAAAAATAAAGTAAAAAGTAATGGGCCGCACATTCTCGGCCGACTCTCCATGATCAAACCCATCCATCTTGTTCAACCTTGGTGTGTTTAAAGTGTAAGCAAAATCCCATCAGCCATTCACAGACAGCGGCCCTGTGAATACAGATGCCTGCGCGCTCTGGACTTTCTGCCCTTTAGGTTTAATCTATTTTTACTGGCTGTAAAGCGTAAGCTTCATCCGTTCTGAACTACAGACCTTGGTGAAATCGATGGCATTGCACCCACAATTCACCTATATATAGGCGAGAGACAGAAAAGGAATATACGACTTGAGCATTTCACACCATTTCCAGGGTATGTTACAGAACGAATGCAAATGAAGTTTGAGGAAAGTCCTCAGGCGAGAGGATACGCGTTTCTGAAGCTCTGAGCCTCCCACACGTTTTGAGACACGTTTTCGTTGGAGCGTGCGCATGTATGTGTGCGTCAAGGATTCTCTTGAGCACTTTGCGTCACACGCTTCAACCCACATGCACACCTGACTCCACACATGTACGCAACAAATACACATAGCCACACGCAAGTCAACCAGTTGGGTTCCATTCAATAAGCAGAAGCAAAAGAAAATAGTGTCTGTTTTTTAGGAGCTCAAAAGGTCAATGTAGTCTATGTTGACAAAAAATGTACTCAAGGAAATATACATTCTAATAGGTTACACAAAATAACACTATTATATAAAATTTATATTGCATTGATATCCAGTGAGCTCTCGATTAAGAATTACTTGGGATTTGATTTGCAGGTCTAAGGTTTTCAGGTGAAGTATAGGGTCCTCTTGCCAATATTTTGCCATCCACAGCCATAATGACTGTTGTACGTGAGGAGTACAGGGATTTCTCATACTTGTGTGCTTCAGTAAACTAAAAACCATCTATCTCCTGTGGTATTTCAAATAGACAAATGTAGCTGCTCTACATGTGTCAAGTGCACTTTGTGCCATCTGGGACAAATAAAGAAAAAAAAATAAATAAATAAAATAGGCTTCATGCACAAAAACAGTGTTTCACACAAAGGACTAAAATGGAGATAAAGAGCCAGAGAAATGGAGAGGGCAATGCTGCCCTCTCGTGGTGACTAAAAACAGTGTATATATATATATATATATATATATATAAAAATATAAATAAAATATTAAATAACTACAAAAAATTACTTGTTATAGAATAATAAAATATATAGATATAATTTATAATCTTGCATTAAAAAAAAATTATTTAAAAAACATTAAATATTTAACATTTAATTATTATTTTACAGAAGCTTTTCGGCTGAATTTAATAGATGTGTAGCAATGTGAAATAAATTTTGATAGTAATAATAATAATAATAAAATAATAATAATAATAATAATAATAATAATAATAATAATAATAATAATAATAGACCTGTTGTAGGATAAAGAATGTAGTTGAAGGAATCAAGAATATAGTTAAATATAGTTTACACAAATTTGTATGTATTTTTTAAAGGTAACAATATGATGATTTTAAAATTACTTTTAAAAACATTTAATATTACACATTGAATATTATATTTAATTACACTTTTGCAGCTTTTTGGTTGAATTAAATAGATGGTGTAGCAATGTAACAGATTCATTTTAATAATAATAATAATAATAATAATAATAATAATAAAGAATAAGGAGAAAGAAAAAGGAGAAATATGATAAAGAATATAGTTATAGGATATATATATATATATATATATATATATATATATTTTTTTTTTTTTTTTTTTTTTTTTTTTTTTAATGTAACAGTACAATTTAAAATGATGTATCTTTTATGTAACAATAAGATACACTTAATTACATTTTAGCAGCTTTTTGACTGAATTGAATGGATGGTGTAGTAATGTGATGAATTAATTTTTAAAATAATAATAATAATAATAATAATAATAATAATAATAATAATAATAATAATAAACAAATAATATTAATATTAATAATAAAATTGACCTGTTATCGGGTAAATAACATAGTTATATGGTATACACAAATTATGAATTAAACGGATGGTGTAGCAATGTTAACAAATGTTTAATATTATTAATAATCAATTAAAAAAAATAATAAAATTATACTATTATATAATAAAGAATATAGGATATACACAATTTTTGATGTATTATTTTTTTTTAATGAAAGAATAGGATGATTTATTATTTAATATTTAATAAACATTTTAGCAGCTTTGTG
Organism: Cirrhinus molitorella; assembly: GCA_033026305.1. Taxonomy (NCBI): domain Eukaryota; kingdom Metazoa; phylum Chordata; class Actinopteri; order Cypriniformes; family Cyprinidae; genus Cirrhinus; species Cirrhinus molitorella. Next base: position 12,382,566 of record CM065131.1, read on the forward strand.
GCTGAATAAAATGGATGGTGTAGCAATGTGACAAATTAATTGGAAAATAAATAAATAAATAACAACAACAACAACAACAACAACAACAATTATAATGTACCCGTTATAGGATAAAGAATATACAAATTTGTATGTATTTTTTAAATGTAACAATAAGGAAGATTTTAGCAACTTTTTGGCTGATTTGATTGGATGGTGTAGCAATGTGCAAATTAATTTTTAAAAGGACAGATATGCATGAATAATTAAGTTAGTTATTAAGGCTAAATATTGTAATGCAATAGTAGCTCCAAGATACAGTATATAATATTCAGCAAAATCCCAATGACCCTACATTAGAAGATGGATGAATACAATATCATTTTTAATTATAAAATAAAATGTAACAGATAATAAAATAGTAGATAATAATAATACTAGTTGTAGATAATAATAATAATAATAATAATAATAATAATAATAATGAAATGCTGTATAATGAAATGCACATCAGATATAAATTTAACACAAACAAAAAAATAATGGCATAAATTCTTAGATAATAAACATGTTTATTCGATTTTTTAGAGAAATATTAAATGCCCCCCTTGGGTGTTATAACAATCATACAATCTGGATTAAATAAAAAAAAAAAAAATCATACACATGTAAATACTGAAATATGACTCACAGGCCTCATGAGACACTAAAGATGAGCAGTATTGTGAATTTAACGCTGATTTCCATGTTATCGTTAATGAAAAGCACTGTGATGATAAATGAATCTGAAATCAGCAAACTACACGATTGGATCTTAAAGTATCTCTACAGTGCACCTGAATATACATCAAGTTACATTTCATATGATAAACATACATGAAAACAATACTGACTCTGGTATCTGCATACATTATTCTGTATTCAATTTGATTGATAAAAATAAACCATGTAAACTCAGGTGGCATAGTATATTTTTTTTTTGTTTTTTTTTGCAAAAATAGACTCATCTGCTATTGCTTTGGTGTGACGGACCAGATGATAGGGACGAGAAGGACCAGTTCGGCGCCCTCTTGTTTGACAGCACGAGGTTCCTGGATCTACTTTCTCCAACAAACCTATCTGTGCTCAGAGGCATTTGGTGTGTTTCCATTGGTCTTGTCCCAATCTGTCTCAGAGTTCCAGTCCTGAGGCATCACCCCAATGTCCAAGACCTGGGGGTTAGTACGAGACTCAGCGAGTCTATGGGGAAAAGAGACAGAAAAATGTCAGCTGAAAGAGATAAAACTTTACAGTCATACAGATGTGTGGTACTAAATGTTTCATTAAAGGAATAGTTTTAAATTTGCTGAAATGTATTCAAACTCATCTACATCATGAATGGCCTGAGTGTGTTTCTTAATCAGAATAAGTTTGGAGAAATTTAGCACTATATCACAAATTCCAAACAGCTGATAAAAACATCACAATAATCCACTCCAGTCCATTAATTAATATCTTGTGAAGTTAAAAAAAAAACACACACACACATATATATATATATATATATATATATATTAATTGAAGTTAAAATGTCTTAATTATATAATATATATAATTAAGACATTTTAACTTCAATTGCTTCCAGTCAAAATATGAATCTGTAATTCATAATAATGGATGGAATAATACTTGATTTTTGTATATATATATTTTTTCCAATTATGGACAGAGCAAATGCAATTTAGTAATTGGACAATTATTCTGGATGATTCATAACGATTTATAAAAAATGAATTATAATTATCAAATTACTCAAATAATCATCAGAATAATTGAAATACGACAGCATTTTAGTGCCACATATAAAAAAAATAAATAAATAAAAATCTACAAATTACGAGATTAAAGTCAAAAGGTTTCAAGAATAAAGTCAAAATGGTTCGAGAATAAAGTCGAAATTATGAGAATGAAGTCGAAATGTTTCAAGAATAGTCAAAGTTATTATTTTGAGGAGTATAGCCGGCGCATGCAAACGGCCTGGATTGTGAGCACTGGGAAAAGTTGCCAGGCCAACGCAATTTATTTGAATATCTGTGGGATTATTAGCAGAAAACATACGATGTATTATACTCGCAGGGGCAGTATGCTGGGAAATACTATTTAACGTCTTCAATTGCATTCATTAAGCCTATTTGTAGCACGCCAAACAACCAATAATAGCAATAAGCTTTGTGCTTTTGGTACTTTTAATATAAAACAAAGTCTCAGCTTTCAAAATCTGTCAGTTTAATAGCAAAATGCAAACAATGTGTCTTGCAGTAATGCATTTTTCACGCTCTCTAATGTTGGCAGGACACATCGCTGTATTTATGTGAATCAATCTTCTTTTCAATTACAATGAGACATTCGTTTAATTAAATTATACTGTTTTCTTTGTGAAAATTCCACCACCTACTCCGCAAAAACACCTGTGGCATCCAATCTTTCATTGCTCACATATATTTAAATAAAAACAACAATACTCATTAACAAGTTATATTGTCTTTTCTGTGGTATTTAAGTGACTATTCAACAAGCCGTTTTATTCATGGTATAATAGAGTAAATTATTGAAAATTATACTAAATGTCTTCCATTCATTATTGGTTGTGAGTCACCCAGTAATTGCAAAAATTTTGTAATTTGTTGCTTTTAATTGAACAGCTCAGCTTTCATATTCTGTCAATTTTATGATGAAATACAAATCATAAATGTGTTTTTTCTCTTTATTTCAAGTATATAAACATGAAGGAACATCAGACAGAATGGAGAGAAAAAAAAAAAAAAAAAAAACATAGCCTAATTTGACAGATTTTGAAAGCCGAGACTATTTCCAGGTGCTCCCAATTCGAGTATTCGCATACTCTCAAAATATTATAATTTTATTCTCGAAATGCTTTGGGTTTTTATTTCTACTTTATTCTCGAAATGCTTCAGGGTTTTTTTTCCGAGTTTGATTCTCGAAACGCTTCAGAATTTTTTTTGACTATGATTCTTGAAACACTTCTCAAACTACTCAAAAAAAGTACCAAGATGATCAACAAAGTAGTCCATGTCACAACAGTGGTTCAACTGTAATTTTACGAAGCTTCACAAAATGTCACATGGACTACTTTGTCGATCATCTTGGTACTTTTCTTGGCTTTGAACATGGTAGTACCCTTGTTTTAGGAGAGTCAGAGACCTCTCGGATTTCATCAAAAATATCTTAAATTGTGTTCCGAAGAAGAAAGAAGGTCTTACAGGTTTGGAACAACATGAGGGTGAGTAATTAATGAAATAATTAGCATTTTTGGGTGAACTAAAACTTTAAATTGATGGACTTGAGTTGTATGGATTTGTGTATTATTGGCCACGCTAAATTCGGTTGTCAGTTCACCTTTTACTTCTTAAATCGCATTATATCTCCTGAATCACACATAATTCACAAAAATATGGGAGTGACAACCGAATTTGACAACCGCATTAACTCCTGAAAAATACAGGTTGTGACAACCGCATTTACAGCAATTCTATGCAGTGTGTACGGACCCGAACTGAACAACTAGTTGTTAATGACGTATCTAAACGCACATCTGTATGGGAGATGCAAGAAAATAACGGAGAAAGAAGTCTGATCCTTAGCTTGGACACGGGGCTAGGCTAGTTGCTTTCAGTTGAAGCCCTGTAGTGAAGTGTCAGTGTTGCCAGATCTTCATAAAAAATAAAAAATAAAAAAAAAGGAAAACACCCAAATGATTTATGTTTTATAACAAACAAAAAAATCATATCTTATATCCACCACAGACACCTTTATCAACTCTTTATCAAGTGCCTAGCTTTATTAGGTAAGACCAAATAACATGCCTAAAAGCGCATGTAAATATGAGGACATGGCAACACTGCAAGACAGCGCCCTCTAAAGCAGTCTGCCGAGCATAAACAAAACACAGAACTTTTATCAGCGGTAGTTTAGTTAAAATCATGGGACAAAATGTCTTTGGCCAAAAAAATGGCAGATACTAAACGGCTAAATTCTTACTCATTCCTGCAAGACGGCAAAATGTTGCTATGGTTACAAATGTTCTGTACACACATGGAACGATTTTTTACGGGACTCACTCCTGCATTTAAATGTGGTTGTCACTCCTGAAACTTGCAGTGTGTACGTGGCCATTGTGATTTTATCTCATTCGGATGGCACCCATTCACTGCAGAGGATCCACTGGTTAGCAAGTGATAAAATGCTACATTTCTCCAACTCTGTTCTGATGAAAAAACAAACTCATCTACATCTTGGATGGCCTGAAGGTGAGTAAATTTTCAGCAAATATTTTTTTTTTTGGGTGAACTATTCCTTTAAAGGCCGCAATTGGTTGGTAGCTATGTTATTTACTATGCTAACAACTGATATGGTTTTATTTGTAAGGTTAGAAGACATGCAGTACATCAATGTAATCGTATTACACTTTTACTAAGCGTTATTTTCAGGGATACAAAACAGGATGAAAACACACAAATAACATACAAACTGGCTACACTGAGAATGATGGGATTTTGAAGGAAACAAAAAAACTACGTCCTGCACATTGCATTTAAATATGGATCATTGCAGAACCCTGCCGTCAAATTCACAATTAGATCTTTGTGTTGGGTTAGTACCAGCCCAGGATGCTAATTTGTTTGAATTGATCAGTTGGCAGGGTTCTGGAAGACAACAGGGGAGGGGAATGATGTTACAGACTGACAAACATTATAACAGAACAGAGATTTGTTGAGCTCAGGTTGGATTGGTACAGGACTGGACCTGTACTTGTTACCTGGAGAGTACTCATAGCTATCCAAACTGCAGCTAGGAACAAAGAGAGAGTACAACAATCATTGGATTGGGAGCTGCAGGATGTTTCTCTGTACCCCCTTTAAGAAACAGCTTTATTTTAAAACAGGTGATAATGCATGAAAGTGCCAGTTTTTTATATTAATCTTCCAGTAGACGTAAAAGGTTAAATAAGGTATTAGCTGCTTTAGCCCTGATGATGATGCTACCGCTCAATAAGGGTGCTTCAGTCTTTAATTAATATGATAAATATCCTTCAGTCAACACACAGTTCCTCTGATGCAGGACTTAAAGATTTACTAAATAAAAAAAAATGACTAAAGTAATAAATTGCATCTGGTAAATTGATTTCAAAAGGTTAGACCTGTAAAACTTCATTCTTTTAAAATGTAATTAATGTGCCTAAATAAAATAAAATAAAATAATAATAAATAAAAATAAAATAAACGAATATATAATAATAATAATAATAATAATAATAATAATAATAAATTAAAAAATAAAAATAGAATAAAAAATATATATAAATAAAAATATACAATGTAAAATAAAATAATGAATATAAAATATAAAACAAAACAAAAAAATATAAAAAAAAAAAAACATAAGAAAATATATTAAAATATAAAATGAAAAATAAAATCTAAAGTAAAAGAATATATATATATATATATATATATATATTATTTTTTTTCTTTTACTTTAGATTCTACTGAATTATCAGTAGAATTATCAATTTTGGAAACAGTTGTGCTGCCAATGTTTTTTTTTTTTGGAACCTGTATTTTTCTCTTTCAAGAACAACATTTATTCAAACTATAAATCTTTTCTAGCAATGGAAATCTATTATGTCACTTTTTATTAATGTAACAATTTATTCATTTCTTTCAAAAAAAAAAAAAAAAAAAAAAAAGAATGAATAAACATTTACTGACCCCAAACTTTTGAACGGCAGTGTATATAAAGAACATAAACTTAAATTAAATATAATAAACAATTCAAAATAAAAAAAAAATATTAATATTATAAAAAAAAAAAATACAATTTACAATTTAAATCTAAAATAAAATCTAAAATAATAAAAAGTGTTCAATAAAATATAAAAAAACAAAATAAAATATAAACCAAAAAATAAAATAAAAACAGAAGTATATATATTAAAATCTAAAAATAAAAAATAAACGTAAAATAATAAAATACAACTTAAAAAAATAAAAAACTAAAATAAAAATCTAAAATAACAAAAGTTTTAAATAATATATTATACAATAATATACTATAATTAAATAAAATATAATAAAAATATATACTTTAGTATTATTATTATACACATATATACACTTATTTAAAAGTCTTCTAAATTATTTGCTTAGCTCTGCAAACATTTTTTATTACTTGAATAGTACTACTACTACTACTACTACTACTACTAATAAATATTATCTTATTGACTGTTGTTAGCATTTGTATTATTATGCATATAAATCATATACATTAATTTATTTTCTTATTAACAGTATCAATTATTCATTGCAAGCATTGTAAGTCTGAACACAGTAGACAAAAACAGCAGTAGACAGAAAATAAATAATGAATAAATAAATAAAGAAGCTTGTTGAAGAAACATTTCCAAGCATTCCATGTTTGCCTGGTGGATTTAATCAAATAAAATGAAAGCATTCTGTACTCATAAAGCACAAATATTCAGGTCATGTTTGTCATCTATATGCCTTCAGAAATAAATCATTGAAGGCCAACTCCACATTTGCAGGGCAAATTATACCCTGCCAAACTACTGTTAGATTCTGTTTCTGTGGAAAATAAACAAATAAAATAAGAAAATTTGTCTCATGAGACCTCAGTATGGGAAAAGTGCCTTTGCTCAATTGCTCTGGATGATTAATCAAAGGCCACAAAGTTATGTGGAACAAACCAAAAGAAATATTTCAAACGTTTCCAACAATCTTTGAGAACACAGATCTAACACAGAAAGATCGTAGTTTGCGATTGTTTTGATGTGCAAGAGGTTATCAGCATGCTTTTTACATGCAGCTCACTTCTCAAGGATTTGCCCTTCCTGCCCCTCATTGAAGAGAGATAGAAAGAAGATTTAGACGAGACAGAAGCTTGTGAAAAGAGATAAGAATAGCTTTGGGTGCCTCATACCTTGAAAAAGCCTCTTCCAGACCATCATCCATCTCCTGAAAAGAGGAGCAAAAAGATAGTTGGATTGTAACAAGACCAGCAGAGATAATGGTCAGCAGTCACTCATGTGAAAACCTCCCTATGAGTCTCATTTAGGAGAAAGATGCTGTACAAGAACAAGAGCTTACCCATAGGGTGGTGTTGTTGTTGGGTTCGGTAGGATTGTCCACATTTTCCACAGCAGATGAGTGATCATCAATGTCCAACAGGTTTTCTGTAGCTACTGCTAGAATAGATACACAACCCATTAACGTCAAAGTGCTAAAGGGATAGTTCCCAAAAAAAAAAAAAGAACATTTAAGGTTGTACCTCCTTCTTTCAGGCTGTTCAGGCTGACCGATCTCTCCGACTGTGAACTGTTGGACGTCTCTCCAGCTGAATCCCATTTCACACGATTCTCTCTCTCTGAAAGTATAGCAAACACACAAATTAATTTCACACTGTAACATAAAATAAAACTAGTGTATTTTGGTCGCATTTTAGAAAATTTGTCTTTTCTACACTGAACAAAATTATAAACGCAACACTTTTGTTTTTGCTCCCTTTTTTAATGAGCTGAACTCAAAGGCCTAAGACTTTTTCTATGTACACAAAAGGCCTATTTCTCTCAAATATTGTTCACAAATCTGTCTAAATCTGTCATGCTGTCTAAAAAATTGTTAGTGAGCATTTCTCCTTTGCCGAGATAATCCATATCAAGATGCTGATTAGACAGCATGATTATTGCACAGGTGTGCCTTAGGCTGGCCACAATAAAAGGCCACTCTAAAATGTGCAGTTTTATCACACAGCACAATGCCACAGATGGCGCAAGTTTTGAGGCGCAAGTTCATTTTTCTACCATAAGCCATCTCCAAAGGTGTTTCAGAGAATTTGGCAGCACATCCAACCGGCCTCACAACAGCAAACAATGAGTAACCTCAACATCCAGCATCTTCACCTCCAAGATCGTCTGAGACCTGTCACCTGGACAACTGCTGCAACAATCGGTTTGCATAACCAAAGAATTTCTGCACGAACTGTCAGAAACCATCTCAGGGAAGCTCATCTGCATGTTCATCATCCTCATCAGGGTCTCAACCTGACTGTAGTTTGTCATCGTAACCGATACAGAGATACCGTGACGAGATCCTGAGGCCCACTGCTGTGCCATTCATCCACTACCATCACCATGCACGGCCCCATGTTGCAAGGATCTGTACACAATTCCTGGAAGCTGAAAACATCCCAGTTCTTGCATGGCCAGCATACTCACTGGATATGTCACCCATTGAGCATGTTTGGGATGCTCTAGATCGGCGTATACGACAGCGTGTTCCAGTTCCTGCCAATATCCAGCAACTTCGCACAGCCATTGAAGAGGAGTGGACCAACATTCCACAGACCACAATCAACAACCTGATCAACTCTATGTGAAGGAGATGTGTTGTACTGTGTGAGGCAAATGGTGGTCACACCAGATACTAAAATTGCACATTTTAGAGTGGCCTTTTATTGTGGCCAGCCTAAGGCACACCTGTGTTGCCTAATCAGCATCTTGATATGCCACACCTGTGAGGTGGATGGATTATCTCAGCAAAGGAAAAGTGCTCACTAACAGATTTAGACAGATTTGTGAACAATATTTGAGAGAAATAGGCCTTTTGTGTACATAGGAAAAGTCTTAGATCTTTGAGTTCAGCTCATGAAAAATAGGGGCAAAAACTAAAGTGTTGCATTCATAATTTTGTTCAGTGTATATCATGAAAAGGCAACAGAGCAATGGCCTGACTGCCATAATCAATCACATGACAGGAGAAGGCACTGAGATTCTTCAAAACAAAGTGACAAATTATTTTCCACTTGTGGCGAATGATCTTCTGCAGTTATATATGACCTCCACATTGTTTTGTGAAGAGATATGACACTGTGTACCTTCTTTGGCAACCTCCCAGAACTCGAAGGCCACTCTGAAGGCCTGAGCCACTGTGAGCGTGACCGCCTGGGCCTGAGAAAACACATCAGGACAACAGCGCGTCAGTCAGACAGGAAGGAGAAGGACTGTAGTGTCTGTACATTATACACATATAAACAACATGCAGATAAAACACATATGCATTCAACATCAGTCATCAGTGGTTTGCAAACTTTTTAGACCAAAGACTATAGCTAATCAAATCATATAAAATAACTAGATCAGAAACTTGATCTAACTTGATATATTATATATATATATATATATATATATATATATATATATATATATATATATATATTATATATACACACACAAAAAAAAAAAAAGTATTTCATACTTTCAGCTGTGTTAAAAATAATTATAGGGATAGTTCTAAATTCAGAACTGCAAGAACCCGCCATTTAGACTTTTTTTCCTCAGAATTGAGTGATATAAACTTGCAATTTTAACTTTTTTCCTCAGAATTGTGGGATATAAACTCGCAATTGCAAGTTATAAACTTAATTTTTATTTTTTCTGAGAATTGCATGATATAAACTCAATTTTCACTTTTTTTCTCAGAACTGAGGGATATGAACAATTTTTACTCAATTTTTTTTTTTTTTTTAACTGAGAATTGCTTAATATAAACTCAATTTTACCTTTTTTCTCAGAATTGCATGATATAAACTCGCAATTCTTACTTTTTTCCCGAGAATTACTTGATATTAACTCACAATTTTGTCTTTTTCTCTGAATTGTGGAACTCAGAGTTTTACTTTTTTCCTGAGAAGTGCTTGATATAAACTCATAATTGTCAGAAAAGTCGGAATTGCAAGACAAACTTATTTTTGACGTTTTTTTTCTCTGAATTGGGGTATATAAACTAAATTTGTAACTTGTTTATGAGAACTGATTGATATAAACAAGCAATTGTGAGTTATAAGGTAAAAATGGCAAGAAACTCAATTTTGAATTTTTTTTTCTCAGAATTGTGGGATATAAACTCGCAATTGCAAGTTATAAAGTCAGAATTGCAAGACAAACTTAATTTTTTATTTTTTTCTGAGAATTGCTTAATATAAACTCAATTTGGCCTTTTTTTCTTCATAAATATATGCATTAAACTTGCACTTTTGAAGTGATGCAAATAAAGAGTTGCTCCGGGTGCGAATGCAACCAGAAAAAAAACAGCCCGAGGAGAAATTGGATCTCTAGAAAACAATGTACCTCTGAATTCACCCAGCTTTCTGAACAACCTTTGCATCAGTAGTGCACAATGGTGTCTTTAAACGCTGCCTAGGGTAGGCAGCTCGCTAGAAAAGCTTTTGTATCTAAACCTCAGCATCTAGCCTTAAACAGGCATGGATGGTAAGATGCTATGTTTTGAAGAACAGGCTGCCCTTCAACAGGCACAAAGTGATCTAGTCAGCTATTCTGAAAAACTGTCCCCCTTCTTCAAGCTTTGTTTGACTCCTTTTGTTCCAGTCAGAAGTCTTTGTGGTGACTGAAGATTCACAGCTTTCATAAGGAAAGCATCAAACACTCACCACTTTCCGTTTGGCACAGAGGAATGCGTGGCACTCCAGCGTCTCATTCTGCTGGTTCTGAGCGATGAAAGCAAACACTTTGTCATGCATCTTGTCAGCTGTGCAGTATGATATCCTGGGGGAAAGGGTCACAAAACAGACCAGAGTTAAGGATGTGCAGTCAGTTTTGAGTAAATAAAAACAATGTTTTGCAGAGACATGGATATGGAGCAGACACTGCTGTCTGTGCTGGAACTTCAAGGACTGTTTTATGTATTACTGTTATACACTGAAGAACTGACGGCTTCTGTTTTAAATTAAACAAATATAGGAAGTGACTGTGTGTAGATAGTAGGCTCAGCTGAAGCACATCCAACTGTGAAGTTGAGATTTATAGGAACTACTGCTGGTCTCTCCTGCAGCATGCCGTATTTCACATGTCCCTAGTGAGAAATTCAAAGGTGTGTGTGTGTGGTAAAACACTGGATGGCAGGATAAATCATTTCCACTGTAGGTCAGACACTCACTTCTGAGAAGAGGAAGCGTACAACAACTGTTCCTTTCATAGTCTAATATGGTTCAGTTGCATAGCAAGTGAATGTTTAACAGGCAGGTGAACGTGAGAGAAGTCGTGGTGGAGGTGTGTGGAGTTCACCTGTATATGGAAATGTTCTCGATCAGCTGGTTGGACACACTGTCGCACAGGACGATTCCCTGAGGAGACACTTTCAGGGCCACTTTTGGCAGTTTCTTCCCGCTGGCTTTGGCCTAATAAATGAACAATAAGAGTTTAAAGAGATAGTTTAACCAAAAATGGAAATTCTGTCATTAATTACTCACCGCCATGTCGTTCCAAACCCTGTAAGACACTTGTTGATCTTTGGAACACAAATTAGGATTTTTTTAATGAAATCCTAAAGCTTTCTGGCGCTGCATAGACAGCAACGCAACTGTCAAGGCACAAAAAGGTAGTAGGGACATGGCTAAAATTGTCTATGTGACATTAATGGTTCAGCCGTAATTTCATGAAGCTGCACAAAGAAAACAAAAATCACAGCTTTATTTAACAATTTCTTCTCTTTAGTGTCAGTCTTCGACATGCATTCTACCTTTATAAGCCTTGAACGTGTCAGTTGCGTTGCTGTCTATGGGTCAGAAAGCTCTCGGATTTCATCAAAAATATCTTAATTTGTGTTCTGAAGATGAACGGAAGTCTTGCGGGTTTGAAACAACATGAGGGTCACAAGAACAGTATGGAGTACCACAAGGCTCAGTACTAGGGCTGTTGCTTTTCCTAGTACTGAGGCGTTTTATTGTGTTTCTAGGGTGGCATTTTTTTATATCTGTCCTTTGTGTCCAACGACTGAACTCACTGTGGCAACGATCCTCTTGACAGCAGCGGCTGAGAGTTCCTCTCCTTTGGGTTGGTCCACCAAAGTCATGCCCAGGTGCCGAAGGTTAAAGGTCATTCCTTCCAGAAGAGTCTCTCTCGTGTCAGTCCAGTTCTCAGGGAGCTCTGGAGCAAGGGGAGAAAAGACAAACAGACTGAATAGATCACCAGGACAACACTAAACAGCTACAAAAACATTCACACATGTGGGTTAAACAAAGTCAGCATAGACAAATAGTAAACAGCTTCAAAGTCTCCAAAGACTGCTGCAGAGGTCATGAAGAGTTATGAAATATTAAAAGAAACACACTGCATGAGCAAATATTTGTTGGAATCAACCTTTGCTCTAAAGACTCAAATATTCCAGGCCAAAAAAACATTTTGTATATACTTATTTCCAGTGCTGACTTAAAACAGTCGAATGTCTGGGAGTAACTGTAAGAGCTATAAAGTTTAAGAAATTAAACTTGTCTTTCTTAAACCAGTGATTCTGGCATTAGTTCTGTGCCTTTTCTCAGCTCATCTTTAAAACATAAAAGTCTAGTTCATAAAAGTCTCTACAGAAAATTTTTGTGATGAATAATTTGCTTAGGTTGACTAATATAAATACATACAGTTGAATCTGCAAAAAAAAAATAAATAATAATAATTACCAAAATAAGAGGGATCATACAAAATCCATGTTATTTTTTCATTCAGTACTGACCTTAGTCCACAATAAAAAAATAATAGTTGAATTTATAAAAATGACTACATTCAAAAGTTTACACACACTTGATTCTTAATACTGTGTTGTGCTTTTTTTTTTTTTTTTGTTTAGTGACAGTTGTTTATGAGTCCCTTGTTTGTCCTGAACAGTTAAACTGCCCACTGTTCTTCAGAAAAATTCTTCAGGTCCCACAAATTCTTTGGTTTTTTCAGCATTTTTGTGTATTTGAACCCTTTCCAACAATGACTATTATTTTGAGATCCATCTTTTAACACTGAGGACAACTGAGATATTCATATGCAACTATTACAGAAGATTCAAATGCTCACTCATACTTCAGAAGGAAAACGATGCAGCAAAAGCCGGGGGTGAAAACTTTTTTAATTCGAAGATCAGTGTAAATGAAACTTATTTTGTCTTCTGGGGAACTTGCACGTATCTTCTGTAGTTTCTGAAGGGCAATACTAAATTAAAATACATATTATATATATATATATATATATATGATATTTAGGCAAAAAAAAAAAAACTGTAATGTATTGTTTTTTCCTTCTGGAGCATCAGTGAGTGTTTGAACCTTCTGTAATAGTTGCATATAAGTCCCTCAGTTGTCCTTAGTGTGAGAAGATGGATTTCAAAATCAGAGTCATTGTTGGAAGAGGTTCAAATACACAATAATGTTGAAAAACCAAAGAATGTGTGTGATCTGAAGGGTTTTTCTGAAGAACAGCAGGCAGTTTAACTATTCAGGACAATGGTTTTATGAACAACTATCACTTAAAAAAAAACAAAAACACACACACACAGATGTGGATTATTCAGTTAACACCACCGTATTAAGAATCAAGTGTATGTAACCTTTTGAACAGGGTCATTTTTATACATTCAGCTATTATTTTCTCTTGTGGACTATATGGAAACATCTTTTATTCAAAAATACCTTATTCAGGTCAGTACTAAATAAAAAAATAAGCATTTTGTATGATCCTTCTTATTTTGGTAAAATAATTAACATTTTGCAGATTCTGCAAAAGTTTATGTAAACTTGACTTTAACTGTATGTATTGCATTAGCTTAGCATGTGTTTTGCATACACAGTTCTGAAAATGTTTTAGTCGTAATGTTGTTGCCAGGAATGTGTTAATTATACAAAATGTAAGTGTGATTAGAAAACATGTGAACCTCCAACACTTCTCCCTTCACAATCTGCATACTTTCCCAATCTGATTACAACACATTAAGCCGTTTCAGTTATCCATTAACTAAGATGCACACAAATAAGCGCTCATTATTTCTGTTGACTCACATGCTTGGCTCTAGTAACACTACCTGTGGCTCCTGCAGTCACCTGATTACTATGACACTGAAAATTCAGAAAATCCCCCCAGACAAATTCAGGGAATTACAACACAAAGACACCAAGCCAAAACAAACGACATTTTTCCATTTAGTCAGGTTTGAGGTATTCAAGTCAAAGTATATCTTACTGTGTTAATCTATATCGGTGTTTTCTATATGATCCTAATGATGATAATGACCCAGCTAATTCATTAAAATACATAATCCACCTAAATGAGAGATTAGGAAATAAATAAAACAACCCAGGCTCATGAAAATATGTGCCACCCTCTATATACACATTTCTGCAACACCGGAATTACATACCTTTGTGCACATTTTGCGGCAGTTTCAAAGTGAAATGTTCAGAGAGTAGCACTAAAACATATTCATACATGAAGGTGGCACGTTTTTATTACATTTTATTACATTTATTAAGATGTACATGTGACAACAATGTTTAAAAGTATCAGTTTTCAAATGGCGCGGGATGTTAAAATTGCTTTGAATCAAAAAGTCATCACATAATATTCTGGTAATTGTATAAAAATTAGACTTTATTATTCAAAATCATAATCAATGAGCCTTTGTTGCAAAATAATAATAATAAAATAAATAAATAAAAAAATGACACACACACACACACACACACACACACACACACACACACACACACATATAAACAGTTTTCAAAAATCATGTTTTTTTTACTGTGCATTCCAGTTCATCTCAATCAAACTGCAGTTGGATTATTTTGATATAAAAGTAAAAATAACTAAACATACAGCTAACTAACACAACACACACACAAAAAAAACATGATAAAAAAAAAAAAGTAAAAAAAAAGTTTTTGCAAATAAACTCAAATATTTTTTGCAAATATATATATATATAAAAAATATATATATATATATATATATATATATAACACATACATACACACAAATACATATTTTTTCCCTTGTTATTTACTTGCCATTCTACAGTGCCATAACTTCTCATGGAGCAATATGACAGAAACTATTTATTTATTTATTTTTTCACACAGAAAGGGCAATTCCTGTATCCATTTACTCTGGTCTGAACAAGCCACTGATCTGCTATAATCCCAGAAACTTCTGAAATGCTTAACTATTAAGCCACTGTCCCACATGTTCAATGAATCATACATATATTTACAGGAATAACAAATACAGGAAACAGTGAATCATTGTCTCAGAAATTGAGTGTTAATTTTTGTACACAGCCAAGATAAATGTCACGTCAAGGGCAAAATTTACAGCTCTAATGTGGCATAAACAAAACCAGTCATAACATGATCAAATCATTACAGAGAAACTGAAATGCTGGAAAGTGACTTCTTGTGGCATTAAATCACTTTAGGAAGCTGCAGGGTCTATATCATTAACTTTCTGAAATAACATATTCTCAAATTATTGATGATGCGCTACAACTGCAGCATAAAACCAAAGTAATTCATAGACACGCAGAGATAAAAAAAAGGGCGTAATAATAACAGTCCTACTGACATACTGATTAGTGACACACCCAAGGGCCCTTAATCACAGAGGGGAAGCACTACTTTGTCTTAACCAGATCCCTGGAGAACCTTCCAAGGGTGGAGTGACCCAAACCACCGCCTGCCTCCAAGCTCCAAAATCAGAAACTGAACAAGCTGTTGGGCTAGATGTGATTACAGCGCAAAATTATTATTATTTTTTTTTTTTCTGAGGTCATGGTAAGGTTGGGAGTTATTTCAATCTTGGCCAGATAGAAAGGAAAAAAAAAAAGGTCCTTTTGTTTATTTTTCGAAATGGAAAAATAAACAGCACTCTCAGAAACAGGAAGCTTGCAGATAACAATGACGCAAGCGATGGTGACATGTTAACGAGGACCTCGAGATGAGAGATTTATCATACTTATTATTTCTATGTGAATTACAAACAACTAAACTGACCATAAAAAAAGAGAAAAAGTTCATTTGACCTCCTTAGTAAGTAACTCCTTATACTCACATGTCAGAGAGTGACATGGAAGAGAAGAAATTATTGTATAAAATTGTCATTTTTGTTGTCTTTGTGCACGAAATGTATTCTCATAGCTTCATAATATTCGATTGAAGCACTGATGTCACATGGACTACTTTAACAATGCTCGCTATCTTTCTGAGCCTTAAATGTGTCTGTTGCATTGCTGTCTATGCAGGGTCAGAAAGCTCTTGGATTTCATCAAAAATATCTTAATTTGTCTTCCGAAGATGAACAAATGTCTTATGGGTTTGGAACAACATGAGAGTGAGTAATTAATGACAGAATTGTAATTTTTCTGCATGAACTATCCCTTTACCTCATGTTTGTACTTCCACACATCTCATGAAACATGAGGTGAATATCCAAGGCTTTTATCAAATGGACTGCCTGGAAAAGGCTCAACAGCTGCTGCTGGACGTCTCTGTGGCGCTCTGCGTCAGACTGCTGTACTCTTTAGCATGTGCAGGGCACCGACACACCAAAGATCCAGAGGCATGGGCGATAAATCTCACCACTATAAAACACCATAAAAACTCTCTCTTCATTACAATGCAGCCATGTTTGCTGCAAGCTATGCACTTTCTCTGTTCAGGCACACGACTTTGGAACAGCAAGAAGGACATTTCTGATCACTCTGATGAGAAGTGATCATAGGAGATAGCTGAATGAGACGTAGATGAGGAAGGAAAGTAATTCTGAATTATAACAAGGTGAATCATTATCAAACCTCTGGTTTAAAAGATGATAAGCCTATTCATTTTACTATCTGTGCACAATAATGTAATCACCTAAGTTAATTTTTGAATGTCTTCATTTAGTATTGGGGTCAATAACAAGACACTTTTTTTTAATGTTTAAAATTAATTAAAAATACATTAAGATGCAATTCACATTTGAAAATTGTAAATTGTATAAATATTAATATCTAAAAAAAAAAAAAAAATTAAACCAAAACAAAAAACAAAAACAAGTAAATCATAGAAAGGACCACTATCACAACTTATTACTATGTTTTACCTGAAAAAAAAAAAAAAATTATATATATATATATATATTACAGTTCTACAAATGTAGTACAAAATGTAGTACAGTAGGGCTGGCTGATTATCAGCGCTGATATTAAGCATTTTTATGATTATAGGGTAGCAGCCATTTTCAGAACCTATTTGCAGATAAAATATTTTGAAAGCATTTAAAGCAAGTTTTTGTCAGAGCCCTAGCTATTTTTAATTTTGAAATTAATCTTCATTTTTACACCAGACATACAGTGCTGCGTTAAAGTTTGTGAACCCTTTAGAATTTTATTTCCCTTTAGTCTATATTTCTGCATAAATATGACCCAAAACATCATCAGATTTTTATATAGTCCGGAAAGAAGACAAAGAGAACCCAATCAAACAAGTGAGAGAAAATATTTTCTGCCATTTATTAAATTGAGAAAAATGATCCACTGTTCCATATCTGTGCGTTGCAAAAGCATGTGATTTTCTTGCATTAGCAGTTAATTTAAAGGTGAAATTAGAGTCCATCTGTCCAGATGTGTTTTCAGTCATTGCAATCAAATGATCAGTCTTTGATTAAATGATCAGATTTTGATAGATCCCCATTCTCTGAATAAAACAGGTTGCGTTTATTTGAGACAACAGGGATCTATGAGTCTGATCATGTTTGTGGAAGTGAATCATCATCACAAACAAAGGAGTACTGAGGATCTTGAAAAAGACTTGCCGTGAAGTTTCTGTGTGTATACAGTATGATGCTAGACTAGTTTTCTCAAATGAAAAGGTAAAATTATCACGAAGTGACTCTCACAGCAGCTCTGGAGATTAAGTTTATGTGTTAATGTCATCATATAGTGAGACGCAGAGGTCGAAAATCAGCTTTAGTATCTGTGTAGTAAACAAAACCGCGTCTCCGTTATTCATACATACAGAGACAAGTGGAACAAGCAAGATTAATATTTAAGCCATCTTTTATTTATAATTTTAATATTCACAGACACTAGTCCATATCGCGATTCGAATTAAGTGACAGACCTACTTTTTATTTATTCATCCAAAAATTTACGAAATCGGTGGCATGCCACGCTATAGGGTAGGCCTACTCTGTTTTTATGAATGGACTCTGCGATCCCTTCCGTGTTTTGGTGGTGGTAGAATCATGGCTTGGGCCTGTTATTGCTGCATCTTGACCAGGACAGCCATAATTGATGGAACAATGAATTCTGAATTATACCAGCAAATTCTAAAGTAAAACATCAGGACACTTGTTTAAGAACAGAGTCTCAAGAGAACATGGGTCATGCAGCAAGACAACAACCCCAAGCACACAAGTCATTCTACCAAAGAATGTTTAAAGAAGAACAAAGTTAATGTTTTGGAATGGCAAAGTCAAAATCCAGACCTTAATCCAATTAAAATGTTGTGGAAGAACCTAAGAAAGCAGTTCATAGGAGGAAACCCACCAACATCACAGAGTTTAAGTGGTTCTGCACTAAGGAATGGGTTAAAACTCCTACATGTTATTGTGCAGGACTGATTAGCATTTACAAGAAACTTTACCTTCAGTTACTGCAGTAATACTTCAGATACTAAAAGCAAAGATTCACATACTTTTGCAATGCGCAGATATGTAACACTGGATAATTTTTCTCAATAAATGAATGACAAAGAAAACATTTCTCTCACTTGTTTGATCGGGTTCTCCTTGTCTACCATCAGTACTTACACGAAAATCTGATGGTGTTTTGGGTCATATGTATGCAGAAATATAGAAAATTCGGTAACACTTTATTTTGATAGTCCACTTTAGATATTCTACTAACAGTAATTAACTTTGCAACAAAATGTCAACTAGCAGTTAGTAGAGTATTAGTAGACTGTCTGCTTAATATCTTCTAACACTTTCTTTGTCAACTTATTCAACTAACCCTAAACCTACCCTAAACTAACCCTAAAGTCTACTCTGAGAGTTAGTGGACATGTAGTTGCAAATAATGAGATTTAGTTGATATGTAGTTGACATGTAGCTACAAAGTTACTTACACTTAGTAGAATGTCTAAAGTGGACTATCAAAATAAAGTGTAACCGAAAATTCTAAAGGGTTCACAAACTTTCAAGCAGCACTGTATATATATCGGTTTAAAATATTGTCTATCTGTACTTGATCCATGATAATCGGTATCCGCATCAGCCCTAAAAAACACATATCGGTTGACACTCTTTGTCACTGACTCACTCTTTTTTCACTGCTCAACAGTGACCCTGTCAGAACAGACCCGTCACACATTTTTTGGGCCTGACCCACCAGTTAAAAAACACTGGTTTAAACAGGAAACATACAAAATCCAACTGGAAAAACCAACAATCCCAACCCAGTCAAATAAAAAGATCTTTGTTTGGACTCCTCCAAAAAGGAGTGAAATGAGGTGAAGTCAGTATTGCAGCTAAAAGTAGGTCAGTAGATTGACAAAGGAATGTTAAACACACAAATGCGTCTTATTCTCCATCACTCACCCATTGAGAGAACAACCTATAAAGACTGGTAGCTTGCTGATGTTGGAAACTTTTACCATTCTGGCAAAGCCTGAGCCGTCACTGTGACTGAATTATTACTGAACACAATCATAACCGTGTACTGGCAGACTTCTTGTATTCCAGGTCATGCAGATAAGCAGCTCTCAGCCAACAAACAGAGCCGCCTTTGTAGAGTCAAGACAGGATTAAAGGGGAAATGAAAATGCACAGCAAACTTTATGGGAAAAAAAAAAAAAGAAGTTGCCCTTGTAAAGACCAAGCCAGCCCACTTCACCTGCTTTCAATGCTTTTCTCTGAGCTTGTCCATTGCAACTTTGAAGTCTTTGACTCAGATACTGCCAGCAAAACAAGTACCTACTTGTAGACTAGACCAGGATGGATGCCAAACAGAAGGAAACAGATTTCAGATGCCGACAAAAATCACACTGGCTTTGCATCATGTTTATTTCACAAAACCGTTGTAGGCAACTTCTCATCCTTCTTATAAGGTCTCTTTTAAATTAACCCTGAAAGACCCAATGCAGCAGATTTACCTAATTTGCTTAGTTAAAAAAAAAAAGAACAAAAATAAAATTTTGAAATATACACTTTTTAATGTTTTTAAAGAATTCTCTTCTGCTCACCAAGCCTGCATTTATTTGATCTAAAATACAGCAGAAGCAGTAATATTGTGAAATATTTGTACGATTTAAAATAACTGATTTCTACTTGAATATATTTTAAAACATAATATATTCCTATGATCAAAGCTACATTTTCAGCATCATTACTCCAGTCTTCAGTATCACTTGGTCCTTCAGAAATATTCTAATATGCTGATTTGCTCAAAAAACGGTTATTATTTTTATTATTATCATCAGTATGAATTCAGGATTCTTTGACAAATAGAAAGACCCAAAGATCAATATTTATCTGAAATCTGAAAATTTTTGTAACTTTATACCATTCTAAAACTTCAGGATTTTTTTTTGTGGGGGGTGGGTAGTAATTATAAATATTATAAATATTAATACAGTTTTTACTGTACTTTGGATCAAATAAATGCAGGCTTGGTGAGCAGAAGAGACAATAATTATTTTACCCCCCAAATCTAATATATTTGAATGCGTTTTTTACAACAAACACTACCGTTCAAAAGTTTAGGGTTGGTATATCTTTTTAATGTTTTTGAAATCGTCTCAAGCTCACCAAGGTTGCATTTATCCGATCAAAAATACAGTAAAAACAGAAATATTGTTACATATTAATACAATCTTAAAATTAAGAAATAAATAACACATAATAAATCTTACTGTTCAAAAACTTTTGACTGGTAGTGTAAGACCGTGAAGCTGCACAGCCAAAAAATCCTAAATATTTTTGATGTATCCTGCTAAAACTTTAAAGACAGTCAGAGGAGCCTTCAGGGATGCAGAACATATTGAAATCTCAGTCATCTCGCTGGAAGATTTATAAAGGTCAAAGTCACTGACTGTGGGCCTCTGCATGTGCATTTCTAGAATATATTACAGGAGGTCAGTGAGGTGTAGAAATATCTCAGGATCTTCACCGAGCGCCAGAGAGCAGCTCTAAGAAGAACTTATCCACATTCCAGCATCCTGGTCCAAGAAAGTATGTACTTGCATAACTGCACAACCCTGCAAACATTTAGCCAATTTTTTTTCCCCCAAAACTCGCACTTAAAACAAAAGTGGCTTGCTAAATAAAATGTTTGTGGTTTTGAGGGCTGATGAAAAACATAATAGTCTAGGTGACGTGTTTCAGAAAAGCCATTTTTAAAATATAGACAGCCTTTTGGGGCATTGCTACATGGGGAGCTCAACAGGTTTTGAGACAGTAGACTGTTAATGAACCCCAAAACATCTAGAAGGTTGTGAATCTGGTCGACATGTAAATACTTATCTGTGTCTTTCATTTCAAACAACTTTTGAAGAGAACATTTATAAATAACAATAAAGAATCAGTTAAAAACACATTTTACCCACAAACTTACTAATAAAGCTTTTAAACCTTAAAGAAACTCGGTCTTTGAACGGATTTCTAAACATAATTAACGCTATTAACATAACGCATCGACAGCACGCAACGTGAGTGACGCGTGAAAACAGCCCAAACAAAAGTCTTGCTGTTGACACAAATACTCACTTCGGTGTTTGCCTGAGCTCCAGGACTGTTTGCTCAGGCTGGGACTGCGAATAAAAGCCCTTCTGGCTGATTTCAGCACATCCATGACGGGGTTTTGAAGCGAAGAAGCGTCTTCAGGTGCTGCTGTTGGCCATGAACTACGTCTTCTCACTCTCAACTTTGTTGTTGCCGTGTCGATGCCGACATCTGTGGGAATACTTGAGTCCCCGCGTCTACTGGGCGGCGTTTCATCAGTCAATCAAAATGACGTTCGCGTTACGCGGCGCAAAGCTTCTGTTTCTATGGCAACGGCGTTAAACAACCCATTAGAAGATTCCAATGTGTGCTTTTTGAAATGGCTGTGCCCGAATATCCAACGTCTTAAAAACAGCGGGTTTGTATGGAGGAACCGGGTATGCGCGCCATACTGTGTACTCTTCCCTATAATGCCTGACGAGTCAACATTCACAAGGTTTAGAACACCGTCCGTGATTCCCAAAATAGCAAGACACGAAGAACAAGAGACACGAGCATAGTGAAATCTACTAAGCTCATTTTTGTCGCCCTCGTGTGGCTATAAGATAAATTAGGCTGGTTTTTGATGAAATTTTAAAATCAAATCGAATCGAATCGTTTTCCACTATAGCTATACTAATTTGAAGACCCCTTAATATAAGGTAAGACATTTATGAAATGTTCAGATATAAGAGATATGAAGACCCCACAATATAATATAACAAACAGAACATGATTTCTTCATTTCTTGCAATGAAATGTTTTTTTTTTCTTTTTAAATGTTTTTTATTAATGATTTATAATAATAATTAATAAATGTATTAATAATATTTTTTATTTAATATCTATTTAATAATCTTTCTTTTATTTTCTTAACTTTATTTTTATTTAATATTTTATTTCATTTTTTTATTACATGATAATATTTTTTTTACTTTTTGTATTTTATTTGACTTATTTTTTTTATATTTCATTTTTATTTTTTTTTATTTTACTTATTTGTTTTTTTAGTTAATGATAACTTTTCAGTCTTTTCACAATGACAAATTAACAAAATTGATTTCTTTGACTGCTGTAAATGTTCATAACATCATTTATTTATTTTTGCTTGATTTATTTGATTGTTTTTTAATTGATAATAACCCTGCTGTCTTTTCACAAGGGCAACGGACCTAAATTAATTTCTATGACTGCTGTAATTATTCATAAAATCATTTATTTTACTTTATTTAATTTAATTTATTTATTATTTAATTTTACTTTGTTTCTTTATATTTTATTTTATTTCTATTTTTTGTTTTATTATACTTTATTTAATTGATGATAATAACCCTATGACCAAATAATAAAAAATGACCAAAACTGATTTCTGTGATTGCTGTAAATATTTATAACATTATTTATTTTACATTTCATTTAATTTTTATTTTATTTATTTTTCCATTTTTATTTTATTTTACTTTATTGTTCTTTAGTTGATAATAACCCTGTTGTCTTTTCACAAAGACAAATGACTAAAATTGATTTCTTCGACTTCTGTAAATATTTATTTATTCGTTTTTATTTTATTTTACTTCATTTATATTTTATTTTACTTTATTTTATTGTTTGTAGTTGATTATAATAACCTTGCTGTCTTTTCACAAGGACAAATGATCAAAATTGTTTTTTTTCTTTGACAGCTGTAAATATTCATAACATTATTTATTTGTATTTTTTTTTATTTCATTTAGTTTATTCCATTTATATTTTTTATTTCATTTATATTTTATTTCATTTTTTTTTTTTTTTTTAATTTCATTATTTCACTTACTATTTATTTTACTTTATTCCATTTTATTTTACTCTATTTTGTTTTTTAGTTGATAATAACCCTGCTGTCTTTTCACAAGCACGAATGACCAGATTTGTAGCCAATTAAATCTTACATTAAAGTTAATTTCTAAAGACTGCTGTAAAACATTTATAACATTGGTATAAGTCAAAATAAGTAAAGATGTAAGTTAAGACCTGTTAAGTATTTGGAAGGCAAAATGACACAGAAAGTAAATATTAGTATCTTCTCCCCTTGTAAATGTACTTGTAAAGTATTAAATGTCAATAGCATTTGAATAAAGTGCAAATTCCCTGAAGCAAGTACAATAATGAGGTACTATACACCCCTCACACAAACGTTAATATTAAGCTTCGTTCTTTTAAAAAAAAAAAAAATCAAACAATGAGAAACAAAGGCGTGTTCTTTACTCTCCACAAAGTTTACCATAAAAACACAAAATGCAATCCACAGTAATACTTTCCCAAAGTAGACAAATAAAAAAAGCCCTGTTGTAAAACAAGGACCAAACCAAACACGCATATTCTGCCTGCATCATGACACAAACCTTAAACCACTAAAGAAGAAATGTGAAGGAGAACTCTGTCATGAAGCATTAATGGACTGGTTTTTAAGTGTTATCCCACTCACTGAATGACGTCTCTATGAAATGATGCACGGTTTGCATTATCCTCAATGACATTAAATGGCAGAGGGCCAGAAATATTGGTACATTTGACCAAAATCAAACCATTCAGCAAGTATTATAAAATGCAACAAGCATGTTAATGTAAATTAGAGACATGACCGAAACCGCAGACCACTGATAACTAGTGGATTACAGTGGGCTTGCTGTTACCTGTATGGTTTTTCCCTGACAAAACACATGGCAACAAGAGGGCAGATGATTATAAATGGCACGCTGGGAAAAGTCAGGTCATGTGGTGTGCCGACCAATCAGATGGGGTGAATACGGCATGGGAGGTGTGTGAATATATTAAACAAGATATTTCAAGGCACTGTGTAACATAACAACTGGCAAACAAGACATCATATGTTCAGCTTTTCAACTGGTTTCAACTAAACTATTTCAATTTTGTCCGGTAACAAAAAGGACTTGCATTGACCGCAAAATACGACATTCCCAAATATTTATGCAGCATTTTTGTCAACAAATACAACGTGAGGATCAGTCCCTTTTTAAATGAGTGTTCAATTTAGTGTCTTCAACCTTTGAAAACAGAAACGGGAGGAACAGAAACCAAAAATATTTCCAATTCGGATCCAACGCTTTTTACCTCCCTCGAAAAAAAAGAGATGTACAATACTATAGTCATACTTTAACTGAAGTGGTTTCTTAAACACGTTTTTCCATTACAAATACTCATCTCATCTCAATACGTTTCCCTTTTCGTTTTACATTCAATAAACTTAAAGATGGTATGTTTATACCAGGGAGGTAAAAGAAGTCATGCCACCATTTCTGGCACATAAAACCGCTCAGATGCAACACAAAGATGAGGAGGTGCTAATAAAATCTCACAAAACGGATGGAGGGTGAAAAAAGAACCACAACAGGCTGAAGTGCCATTATCAAGAAATCATTTAAGGTGTAAGAGCTTCAAAAAAATAACCTTAAGGAGGGTAGTTATGGTCAATGTGACATTTACTTGCTCCCCCTCTCAAATCCTCCACTTATTTATTAACAACAAAGAAGAGCCATACTAAAAGAGGAGGGGTAAATCAAACAAAAATACTACCCCGTCCGATTGGTTTGCATATAGAACTTCTTAGACAGATCAAAGATCAAAGTGGACGATGTGATTGGACATTCACTTTTTGAGCGGCTGGTAGACGGAGGCATTGGGGTCCAAGCTGGAAGGACTGGTGTCCATGAACTTGGAGGAGTAATGTGGGGTCACAGGGGTCATGTTGTTGGTCTCTGCCGAGTAGGTGATGCTGGGCATGACCGCCATGACCTCTGCGATCTTCTGCTTCAGCTCTTTTATCTCCTGCTCCTTCTGCAAAATCTGACCTGTGTGCGGGACAAATGGATGTTAGCGAGTGGAAAAAGAAGAGATTAAGAAATGTGTTAAGGATTAGTTCACTTCCAGAGTAAAAACTGACTGGTAGTTTACTCAAACCCATGTCATCCAAGATGTTCAGGTCTTTCTTTCTTCAGTTGAAAAGAAAATAAGGGATATGAATGTTTATGAGGGAAACATTCAAGGATTTTTCCATGTGGTGGACTTCAAACTGGTCCAAATTGCAGTTTCAATGCCACTTCGAAGGGCTCTACACAATCTCAGCCAAAGAATAAGTGTCTTACCTAGCAAAATTTTCTAAAAAAAAAAAGTATATACTTCTTAACCACAAATGCTCATCTTGCACTAGCTCGCCTTCACGCATTATGAAGTGAACATGCAAAGAAAGTCAAATGCCCTTTTAAAGTTGGAGGAGAAATTCAGAGTTTTTTTAAACCTACCCTACCTTTCTGAACCACAACCAGAGCTAGTGCAAGATGAGCATTTGTGGTTAAAGTATATAATTTTTTTTTTCTGTGGTAGAAAATGACAATTGTTTTGCTACAGACCATTATAAGACCCTTGTTTTCTTGGCTGGGATTTTGTAGAGCCCTTAGATCAATGGTCTCAAACTCAATTCCTGGAGGGCCGCAGCTCTGCACAGTTTAGCTTCAACCAGCTCCAACTCACACCTGCTTGGAAGTTTCTAGTTACCTTGACGAGCTTGATTAGCTGGATCAGGTGTGTTTGATTAGGGTTGGAGCTAAACTGTGCAGAGCTGTCGCCCTCCAGGAATTGAGTTTGAGACCAGTGCCTTAGATGCTGCATTGAAACTGCAATTTGGACCTTTAACCCTTTGGCTCCCATTGAAGTCTACTATATGGAGGTGTAATGTTTTCCTTAAAAATCTTAAAGTCTGTGTAAAGTAAAATTAAATGCGTGTTCTAAGTTTGTCAAACCACAGAAAACTGTGTTCTTAACCGCCCAGCCAAATATGAATGATGAAAAACCTCAGCATTTAATTAAATAAGGCATGAAAATCTTGAAAAAAAATAAGCAGTATTGTCCGCTCTGTTGGGGGCGTGTCCACTGTCAGCGCTAAAACCACGCCCACTAGCGGAAAGCTGCCATCTCTCTCAACTGCCAAATACAGAACAAGCTGAATGGATGCTCCTTTAGCTTAATGTAAACATGGAGACCGAGCTGTTTTGTAAATCATCGCACCCAGGTAATATGCATTTACGTGATAAAGGCATAGGCTGTAGTAACTAACGTTAATGACGGCAACTCGTGCTTGAGCCGTGAACCACTGATGCTAATGTGCTCTATTTATTAGGTGTGTTAGACTTGAATCAGCGCTGTGCAGAACGATCGGTGTATGATGACAAACTACAGCGACACACACCGATCGGGCTGTGTGCAGTCAGTGCTGCTTCAAGTCAAACACACCTCTTATATAGTGTTAGGGAAGGGGGCCATGCTCAGCTACTCTGTTTCATCATCGAGTCTTGATTTAACCCCGCCCAAAAAATCCTGAACACAAAAACGGTGGAAAACGGTTTAACGTTCTAACTTCACAATGAAGTACTATATAGTTCACAGTTTTTGTAGCATGTGTCAGCAATGCATTTCTAACATTTATAAATCGTTTAGAAACAATTCTCAAAATTGACTTTACATGGACTTTAAATTTCTTTGACTGAAAAAAGAAAGACATGAACCTCTTAGGTCACATGGGGGAGAGTAAATTACCAGAGTGAGCAATTTTTTATTCTGGAAGTGAACTAATCCTTTACGACAGGAATGAGCAGACCTTGAGCAATCTCTAGCTGTCTCTTGGCATCCCCGAGTGCTGAAAAGAGATCTAGTTTGATTCTGGTCTCAGCACTCAGACTGTTTTCTAGGTGCTGGGTCTTGTCCTGCATGGCCGACAGCGCTGACATCAGAACCTCTGTGTCCTTTTCGTTCTCCTTATATTTGCGCAATTCCTGCACATAGAGAAACAAAGAATTAAGTATATGAAGGTATGTTTCAGTCAATATAAAATATATTTCACAACTTATTTTACATCCATAATTAATATATTGCAGAGTGAGTCAGAATATTTTAAAAACATTAAATACAGGGTAAATTAATTTTAGGGTGAGATTTGTTCCCTCTAAACCAGGGGTCAGCAAATAAGTTTGTCATCGGGGCAAAAAACTGGTCGTGAGCTTTTACTCCAGGGTAAATACAGGAATCATGAAGTTAAATTTAATACCTTTTTAAGACTCTTTCTATACATTTTAAGACCTCATCACCACTTTAAGTTTTAACTGGTTACATTGGCAACACTTTAACTTCCATTTGCTATACATTTATTGTAAGACACAAGTAAAGTTTGTGATAACTCCTTAAGGGTGGGAACGAAGAATTAATTGAGTGACTGACCCAATGTAAGGTTAATTAGAAAGAGAAACTCGAAACAAGAATTAGACCAATAAACAAAACTGTCATGGAAAACACTTGTTGGTTCACAGTTTTAACATAATTTGCTTAAATTGATTTTCAAGATACGAGGTAAATGATCTATTGTTGCTTTCAGTATGGCTATAAATGTCACGCAAAAATTATATTCAAACTCACATTAGACACTTTTAACATTGAATAAAGTTCAATAAAGTTGCAATCTCAGCAAGTTAGGACAAATACTCCTTTAAATCGTGTGTCGTTGCGTTGCGTAGTAGGACAAGGTGTTATATCACTTACACAGAGTGCGCATGATCACAAAATTGAAAGTGAATGCCTTTTTTTGTCTGTCATTATCACACACCTCTAATACTACCTGTATATATATTATATATTTGGGGTCAGCACCTTTTTTTAATAATTTCTTTTTATTTATTTAATTTAACTGAATTTTTATTCACCAGGATGCATAAGTGCTCAACAGGCATTTATAGTCTCATAAAAGATTATAAAACAACACAAGGGTTAACACTGAATCAGCGTTTGAGATGTTAATCAATATTATGCAAATCAGCATATTAGAATGATTTCTGAATAATCATGTAACAACGAAGACTGAAGTAATCATGCTGAAACTTCGGCTTCACATCACAAGAATAAATTACATGTAAAAATATATCAACATAGAAGTATTTTTAACAATTTTCTAAAATTTCACAGTTTTATTGTTTCTACTGTATTTTTGATCAAATAAATGCAGCCGTAGTGAAGACTTTCGCAATCATTAAAAAAAAAATAATAAAATTTTTTACAGGCTCCAAACTTTTGGAATGGTAGTGTATTTTCATGATACTATTAACTAGTTAAATAGTTATTTGATTATCAAGTACCATTAACTAAAATGCCTTCATGGCCTATATAACATCAAATGAAAAATAAAGTTAGTTCAGCAGTGGCTCAAGTTAAATTGGTAGAAAAATTACAATGACAAACATTCTTTGGGCACTGAAAAATTGTGCACACCGATACCAAAAATAGGTTCTATAAATGAATAAATAAATGGATAGATAGATAAAAATATGAAATCTAAAAAAGAAAGCAAAGTGGTCAACTTTGATTTCATGTTGATTTCAAAATGTTCTGAACCACAGTGTGACTCACAAGGCCATTCCTCCCTAAATGCTTCCATCTAAATATTGCTCCTGGGAAAGCATATTAAAGCCCCACGTCAGCAGGGGTTCTGGCTTACTTGCGCTTTGAGCTCCAGCTCTCTGATTTGTTCCTCCTTTAGCTTCATGTCATGTGTGAGCTTCTTGCACTCCGACTCCAGCTCACGTATGCGGCTCCTCAGTGAGTCTGTGCATTCTCCTCTGTGAAGGGAGGTGAGAGAGTCAAGTCCACCAGCACACAGACATAACAAAAATAAAATGCATAACACACAGCTCCATACTACCATTTAAAGACTACTCCACAAAATATGGGGTTGTCTCACCTGGAGGCAGCTGCCAGGGCGACAGCACGTGCGGCTGTGGCCTCTTCCATCTTCTTTCTTTTCTTCTCTTCTGCAAGCTGCTTTTCCACTGCGGCTCGCGCTTCCTGTTCTGCCTTGAGCCGCTTCTCCAGCTGCACAATCGTTTGCTTGTCCTTCTGCTTGGCCTGCACAGCATTATGAAGCCTAAGACAGAGACGCACATAATCAACATTGGCACAAACTACTGCAGGTAGAGAGATGGAAATGGCAGGTGTTACCACAAGAAAATAATTAGCTAGTAGTGTACTAATAATTAAAATTTTTTGTCAATATTTATGGTTTTCTTCAAGAATGCAAAATTCACTTTCACATGGTGTTTGCATATAAATGTGCATTAGCAGCATAACCAACCTACAATAAAAAAACTAAACAAAAACAACATTCACTCCTTTTTTAATTGTCAAAAAACTTAAGAGTCTCAATTATCAAGCCGTTTTCTGAGCAATATGATGTCATAATGCTTAAGCCCCACCCACAGCTGCTGACAAATTGTCCAATATTAGTACATTTTCCACCCTCAGCCAGTTGTACACTGTCTGCCAATTTTCTCTGTGCCTGAGCATCTGCAGCGACAACAATGTCTCGTAAGCAATGCAGGCATTTTGTAGTTAAATGTAAATGTGAACTAGGATCTTAATTAAAAAAAAATAAAAATAAAAATGGTAGAGAGGGGCGGAGTGAGCAGTAGCTCATTATTATTTAAAAAGACATGCACCGAAACGGCTCGCTGTTTTTGACAAGGTTAAAAGACGCTAAAGAATCATACCTTGTGGAAATTGGGAATCAAATGTCCACTTTAAAAGCATTTCAATTTTGTTTGAGATTTTAATGTATAAGAGGTGAAAAATTATTACTCATGAGATTTACTGGTTAAAAAATAAATCTCTAACCGGTCAATTATGATGGGTTTAAATCAGTGTCGTTTTAATATTATTTATATACTATTATAGTATTTATCAATTTTGAGAGTCATCTTTTATTTCTATATTTTACATTTTTTATTGGAAGTTTGTTTAGTGCCGCTGCCATTTTCAGTGGTCAGACGATATTGATTTGTTGATGGATGATGCTGATTTAATTTAAAAATAGCAAATATTTTAAAAATTCAGATTTATTTTCTATAATATTAGACAAATAATTTGAAAATGAATATTAAAAAAAAAAGAATCTTAATAAAAAATAAATATGTAAATTAAATTTTAGATGGAAACTTCTTTCACAATAGCCGTTATCGAAGGTCAAAATAATTGTTCTTTTATCCCAAAAATCATTAGGACATATATTAGGATCTTTTAACAGGGTTCCCACTCTAAGCCAAATGTCAAATTCCCTGACTTTTAATGACTAAAAAGCTGAATTTCCATGACCTATAATGAACGGATCCATCCACTTGCAAGCTTTATTTACTTGTTTACAGACTTTTTTAGTACAAAACTATTGAAGCCCGTTTCTGCCACTAAATAAAAAAAGATAAAGATAAAACTCACAATTCTGACTTTTTTTTCTTGCAATTGCAAATTTGTATCTTGACAATTCTCAGAATTGTAACATATAAATTCATTTCTGAGGAGAAAAAATACTGATATGTTCACATAATTGCGAGTTCATATCACACAATTCTGCCTTAACTCTCAATTGCGAATTTATATCATGCAATTCTGACTTTATAACTCACAATTGCGACTTCTCACAATTCTGACTTTTTTTTTTTTTTCGCAACTGCAATATCTCATATCTCACAAATTAAGAGAAACAAAAGTCAGAATTGCGAGTTTGTATCACGCTATTGTGAGAAAATAAGTCAGAATTGTGAGATAAGTCGCAATAATCTTTTTATTTTTTTTATTTAGTGCCAGAAACAGGCTTTTTCTGTAATATTTCTACAGAAATTAATTTATGTTTATAACAATCTGAAGGATTTTTGTAAGGGTTTGGGGTTTGTAAGGATTTGTAATCAAGTTCATCATTCAGGTTTTTTTTTTTTTTTTCTGCACATTTAGTTTTTGCTTTTCTATGATCACCTTCTATGAAAGTGGTCATTTTGTAACCAAAGCTCTTGAAATTATTGTTTTTTTTTTTCTGGCATATTTGCCTTAGTTATCTAAGCTGGTGACTGCATTTGACTTCAGTGATTGCCAGTTGACGTGCGGCAAGGGAATAAAATGGCACTGAAAAATAGCCTAACCATAAAAATAGGCAAATAAATAAATAAACAAAAACAGTACAGAAAAGTTCAGTTTGATAAACAGAAACTAAAATTTAAAGCAACAAACAAAAATCTGTGATATTCCATGACTTGGACCAAAAAAATATTAAATTCCCTGACTTTCAATGACTGGAATAGACCTTTTAAAATTCCATGATATTCCAGAAATTCCATGACCCGTGGGAACCCTGTTTTAAGTAAAGATCAAGCTCCATGAAGATATTTTATACATTTCCTACTGTAACTATATAAAAATGTAATTTTGGATTAGTAATCTGCATTTTTAAGAACTTAATTTGGACAACTTTAAAGGCGATTATCTCAATATTTTGATTTTTTTTTTTCATCTCTGATGCAAGATTTTTAAATAGTAGTATCTCTGCCAAATATTGTCCTATCCTAACAAACCATACATCATTGGAAAGCTTATTTATTCATGCGATGACATATATCCTTATGACTGGTTTTGTGGTCCAGGGTCACATATGTCCATTTCATTTGTGTCTTTGTTCCTATCTAGTTTTTTTGTTTTTGTCCTATTGCTTGTAATTAGTTTCTTTGATCTTATATTATCACTGCCTGTTTGCTTGTCTTCATAAGCTTGTGTTTTTTTTTTTTTTTTTTTACTATATTAGTTTTAGGCTGATATTAGTTTATTGTGATTCAGAAATTATTGACAAAAATTATGACATTTCAATGGTATCAAAAATAAAAAAACCTTACTTAAAGCAAAAATAACAATATTGTGATTATGTATCATTACTGTAAAAATAAAATGTAACCTAACATGACAAAAGATTTTGGTCATATTGCCCACCCCTACAACACCAGTCTAAATAATGGTCTATTTTTATACAGTGTATTTTTGAATTAAATGGTCTTTATGCAAGAGTAATTTATAGTCCCGGTCTGCAACCTGATACATTTCTCAGTGGTGATCAGTGATGAATTTTTAGTCTTACATATTCAAATAACTGACAATAGTATTTACCCTTAATGAAAAACACCACCTGTCTAATGGTCATACTCCCATGTAAAAAAAAAAAAAAAAAGTTTTGCATATACAGGTAATCATCTGGGTTTCAAGCAGCTGATTTCTCACTTGTTCTGCAGCAACTCGTTTTCCTGGCGGAGCTGGCCGAGCTCAGAGCGCATGCTCCTCTCTGCACTGCTCAGAGAGCTGATCTGACTACGCAGGTCTTGCTCCACCTGTCTGCTCGCCTGCAGGTCAGCCTTCAACTTCTTTATGTCCTGCTCAAGCCTGCCAAACAGAGAACAAGGGAGTAAACAGGACGAACGCACTCCAATTGCTGAATCAGACTATAGTAGGAGTCTTACCGCACTAATGCATCTGGCTTACTGAGCTGGTTGTTAGGTATACAGTTCTCCATCAGATCTCTGTGAGGTGCAAGGTTCTTCCCTGCACACTTCTGTTTCTTTTCACTCCTACTGGACGAGGAGGACGGTACACTGCCATTGGTGGAGTTGTGGCTATGGGGGGAGGAGTTTTTGTAATGTTTGGAGGTGGCAGAGCCTCCGCCTCCACTGCCCACCTCCTCTTTCAGGAACAGGTTTTCAACGCTGCTGCCAAGCTCGTTGTTGAGTCTTTTAGTGTTTAGGTGGTTCTCCATATACTCAATGTCCTGTAGTTTAGCATCCACAGTCTGTAAGATGTTGTTGTTTATTCCTATGCTGTGCTGCTGCTGCTGCTTTTTGTCTTTGCCCTTCTCTTTATACTCCAGTTCAGGCAGAGAGATGGGCAGCTTCTTGGTAGTAGCAGTGCCGTTCTGAGCCACTAACACAGAGTCTGCTTCAGACATGCCTTTTGAGGTGGCTGCCAAATCAAATCAGTGAAAGAGATTTTAAGGTTACAAGGCAATGCTGTCTGACTGGTATGACTACAAATTAAACACAAGCCGGAAAGCATCATGCAAATGAATAGGCTATGTAGTACTACCATGCGACTGATATTATTTTTGCAGTGTGTTTAATGTGCACAGTATGAAAATTTTCTGTGTGCATGGAACACCTAGATACCATTAGGTAAAATGTGTGGTATACATGTACATTCAAAACACACAGCATTTCCTCTAATCCACTGCACTAAAGTTGACCCTTAAATGAACCTTTTAGTTAGTGTTTAGTCTGAGCTCACTCCCAAATTAAAACCATCCACATGTTCATGTCTTACTTTCTTCAGTCGAAAAGAAATGAAGTTTTTTTAAGGGAAACATTCCAGGATTTTTCTCCATATAGTGGACTTCAATGGGATCAGTGGGTTGAAGGTCCAAATTGCAATCTCAATCCCAGCCAATTTTTTTTGTAAAAAGCGTTTGATTTTCTTTGCACGTTTCAATGAAGTCGCACTAGTGCAAAATGAGCATTTTTTGGTTAAAATGTATATACATTTTTTTTAAAGAAAATTACTTAATGTCTCACTAGATAAGACCTTCAACCCATTGATCCCCATTGAAGTCCACTATATGGAGAAAAATGCTTGATTGTTTTCTCAACAACCTTAATTTCTTTTTAACTGAAGAAAGAAAAACATGAACATTATGGATGACATGGGGGCAAGTAAATTATCAGGAAATATTAATTATGAAGTGAACTAATTCTTTCATAAAACTGCAAAATAACCATGTTTATATACCGTTTCCAATTGCTGAATCAATAAATATATGTATATATAAAAATATTTACCATTTTGTCAAATTTATTGTATTGTTTCAAATAATAGATTAAAAATATATACACTATTGTTCAAAGTTTGGGGTTTGGAAGACTGTCATCGTATAGAGATATTTATGTTCACTAAAGCTGCATTTATTTGATTAAATCTACAGTAAAAACAATAGTATTGTGAAATATTACTTCACAGTTATTTAAAAAAAAAAAAAAAAAAAAGTACACTTTCTTCCTATAACGGCAAAGCTGAATTTCCAGCATCATTCTGATATGCTGATTTGCTGCTCAAGAAACATTTATTGTAGTATGCTGAAAACAGTGGTTCTGCTTAATATTTCTGTAATAATAATACATTTTCCAGGATTCTTTGATGAATTGGGAGTTTAAAAGAACTATATTTATTCAAAATTGACATTTTTTGTAACATTATAAATGTCATTACTGTCTCATACATTTAATACCTCCTTGCTCAATTAAAAAAAAAAACAAAAAAAAAAACATTTTTAATAGAAATCTTACTGGTTTATTACTGAAAACTTTTAAATGGTAGTGTAAAGTAATTTTAGTTTTTTACGTTTACATATACTGTAGTCCACAAGAGAAAATAATAGTTGAATCATTAATATGACCCTATTCAAAAGTTTACGTACACTTGATTCTTAACACTGTTGTTCCCTGAAAGATCTACAACAGTTTTTTTTATTTTGTCCTGAACAGTTAAACTGCCCACTGTTTTTCAGAAAAGTCCTTAAAACCATAGATTATTTGGTTTTTCACCATTTTTGTGTACTTAAACTCTTTCCAACAATGACTGTATGATTTTGAGATCAACTGAGGGACTATTACAGAAGCTTTAAATGCTCACTGATGCTTCAGAACAAAAACAATTATGCATTTTTTTTCCCCCATTTAGTACTGCCCTTCAGAAGCTACTTACGTGTTCCTCAGAAGACAAAAGTTAAATTTCCCCTATTTTCAAATTCAAAAATTTTTCAGTCAGTGAATTTTTATAGTCAAACAGTTATCTTACCCTCCTCTGTCTCTCGTTCCTGTCTCTGAAGCATCTGTTGTTCTGGAGGCAGGGCCTGCTGTAGGAGCTGCATGTAAAACTCATTTTCCTTCTGCACCTCTTTTTGTTTCCTCAGACGCATTTTATAGCTCACATAGCTCTTGAATCCGAAGCCCAGTGTCACCACGGGATAGCCAATACTGCAGTGAAAGGGTTAGAACAACATGTTACAGAAAACAGAAAAAAGCATGATTGGTACAACTAGTGATGACTCAACATCAGACACCTTCAGATAATGGCAACACTCCCATTTGCTGCTATGGAGACACCAGCAGCGTGTTTACAAATACAAAGCTGACTTCATGTGTTAGAAGTAGTACAGTTACATCAGCTATGTTTAATAATCAAAAATCTCTGAAGCATAATGTGGCGTGACTGTGTGCTTGAGAAGATATTTCACCCAAAAATTACAAAACACTCTTTCTTACATGGAACTCAAAAGGATGCGTTGTTAAGGAACCTGCGCTCTTTTGTTTTTGTGGTGTTTCGAAAAGAGCAGCATAAATGTTTTAAAACAAAAAGTAGATCATACAGGTTTGGAATGACATGAGGGCAAGTAAAATGAGAGCAAAGCTTACCAGTGAGCTGCAAATGGACGGCAGAGGTCTACATGAAAATGTTTCAAATCCTTGAATCGGATGGCTGCTTCTATGTAGACAAAGAGAATCCAAAGAGAGACGGTCGGCAGACAGACACCTCGCTCTGAAAATAGAAAGAGAGAGAGGGAAAATGATGTATAATGTTAGACAATTGATCTCTAGCCTGCTGTTAATAGTTATGACATTCTTACAGCATATCTAGGAATGCATAATTCTTCAAACTACAATGACATCTAGCCCATTAGTGACCTACAGATTCATCAGACATTGGAGAGGTTGTAAAAAAGGCCACTGGTTGTTTGAGAGATCAATAACATCACACAAGTTTGACAAAACAAGCTCCAGGCTGCAAACAAAACCCTTTGCTGAAAGCACCCTCTCTTGTTGAGACACGCTGCAAGTTGTGTGTCAGCAGGAGCCATCACAGTCACAGCTCAAGGCATACTGAAGCCGTTTTTAAGGAACAATCACTCAGTGTCAGCAATTCTTTTCCACCTCTATCTAGAGGTATCGACCCAAGAAAAGGACATATAATGACAGGAGCACTTGAAAATCCATCAAAGATCTCTGCTGTTCACTCAGATTTCAAATACAAGACCAAGGTAAATCTCTTCATGGAAGCATGTACAGTTGAAGTCAAAAGTTTACATATTATACAGGGATCATACAAAATGCATGGTATTTTTTATTTAGTACTGACCTGAATAAGATATTTCACATAGAAGACGTTTACATATGGTCCACAAGAGAAAATAGTAGTTGAATTTATAAAACCCCATTCAAAAGTTAACATACACTTCATTTTTAATACTGTTGTTTGTACTGTTGTTGTTACCTGAATGATCCATAACTGTTTTTTTTTTTTTGTTTGTTTAGTGATACTTGTTCGTGAGTCCCTTGTTTGTTCTGAACAGTTAAACTGTCCGCTGTTCTTCAGAAAAACCCTTCAGGTCCCACAAATTCTTTGTTTTTTCAGCATTTTTGTGTATTTGAACCCTTTCCAACAATGACTGTATGATTTTGAGATCCATCTTTTCACACTGAGGACAACTGAGGGACTCATGCAACTACTACAGAAGGTTCAAATGCTCACTGATGCTCCAGAAGGAAGAATGATGCATTAAGAGTCTGAGGTGAAAACTTTTTAAATTTGAAGAGCAGGATAAATTTAACTTATTTTGTCTTCTGGGAAACATGCATTTTATGTAGCTTCTGAAGGACAGTACTAAATGAAGAAAATATTAGGTAAAATAAGAAAAATGTCCACATCCTTATTCCGTTCAAAAGTTTCCACCCTTAGCTCTTAATGCATCATTTTTCCTTCTAAAGTATCAGTGAGCATTTGAACCATTTGTAATATTTGCATGATATGATTCTTCAGTTGTCCTCAGTGTGAAAAGATGGATCTTAAAATCATACAGTCATTGCTGGAAAGGGTTCGAATACACAATTGCTGAAGAATTTATGGGACCTGAAGAAGTCTTCTGAAGAATAGCCAGCAATTAAACGGTTCAGGACAAACAAGAGACTCATGAACAACTGTCATCAAAAAAACAAACAAACAAACAAACAAACAAAGTTATGGATCATTCAGGTAGCAACACAGTATTAAGAATCAATTGTATGTAAACTTTCCACTTATTTTGTTAAAATAATTAACATATTGCAGATTCCGCAAGGTGAATGTAAATTTTTGACTTCAAATGTATATTCAAAGAATTTCTGAAAAACAAAAATAATTACTCAGAACAACTGTTTTCAACACTGATAATAAAAAAAATAAAATAAAAAAAATATATAATAATAATAATAATAATAATAATAATAATAATAATAATACTACATGTTTTTTTAAAAATCAAAATCAGCATATTACCATGTTTTCTGAGAAAAAATGTGACACTGAAGACTGGAGTAATGATGCTGAAAATTCAGCTTTGTATTTTTTAAATTGTATTAATGTGTCATAATATCACAGCTTTGCTGTATTCTTTCAAAAACGTCATGCTTTAAAAAAAAAAAAAAAAACAAACAAAACAAAACAAAAAACAATGTCAATCACCAACATGCGCTTTGGAATAATAAAAAAGGAATAAGATACCACTGCCCATATTTTTCCTTTTATGCAATAATTAAATATATTCAAAATGAGCGACTATCTAGAGAGATCCAAATGGTATTGTTTGCATAAGAAAAACCCTTTCAACATCCCCCTCTTTAGTATCTGCCAGTAAAGTGAACAATTGCGTAATATTTAGCAGAATGCTCCTGATTTATGCTACTGAATAATCAGCGGCAAAGGCTTTAGGGCACTAAAGAAACCAAGAAAAAATGTCTTGGTTTCTGAAAGCACAAATGGATGCACATGTCTGCATTGGTCAATGGAAGCCCAAGGCAGATTGTGCAACTTTCAGTTACATGATAGATCATTGCCTCTGCAAACACATTTCTCCCATGCGTTCTCTTGGCAAATTCAATCAACTCTAGTGCGTAAGCGGCTTTACTTCTAAAAAGACAGTCATGGAAAGTTACATGGGGCTTGAGCGATGTTGACCTACCTGTATGCCACACGTACTGTACCCAGACATACGTGCTGGCGGCGAAGAACAGCCATTGTTTGGGGATGAACAGAAGGCAGATGATGTCTGATGTGAATGTGACACACACAAAGAACACAGAGAACGCCTGTGGAATCAGACGAGAAAAGGAGAGATGAGTTTTAACCATTACTTAAAGACATTTGTGTCTCTGGACCACAAAACCATTCTTAAGTAACACGGGTATATTTGTAGCAATAGCCAAAAATATATTTTATCATGTTCCATGAAGATATTTTTTAAATTTCCTACCATAATTATATAAAAACTTCATTTTTGATTAGTAATATGCATTGCTAGAAACCTCATTTGGACAACTTTAAAAGGCGATTTTCTCATTATTTAAATTTTTTTGCACCCTCAGATTCCAGATTTTCAAATAGTTGTATCTTAGCCAAATATCCTATCCTAACAAATGATACATCAGTGGAAAGCTTATTTATTCAGATTATGTATAAATCTCAATAATAAAAAAGACCCTTATGACTGGTTTTGTGGTCCAGGGTCACATTTACAAAGAACCAAGCAGAGAGCGAGTCATTAGTTGGGTTTCTGTGAAATACTCACCAGTCCTTGATATCTAAAGGAATCGTAAACGCTCCTGATGAAAAGCCAGAAAGGCCACAGGTACTCAAACCTGAACTCCAACACGAAATCGGCTAGCAGAACCAGCGCCCAAACAACCAGGAACTTTAGGTACAGGAAGGTACTGCCAGATGAAGGGAAATAATAAGAATCATAAAAATGAAACATTGAAATCTTGTGCAAACCCTTTTTATTAATGATTAAATTTATTAATATTAATCATTTCTAGGGATGATTTTTATTAATATGTCAGATATGAATTAAGTAAATTATAAAAATAAATAAAATAAATATATATTTTTAAGTAATCAAATGTTTATTAAATTTATACTTATTTGTGACCTGGAACACAAAAACCAGTCTTAGGTAGCACAGGTATATTTGTAGCAATAGCCCAAAATACATTGTATGGATCAAAATAAAAAAAAAAAAAATAAAAAAAACACACAAAAAAAAGCCAAAAATCATTAGAATATTAAGTAAAGATCGTGTACCATAAACATTTTGTACATTTCCTACCATAAATATATCTTATATATATCCTACCAAAAATATATAACTTAATTTTCTGATTAGTAATATGCATTGCTAAGAACTTCATTTGGACAACTTTAAAGGCAATTTTCTCAATATTTTTATTTTTGTTTTGCACCCTCAGATTCCAGATTTTCAAATAGTCGTATCTCAGCCAGATATTGTCCTATTCTAACAAACAGTACATCAATGGAAAGCTATTCATTCAGTTTTTAATTGATGTAGAAATCTCAGTTTCCAAAAAAAAAAAAACCCTTATGACTGGTTTTGTGGTCCAGGGTCATATTTGTGTACAAAAGTCTCCAAAGAGACATAATTTAATGGAAAATTCTGCTTATGTGAGCATCCATGCAGAGCATAACCATAATAATTTACATTCACTGTAGTCATTTCCATGACTGTTAACATATCACATTTCTAGGACTCTTCCAGTTCTCTTCCTGACGTTTTTAACCAAAAGAACCTCATATATTAAAACTATTTGAATATACTAGCAGATCACATACACTAATTTTTCAGATTGGATCGCAGATATAAAGCCTCGGTCAACACAGTGTCATGTGGAATAAACCGACACTTGAAGTTGCACAGGGTTTAATCTAAACATTTCTAGAAAAAGAAGAGTCTAAAAATAACCCATTTGTTTAGGACTGCCTTCATAACATTCACTTGACACCTATAGAAAACAGTGTAAGTGTCAAAAACATGATTACAAAATAATCTTACTTCTGTACGATACAGCTGGAGTTTGTAGCTGGTTTCTTGTAGACCAACAACAATCTAGCTACCAGTTGGTCAAGCTGTTTTTATTTGGTAGCTGGTTAACCAGTCAAGCACTAGCTACCATGATCCAAAACACATTTGAACAAGCTGGATATTCCAGCAGAGCACAGTGATGCTGGCTATAAAAGACAACTGCATAAGAACATTCATGACATGGCCAGTACTATATGTACTGCTTATTATTTCATATTCTTCACTATTGAAGCCTATGGATGATCCACAAATGCCAGCATCCATACACATATACTACACACTGAGGCCGGAGTGAATGCTCACACTGAACTGTCATCTGTATCTGAGTGTGACAGCTAATATACGGCCGAGCTCAGTTCAGAGACGCCATTACGGTGCGGTCGATGCCCGGGAGCTTCTCCGTCCGTACCTGCTGTGAATACCCTCGGTGATTCGGTTCCGTTTCAACGGGCGACGGAGTTTGCTGCAGTCCGCATTGCGCCGCTTCATTCTCCACCCTTTGGATTCCTGTAACTTCGAACACTCGAGGGGAAACTACGTGGCCGTCCTAATACTGATGCGCATCGCTACGCGAATGCGGGACTGTCAGTGTTTTCCTTCTAGTAGACACAAAGAAATAAATAAAAACACTCTGCGTGAGGCCCTCCCATTTTTATTCTGAACGCCTCGTGACGTAACGACGGCGTACGCTCTGCTCTACGTTCTAGAAGCAAGATGGCGGCGTCCTGAGCAGATAACTCTTCTGTCTGATTTTCAAGTTTTATTTTGTAGAGGTAAGTGTTAGCATTGACATAAATGATGGATGTGGTGGTTCTCACAATAATAGTGAAGTAAAAATGGTGGCATGTTGAGTAAAATGGGTGTTTTTAAATGGAGCACTTTGGATCGCTCCAGCACATGCCTTCAGCCATGCTTGAGCTGCTGGATGAGAAGAAACGAGTTTGTTGACATGTCGCAAAAATAAAAGATTATTTAAATAACATATCTGCAATTATAAATTCAAATTATGGGGAATTTATGCCTGTGTTTATTAGGAATGCTTGCTTGATTTATCTAAGTCACTCACAGAGTAGTTTCATGAATCAGATTATGGCAACATTATATTTGCGTTGCACAATACTCAATACTTTTATTAAAACATATGTACACAAACGTTTTACTTTGTCATGTATTTCTATGATTATTTTGCATTTATCTAAATATCTACTCGGCAATAATTTTTTTATGACATTTGACCTGTCGTTAAAGGTGCATTAAATGTTTCAGATCTTTTTTTAACACTGAAAAATAAAAACTAAATAACAGTTTTTTTTGCCAAAGTACTTAAGATGATGTACACCGACATCAATGCAATATTAATGCAGTATGACCACTGTGCAGCACAATGTTATGTAGCAATACAAACTCATGTTTATTAGATATTTAATTAATTTCTTTTTATTGGATATTTATTATATTTATAAAATGACATTGTCATTTCATAATATCTATAATAAATATATTATTCTAAAATAGTAATAGAGGGTTTGCACTTATGATTTGGTTAGCTACTCGGATACAAAGCCATATTGGAGATACTCAGAGGTGAACAACAGAATTGATTGCAAGGTTAATGTACTACTCCATACGTTTTCTGCTAATTTATGCTGTGCAAACCACTGAAAAAAATGCATGGAAGCTGCTAAATTATATAGAGAAGGACTTAGTAAGCAGGAAAGGGCACAATATTTTAACAAAATAAGGTTAATAGGTGGTAAAGATATGTACAAGCAGTTTTAGTTAAGATATTAGCCCAGAGGTCTTCAACCCTGCTCCTGGGGACCCACTTGCCTGGAAAGTTTATTTACAACCGGCTTCAGCACACCTGCCTGCAATTTTCAAGCAGTCTTGAGGAGCTTGATTGCCCACTTCAGGTGTGTTTGATTAGGGTTGTAGTTAAACTCTTCAGGATAGTGGGTCCCCAGGAACAGGGTTGTATTAGCCTAATATTTCACCTACCTGACCAGAAATAATAATAACAAACACAAATGTTGTCAAGATTCTTGCCCTGGAAATCCTGGTTCAGTTTGGCCAACCATAAACGTCTTTTTTTCCTCAGACTCTTTTCCTTGATTTGTTATAACTTTTGACCTTTTTCAGTTCTGGCTGATTAGTACAGCCTAAAACATGACAATAATTGACTATTTTCAGCAGTAATAATCAGCAAAATATGCGAGTTTTGTTCGGTTCAGTGACAGTGACATGTTTATGTTCGGTGTGCCAATATGGCCGATTAAATTACATTAAATTTATCAAAAGTGAAATATAACATTATAATGTCAAATAATTGATCATAAGGTTTTTTTTGTCAAACTTTGATTAGATTTAATGTTAATAGACTACAAGTTTTTGAACAGTAAAATTTTTAATGTTTTTTTTTTTTTAAAGACGTCTCTTCTGCTCACCAAGCCTACATTTATTTGTTCCAAAGTACTGCAAAAATGAGATTTTTTTTACTGTTTAAAATAGTTTTCTACTTGAATGTATATTTTAAATTGTGATTTATTCCACTGATTTTTAATGCTGAATTTTTAGCATCGTTCATTCTTTAGCCTCACACGAAAATCATAACTTTGATGAAATCTGAACTTTGATGAATAGAAAGTTCAGAAGAACTGCATTTAACTGAAATTGAAATCTTTTGTAACATTATAAATGTAAAAGTATTCATTTTTTATAGTTTCTATTCCCCCTCCAAAAAATATACTGACTCTAAGCTTTTGAATGGTATAGTGTATATATTTTTTTATTTTTTTTTAATGCTGATCTTTGAGTCTTACTATTCATCAAAGAATCCTGGAAAAAAGGTTCTCAGCTGTTTTAAATATTGATGATGATAATAATAACAAAAAAGTTTCTTAAACAGCAAATTACCATATTAGAATGATTTCTGAAGGGTCATGTGACACTGAAGACTGGAGTAATGATGCTGAAAGTTTAGCTTTGATCACAAGAATAAATTACATTTTGAAATGTATATAAAAATAGAAAGCAGTATTTTAGATAGTAAAAATATTTCACAATAGTCCTGCTTTTGCTGTATTCTGGATCAAATAAACGCAGGCATGGTGAGCAGAAAAGAATTCGTAAAAAAAAAAAAAAACACTAAAAATCGACTTTTGACTGGTAGTGTATGTTTATATATGAAGAGTTCAGATGCAAAACCAGCTAAAAGCCATTTCAGTCAAAAATGAGAAGATGATACTGAATGAATGCTCT
This sequence comes from Cirrhinus molitorella, assembly GCA_033026305.1. NCBI lineage: Eukaryota > Metazoa > Chordata > Actinopteri > Cypriniformes > Cyprinidae > Cirrhinus > Cirrhinus molitorella. The sequence continues at coordinate 12,426,299 of CM065131.1, forward strand.
CAACACGTTGTACATCCATCAAATACTTTCACGTCAGACTCGCTAAAATCCCCCCCTTAGCCCAATCAGAAGTACCAGTACTTACATAGAAACCTATACATCGGAGTCTGATAAAAACACATTTTTTAAAGAAAGATGTCAGATGGATTTAGAGGATTTTGCATCTGAACTCTTCATATATATCTTTATAGTAGTAATTCTTTGACAAATTCTTTGTGTTTCTGAACAAGTATCAGCCCAGCACCGAATTTGAAAATGTTCAAATTGCACAGCCTGATGATGATGAAAAAACACGCTTACACAATTTGTTGCTTTTCTCATTTCAGCTTTCAGAAAGTACATAAAGATGCCTGAAGTACTGAACCTCAGCAATGAGGTAGTCAAGATGAGGACGGAGGTCAAAAGGGTGAAGGTTCTCCTCATCCGGAAAGTCATCCATCAGATCTCAGTCCTGGAGAAGAAGAAAGGAAGTGAGGCAGACTTGGAGAAGTTCCGCAGACGAGTGGCCAGACTTCGGGAGGAGATCCATGAGCTGAAATCTGTCGCGCCTGACAGCGTCACCAAAGCCGCCCTAAGGGAGGACATCAACTTTGATAAAGTGTGCCGGAATACAAAGGCCAGCCTATCCGAACGAGCCATCGCCCGCATCGCCACGCACCCACAGTTTAGCAAGAAAATCCAGAGCATAAAGACAGCTGTCAAAGCCTTCAGAGATGAGAGAATAAATGTATTAAAAGTAAAAAAACAACCAGAAAATGCCACGTTGCAAGATCAGTCACAAGCAGACAGTGATGATGATGCTGGTTCAGAGAAATCAGACGATGAAGATGATGAGGGTGATAAAAAGACAGATGAAGACAGGCAAGAGGAGATTGATGTTTCTTCACAGGAGAGCCAAAAGACAAGTCTAGAAACAATAAATGAACCAGCCAATCAGTGCCAGAAGGAAGAATCGCTAACAGTTGAGGTAAGTGTATTTGAAGTGGTGTTTGTAATTTAATTTAGATTAAGTACAGGTGAAATAATTGGTCAGAGCTATAAAAGCTATAACTACATGTTAGCCAAGTAGGCTAATAAAACACACTGTGTCCGATTAAACCATAAAGAATTTTTCAGATCATGTTAAAAGGATAGTTCACCCAAAAATGAAAATTCTGTCATTAATTACTTGCCTTTATGTCGTTCCAAACCTGTAAGGTATTAAATCCTTTTCGGAACATAAATTAGGATTTTTTGGATGAAATCCGAGAGCTTTAAACTGTAATTTTTTCAACCGTGTCTTCAAAAAGAATTTTTGCAGCTCAAATTACAGTTGAACCTGTGATGTCATATTGACTGTTTTAACAATGTCCTTACTGTGCTTCTGGGTCTGGGAACATTTCAGTTTCAATTTATGTTGCTGATTATTCATGGTTAGAGAGCTCTCGGATTTCATCAGAAATATCTTAGTTTGTGTTCCAAAGATGAATAAAGGTCTTACAGGTTTGGAACGGCATGAGGATGAGTAATTAATGACAGAATTTGTATTTTTGGGCGAACTATACCTTTAAATAAATCACCCAAAATGAATAAACCTCAAGTTATTTTATCAGTGGAACAAAAAATTAGAATTTTTGGAGAGTCTACACAATCTTTTCGCTGAAGTCATATGATAGATTTGTGTGAAGAAGAGATTGATAATCAGAATTTACAGAAAATATTTTCCTCAGCACACTTTCAAGTCATATATGGTATCTCTACTATCTCAGGACCAAACTTCATTGGCGAAAACCATGACAATAGTTTGACTATAATCTGGCAACACTGTTGATAGATGAGTGATGTTATTTAAGGCCAAAAAAAGTCACAAAAAAAACCCAGAAAATGTGAAATTGTAAACCTGAAAGTCTTTTCTTGCTCGCATATACAGTTGAAGTCACAATACTTTGGAAGTTCACTCAATCTGCAAAATGTTCATTATTTAAAGGAACACTCCGCTTTTTTTGAAAAAAGGCTCATTTTCCAACGTCCCTAGAGTTAAACAAATGTGGTTTACCGTTTTTGAATCCATTCAGCTGATCTCCAGGTCTGCCGGTAGCACTTTTAGCATAGCTTAGCATAAACCATTGAATCAGATTAGACAATTAGCATCTCGTTCAAAAATTACCAAAGATTTTTAATATTTTTCCTATTTAAAACTTGACTCTTCTGTAGTTACATTGTGTACAAAGGCTGCCAGAAAATGCAACTTTTCATTTTTAGTACACACTCTTAGTACACAACGTAATATTTGGTCATTTTTGAACGAGATGCTAATTGTCTAATCTGATTCAGTGATTTATGCTAAGCTATGGTAAAAGTGCTAACGGCAGACCTGGAGATCGGCTGAATGGATTCAAAAACAGTAAAACTCATCTGTTTAAGTCTAGGGGAGTTGGAAAATTAGCCTATTTTTAAAAAAAGTGTAGTGTTCCTTTAACAAAAACATGAGGGATCATACAAAATGCATGTTATTTAGTACTGACCTGAATAAAAATTTCACATAAAAGATGTTTACATATAGTCCACAAGAGAATTTTTTTTTTTTTTGTTTATAAAAATTACTCAGTTCAAAAGTTTACATACACTTTTTTTTTTTTTTTTTTTTGTGATAGTTGTTCATCAGCATATTAGAACGATATCTGAAGGATCATGGGACATTGATCTCACATGACACTGAAAATTATGGTTTTTCATCACAGGATTAAATTCTAGTAACACTTAGGGACCAATTCTCACTATTAACTTGTTACATTAATAGCAAAGGGATCATTCACCTAAAAATGAAAATTCTGTCATTAATTACTCACCCTCATGTCGTTCCAAACCCATAAGACTGTCGTTTGTCTTTGGAAAAAAATTAAGAAGTTTCTGATGAAATCCGAGAGCTTTTTTTCTTCTTGACATAAACGTAAACAGTACTCTTCACATTAAGGTTATTCTGTCTCTTACAGGAATCATCTAAAACTGTCGGCATCCCAAAGGAGGTGATCAGAATGAGAAAGGAGGTGAAGAAGACAAGGGTGTTGGTCATCAGTAAAATGGCAGAGCAAGTGGCTGCTCTGAAGAAGAGGAAGAAGGGTGAGGAATCTGAGGTAAAGAAAAACCAAGAGAGAGCAGTGGAAATCCTGAAAGAAATCCAGGCTTTAAGGAGCCTTAAACTGGATCAGGTGACCATGGCTGCACTTCAGGAGAATGCTGACCTTGAAAAGGTTTTGCAGGACCCTCAGGCAAGCCCAGTGAAAAGAGCCATTGCGCATATTGCCACACATTCCCGCTTTATTAACAAGCTACAGGAGGTCAAAGAAGCCATCAAAGTAGAAAAAGCAAAGGCTGCAGAAGAAAAAGAGCAGAAGAAAACTGACAGTTTGGATATGGTGCAGTCCGAGAATAAAGACGAGGAATCGGAGGAAGACGAGGAATCGGAGGAAGACGAGGAATCGGAGGAAGACGAGGAATCGGAGGAAGACGAGGAATCGGAGGAAGACGAGGAATCGGAGGATGACCACAGCAGTGCTGACAGTGAGGAGGATAGTGATGTGGTAGAGGAAAAATTGAACAGTCCTACCACTGAGATCCAAAAGTCTAGCATTGTAAAGCCAACAGAAAGTACAGAGTCTGATCTTGTAAAGGTCACACCATCCAAAATCATCACGACTTCTCCAGAAAAATCCAAAAAGGTCGAAATTAAATTACAGAAAGCAGAGCCCATGGCTCCATATGTCCTAAGTTCTCCTGAAAAGTCTTCAACTGTAAGCAAAAAGAACATTGGTAAAGCAAGCAAAGAAATGAAGAGCACATCAGAGCCACAAAAGAAACCAGACCCTACCACTGAGATCCAAAAGTCTAGCATTGTAAAGCCAACAGAAAGTACAGACTCTGATCTTGTAAAGGTCCCACCATCCAAAATCATCACAACATTTCCAGAAAAATCCAAAAGGGTCGAAGTTAAATTACAGAAAGCAGAGCCCATGGCTCCATATGTCCTAAGTTTTCCTGAAAAGTCTTCAACTGTAAGCAAGAAGAACATTGGTAAAGCAAGCAACGAAATGAAGAGCACCTCAAAGCCTCAAAAGAAACCAGACCTACCTGAGACCAAGAAGGTTGCGGCAGAAAAGGACAATGAAGAGAGTGATTTATCAAATGATGAGGAGGAAGAGAAGGAATATTTCGACGACAGCACAGAGGAACGTTTCCATAAGCAGTCATCTCAGTCTGAAGAGAGCGATGATGATGACTTCTTTCTGGGCAAAGTTAGCAAATTCAAAAAACGGAAAAGTAACCAGGGTAATGTCAAGAAGAAAAAGACTGACCTTCAGAAAACTGACAAGAAGGCCACCGGCAAACCTCAGAAGACAAACAATGGCAAATTAGAGTCTGTGTTTTACTCAGCGTTGTCCAAATCTCAGAAAGCAAAGTTTGGCTCTCGCAGTGATGGCCCGAAACCTCCTCGATTCCAGAACCAGAGGAAAGGTCCTGAAGGTAGGATGAAAGCATCGCAATATGAAGGCCAAGACATTGGTGCTGACAGGAGGACGGGTCCATTCAAACCCAGCAGGCAGACTTTTAAAGATGCTGAACAAAGGCAAGCAGGACCTTCAGGGGCAGGGAGGGAAAGGCCACAGTTCCAGCAAAACTGGAATCCCAGAGGTCCACCTAGTAAGATGTCAGGCCCACCCCAGCAGCCCCTTCATCCCTCATGGGAGGCTAGCATGAAGAGAAAGGAACAGCAGGCACAAATCACATCATTCCAAGGGAAAAAGATCAGATTTGATGACGATGATTAAGAAGGGTCTGCTTAAATTCATTTAATGCTTAATTATTTTAGAACCTGAAAAATTCTTCCTGTTAAACTATTTACTGTGAATTTGTATTAAAACACAGATGTAAAACACAATTGTTCTTTGTTTTCTCAGTGTTCAAAGCCAGTGTGAATTTCCTGTCATGTCTAATACATTTTTTTATTATTATTTGTTATTTGTTACACAGCCTCCCCCCCCCCCCCATAAAGTTCCAGTTTTTTAGTTGCACAGATAAAAACTTCCAGTAGTTTTTGATTGATTGACTATATTTCAAAAGTTGCTATATATATATATATATATATATTATTTTTTATTTTATTTTATTTTTTTTATACTGTAAGCTAGTTTTAAGGTTTTCTAAAACTGTAGGGTTCTCTGCCCATAGTATAACCCTGGAGTGTATAGAAAAATATTTCAAATAAAGTCCCTCTAAATAAAAACTTTTTACTATAATTTTTTCAATATTTATACGATTTTTAATGTTTTTTTAAATGCGTATTTTCTGCTCACAAAGCCAGCATTCGTTTAATCCAAAGTACAGAAAAACTGTAAAATGTTGATATATTTATTACTATTTAAAATATCTATTTGAATAAATTTTAAAAATGTAATTTATTCCTGTGATTTCAAAGCTGATTTTTTTGCATCATTACTCCAGTCACTTGATCCTTCAGAAATCATTTTAATATTCTGATTTGCTCCTCAAAAAACATCTATTATTATGTTGAAAACAGCGGAGTATAATTTTTTTTCCACGTTTCTTTGATGAAAGAAATTTCATTTGTCTGAAATATAAATCTTCTGTAACATTATAAATGTCTTTATTATCACTTTCGATCAATTTAAAGCATCCTTGTTAAATAAATAAAAATAAATAAATAAAAATATATATTAATTTCTATGATTTCTTACCCAAAAAAAAGCTTGTTAATGGCATACTGTAAGATGTCACAGAAGCCTTTTTATTTCAGATAAATGCTGATCTACGGATCATTCTGTTAATCAAATAATCCTCAAAAAATTACTTAACTGTTTTAAATATTATTATTAATAATAAAATGTTTCCTGAACAGCAAATCAGCATATTAGAATGATTTATGAAAGATCATGTGACTGTAGTAATGATACTGAAAAATTAGCTTTGATCACAGAAATAAATTACATTTTAAAATATATTCATATAAAAAGCAGTTATTTTAAATATTTCACAATATTACTGTTTTTTGCTGTATTTTGATCAAATAAATAAATACAAGCTTGGTGAGCAGCATATTTTTTTCCCCATATTTTTTAAGTTTAATTAATAGTTATTTTGTTGTGTTTTTGTCACTTGTAAATACGTCTATTTTACTTTAAGTATGTCTGTTTCATTTTTATTATTATTTCAGTTTGAGTTTTATTAATTTGAGTACAAGAAATGTTGCTTTGCCAAGTGACTGAATTAAACTAAGTTAAGTTTTTTTATTAATTAATTATTTTTTTTATTATTTTATTTTATTTATTTACTTATTTAGTCATTTTGTATTGATAGTAAAAACTATAATTTGCTTTTTAATTATATTTATATTATATGAGCTTCTTTGGATATGTGTACATTTAGTTTGATTTTTACGTTTACTTGTCTGTTAGAATTCAGGTCAAAACATCTACATTTATTTTCAGTTTATTAAAATAGCCTGAATATGTGTTGAATATCCAACGCCCTCTTGAGGAAAAAACAGTGTACTTAAAAAATCCGCCACGGTGAGTTTTCATTGGCTCCACTCTACATACACGTCAGCACTCGAGGGCGGAAAACAGAACGGTGCTGGCGAATGATTTCGCATATGCAAATCCGTTTCAAATATTCCCCGGGAAATCTGAGTTTCGCGGGAGGACCTTTCGCGCGTAAACCTCATCCCCTACTTCATTGTCCGCTTCCTGGAGCCATTTTTCGCTCTAGCGAGAGGGAGTTCGCATCGCATTTTAATCGCTTACATCGGCTGTTTTAGGCTTAAGCAATTGCACTCATATTACAGCGATGTATTCCTAACACTGTGCGCTTTTATCATTTATGACTATTTTACATCCACTCGCTCGGATTTGAGAGAAAACGAGCCTCAAAGCACAAGTGGGACAAAGGGAACCTGCGTCTCTGAGGATCATGAGAAAGGGGGGTTCCTCGGTCCCAGGACAAGTCATGTTAACAGGGGTTGTTAGAGGTGAACAGCACGGGGTTTTTAGTGCCGTTTCCGATCGACGGTGTGCAGCTTATTCCAATGCAGCACGTATACAAATAAACACACCGCCGTCCACTAATAATGTCTGTGTGCCCGAGGCTTCTGCTGACAGTTTGTACACTACTCCTCTACAAGGAGCGACACATGGGACAGGACTGCGACCCACACTAGGACGACCACCGGTAAACGTCTACTCTCATTCTGTGTTAAAAGTCTTGCGCATTCAATGCTTTAAATGTTAAGTCGTTAGGCTAAGTCCACTTAGCCTACTTCTGCTGTCATCATGGCTACTGCTGGAGCTGCTTTATGTGCATTCACTTTCTGGCGTATCCAGGTTTATTGTGCACAACTAATCAGCACGTTTCAGAAACTCAACTAATTAAGACCTTTACTGAATGTCCCCCAAAAGTGTGTAATGACGCATGATGATTGTTTACCACATAACGTTAGACATGTATGCATATTTCCGCAATGTAGTCACTGGTGTTTTCCGAATAAACTTAAACTGTATTAAACAATACGACTGTAACTGTACTAGTCAATGTGTGTTAATGTATTATGTTGTTTCAGAACTTAAAACAATAGTGTAGTATTTGTAACTCGCTTGGTTGTCCACTTGCACGCCTTTTAAAGTTTTCTTCGAAAGCTCGAGTGTTCCTGCTGTAAATCGGTTTATATACGTCTGATATACATAATATGAAACGTAATATCGACTATATTTGGTCTAATGTAAGTCTACCAGTCGGCCTAGCTCGCAAAAGCTTGATTTAGTGCAGTCTAGGCCCTGGTTTGTTGTCTTAGGATGGGGGATGGAGTCATTTCTGAGCTCACGGACTCTGTGCTAAGCCAAATGCTTTGCTAACTGTTGTTTTTATCGTTATTTACTGCGAAACTACTGAGTGGCATCTGTTTGGAAAGTAATTTGACGTACGTGAGGTCGATGGTTTTAATGTTACCCAAACTTAAACGGCTTATCAAACTTTTGTTTTGTTTTATGGGGTTCAGGACATGAAACAATACAGCAATTACAACTACTCAAGACTTAATAAATTTAGATGGTTTCTGTTAAAAAAAAACGATTAATCTAAAGGGAACTGAAAGTGCAAAAGATGGGTAGGAAAAAGCAGATGAGGATAAGTGAAGAAACAACAGTAGAACTAATGACATACAAGATTATATTGTGTATATTAATCACAATACCATGAAAATTGAGGCATTGTGAGCATTCTAATGTTAATGTAATGCTGCTATTAATACAAATCTACTCCTTTTGAGACTGTTTAGAGGAAGTGATAAAACATGCAATTTAGGCTTACCATTTTTTTGTTTGTGGGTGTTAGACTTTTTTTTTTTTTCCCCCTATGCAAAATGTAAACGTTTACCAGTAAAACTACCATCTCCTTTAAACAGAGACAAATCAAGCTATAACTATGTAGTCCTTAAATTCAGAAAATATGATTTTTAAGATCAAAAGTTTTTTTCTATATACCTACAAACTACAAAATATGCTTTTAATCTCAACATTTACACAAGCTGAAGTGCATGTAAGCATTTGTGCAGCACTTTAAAAGTGCACTTCCTATGACATCAAACCCTATTTAACATGTAATGATGACAGTTTTTGCAACATGCAAAACGCAAAAAATAGATCTTGACTGCGTCT